>OY728162.1:1432450807-1433075807 GCA_963277665.1 Viscum album
TGGGAACTTTTGTGATTATATATTTTAATTGAGAGGGGAATTATTTAAATATCAAAAAATTATGTTTTGAAATCTATATAAATAAGTATTAAAATCCACAATCCTACCCATGGTTTTTCCAACTATAATCCCATAATAGGAGGGGAAAAAATAATTATATTAGGCCAACGACTAAAGATGTCAATATATTATCCTTGTTAATGTGGATGTGGATCAAACCCTCATGGAAATGAATTTAAAATAATAAAATATATTAGTCACTTTGGAGGATTCATTAAGGCATCATGAAATAAGTTAAAAAATCTAAAATCACATTTTTTGAATTGAAAACTTATTTTGGGCATATAATACCCAGTATTGTATTTATTATTTCATTTTGGGATCAATATGATGTCATAGAACAAATATTTTATTAATATGGTATTTTATTTTTACCTAAAATTTTGACTGTCTCCGAAAATTATGAGAGACTCACCGTTGGTAATTTTGACATCCTGATTTCAGAAAATAATACATATTTTATCTTAATAATCTTCTAAATATGTAAATATTCACTTTAAAAATTAAAACTGACATTTATTGAAAATCCATGGGTTTTGCAAAAACATTTTTCATCCATAATAAAAATTACATTTGAATTCATAAAAATTATATTATAATTTATTATTAATTAAATTAATTTGATAATAAAATTATGTTAATATAATAATTATTTAAAAAATTCATTATTTCTTTATAATATAATATTTTATTAAAATAACTGATTCTGTTTTATCAAATAAAAAAATAAATCATATCAAACTGAATTCCCAATCATTTGTAGACATGGAATTGAAATAATCATAATTTATAAGAAATAATTTTTTAATATTATTAATAAAATAATTTTTTATATAATAATGCATATATATCTCAAAAGTACCATTTTTACCTAAAAATTAAATTATCAAATTCTTCTATTTTTTAAGAAAGACTATTCCCATAATTTAATTGATGGAATACGACTTTTATTTATATGAAATGATTAAAAAATAATTAACCAATAAAATAATACATAAACCCTTATAAAACAAGAATAATTTCTAAAGGTAATGTGTGCGATGGTAAAATACTCTTTGGGCGGCCCAGAAAATATCACTCTGTTTTTAATCACTATTAACTTCAACTTCTACCATAGGCTATTCTGTTCAAGAATAACTTGGTCATGCTCGACATGGGCATGGCGAAGAGCGAAGCCCAATGATGCTTCCTCCATTCTAAGATCCAAAAAAATTTCTTCGTACATCCTGAGTCTACTGGATGAGCCCATCTTCTCATTTTTCTATGTAGAAAGTATTTTTTTTAAATCATATATTTATATCAGTCATGTGATCACTTTTCAATGGCTATATTGTAACATCCCATGTAAGTAAAGAATATGGAATTTTTATATTTACTATTATTTGGGAATTAAATATTAATTTTACATTAAAGGGTATGATATGTCTGATAGCTTTCACAACATGCAACAAGGAGATTCTATGAAATCTTAAGTTTCACACAAAGTAGAGTTATACCGAAAAATAATATAATATTATTATTTTAAATGGTAGCTAATTCCAATACGTTGTCCTTGTGGAAATTAATATTATAAATTAATATATAATTATACATGTATTTTAAATGTCTTTACATTTTTGAAATAAAATTTATCAGCATAAAATAAGAACGAATTCGATTTTAATCATGAAAAACTATAATATTTTTTGAAATGTAGTTTTACAACCTCTATATGGAGAACCCATTATAAATATAGTTTTGTTTTTCAAATTTATATGTTTAAATTTTCAAAAATAACTTCTTATTTAGAATTAGGATTTCAAAATTCACATTTGGTAAATTTCATGAATTTTCCTGATAATGTTATTTTTTAAATGAATAGTTAAAATACTACATTTTATTCCCAAGCTTTCTTTTAATATAATTTATTTATGTGGCTAGATTAAATATTTAATTAGTTTTAAAATTTAATTAGATTATGTTTTTCATTTAATCTATATTTGTTCAATAGAATTGATTTCAATTTTTAATTAGAAATAAACACATGTCGAACTTATGATAGTTATGACTTCTTAAAAAGTAGTTTGTTCTTTTGACAACAAATATTAATTTAAAATTAATTATTTCCACTAATTTGGTTTTAATTTCTAAAAATTGATTCTATATTTTGAATGATAATGTCCAAATTGTGTAAATATGTACCTTTTTTTAGGCATTCTGAATAGTAACTTCTGTTATTATTTTATTTACCATGGTTAAAGTGTAAATATGGTAAATAATACTATATTAATATAAAAGTACCTTATAATGTTTCCTTCACAAATTTTATGATATATTTCTAACCATTTTTTTCATTGGGTCGATGATGGGATCTCATGGATCCACTTTGATGGGAAAATAACATTTTATAAGAACTAATTTAAAATAATGAAAAATGTAACATAAACATGCATCTTTTAGTAAAATAATTTTTACATGGGGTTATATAAGTTATATATTAGACTATATATAGTAATAATTAATATAAAAATATTGTATACATCATTTTATTTTGTTTATAATTTTTATAAATTAAATAAATAAATGTATTTATGACATAATAATGATGTAGTGATTACCTTATTAAAGAATGCTTTAAATAATTTACTTTTTGAATATTAAGATAAATATATTTTGAATCTTTTTATTGCATCCTCGTATTTTATGGATTAGTATTAATTTTTATCTATTAATAAATGAATTTTTTTCTAGAGAATCATGTTGTTATAGATTTCTAAAAATTCATGTTATTAATAGTATTAAAATTGACATATACGATGTTTACAAACAAATACTATTTTATAAAATTATATAATAGTCCTAAAAATATAATATTTGCCCAAATGGTTTAGATAATATTTACAAGTTCATTAATGAACCATGTTTTGTTAGATTGTCATATTATTGTAACTATATTAACCATATAGTATGAATGTACAAGAAGATATAGTAAGATTTAAATTAGTTAACTAAGGGTTAAAGCTAAATGACAAGGCTAATTATGAAACCATAACATTTCTAAAACAATTTTTTTGAAAGGATATAGAAAAATAATCATATTAAATTATAATTAAACGAGTTTTGGACCTTTTTGGAATCTATATTTGGTTTATATTAATATAATATTTCTAGACATTCCTAAAGTACCCCTCCTACCACTTGTAAAAGGCCAACAACTCTAACCCCATACTTACACCTCTCAATCCCCATAGATCATCCATATTCTACCAAAATAAGATCCCAACATATATATCTTACTCGAATATTATTTTCCTGGTTAATCAGTCAATTCAAGAAATCCTTCAGGCTAAAATAAAAAGAAGTAGCTCGATTTTGAGAGAACATTTCTCTCAAGTGATTTTATTTTATTTTCCATATTGACTACCTATTCTATTGTTATAATATTATAACACACATTTTTTTTGCTAAATATACTAGTTATTTGTTATGATAATTATTCTAACTACACTTATAAACACATTCATTTAATGGATATGAATATACAGTTTATGTGTACAATGAACTACAACCTCATAAAATGATAATTGTTCAATTTTCCCACACCACATCTCTTGGTGTCCATTATGATAAAATTTTATTTATATATGAAATATATGATATATAAATTGTGTATATTATATAATAATTTTACTTTAAAAACATACGTTTATGCTTTTCATGATGTGTAAATACAATAATTTCATTTGAGAAAGTGCGGACTACCGCCCACTCATAGTGATATGACTTGTTCATGCCATACATGTAAATTATAAAGGATGGATTTAATTAACATATGTAACACATATATAATTTGATATTATACTGAAACTATAATATAACTCTGTATCATTAAAAAAAATTAAAAAATTAATATAACATGAATAATAAATTAATATATTGTTCACGCGTGTGTATATCTTATCGTCTCCATGAATGGTGTATTTCATTTATTCTCTACAAATATTATGAACTATTTAAAATGAATATATAATAGATATATATGATATTTAAATCCTCAATAATATTTTGGATATAATTTTCTTTTGACCACACAGACAGAATTCAAATTATAACAAGATCATATTTGACTCAAGTACCGAATATCGTCAAAACAATAGACATTATATTTAATTTTTTATGTTTTATTACATGGTTATAATTTATATAAGATGAATAATAAACATGAAAAAGGGTTATAAGAAAGTATAAATTAACATATTTTTATTAATCAGGAAGAACAATGAACAGATGTGTTGAATCCGACTCGAGGTAAGTGGCTTTGTCGCAATCTCCATTCATTGAGGAATATAATGATATTATACACATTATTCTTTATTACGAAGTATAATAAAAATATTTTATTTTTTATTTCATTCAATTGGAATATTGTTTCAACGAAGGGTTTTAGTAAATGTCAAAAAAAATATTTTTAACGTATTCTATGACAATGACCTCTCCACCACCGTAACCGTTATTTTATATTTGGCTTCCTCTATAAGACATAATATTTTAAAAAGAAAAGAAATACCCTATTCCCATTTTGGTTTATTTTGGTATTGTAAATGGATTAAAAATTCATTTATTATTTAAATATATGGAAATTATTTCTTGTGATTACAAATGAATTGTAATTATGGAAATATTTATATTTATAATATTTTATCTGTTATGAATATATAATGGTACATGGTCATTTGACAAGTGGTTACGTGATAAACCAATAAAGGGTGGTTACATGAAAAAATGATTGTTGGTTACATGATAAACTAAGGATGGGTGGTTATGTTATAACCTACAATGAATTGGGTATAGATGTAGGCTGTATGGCTATTCCATTTAGTGATATGTGTGGAAGTCAACCGTATGGTTATTATATTAATATATTTTTATGTCCCTCGACACCTTTATATGTTATATGTTTCTCTCTATGTGATTGTGGTAATATTACGGTTTCAAAAAGGGTTTGTAAAGAGCATATATTCAGTGAAGAATAATTACTACTTCTTAAAGGTGAAAAGTATTACATTATAATGACGTATTCAAGGATTTCATGTTATCCCTAGACTAAAAATTTTATTTTAATATTTTTTCCTTATAGTGATTTTTATTCTAATTTTTGGTTTTGAAATGTTTTTTACATGATTTAAATAAGAATAGAGAGAAGGATAGGATCAAGGAAATTTTATGCCGTAAAAATATGAAACGATTTCATATTTTATTTAAAATATTTTTTGTTATTTGAAAAAATGGTTACTGCATATTCGTGTCTACTTGTAATGTTGAAGATGTTATGTATATGTTATGACCTAATTCTCAAAATATATAAACATGAAAATATCATCGATGTGACTTAAAGTCAAATTATCAACTTATCTTAAGAGTATGTAATATTTAAAGATGGGTCTTTATAGTTGGTATCAGAGGTCGGTTTAGAATACATTAGAAGATAAAATATTTTTAATAGAATATCAATAAAAGATTTTTACGTTATGGTCAAATTCAAATGATATTGAATTTTAATATCATCACGTTTCTTCATCTAAGATATTTTTTTAGAATGTTTTTCGAAAGAGGAAACAAGGCAATGCTAGGAGGGAATACAGAGAGAAATAAACATCCAAATCCACATCCTGGGATGGATGGAATTAGAACTAAATAGTTTTTTTGCATTGATGGATCATTTGACTCAGGTGATAAATGGTGGTTATGTTTATAGATAGAATGTTGTAATATTATATAAGATGAGAGGAACATGAATTTCACATAAGGATTAGATTTGAAAACATAAAGGAAAATAAAAATTATGAAAATATTTGTACTAGTGATTTTTTTTTGCAAAAAAACACATTATTTGGTTATATTGTTTCAAAAGATAACAGAACTATTGACCCTTCTAAAAATAGTAGTGTATGTGTGGAAAATAACTTCCAATATCACCGAGAGACATATCTTTCTTGGTTTATTGGGTGGTTACTGATGTAATGGGGAAAATAAATCTCGGTTATCTAGTCCACTAACTATGATAACATGTATGGTAGTTAAGTTCATCTGGAAAAAATAATGTGATGATTTTTTTCCAGGAACTAAAAAGAAAATTGGTAAATACTCCAATTTTGGCCTTCCCTTCCAAAAATGGTGACTTCGTTATCTAAAGTGATGCTTTGTTGAAAGGAATTGGTTTTTTTATTAATGTAGAATGATCAAGTAATTTATTATGGTTCATATTAGTTGAAAAATCATGAGTTAAATTACCCTACACATGATTTGAAATTAGGTGACGTAGTTTTTTCATTTAAAATTCTGGTGCATCATCAATATGGAGTGAAATTTGAAATATATAATAAGAAAAAAAATTATGTATATATATTCAATCAGAAATAATTAAACAGGAGACAATTGGATGGATTGAACTATTCCCGGATTATGATTTCACAATTCATCATCATCTAGGAAAATTATATCAAGTGTTCGATATATTGAGTTGAATAATTAAAGCTATATAAAATATGTAACATTTGGAAAATGATCCTTTGAATAAAAATTTGATGAAATATGGAATAGTTGTTTTTGGTGAAAGAGATTCCTCTGTTTTGTTTTAGGTGTCAGTAAAATCATCTATATTAGAATAAATTAAGAAATCGCAGAAGGAAGACACTAAGTTACAGAAAAAGGTAGAACTAGTTCAGAATGATATCTTCATTAAATATAACATTGAAAAATATTTTTTTTTGAAATTGTGAAAGATATTATGTGTTCCTTGTGCTTCACAATTTGAAAAAGAGTTGTTATATGAAGCTCACAGTTCTCTAATATTTGTTTATTATGGTATCACAATGATGTAAGGAGATATTCGGAAGTATAAATGTGGGATGGAATGAAAATTGATATTGCATACATTACTGGAATGTTGTTGACATTTCCATAGGGTATAGTAGTGAGACAATTACTAAAAGGGATCCTTAACACTTTACAAGTGCTAGGGTAGATATGATAAAATATATCCTTGGATGTTGTTGTGGTATTACCAAAGACATCTCGAGGTAAGAATTTCACCTGGGTTATTATTGGTCAATTAACTAAATCATCTCATTTCCTTCCTATTCAAGATAATCTATCCCTAGATCAACTTTCTCAATTTTTTATTAAAGATATTGTCAGGTTACATTGAGTTCTTATCTCTAATTTATCTGACTGTCATCCCATGTTCACTTCTATCTTTTGGAAAGGCCTTCAAAAGTCATTTTGAAATGAATTAAATTTAAGTACAAATATTCATCCTACATCGGATGGTATGTCAGAATGTAAAAATTCATAACTTCTAGGCTAATCTACGTGCATGTTCACAGGATTACCAGGGGCGTTTGGAAAAACATCCTTCTTTGGCTGAGTTTTCTCATAATAACAGTTTTCATTCCAGAATACAGATGGAACCAATAGAAGCATTATATGTTAACCGGTATTGAACTCTAGCTTTTTGGGAAGAATATGGTGAAATTAAGTTGATGGGATCATAATTGGTAGATGATATTGTAGAAAAAGTTCAGTTGTTTCAAAAGAACATGAGAACAACTCCAATCAAGAAAAAACGTTATGTGGATAACCAAAGGAGGAATATTTCTTTCACGGTAGGTGATCATGTATTTTTAAACTTTTCTCCATAGAAAAGTATTATGAATTTTGGTAAAAAAGTGTAAGATATGTCTTAGGATTATTGGACCCTATGAATTACCAGATAAGATTGGATCAGTTGCCTATAGATTGTCTTTACCACCACGTTTATCCCACCTACACAATGTTTTTAATCATTCAATGTTGAGGAACTATATTTTGCATCCACCTCAATTTTTGAGACCATATTTATTTCAATTGGAAGAGAATCAATCTTATAAAGAACAACCAGTCAAGATTCTTGACTAAAGAGAGAATGTGTTATGGAATATGGTAATTCATCAGGTAATGTTTTGTGCAAAACCAATATGGTTAAAGAGGCAACATGGGAATCTAAAAATTCCATGAGGGATAAATACCCCTACTTATTTGATACGTAAATAGAATTATGAGGACACAATTTCCAAAAGGGTTAAAGGATGTAACATACTATTTAATAACTAATATGAAATTTTAATAATTATTAATATTTGTGAATTGAATATTTATTTTACATTAAAGGGGAGTCTATGTCTGATAGCTTACACATCACGCAACAACTGGATTCTCTGAAATCATAAGTTGCACACAATATTGAGTTATATTGAAAAATAATAAAATATTAATATTTTAAATTGTAGTTAATGCATAGCAATTATATTGGTGGCAATGAATATAACTAACTGCAATCTGATTATACTTGTTTTTAAAATTTATTTACATTTATCTAATATATTTTAGAGGATTCAAATAAGAACGAATATAATTTTAAGCCGGAATGAACCTAATATTTTTGAAAAGGTTGTTCTACTGCATTTTAATAGAATACCCTTTTAAAGTCTACTTATTGTCACTTTTATATGATCCATGTAAAAATAAATTCGTATTTAGAATTGGGATAGTGAAATTTACATTGGGTAAATATTTGGTATTTTTCTTATAAAGTTCATTTTTAATGAATAGTGAAAAATACTGCATTTTTAGTCAAATCATTATTTTCATATAATTTACTTATATGGATAGAATATCTTTTTAATTGTTTTTTATGTGTAATGATATTATGTTTTTATAAATTAATCCAATTCTGGTCGTTGGAAGTGATTTAACATTTTAATTTTTCATAAACACATGACATTCTTTGGAAAGTTATTACATTTTAAAAACCCACGTTTTGGATTTGACAATGACAATTAATTTTAAATTAATTACTTCCAATTATATGATTTGAATTTTGAAAAATGGATTCCATATTTTATATCAAGAGGAACAAATTGATTAAATATGTACCTTTTATTTTTAGACATTATGAATAGTAACATCAGTAATTATATTATTTACCACGGTTAAAGGTTAAATATGGTAAATAAGATTAAAATATATTACTATAATACAATAAAACTACCATAAAACGTGTTACACACCTATTAGATGATATTTTTCTGATCATGGGAACATTTAGATTCATTTTGGGACCCTGTGGTGCCACTTTGATGTGAAAATGACATTTTATAAGAATGAATTTAAATTAAAGAAAAATGTAATGTAAACTAGTAACTTTTAGTAAAAAATTTATATTGGATTATATAATATATCGTTTAGACTATAAATTGTAATTATAATGATAAAATGATTTCATACATCGTGGTATTTTATTTATAATATATAGAAATTAAAAAAATAAAATTTTTTATGACATAATGTTGATGTAGGGATTACATTATTAATGAATTATTTAAATAAATGAGATTATAAATATTAAAATAAATTTATTTCATAATATTTTATTTGATACATGAATTTTATGGATGATTATGACTTGTTATATTTGAATAATTTATGTTTTTTAGATATAATAAATTTGTTATTGATTTTTAAAAAGCTATGATATAAATAGTATGAAAATTGACATAAATGAGTTTTTAAAACAAATAATATTTTATTAAATGATATAACTATCCTAAAAATCTATGATTCGGGAAAATGACTTAGATAATGTTTAATATTTTATTAATGAACAAATTTTGGTTATTTTGGAAATTTATGGTAACAATATTAACAATATAATATGAATATACATGAAGACATGGTAAAAGTAAATTTAGTTAAATAAGGGTTAATTCTAATTGATATGGTCACATTTGAAGTCAAAAATTGTCTAAAACTTATTTTTTGAGAATATATGTAACAATACTCATATTATATTCGAATAAAATGAGTTTTGGACCTTTTTAAAATCAATATTCACTTTATAATAAAATAATTGATCAATACGTTCCAAAATTACCCATCCTCCATCTTATAAAAGGATACAACCAATAACCCCTTACACAGACCTATCAAACCCCATAGATCACCCAAGTTATTACCAAATAATATCCAAACATACGTCTTGCCTTCCAATAATCATTACCTTTCGCATAAGGCAATTAAAAAAAGCCTTTTTGATCAATTAGAATGATGTTACCCAATTTAGATGTAACATCTTCTATCAAGTTCATTTCTTTTATTTTACTCCCTCAATTCTTATTATATTAGTATTCATTGACTAAATAATAACACCAGTATTCTCAATATACTAGAATTTTTATGAGAATTATTTGAACTACACATACACACACATCTATCTAATGGATAAGAACATAAAGTTTCTGTGTACGGCGAACCAATGCCTCGTGAAACAATGATTATTTGATTTTCTCCTACCACCTCCCATGGGGGCCATGATGATGACACTATATGTATATATGATTTATATTATATTTACATTGTCTCTATGATACTTTAATTTATATTTACATACATACCACTATGGTTTGCATGATGTGTAAATACTGTAATTTCATTTGAGGAATTGTGGACTCCGTCCCCTCTAAGTGACATGACTTGTTCATGCCTTACATGAAATATATAAATGATGGAATTAATGAACTTATGTAACAAATATATCATTTGATATTATAATGGAAATATAATATACCTATGTATCATTTAGGTTTCATTTCTTTAATATGATATATAAATGAAATTAGTGTTTGTGCATACGTACAACATATTGTCTCCATGAACAGAACATTTCATTTTTTATCTCCAAATGTTATAAAATATTAATTATACATATATAATGTTTATATATATATATGATATTACAATATTTAATACTATTCTTGAGGTAATTTAGTTTTGACTTCATAGAAAATTTGTAATTATAAGAAGACAATTTTCGACTCATGTATCGAATAACAACAAAATGATCATCATTAACATAAATAATTATGTAATTTTTTTAACTTATTAATAAGTGATATAAAAGGAATAATAAATAGTGAATGGTTCTTTAGCAAGTAGAAATTACCTTATGTTTATTATTTATGAAGAATAAGGAAAAAAAGATGAATCTGACTTAGGTTACGGGAATTAATCTAAATCTCCTTTCATTGAGGAATATTTTGATAATATTAACTTCTTTCATTTATATGGTGTATCATATAAACCCATTTACTTATAATTTCATTCAAATGGAATATTATTTCTAGGAATTTTTTTACTAAATGTCAAAAGGAATGTTTATAACATATGAAACAACAACGACATCTCTATCACTATAACTATTATTTTATATTTGGCTTCCTCTATATGCCTTAATTTTATCAAATGAAAATCAAATCCCTTATTCCCTTTTCGGTTATTTTGGTATTGAAAATGGGTTTTGAAATGCACTGAGTATTTAAATATCTTAAAATTATTTCTTGTTATTGAAAATTAAATGTTATTTATGAAATGTTGATATTTGTAATATTTTATGTGATAAAATTATATAATGGTACTTGGACATTTGATGAGTGATTACGTGATAAACTAAGGATTGGTAGTTATGTTAAAATCTCAAACGAATTGGGTATGTAAGTCTATAATATGACTATTTCATTTAGTTATATGTGTGGAAGTCAATAATTTGGTTATCCTGTTTAAATATGTGAATGTCCCAAGTTACATTTATTTGTTATAGGTTTCATTTTATGGGATTTTTGTAATATTTTTGTAAAAAAAGGGTAATAAATGAGCTAATATTAAGTGATGAATATTTACTACTTATTAAAGGTGAAAATTATTACTTTATGATAATGTATTCTTGAATTTCATGTTATGCCAATACTAATAGTTTTCTTTCATTATGTTTCCCTTACTCAGATTCTTATGTTCATGACCTTTTATGAAATGTTTCTTCATAGGATATAAAGAATAATAGAGTCAAGGATGGGATTAAGGAAAAGTAATGTTGCTAAAATGTGAAATGATGTCATATTTTGTTTTATAGTTTTTTTAATGAATGAAATGGACACTGATTAGATGTGTCTACTTAATGTTCAATATGATTTGTATAAGTTATAACCTAATTCTCTACATATATAAACATCAAAACATCCTTGATGTTAATTAAATTAAAATAATAAACTACTATTATAATTAAGTAATATTTAAGGATGGTTTCTTAGATATATTTTCAACGATAATGGTACTTAACAATCATTTAAACCCAATAATAAAAAAAGACCATGTGTTTTCTAAATCCAAAAGTTATTAAATGAAAGGGAATTTTATTTATAAATAATAAGGTAATTATAACCTTCCCCAACATAAGAAATATTTCCCTCAAAATTTCCTTTTCCCACAATAAAATAGATGAGGGTAACTATACCTAATCACTTCCTCTAGTTCCCATGTTTCTTCTCCAAGCATGTTATTTCTCCACAACACTTCGACGAGGGGAATTTTTATTATTTTTAATAACTTTTTCCAAAGATCTATGATCTTCATCATCTTCTCATCATATGAGAGGTCATTATCGAATGGTATGAACTCTTGATTGATTACATGCAATGGGTCTGGTATGCACTTAAGAGGGATAAATGTAATACATAATGTACTTGAGACATGTTTGGTGGGAGTGATAGTTGATTGGCCACTACTCAAATGCGATCAAGGATATCAAAAGGGATGATGTACAATCGACTATGATTTCCCTTCTTCACAAATCACATAACTCGATTCCATGGTGGTATTCACAAGAATACCATGTACCAATTATCAAAATCAAGGTCTCATCGACGGTTGTTATCATAGCTATTTGTTCGACTCTAGACGTATTGATGTGATGCTAGATGGTCATAACCATCTCCAACATTTCTATGACTATTTCTTGACCTATAAGTTTTCTCTCCCTATATTTATCCCAACAAGCCTGTGTTTGAATCCTCTTCCCAAAAAGACATTCATAGGAAGCCTTTTCAATGCATTAGTAGAATCTTTTGCTGTTGGAAAATTCAACGAGAAGAAGATATTGATCCCATCCTCCTTTGAAGTCCATTGAGAATGCTCTCAACATGTCCTAATGTTCTTGGATAGTATTGTCATATTTTTTATTATATTGAGGAAGTTAATTGGTACTAATGTTCAACTCATTATTCAGAGCGTGTTAGAGACTTAAAGAACATAGAGGAGAATCTTGGATCTCGATTAGATACAATCGATAGTGGTACACCATACAACCTTACAACATCTAGGATGTATATTTGTGCTAGTTGATCTAATGAGAAATCCCCTTCAATTGAAATATAGTGTGAAATCTTTGTTAGATGATCCAAAACTACCCATATGGCATTATTTTCTTTGATATATATTCAAGGATCTCCATATCCATGTTGTCTAACTAATAATGCTCTCGGAGATCTCGATACATGTTTGTGATTCATAGGTGAATGGAGAAATTTGAACTGTGTGCATCTTCCAAATGGTCATTCTTTAACTCCAGATTTGATGGAACACTTATTCTTGACACAAATCTGACAATATCTTCTTTATTAACTTTCAAATTAGACGATTTCACTTTCTTAATAGTATAAAAATACTTATTAATTCCCACATCATCCGTTTTATAATCATTTATCTTTCAAAATGTGACAGTTGATAAATAATTTGTGAAAGGATTGACGACGTTCCATTATTTATGATTCCCATGTCTATATTCATTAAAAATATGAATATTGGATTCTTTTCAACTCTTATCAATGAAAGAGTTATCGGATCCACAATACATTGAGAATCTTCCACTTTATCTGCATACCCCAGATGGTAGTGAATTGAGTAGTCGTAGTATTTGATTAACTCTAGGAAACTTTTTTGGGGAATATTCAACGATTTCTATTTGAATATATACTTGAGGTTTTTTTGATCCATATATATTTTAAACAATTCCGCAAAGAGGTAATTTCACAATGTTTTCAAAGAAATGATTAATGCAGAAAACTCCAACTAATGTGTTGGACTGTTCCTCTCATGAACATTAAATTCACTTGTGGTATAGATCATGAATTTTTCATTTTTCATCAACACACCAACCAAGCACTTCTTCAAAGAATCACTGAATACCACAAAATGATCTCCATTTTTGGGTAGTGTGAACATGAGAACAATGATAAGCCTCATTTTCAACTCTATTATGATCTCTTCGCTTTCATCATTCCAATAAAACTTGACTCACTTCCGAGTTTGCATGGTAATAAGGCTTAACAATAATGATAAATTTCTCATAAATCAGCGATAATATGTATCTAACCTAAGGAAGCTACGGATAGTTATTATATATGTTTTACTCAACCGCCCTTCAATTGAATTTTCCATAGAGGGATCCACATACATCCCATTGTGTGTGATTATATTACACATGAATGAGAATTCCTTAAACCATAACTCACACTTAATATAATTTTCCTAGAACATATCCTTTTTCAAGGTCTAAATTATTGTACTTAGATTCATTTTCATGCTCCTCATTTGTTTTGGATTATATTAAAATATAATCTATAAATAATACCACAATTTTTTTGTGGTAATATCTAAAGAATATATTCCTCAACATCTTGATGATTATTAAAGAATTAGTGAGTCTAATAATAATTTCTATGAATTCATAGTTCCAGTACCTAGTACTAAAATTATTATTGGGGATTCTCCTTCATTACCCTTAACTGGTAATATCCTAACATTAAATCCACCACAGAGAATTATTGTGGGACATGTATCGGATCGAACAAGTCCTGAATTCATGGAAAATGTTACTAGTTATTTATCATGATTTTGTTCAAGTCATGATAATTAACTTAAAGGTGAATTGACCCATCCTTCTTCATGACAAAGAAGACTTGTGCACCCCATGGTGAAGCACTTGGGCGTATCAAAAATTTATCCCAATTCTCCTATATTTGTTCCTTTATACCTGCAAATAACCTAAAAACCATTCTATATGGAGTTTTTTATATTGGCAACACCCCAGGTATATGATCAATAAAAAATTCAACATCCCTTATAGGACGATGACTTGAAAATTCCTTAGGAAACACATCCTCTAATTCCATCATAATAGGATTGTCTTCGAGGATGGTTCCTTTATTATACTCAATCATCTGATCAAGACAGACATGCTTAGAGTGTAGTAAAATCCATGCTTGAGATGATGGTTCTAAAGAAGATTCATCTTCCTCATTTCCCTTGTATTACATCAGGGGATGGTTTTCTATATATAGAAAGATTTCCCTCTCGTGTAAATTATGTTGTTTCTATATAGGTAACACTAATCCATGACAATAATTGCATAAAATTTCACTATAGGTGTATGTTGATGCTTTTAAGGATGTTCAATACACAAATTATAATAGGGGAGAATTTAAATCCATGGGATGCAATAATTTCCCCAATTTCTGTTATCATAAAAATCTCTACTTCGGTGATTTGTGGTGGTGTTAAGAATGTTCTACTAAAAATTAGGTATATAAAAGAATGAGAAGAACCAGAATCCAAAAGTAAATTTTCTATACATGAATGAATAACATTCATAACTATCACCACTTCTTTGTCAAGATTCACTTCAGTTGTAATGATTGAAAATGGTGACCCTTGCTGCCTTGAAAGATATTGTTTTCTTCCGAAAAAAATTAGATTAGGGAACAAGTTATCAAAGTACCATGGTTCTTTGAAGAAGAAGAAATGAGGAACAAATTGATGATCAAAAAGTGCAATACTTTCCTCTTTCACAGTATTGGTTTTTTCATACCAGCATTCATTTTCTAGTTTCCCATCTATTCCAAACATAATGAATTTCATTGTCCCCTTTTTGAAATTTCTAGTGATCTTCATTCCCCAACTTTGGAAAGTGGGGAGTTATAATTTCAAAGCACCATTGGATTTATCAATTGGAATTATAAAATTAATTTCTAAATTCTTCTTCTTATCCCTATGATACCCATGAGATTCTCTGATCTCCATTTCAACATTGAGGGAACATCAGAAAATTTCATTATTTCTATCAATGTCACGGATCACTAGGGCTATTTTTATGATATATTTTTTCCACCAATGGAGTGTTCAACCTTGAATTGAGGGTTAAAGGATATTTTAGAGGAATCTCTTGAAATCCAGGTGACATTTCCCCATACACATTGATAGATTCGTCATCTTTTTTCTTGTGGGAAAGAAAGTCCATTTCAATATTTTGTCATCTAATGTGTGGAAAATATTTATTGAAATACATTTTTTATAAATCCTTCCCTTACAAGTCCTCAATATCATCCTTAGGCATTATATTTTTGATCAATTTTCAGCATTAATCGTCTTCACCCACCATAAAATAAGTATCCAAAAGAACCTTCTCTTGTTCGTAACATTGAAGGATGGATAAGATCTTATCAATGGAGTAAATCCATTGTTTAGTTATATAGGGATCAGATGATCCATTAAATGTATGAGGCCTTTATATCATGGAGTTATTGATTGTGATATGTTATTTCTTAGGGAGGGGGAGGGGTTTGAAATTATTCATAACCCATGTTTCTATTCAAAATAGGAGAAAACTAATAGAGTATTTTGACCCAGTTTTCAATTCTCGATCACATTGGATTGAGTATCACATTAGAATAGATATCACATTAAACATCACACCAGTTGGTAGCCCATGTCCTAATACTAACAGAAATTTGATAGAATATAAGAAAATTTAGGGGAATGTATTTAAAACTATAAAACTCATAAGGGGAATCAAATGCCAAAAGAGATAACATAAAAATTTCATTTATGTCCTTAACTTATGAATTCATAAGCTTTAATCTAAGTTATCCATGATCTATTTCGTAACATATATTCTTATGGGATTATTTATAAATCCCCTAATAATGGTTTATAATATGAATATTAATTTAAAAAATAATATCCCCCGAGAGTGTTGATCCTAGAGTGCATCAAGCCCCGTTGTCGTGCACCGGTTCCCGTTCGAGTCTAGATCAAAGTAGTGTTTTCAGGTTTTACCACTATATACATCAGTTGTAGAGCCATATCTACTTTTAATTATCTATAAAGAGTTTTATTTTCATGATAAACCAAATATTATATAGTCACCAAAATTTAGGGATTATTTTCTTATACTCATTCGTATCCCTTAGACTTTCACTAGAGTTTAATAACCCTAATCCCAAAAATAACCAAACATATCCTCTGATACCAAAAATAAAAACCGTACTCTTTATAAATAATGTTAAAATTCTTTATGACATAAACGTGCACATAATACAACCCTGAGGATTCATAGGTATAATGTCTTGGGAAATTAGAAAAATCACATAACAACTTAAAACATGAAATACAACAACTTTATTTGAAGCTTCAATGACATTACCAACCCATTCCTTCTTACAAGACACTGCATGGTATAACATGAGGACATGCATAAAAAGGGTGTGAGATATAAAGCCTAGTATGTGATTTAACATGAGACAACATGAGGAATACAATACATGTTAGGAAATTTATATATCAATGGACAAAAAGAGAAACATGGACATAAAGGCATGATAGAGCATGATCATCATAACAATGAAATTTTAATGCAACATAAAACATGATATTATTATGAATAAAGGCTAATTTCTCATGTATTAGCATAATTAAACCCTCATTTCACAAATAATTAGAATTATTAAACACTTATTTCAAATGGTGTATCATGATACTAAACATTTCCCAATGCATTAGAGCTCTATCAGGGAACACCCTTCATAATCATTTTAATCTCAAGCTAAAGTGTGCCACATATGTCATATATCATGGATTACATAAACATAAGCATTTATTACATGATAAAATAATGTAGAATAGATACATAATAGTCAATAATCAATTATTATATGAGCATAATGGTGAATACCCTTGATAGAGAAATTTCCATGGTATTCACTACACGATGATTTTGGCATAGAAAATCATGGTGCTATATGGACAGCATATTGACATCACATGGGTATTCATAAAATTGTTTGATGAGAGATCAATGGGTATATAATAATTTTGATATCAAATGGGCCATAATGGGATCATATACCATAATATACCATCATATAAAATAGAATTTTTAGATGCCTAATTAAAAACAAATTCTTGAATTCAAATGAGGAAAGAGAAATCCCTTAGGAAATTTTGGCATAATAATGGGTATATATGGGAGGATTTATGAGATTTAAAGGAGTGTATAACCATTAAAAAATAATATGGGTATTGTAAGGGTGATGTGAAAATATACCCCATCATTTTTAATTGAAAATAAAAGGGTGTAACAATATAAGGAATCTTATATAAAAATGAGAAAGGAATGAAACCCTTACTTGTGTGTGTGACTTCAAAAGATTGAGGAGGGGATTCATGAAAGATTATGGTGCCTTGGAGGGATTCTAGAGAGGGGAGGACTGATTGGGGACGTGGTCCAAGGATTTTTTGTAATGAGATGTGGGATCTATGGTGGGTATATATATGAAATGAGGGGATAATTATTTAATATTAAATTGTATCTAAATAAGTTTCTAAATATATTATTTTTTTTACTTTTAAAATGAATATTTACATTTAATGAAATTTTACTTGTTTTGACAAAAAAACGTTAAAAACATAATAAAAATAACATTTGACATCATAAAAATTATATAATGATTTATTATTAATACAATTTAATTGGTAATATTATTTTATTAAAAAACTAGTCATTTCAAATATTCAATATCTTCTTAAAATAATTTTTTAACCAAAAAATATATACTTTCTGTTTTGTTGTACAAAAATATTATTCTTGTTAAACTGACTTCTCAATAATTTATAGATAATGAATTGATATAATTATCATTTAAAATATTTTTTTATAATATTATTACAAAAACATATATTAATATAATTATGAATATATTAATGAAATGAACCAATTTACCCAAAAATCATTTTATCATGTTGATCAATTTTTATGAAAGACTATTCCCATACATGAATTGATGGAAGAAGACTTTAATTAATTGAAATGGATTACAAAATAAGTAAATAATACCTTATTACATAACCCTATATATCCCAAGAAAAACACATAAGGGTAAGGTGTGTGATGGAGAAAAACTCTTGGGGATGCTCAGATAACATCGCTTGGGTGGTAATATATATTAATTTGAACTTCTCGTATAGGCGATTCTATTCAAGCTTAATGTGGTGATTTTTTGTCTTGGTCTTGGTCAAAAGAGAATCCCTGTGACACTTCAACTTTTTGGGATCAGAATAATGAGCATCATATGACCCGAGTATACTGGATGAAGCCATACTCTCCTTTGTCTATGTAGAATGTATTTTTTTAACCATATATTTATATCTGTTATGTATTCCCTATTCAGCGGCTATATTATCAATGCTAATGATACTTAACGGTCATTTTATCCAAAAACAATTAGTGTGACTTTTTCCTATATCCACAATTCATTAATAGAATGGGAATTTTATTCATAATTAATTGGGTTAATACATTGTTAGCATAATGACCCATTTCCTTTCACTTGTAGCATTGATGTCTTGGTGGTGTGTTCTCTATAGTCTTTTCTCAATTCACGTTATGGGAAATCTTTTTTACAAATAATTTGGCTCAATACTACTTTATGGCCTTATTATAAGCACTTAAACCATTTTGAAGTCCCATTAAAACAAAATCCAACCGATTACTTCCACACATTGGTTAAAGAAAAACATTAATTTTCATTTCACCATTGTTTTTAGATTTTCCCTTGACCTTAATATTTTGTTTCATGTCAATACCATATTATTGAGACGTTACACCAACTTCCATATCTACCATGATAGAATGACACAAAATCTCTTCAAATCTACTAAAATCTCTTATTTCTATTTCACTCCGATGATTTTGTTTTAAGCAATTGATGAATCAATCATATTTACTTTTAGGTAGGATGATAATGCTGGAAGAATACCTTGAAAGGCTTGTAAAATTTTTCATGTATGTAAAAAAATATTCATCATCCTTTTTCATAAGGTCAAGGAACCCCTTTATTATCATTGATTTTATAATTCAAGGAAATTACTTATTGAAAAATATTATCTTGAACTCATATCGTTCCATTGATTCAATTTCATCTTGCATCATTGTGTTCTTGATTAGATTCCACCACTAGTTTTCTTATCTTTTTTAAATGATAATCCTCCACAATGACTTTGTCATGTTTCGAACTGGAAATGATGTAAAATATATTTTCAATGGATTGGTTCCATTTTTCAGTAATAATTGGCTCATATGACAGATTGAAAGAAGGTTGATGTTGCCTCATGAAGGACTCAATAGAAAGGTTTTTCTTTCACTTCTTATTTGGATGATGGGAATGATTCATAGCTTTTGTAAGTATATGAATAATATTTTTCATTTAATCTCCCATATCATTTGGATGTCTACGAGGAAAATCATAACATTGATCAGTGCATTTACCAATAAAATGATCATTCAGGTTCCATCCATTATCAGAAACGAAAAAAATAATAGCGTGATAGGAAAAAATCATACAAGAAAAACAACATAATCCAATAGGAGTACATTCAATGTATATCATATTAGGTTTAATACTATTTTATTCATGATAGTTACCATAATTCTAGGACTGTAACCTATATTTAGACATACCCTTAAGGGAATCTCTTGAAAAACCATAGAAATATATCTTGGGATATCACTAACATTTTCACAACCTAGTTTATAATGGTAAATGAACCCATAACTCTTATACCATGTTTAAACACCCAACCTTGAAATACATGTACATTAAATTACTTTCTAGAATACATTATATATGAAAAAAAACATACACCTAAAGAATTTATTAGTTTAGTTCATTTGGAACCTTGAAAATAGAAACAATTGTTCCATAAAACATCTACATCATCTCTTTGTTTATTCACCATTACTAGAACTCCCTTTTGACACATCTAACATAATACCATTCTTAAAATCATGGGGGAAAATAAAAAAGAATATGGGTGAGATGAAATGGTCAATAAGGGTAAGAATGGAAAATATCATACAAAACATAAACATAATAATGAAAAAACATGAACCTAAAATTTGAAAAAAAACATACCCCATTTATCAAATACCAAAAACTTGAGTAATGAAATAAATCTTAGTAGTTCATAAGCCATAAATTATAATGGAATAATGAACCATGAGAAAATAGAATTTTAATAAAACATGGAATTATAGAAAACAAATAAGAAAATAATATTATTTCTATATTAGCGAAGGAATAGCATCCATGACCATCATAGTGGACAAAGTCCATTACAGAACTGGGTTAACTAGACATTGCAGCGATGTATTATTGAGACATATCTACATATCATTCCAGCCTTGTATTACTAAACAAGATTTACTTTTCATTCCATTAATGTCTATCTCTGGAGGTATAAATATTTACCCAATGAATTCAATTTAGATATAGTTCCCACCAATCTCATAATGAAATCATTTTTACAAGTTTCACAAAAACATAAATCATTCATCATAGCATAACCCAAGAAATAAAATGGGTTTCTTAAACAGCAGCCTATCATATCATAATACTTCTGAAATATAATTCCAGAATTAACATAATAATATCATAGTAATAATAGTGATATAAGCATAAACATATTTATTGAGAATCATCTTAGATAGAAAATAATATGATAAAACACTCGAAATTAATTTTTGAAAAAAATATCATTTCTTCTCCAAAAATAGCTTCATTATTCAAAATGCGTCAAATTTTCAAAAGAAATTAATTTAGTGGAAAATGAAAATGAAATATTATGAAGTATTATTCATGGAAATAAGTCATTATGATGATATAACAATTTGTTTGTGTGGTGTAAGTAAAAATAAACGATCCTTGTACTTTTACTGGAAAAGTCAGAATGTAACTCAAATTAAAAGAACCAAAACCTTCAATTCCTATCATTTAATAAAATATTATGAATGGGTAAAATTGTATTGAAATATTTTTATAAGAATAAAAATAATATTAAATAATTTATAAATATGTATGTGGATGATAAATATACAACCATGAATATTTACATATAAATAATCTCAAATAATGATGAGATTGGGAAATTTTCCCATACATTAGGTCTGATACGATTCACATGTATACCAAAATCCTGTATAATTATTTAAATAGTATTTTTGACTTATTCTAGAATCATAGAATTTTTTTAAATCTTATATGATCATATTATCGTCTTTTTGATTGTATCGTTTCATTGTCACTTATTATTCAGATATTAATTACTTTTTGTTCTAATGCATATTGTGTTAGATAAGTTCATGTTACACATATTTAGGAATAGTTATATCATTTTCAGAATGATATTAGTAAAATATATATAATATTTTTTCATTCCATTCATGTATATAATTTTGGGTTAGTGAAGATCATGTAGAATGAATCACATCGCATTGTGAAGATGGTAGGACGTCCTTACACACGAGCGACAATATCATTTACTTATAGGTTAAAGTGTATATAATTTGATGATTTGCAAGTTATAAATAAAAATTATTAGGTTATATTAATTATTTATATCCATTATATTAATCATTATTCCCATCCAAATTAATCATTGTTTAATAAATAATTACACCACAACAAGGAGACGGTAAGCCATACGTACAGACACATGGTGACACTCTTATTTGTAACCTGGATAAAATAAGGTATAATGTTATAACATAATTATAATAAAATCTAATCATTTAGAAAATAATTTATTTATTACTTTACTATGGAAACAACAAAAAAATATAATGTAAAATAATGAAAAAAACTTGAATGAGGTGATAATATAATTACCTATTGTTTTGAGTTTCTACTTTTCATATTCACAAAAGGTCTCCATAAGATGTAT
The DNA here is from genome assembly GCA_963277665.1 of Viscum album. Taxonomy (NCBI): domain Eukaryota; kingdom Viridiplantae; phylum Streptophyta; class Magnoliopsida; order Santalales; family Viscaceae; genus Viscum; species Viscum album. The sequence continues at coordinate 1,432,473,827 of OY728162.1, forward strand.
TTATGCCAAAAGTGTGGTCTGTTGGGAGGATTGAGTGATTTTGGGAGACTATTTATGTATATGTTGGAATATCCAAGGGGCTTGAGAGGTGTTAGTAAATGGGTAGATATAGTGTCCTTTTGTAAGAGAGAGGAGAGGCACCTTAGGAAAGTCGTGAAATATTTTTATTTTTTATAAAATGATTTTTTAATTTCAATAGATCCATATGGATATATTACTATGATATGATTTGTATGGTTCAAAATCCCCACAACCAATAAAATTTATACATTATTCGATTTTATTTTATTCCTTATCTTTTTTATTTATCCTTATTTAATCTATTTAATTTTAATTTTTCTAATTATATTCTAAATATTAAGTGGTTATAAATAGTTACATATTTTTTGTAAATTGTCTATTATTTTATACATTATAAAATTTTACACCTTATAATTTTCACCTTTTGATTTAATTTTTAAAAAATTTTATAATATTTTATATTTATAAAATAAAAATGGTGTCAGTGATGACATTATTCATTTATTTGACGTTAAATGAACTAAAAAAAGGAAGAACAATTTAGAAAAAAATATTTATTATATTCCTAACATGTCATAATAATCTATAAAATTTGAGGAGCTTATTTATTAGTAGATATTATATTCATTTTCAGTTTTTTAAAATAATTTATTTGATATTTCTATTAATAAAATAATTTCAACATCACTATTGTGTCAACCTTAATGGGAATTATTTAATCCCTAAAAATATAAATAATTCCATATGATGTATGTAATTTCATTATAATTCTTTAAACTATTTATGTTCAATGTTTTATTAAGTGTATCAGTACATTTATAATATAATACATATAAGAGATAAGAGAGTGAGATGTTTTCACTTTCATTTGATTTAATTATAGTTAGATCACTTTCGTGGAAAAAAGTCCATTAAATGAATCAATTAAGACCCTTAGGTAATATTTTTTGACTTTAATTCATCCAATAGTTTTTGTACATGTTTTATGGTAATTTTATTTTCTTTATCATATTGTCTGTTACCATAATTTACCTGATTTACCTTTAAAAGTGATAAATAAAAATTATCGTAGTTACTATTTATAATATTCCCAATCATAATGTTATTTATAAACATAATTTAGACCCATATAATCCAAATATGAAAACCATTTTTCAAAATTCAAAGCATCGAGTTTTTATTAATTAGTATAATATTTATTCATGTTGTTAAAACTAGAAAAATATGTTTTAAGATGTAAAAACTGTTAAAGTTTCTGGAGATTATGTGAAATTTAAATATAAAATTATATATAATGAAAAAATTGGATTAAATGATAAAAACTAATCCAATTGCACTTTAAAACATTATGAAAAGATAATATAACTATATAAATAAATTATATGATAATACAATTTTGAATTAAAATATAGTATTTTTCAATATTAATTAAAACATGAATTTCATCTGAAAAATACAAAAATTTTCATCCATGATATATATTCTTATCCCTAGTCCAAATAAAAAAATTTATGTCAAATAGAACATATAAAATTGTAAAAAAACTATATTTAAAAGGGTTATCTATCATAAGGCGGTAAAACTGTATTTTTCTTTGGAAAATACTTCATTTATCCATAAAATTGAATTTGTTCTAATATCATATCTCGAGAACATATAATGTGAATTTAAAATATTGCATTGAATATATTAAATATATTTTAATAATAAAATCCATATAGAATGATTTCATTATTTCTTAGACTCACTTATTTAATTTAAACAGTTTTTTAGTAGTATGTTAATACTATTCATACCCGCCATAAGAACTAGGTAATAATATTTAGTTATCAATTATACTATGTCATTCAGGAAATTAATTAAATCAAAAAAACATGAAATTTTGTGTAACACGATCCAAGAATATTGGTGTGTATACTTCAAGCTAATACGATGTTGCGTACAGTACAAGCCAGTCTTGGTGTAGCCTACTACACTAGCCATCAATGCAATTAAAAAGAATCTATCTCCAAAAATATTCAAGAGTTACACCACTACTCCAACATCAATTCAATTCATTTCCAATTATACACTTGAATCATTCCATGATTTCATTATACCTATACCAAAGAGATTTGTCTCCATAATAAGAGCATCTCTTGTGTATCTAGATTACAAATGTGGGAATAAATAAACATTGAATACAATACAGGAGTAATTTTATTACATGGAAATCAATAGTTATTAATTATTTAATGGAGAAAAAGTATAGTATTGTTGAAAACATTAAATCATTGTTTTATATAAAATTGACATGAAACAACACAAATATATTCCATATTATTTAATGACCCAACAGACTAAAGATCCAATTTTACATTAATAACCAAATAGTAGTGACCCATAATATAATATACATTAAAAAAATACATTGTATGCTACCTTAAATGATAAGGGATATAGATGTTAAGTTCCTTAATATTTGAAATGGAATTAGTTTGTTAGCATCCCTTTAATAGTTATATATATTTTGGAAGTAGTCTCATGGAATATACACTATGAGACCAATGATATTTCCAAAGCCTATATAAAATATGTCATGAACCAGGCCGTGATTAAATCCGACCTAACACCCGACCCGGTCCGTAACATGACCCGAAGGGCGTTCCCGATCCCCACGGGCTGACAAATAGTTCTAGGTATCATATAGAAATTGGGTGGGAACGATTTCATCCCAATAACCATGATAAAATAAGTAAACTAATCAAAATGAGCACGCAACAACAACCCACAACTGAATATAAATAAATAAATAGTTGATCGAGATAAAATATAGAACTAAAGAGACTGAAGACTAAAAAAAGAAAAATGAAACTGATAACCAACTAAAACTGGAACAAGCAACCCCTATCTCTGTGTGACATCATGGTCACCTCCAACCACAAGACCAAACCTACTCTAACTATGAACAATGGAACCAGGATACCTGAACAAAACCTTAACCTGCAAAATAGCTCGTGTCAACCGACACAGAGTGTTATAGGTATGGTGTGAGCTAACAGCTTAGTAGGAAATCACCACAGATTCCAAGTGTTTCCTTTCCCAAAACATTCCATTAACACTAGTTTGAATTAAAATTATAAAAATATATTTTTCACATTTTATTAATCAACCACAACATTATCTTTTCAAATCCCAACACACGCCATCATCCATTTTACAAGAAAAATATCATTTTATAACAAAACCCAACCCAAATAATACTAGAAATAATTTTCATTTGAACATATTTAAATGGAATGAAATTTCAATGAATTCAACTTTAAAGACAAAGAACATACTTTTAAAAATACCAACCCAACCTATTGTATGCCGATGGGAGGTGCAATATAATCATTGAGCACTAGTCACAGAAATTCCCCTAGGCACCAGCTAGTTATGGGCTCCAGGTACCTCATATCTCGGTGTAAGAGTAACCATAACAATATATGTTCTCATGCACTAGCCACTAGTAGATAACATATCCATAACCTAGTGGTCCTCATCATCATCATCATCATCATCATAGTTTAGTTTGTGTTGTCATCATCAAACTTTCTATATGAAATTGAGGCCAAACCCCATGAGATCACTAGCATACTAGTATAAGTCTTCCCACCTAGATACCCAGGCTTCCCTTTTTGTGCTCAATCAAATTTCACATATCACATGTTACCACACACACTGTATATAAACCAAACCAAGAATCTCATTTCATAAGCCACTGATTTCGCATCACAAACCCATTCTTGATAACTTATGTACACCAGTAATTTTATAAATCAATTCAAGAACCATGAGGAACGCCACCTCCTCGAGAGTTTTCTAAACAAGCCTTCCCAAATTTAAGGAAAAACATGAAAATTATGAAAACATGGAAAATGGGCCTTTATTTTTACACACTAAAATACATTTTTCAAAGAATTTAGTAACTGCTTCTAAAACCATCTCAAAATGTGAAATGCCAAACGGCCCCTCAAGCCAAACATTTTACAAAACAGACACACACACCAAAATCCAAACGAACATAATCCCCATGGGGTTCCATTTTAAACCACATTTAGGAAACAAATATTTCAATGAACACCCAAAAGCGATTTCCACAAAAACCACCATATTATTTAATGCCACATCTAACTATCCACATTATTTAGAGAACAAAAAATAATACCATTGTAACCATAAAAACCATTTTCACAACATTTTTTCACATTTAACCAGACAAATAATTACCAAACCATACACACCAAATCATGTTCAAAAATAATAAATAACCATCACACCATAATCAAGGCTATAAATTTCATAAAACACCCTATTTAACTTTAAAGAACAATGTCATTTTAAAAAATAACCCCAGGTGAAATAAACATAGGTATTTCACACAAATCCCTTTGAAACCACATATTTATTAAATTCTACCAACACAAATTCACCATCAAAATCAACCCATAGATATATTAATGGTGAAAAATACTTTTAAAAATTAAATGAAAACACACAAGTGCTCGTGGAGTATTTTGGAAAGGAACAAGTTGGAAACACTTACCTAAACCATGTGTAGATGTGATGAGACTTCATGGAATGAGATATCTAAGACCCTAAAACCATTTACACACCCTAGATCCAAAGAAAAACGAAACAAACATAAACGCTATAAATTAGGGTTCGGCCATTGAAGAAAATCCCCAAAGAAAACCCTAGAACAAAGAGGGAAAGAGAGGGAGAGAAGATTTGATGAAGGAAATATGATGAATCACAGACCATTCTTGTGAAATCTCCCAAAAATTGCCCAAAAATTTATTAGTAAGGAGGGGGAGCCTCCTCTAATCGATATCCAACACCTTGAGCTTTATTTGAGAGGTGGAATCACCCAAATCGAAGCTCCACGTAAAATGTTATAAAGCCCGCAAGTGACTGCATGGTTTTGCAGCACGGTTTTTAAAACCATGTGAAGACCATGTGAGGGCTACTAGAAACTTCTGCAACTTCGCATGGTTAGTCTGCACAATTTTTCAAGGCTGTACTCAGATGATGGAATCCCAAAAATTTCCTCAAATCCCCAAATTACCCCACAAAAAATAGGAATGTTCAACCAATGATTTCGGAATGTTATAAACACAATGTAGTGACATTGTGGGTGTCAAAAACTCCCCAACATGCAACTGTATCTTAATCCCATCAAGAATAACTTATAATATGTAAACAAGGAAACCCAAAACCACAAAACACAAGGAAATTTGTTGGAAACTCAACCCATACCTCAACCAAAAGATCCAACATCATGGAAAGAATAATATAAAGGACAACTATGGTCGGGGTGTGACAATTATCCCCACCACAAACAGTTTCTGCCCCCAGAAAGTCACCCAGCCAAAAGTCAATCGTTGCTGAAGTCCATGAACCAAAAAAACCATGGGGAAAAAATGAACCCCTAGATAACTATTCACTCTAGAATTCACACTTGACCAATCCAAAAGAAACTAAAAATCATGAATGATGATGAGGGGAGAACACGAGAGGGTTCTCCCCACCACAATAACTCAACTAATACGAACAACATTTAAACCCCAAACAACACTCACACTGAAACCAGGAATAAGGGATTTCAACATTAAAAACATTTTTACAACACACATGGTTTGGAAGCATGGTTTATGAAACCATGCACAAACCGTGCGTGAACTACGAGAAGGAAGGGGCACCCTGCACGACTTGACCACAGGGTTTCAAAACCATGTGCCAATAGTGCCAATTCCTCAACCCAAAAATTACCCAAAACTACACTATTATGTGACATACCGAACGACTATGCTGTAGTCATATAGTTGGTTATGTATGCATGGCTAGGGCCACACTGTTTAAACTAACTGTGCAGTAACCATGCTTCACATGAAAAAAAATCTCCAGAAAACTCCAAAAACCAAAATTTTGGACTAGGCTCAAACCCAATGTTCCATGTAAAAGTCTTACACTACCTCCATTGGTACAAGGAACCTCCCAAAAAATCGAACCCACAATAAAACAATCCACAAAAGTCAATAATATATAAACGACTACTACCAAAAGATAAAACTGCAGCCGACCTATACGAAGGCAAAACACACTCAAAGGAGAATGAAAAATTTCAAAGTCCACATTTAGATAGACTAATCTTTTTGGGTTACAGGATATCTAGTTCATCTCACCCTTACCTCAACAGGTTTACTTAAAAAATCAAGGAAACAATAACAAGGAAATGTTAATCTTTTCCATCCCAACACAGAAAACAAAGATAGTTGGGTTTCACACCCCCTTGTCACTCCTGACCGTGCACAAGCTTCTCCCCAAGACCTGTGGTTGGGGCTCTGATGGCTGAAGCATCTCCAACGTCATAGTTAGGAAACACATCCTTAGACCAAGATATCCTTTTCATACAACACACCCTACATAACTTCATCAAATGACCCCAATGGCCACAGAAGCAGGAAGTCTTCGGAGAAATACAACAAGACGGCTTTGAGAGACCAAATCAGCTGCACTGGAAACATACAAGAAAATGGTCCGAAGAACTGGATGTTGGAGCCGACAAAGGATGTTTTTCAGAAACCAGTTCCCCGGGAACACTCTACTCACCAGTTGGGGAACCTTCATGAGAACCAAAAACCACTGGATGCACCCCAAAAACCATCTCATCCACGAACACCTCATGCACCAACCTCTGAAAATAGGTTTCACCAAGTGAGATAACTTTCTCCGTAATTTCAGGACAAAGACCCAGGAAAAAGAGAGGTTCCTTCATCTGATCCTCCGATGCTACTTTCCAATGGAATGGAATCAGAACTCTGAAATTTTCAACATAAGACTTTACAGATCACTAGCCCTGCCAAACATCCTACATCTCTTCCAGCTTCCTCTGCTTCACTCCTCTGGTATGAACCATTAGATGAGAGTGGCCTAAAAACACCTCCCATGACATCTCACCTTCTTTTGATGATGGGGAAACCAACCCCCACTAGTCCAAGGTTGGACCCTCTAATAACCTTAGAACTGCATGGACTCTAACATCATCATTAGTTTCCAATGACTTAAATACATTCTAAACTTCCTCAAGACACTCCACAACCTAAAGAGAACCTTGATCACCACAGAAAACAAAAAAACTCTGTGAAGGGAATGGAACAAGGGACGACTCATTAGGAACTTTGGGGAAATTTCTGGGTTGTATTTTCTAAACAAAACAAAAAGAACATACCAAATCCAACATCAAAATGAGACACAAACAAAGAGGAACAACTCAAACCAAAACCAACTGGATCAAAATCCAAGTAAAAATAAACAACACCATAAAATCTTTTTTCAATAACAATAATTTTCCATTTAGAACACAAAATTTCTTTCCTCCAAGACCAATTCCCAAGTACCAAAAACCAATTTTTCAACAAAAAAATAAAATTCTAGAAATCAATTTCTCATATAAATCCACTTTATGAAAACTATTCTAAGACTTTAATTAAAAAACCCAACCCATGGTATCCCATGAACTGTTAAATGTGAATCCATCCATTTCTATCCTCATGTTCCAACATACACTTCTCACACAAACCCACACACATATCAATGTCCTTAAGAAATACCAAGGGCCACATTCAAATAATATTATCAAATCCAAAACACCCTCAATGTTAGAAAACACAATTTACCAATTTAAAACCATTTCATTGAGGAAAAATCAGTTTTTAAATCCATTTTCATTTCTAAATCCACATTCATTTTCAACATACAGTTACACAGACTGAAAAAAAAATGAAAGCCAACCCACAATGGACCATCGGGAATGAGGGACTAGTGTCTATGCCTGCCCCGACAACATGGTGTTAATCCATTCTCCATTTAAGGGATAATAATATGAAGGCCTTGAACCGGGAACTTGTACTTCACATGGGCCACCACACCATGTAAGGCCACAACATAACCCAACTCGCCTACAATGTCATCCCTCAATTCCAAAACAACACGAGACATAAGACTCAATCCCGGACTAACCCTGGTGTCTTGAGCTTCAGAATGAGCAAGGGTTCATGATTCCCTTCCCGCACCTACCTCCCATGTCCCGACAACTCTAGTATCCATCTATCAGACACCCCAAAAATCAAGAACCTCCTCTAATACCATTTTGTCACGAACCAGGCCAGGATGACATCTGACCTGACACCTGACCCTGTCCGTAACATGACCCGAAGGGCAGTCCCAATCACCACGGGCTGGAAACTAGTGCTAGGTATCAAATATAAATTGGGTGGGAATGATTTCAGCCCAGTAAACAGGATAAAATAAATAAACTAATCAAAATTAGAATGCAACAACAACCCAAAACTGAATTTAAATAAATTAACATATGATCCATATAAAATATAGAACTAAAGTGAGTAAAGACTAAAACTAGAAAAATAAAACTGAGAACCAACTTAAACTGGAACAAGCAACCACTAACTCCATGTGACATCTTGGTCACCTCCAACCACAACACCAAACACGATTCAACCATGAACACCAGAACTATGATACCTGAACAAAACCTTAACATGAAAAATAGCTCGGGTCTACCGACACCGAGTCGTATAGGTAGGGTGTGAGCTAATAGCTCAGTAGGTGATCACCACAGATTCCAAATGATTCCTTTCCCAAAACAGTCCATTAATAATAGTTTGAAATAAAATGATAAACATATATTTTTCACATTTTATTAAACAACCACAACATTATCATTTTGAAATCCAACACATACCAACATCCATTTTAAAAGAAAACTATCATTTTATAACAAAACAAAACCCAATCAATACTAAAAAGAATTTTCAACAGAAAAAATTTAAATGGAACACAATTTCATGGAATTGAAAATTAAATACAAAGAACTTACTTTTAAAAATACCAACCCAACCAACCATAGGCCGATGGGAGTTGCATTATAATCATTGAGCACTAGTCATGGGAATTCCCCTAGTCACTATCTAGTCATGGGATCCATGTACCTCGTATCTCGGTGTAAGAGTAACCATAACAATATATATTCTCATGCACGATCCACTACTAGGGAACATACCAATAACCTAGTGGTCCCATAATAATCATCATCATAAAAGTCTAGTTAGTGTTTTCATCATCAATCTTGCTACGTGAAACTGAGGAAGAACCCCACAGGATCACTAGCATACTAGTACAAGTCTTCCCACCTCGATACTCGGGCTTCCCTTTTTTTACTCAATCAAATTTCACACATCACATGTTACCACACACATTGTATATCAACCAAACCAAGAATCTCATTTTATAATCCACCACTTTCACATAACAAACCCATTCTTGATAACTTATGAACACCAAAACATTTATAAATCACTTCAAAAACCATGAGGAACGCCACCCCCTAGAGAGTTTTCTAATCAAGCCTTTCAATATTTTAGGAAAAACATGAAAATTATGAAAACATGCCATGTGAGCCTTTATGTTTACACACAGAAATACATTTTTCAAATCATTTACAAACCGTTTCTAAAATTATCATAAAATGTGAAATGCCAAACGACCCCTCAAGCCAAACATTTTCCAAAAAACACACACATCAAAATCCAAATGGACATACCCCACATGGGGTTACATTTTAAACCAATTTTAGGAAAAAAAACATTTCAATGAACACCCAAAAACCATTTCCACAAAAACCTCTATTTTATTTAAAGCCACATCTAACTATCCACATTATTTAAAGAACATAAAACAATACCATTGTAACCATAAAACCATTTTTCACAACATTTTAGCACATGTAACAAGACAAATAATTACCAAACCATTCACACCAAATCATGTTCACAAATAATAAGTAACCATCACACCATAATCAATGATATACATTTCATAAAAACCCCTAATTAAACTTTAATGAACAATGACATTTTAAACAATAACCCCAGGTGCAATAAACCTAGGTATTTCACATTAATCCCTTTGAAACTCCATTTTTATTAAATTCTACCAAAAAAAATTCACCATTCACATCAAGCCATAGATATATTAGTGGTGAAAAATACTTTTAAAAATAAAATGAAAATAGACAAGTGCATGAGGAGTAATTTGGAAAAGAAAAATATGGAAACACCTAACTAAACCATGTTGGGATGCGATGAGACTTCAAGTAATGAGATATCTAAGACCCAAAAACCATTCACACACCCTAGATCCAAAGAAAAATGAACCAAACATAAAACCTATACATTAGGGTTCGGCCATGGAATAAAATCCCCAAATAAAACCCTAGAACAAAGAGGGAAAGATAGGGAGAGAAGAATTGATGAAGGAAACATGAAGAATTGCCAACCTTTCATGGGAAATCACCCAAAAGTATCCCCAAACCAAAGTAGGAATGAGGGGGAGTCTCCTATGATCGATAGCCAACCCCGGGGGCTTCATTTGAGATGTTGAATAACCCAAATCACATCAAAAATTATAAAGCCCTCTGGTCGCTATACAGTTTTGCTGCACAGTTTGTCAAACCATGAGAAGACCGTGCGAGGGCTACTAGAAACTTCTGCATGTTCGAATGGTTAGACTGCATGATTTGGCTAGGCCATGCTCAAACCGTGCAACCCAAAAAAATTCCTGAAATGCCCCAAACTACACAAAAAACACTAGGCAAGTTCACCCAATGATCTCGGATTGTTTTAAACACAATGTAGTGACATTGTGGGTGTAAAAAACTCCCCATCATGCAATTGTATCTTAATCCCAACAATAATAACTAATAATAGGTATAAAAGGAAACCCAAACCCACAAAACACAAGGAATTTTGATGGACACTCAACCCGAACCTCAACCAAAAGATCCAAAATCAAGGAAAGAATAAAATAACAGAGTATCTGTGGTCGGGGTGAGATAGAATATATTGGTGTTATATATTGATGACCATATAATTCCCTAAATTGGTCCTTTTTTATAATGTCTTAATAACTGATGTTATTTGAATGCTCTAAAAACTGAATAGGATTTTCCCTTGAACCATCAAAATCCATAACACATTCATGGAGTATATCCTCAAATGTTTGGATTGTAATTTACGAATGGCCATTAATTATATAATAATATGTTATTCTCATGTTCAACTGAGTGCCAAGGACTTTTTTTAAGTATCACCAAAGTCTTATAATGAATTAATTGTATCAATTGGTGATAATAGATACTAGAATTTCATTAAAATTACAAAAAAAAATCATCTTTAAATTTTCATGATCCTCTATTATATTAGAGTATCAAATTAAAATGAATTTTACTAAATTATTTTTCAGTACAAATCATCCAAATTACATCATGTTTTTGAAGTTTTTGTGCTAGAAAGGTGGCGATGTCCATGGAAATATATAACCATTTCTAAATAGTTACATGCATCGAATTAAATATTCCACCTTGTTGTTGGGTTTTCTGATTTGACATATTTGTATGTGGGACATCTTAAAACATAGTCAACCAATTTCTAATAAATTCACGATAAAAAAATCAATCCTCTTTTTCATGTACATCATTCGAATTCATGGTGGAAATACCCATTTTAATAGGGAACAATTATAATTACATTGTTATTGTCATGATGATAGAACTATAATAACATTCCAAAAGTGTAACATGGTGTTTTCATCCTCTATAGAAACATCAGTTGTCCCCCCCACATTGAGATTTCACACAATATAAGGAAATCATAGAATGATTGATGATCCTCCATGAAAAAACTCCAATAATAATGAATGAGATTAATAGTAAGTAAAAAAAAATTCTTATTATAATCCCTTTATTATAGAATAATGTTACAAATTAAATCTTGAAGATGCTATTAGTCACTACACTCATTGTATACCTCTTTATATAAATTCCAACTCGAGGGATCTACCACTAAATTACTTTTTCCTAGTGTATATATCAATTCAATGTAAATCATATGTAGATATTCCACGTGTCGATGGATCCTTCCGTTAAGAATTAGTTCAGAAAATATGTTTCTAAAGATTTCATGATCTATGAACATGGTAAAAATTTCATCAATGGGGTTATAGAACTATGTTTTCCATGAATAGAGAACCAAATATATTTATAGGTCAATCAATGGATATATTTTTCATGATTTTCAACTGCCTTGAAAAACAAGTGATGACATAGACTCTATTCAAGATAATGAAACCCAGTCAGAATCTAGACACATCATAATATATGACATAGCTTTTTCCTGATTCTAGAAAGATGAGGATACATGATGAATTGACCCAAACCATTAACTATTTTATGAATATTTTAAATCCTTATATCATTTTAATGGAATAACATATCTTGTTAATTATGTAATCGGATAAATAATTATTGATTATCCATGATCAAAGTGATGATAATAGACTTCCAATCTAGGAAATGTTAGTATCTCAAAGAAGTGATAAGGTGGTTAATATTATGTCAATACTATAATCCTTACAAAATCATCTAATATTATTTTTCTTAGAGTATAGTATCCAATTTAAATTTTAATACTTTATCAAAAAGTCACACATAGAGAATGAAACATAAGTAGGGTGCCAAAAAAATTTATTCAATACAATATCTATGGTCTTGTCATGGTTATTTCTAGTAAATTATTACACCATAATATTATCCAAATATACCACTACAAAATAGTCTTGATACATATAGTCAATTAAAATTTTTAAATCCTTGAAAACAACTATAAAATTTGTAAGTCCGTAGAGAATGAATACGTATTAATAGTGACTGTAATGTCTTTATATTGTTATATCTAGAATATCCTCTTTCCTAACATTGTTTTAATTGATTGTATAAAACACATTATTATTTGTGAAATATATATATCCCTAAAATGGATCAAAATTTTCATGAATATGAGGAAGAAGAACACTATTCATGATCGTTTCCTAATTTAATTACGATAGTTACCACAAAAATGAAGAAAACATCATCATTCTTTATGAGGATGAATTATGTGGAATAATGTAATGTTCATGGTATCAATTATTTTACAATTACTCTAGTTAGATATATATTTACTGAAATTTAGTTGGTCCCATTTTATATAGATGGAGGTAAATAAGACTCTTTATTCAAAGTGGGTATATAGATATATAGTTTTATCATTCATGTGTTATATTTTAGAAATTTTGTGTTAACACATTAGTGTTGTAGTCTACTATAGAAAAAAATATTACTTGTCCTATTTTCATTGATAATACTTAATGTAATTAGATATAACTATGATTATATGATTATATCTACTACCACTAAAGGATCTCCTCTATTATCATTCAAATACTAGTCCACATTGGATACGTGAACATCACAATATGGTGATTTCAATGTTTTATTTCCTGTGAAATTTTTAATATATGCATTATACTCTACAATACAATTCATTATGAAATTAAAATAAAGAATGTCCATTTCCAAAATTGTAAAATCCTAGAAAAGGTTAACCTCATATATGGTAATGTTTTACGGTGATACTTTAATTTCTCTATATTCCCACTGACCAAGAAGGGTTTTAATGCTCAATACATGGGGATTAATTATAATTTGTATCCTCAATTGATATGACAATTGTGAGTAAAAAATTAGAGGGATGTTCCAACAAAAAATAAAATCATTAGAGTAGAGTTGAGAATAATAGTACCAATCACTATCCCAGAACTAGGTTTAATTTTTACAATTTGTTTCATAGATCCATATTTGTTCTCATAAAATTCACCTAGATAAGACATTCATAATTTTTGTGGTTGTTTCAACATGATGAATGTGGTGTTCATAGAATCAGTGTAATGACACAAAAATTCCTTCATTAATGAATGAAAACCACTTATTTTCTCATAAATTATTTTTTATTATATCTCACAATATAAGTATATAGAAATAAAATTAAAAAATAATATGAAATTTCTTATAATAATGTCAACAACAACATGTAGTACTAGTAAATGGATATAAAAAAATAATGAATAGAAACCACACAATGATATATTTTATATGACGAAACACTTATACGAAGATTAAATATACCACGATAATTGAAAAATAAATTGAAATATTAGGAATATAGCTGGAATTATTGAGGGAATTTTCAAAAAACATGTGGCACTAAGTATTTAATATTGATGAATGATATAGTATATATTGGGTATAAATGGAAATGTGATCATTAGGATGTGATCATTAACTAAAAATTGGTCATTATGACCTTTGGTCAAACTAATCAATGTTCAACATAACCAACAATTTCTATTACCATTGGTAATAATGTTACTATTAGAGTTAGTGTTTGTAAAGGGTAATGAAAAATAATGAGTAATAGTCAAAGGTGAAATGATGGGCTCAAACAGTAGAGTCATTTATTTTGAATCATATTTTTTAGAATCGTGGAGGGAGGTGGAGTCATTGGGATTATCCAATGACCAACCATAAGCAGGGCATCAATAATGTTGTTTTGAATGGAATCATCGATGGTAGAAGTTTAATTATTTGGAGATGACAGCTAGGATAATGTTAGTAGAGACCCCATTAAAAAAACAACTTCATAAGTTTTTCCATTAAGGAATATTCTTATGTAATATTAGTTTCTGTATGTTGGATTTAGTATCATAAATATTGAAACACAAAGTTAAACTACATGGAGATTGTATAGAATTTTTGGAATACTTAATACATCACACAAAATTCCCAATGACCATATTATTCTATTTCCATTGGAAACATGGAAACATAAAAATATTTTTCATAACACAACTACTTCAACTTCAACCTATTTTGTAACGCCCCGACCCCAGCTACCCAGAGCCGGTGCGTTACTTCGTAACATTGGCATGATCACAAAAGATCAAGTCTCGAAAGACTGATTAGTTTAGTAGCCTTGGAAACACTAGATACATTCATAAGTCTTACATTACATCATAAAGTGAAAAACTAATAAGAAAGTCTTCATAGTCCACACTCATATCCTCTTCTGACTATCCCTGCAGGTCATTCATAAAATACTTCTTCACATCCTGGAAAATATTAAAACATTGAAAGGGGTGAGCTCAGATGCTCAGTAAGGATAACAATATTGCGGAAGCATTCATAAATAAACATAAAAATTTAAGGCAATGTATAACTAAAACAAAAGCCTTTTAAACTTGAACATCAACATAATATGGAAAAAGTAAAATGAGATAATGCCTTTCACTTCTTCACATGGATATTCTACTGGTCGAATAATCACATGCAATATCAATAACCACTTTCATAATGAGGGAATGTATAATGCCAGACATTCGGAAACATTTTGTGAAGGCCTCGGCCAAGACGTCTAAAATGATTAAGGCCTCGGCCAAAACCATAAATCAAATTGGGAAAGGGCCTCGGCCAATTCCACGTCTAGTTGTCTCATGAGACCTACCGATGCATCAAGGAGCTATAGCGGGCTCCACCCGTCACTTATTAAGTCCAATACATTCCTCATATGAATAGGTTTAAACATATCATAAACCATAACATAATCGTATCACATAAAACATGCATAAAGGAAGAATAACATTTCCACATTTCAATCACAAGATATCAATACAACACATTGATATAATAAAAACGCTTTCAAAACCATTTTCAATACCAAAATAAAAGAAAGTTAAAACTTTGTATTTGTTTTTCATTAAAAAAAATGATGGCTTGTAGAGGAAGCCGAAACTCAAATAATGGTCACGGTGGTGGAGAAGTCGTTGTCGCCGCATATGTACGGAAAGAAAAACATTCCCTTTTTGTCGTTTAGTAAAACGCTTCGTATAAAAAGCTTCCTTTTGACTAAACGTAAAAGTCAAAGGGGTTTATATACCGTATAAAAGGAAGTTGTGTATAAAACCAAATATGCCTCAATGAAAGGATATTGAGACGAAATCCATAAAAAGATCATTTTTAAAATAAAATAGATCTATTATGTGTATTCACTATAGGTACACATGAAGAAAGTAAAAATACAAAATAGGACATAATAATATCATGACATAATTTGAAAGTAGGAGATTAACCCAAAGAATAGAATTTGGGTTAAGAAATTCCCTTACCTTGCGTCTTGTCCTGACTTGACCGTTCTTTAACCTCCTGAATAATAAACTAGAGTTAATTTCTATTTACATAAGAACCTTTTTCATGTTCATTATTCCTTTTATATCTCTTATTACCATGTTCTGAGCATTATTTAATTATTTAAGTTAATAACGGTCGTTTTGTCGATCTTTGGTACTTGAGTCAAAAATAAACTTCTTATAATTACAAGTTGTTCATGTGGTGAAATATCCATTATATCCAGAATTATATTCATGATGTAGATATCATATATCTCATATATATCCAGTATATACATGCATTTATATTATTACATAACATTTAGAGGTAAAAATGAAATGCACCGTTCATGGAGACGGTAAGCCGTACGTAAGCATGAACGCTACTTTCATTTCTATTTCGTATTTAATGAAATCATAATTATATAAACGTATATTATAATTCCAGTATAACATCAAATATAATATAATTTACTCCATCCTTTATACATCCCACATATGGTATTAACGATTCAAATCACTTTGAGGGGGCGGTAGTCCGCACTTCCTAAAATGAAATTATCGCATTTGACCCATAATGGAAATCATAAAGTATGCCATAAATTAGAAATACATAATCATAAGTAAAACATAAACATATTTTATAACATATATAAATATAGTGACATCTTAATGGCCACCTTTGAAGGTGTTATATGAGTGTTGAACAATCATCGTTTCGTGAGGCAGAAATTCGCCATCCACAGAAACCGTATGTTCTTTAACCATTATATGTAGGTGTGTGTAAGTGTAGCTAGAATCCTTATTATAAAAACATCCTAGTATATTGAGGATACTGGTGTTGTTACAAAATAAATGAATAAAAAGATTTTAGGGGGTTGGAGAAGAAAAATAAAACAAAACAACATTAGAGAAGACATTACCTCAAAATCGGGTAACTATTTTTGATTTGAGCCAAAGGCTTCCTTGGGAAGAGTTCTGCCCAATGTAAGGCTTCTAGGAGTAAGAGGGGGAATTTGGGAGAGTATTTGGGCAGAGGATGGCCGATCAAAATGGCTTGAAAGTGTAAATGAGGTGGGAGAGGTGGGGGCCTTTTATAAGTGGAGAGGAGGGGCACTTTTGGAAAGATTGAAATGTTATATTATTTCACAATGCTTTTTCGGATTCTAAAGGTCCCACACTTATATAATTCAAGTCTAAGGTGATAAGGTTTCGAAATCTCCTCATCCAATAGGCTTTGGACAAGTGTAATCCTTCTATTTTGCATTATCTTCTCATTTTATTTAAATCGTTAAATAATGAGGTCATCGCTGCATCATAATGATTTCATAAATAATTTAATTTATTTAACATCTAAAAATTATAAAAAAAAATACTATGATGTAGGAAATCTTTTTATATTTCTAATTAATATTTATAGTCAAAATTTGGACTTGTGTAACCCCACTTAAAAACTGTTTTACTAAAATAAATCATGTTTGTGTCAATTTAATTTTAACATTAAATAAATATATATTAATGTCATTTTCCAACTAAAGTGGCTCCATGGGGTCCCCAAGTTGACCCATGGGTTGTATTGGTCGGCCATGACTCATACAATAGGAGTAGGACAAGTGTCATGCTCATCTCATATTATTAAGACATTATTTGTACCTTAAACTACATTAATTACCTCTAATCGTGATTAAGAACTTAAAAGTTACTATTCACCAAAAAATTATATTAATCTCATTGAACCACATTTTACTTCTTAATGACAACCATTTATGTCAGATTTTTGAAAATCAAATCACAGAAGTGGTAATATTTCATTTAAACGAAAAATCAGTTATTTAACTACCACTTAGTGGTTTCACTATTCATCAAAAATTGAAGTTTTTCAGAACAAGGCCAAAATTTCACCCTAAGCTATAATTGATATTTCTAATTCAAAAATGATGTCTATTTTAAAAAATTCCAAACATATAAGTTGTATTAATTAATTTTATAATTAATTCCCGCTGTTACAACAAATAGCGTGTTTTTAAGAAACAATTTATATCAAAAGATTGGCAATTGTTTATGTCCAATTTCAATGTTAAATTAATTATAATGACCACCATTGGATAAAATGGTAAAAATATATTCCAATTATACTTTAAAACCACTAAATAGTATAATTTATCACTATAAATTATTTTGATTAAAAAAGTTGTTTTTAAGTAATTTTCACTATTCATAAAAAATTGGAAGTTCTCAGAAAATTACAAAAAATTCAACTTTGGATAATTTCGATATTACGAATACAAAAATGAAGTCCATTTTGAAATATTAAATTTCTATAATTTTAAAAAGTGGTTATTACTATTCCTAACGGCTACTTTGATTAGTCGCGGTGTTTTAGAACTCGAAGTTGCGTATAATGCAAGCTATTGCATTATTGAATGAGAAGCGTATCGTGAAAGCTCGGGGTGTTACATTCTCCCCTCCTTCAATAAATTGTGTCCTCACAATTTGAAATTTTTCTTTGAAAATAAAAGGTTGAAAAGAGAAAATACCTTTGAGGAAAACCCACATCGGAAATATGATTAATAAAATTTAGCCTTAATAAGAGGGAAGGGAAAATGAAAAAGTCACCACCCAATTATGATCATGATTAGGAGAACATTGGTGGCAATTAATGACATATAATTGGAGGAAAAACGTAAATATTTGTAGGGAGTGATTGAGGTCATCGATCACAATCAACTGTCAAATTGAGGGCCTCAAAGCCTTCAATCTATGTTGATTTAAAATATCATCAGTTCAACAAGACATAAGGTATTAGGATAACACATTTTTTTGTTTTAATATCCCTTTACTAAAGTTTAAGAATTAATTTATTCATTGAATAAGAGATAGGTATATATATATTTATGCTTGACAGTTAGAGTTTCAACCATCAACTCATCTTTCACTCAAAAAGATAATAGAACTCAAAAATATTATACTTAAACTAATTGTATAAGGTTCCAAATGTTAACACATACCATTTAGATTAGTAAAATTATTTTGTATTAACCAGGGACTTCCTGTAGGCTAGTGGTAGGAAATAAAGGCCTGTCACACTATGATTGTGGGTTCGATTCCTGCAGCTTTGTCCGACGCGACGGGTTATGCCCCACCCTGCAGGTTGTCCTTTTCCTAAAACTATAGTATTATAATATTCAAAAATAATCTTCATAAATTTTTAACCTTAAACAATACTATCCAAAGATCAACTTAATCCACTCCAACCTTAATAGTTATCCAAAATACCTCCATCCAGACTTTCTCTAAAAGGTCTCTAAATTCCAAAATCAATTGTAACATCAGATTCCCCAAACAAAGAAAAGTTTCTCTTATTGTCACATACTAAAAATATAATTACCTTAATCATATTGAAACCTTACTGAAATCAACAAGTACTGCAGTACAATCCTTAGATATATATATATCTCATTATTCTAATAACCAGAATATAATCCATGAGTCCAAAAGCACCATTACATTAGTTATTCTGCTTCAACTGTAGTAACAGCATAAGATTGTCCTTGATCCCTTGGCCTTTTCTGAGGTAAGTTTCCTTGACGCTTAGGACATTCATTTGCATAATGACCCATTTCTCTACAATTGTAGCATTCAAATTTGATAGCCTCTTTCTTTCCCTTGCAATCACGAGCCTGGTGACCCTTTTCTACACATTTATAACAAACTCCCATTCCTTTTAGGCAAGTACCAGGGTGATTCTTCCCACAATTATCACATAATGGAAAATCATTCTTTCCCTTTTTCCCTTTATCTGTCTCTTGTTCCACCGTTCTCTTCTTCTCTTGCTTTACTTTGTTGTCATAAGACTTAGAGAATTCCTTTTCTGTCTTGATAGCACACGAGAAAATATCTTCTTATGATGAGAAGGATTGTGATACTAAATCTCGACAGAGAAATGGTTTTAACCCATCAAAGAAACGATCAATCTTACTCCTTGGGTTACATATATAATCGGCAGCATGCCTCGCTAACCTTGTAAAGTTAGCCTCATACTTTGCGACATTCTCATCCTCCTTCTGCCTCACACTCAGAAATTGCCTTTCCATATCTGTTCGATGGTCACGAGAAAAATATTTTTCTAAAAACAGATCTTTGAACACCCTCCATTCCATATTCGATACGTCATCATCTTCCTTTGTGTTTTGACTCAGCGACCACCACCGATCAGCGTCTCCAGTGAGGCGGTAAACTGCCATGACAACCTTCTCCCTTTCACTACTCCCCAAGGCATGGAATATTTTCTCTAAGGAATTTATCCATTGCTCAGCTACTATAGGATTTGTACTTCCATTGAAGGTTGGTGGTTTTTGCCTCATGAAGCGGTCTAACATTGATCCTCCACGTTGCGGATCAGGGTACTCCATACGAGTAAGGTTATTATTCATAACCTGAGTGAGTTGTCCCAGTATGGTAATAAGTTGATCAGAACCAGTTGTATCTCCAGCTCCACAATAATTATCTTGAGAAGGAGGGAAATCCCTACACGGAGTGCATGCATTGATACGGTTTCCATTCCTTACACTAGGCTCCATTTCTAAACAATGGCATAAACTATATTAGTTTATAAATCAAAATACATAATTCCATACTTGTATGATACTTAACATAAATTGAACTATTTATGGATATAATCCATAAAAATGTTTTCTTTGAGGAAGTATATAATCATAACCCTTCATAGTGGTTTATAAAGAAAATGAGAATTATCCAAAGCATATCCCCCGGGAGTGTCGTAACCAAGAGTGCAGCAAGGCCCGTTGTCGTGCACCAGTTCCCGTTCGAGTCTAGCTCAAAGAGGTGTTTTCTGGTTTTACCCCTAGGTACATCTGTGCCAGAGCCGCCTCTACTTGCTCGTATCCAGACTTGGATTTATTGCTCGTAAAACTCACAAAATATCTACAATAACAAAATTCTAGGAAGTTCTTCTATACTAATCCTCAAAGTCTATCTTTGGGCTATGTGCTCTAATCAGAGTTTATCTAAATCTAGCTTCCAAGGTTAGTACTAAACTGCCTCTGATACCAACTGTAATGCCCCGACCCCAGCTACCCAGAGCCGGTGCGTTACTTCGTAACATTGGCATGATCACAAAAGATCAAGTATCGAAAGACCTATTAGTTTAGTAGCCTTGGAAACAATAGATACATTCATAAGTCTTACATTACATCATAAAGTAAAAAACTAATAACAAAGTCTTCATAGTCCACACTCATATCCTCTTCTAACTATCCCTGCAGGTCATTCATAAAATACTTCTTCACATCCTGGAAAATATTAAAACATTGAAAGGGGTGAGCTCAGATTCTCAGTAAGGATAACAATATTGCGGAAGCTTTCATAAATAAACATAAAAATTTAAGGCAATGTATAACTAAAACAAAAGCCTTTTAAACATGAACATCAACATAATATGGCAAAAGTAAAATGAGATAATGCCATTCACTTCTTCACATGGATATTCTACTGGTCGAATAATCACATGCAATATCAATAACCACTTTCATAATGAGGGAATGTATAATGCCAGACATTCTGAAACATTTTGTCAAGGCCTCGGCCAAGACGTCTAAAATGATTAAGGCCTCGGCCAAAACCATAAATCAAATTGGGAAAGGGCCTCGGCCAATTCCACGTCTAGTTGTCTCATGAGACCTACCGATGCATCGAGAAGCTATAGCGGGCTCCACCTGTCACTTATTAAGTCCAATACATTCCTCATATGAATAGGTTTAAACATATCATAAACCATAACAGAATCGTATCACATAAAACATGCATAAAGGAAAAATAACATTTCCACATTTCAATCACAAGATATCAATACAACATATTGATATAATAAAAACGCTTTCAAAACCATTTTCAATACCAAAATAAAAGAAAGTTAAAACTTTGTATTTGTTTTTCATTAAAAAAATGATGGCTTGTAGAGGAAGCCGAAACTCAAATAATGGTCACGGTGGCGGAGAAGTCGTTGTCGCCGCATATGTACGGAAAGAAAAACATTCCCTTTTTGTCGTTTAGTAAAACGCTTCGTATAAAAAGATTCCTTTTGACTAAACGTAAAAGTCAAAGGGGTTTA
The DNA here is from genome assembly GCA_963277665.1 of Viscum album. Classification (NCBI taxonomy): domain Eukaryota; kingdom Viridiplantae; phylum Streptophyta; class Magnoliopsida; order Santalales; family Viscaceae; genus Viscum; species Viscum album. The sequence continues at coordinate 1,432,496,115 of OY728162.1, forward strand.
TATACCATATAAAAGGAAGTTGTGTATAAAACCAAATATGCCTCAATGAAAGGATATTGAGACGAAATCCATAAAAAGATCATTTTTAAAATAAAATAGATCTATTATGTGTATTCACTATAGGTACACATGAAGAAAGTAAAAATACAAAATAGGACATAATAATATCATGGCATAATTTGAAAGTAGGAGATTAACCCAAAGAATAGAATTTGGGTTAAGAAATTCCCTTACCTTGCGTCTTGTCCTGACTCGACCGTTCTTTAACCTCCTGAATAATAAACTAGAGTTAATTTCTATTTAGTTAAGAACCTTTTTCATGTTCATTATTCCTTTTATATCTCTTGTTACCATGTTCTGAACATTATTTAATTATTTAAGTTAATAACGGTCGTTTTGTCGATCTTTGGTACTTGAGTCAAAAATAAACTTCTTATAATTACAAGTTGTTCATGTGGTAAAATATCCATTATATCCAGAATTATATTCATGATGTAGATATCACATATCTCATATATATCCAGTATATACATGCATTTATATTATTACATAACATTTAGAGGTAAAAATGAAATGCACTGTTCATGGAGATGGTAAGCCGTACGTACGCATGAACGCTACTTTCATTTCTATTTCGTATTTAATGAAATCATAATTATATAAACGTATATTATAATTCCAGTATAACATAAAATATAATATAATTTACTCCATCCTTTATACATCCCACATATGGTATTAACGATTCAAATCACTTTGAGGGGGCGGTAGTCCGCACTTCCTAAAATGAAATTATCGCATTTGACCGATAATGGAAATCATAAAGTATGCCATAAATTAGAAATACATAAGCATAAGTAAAACATAAACATATTTTATAACATATATAAATATAGTGACATCTTAATGGCCACCTTTGAAGGTGTTTTATGAGTGTTGAACAATCATCGTTTCGTGAGGCAGAAATTTGCCATCCACAGAAACCGTATGTTCTTTAACCATTAGATGTAGGTGTGTGTAATTGTAGCTCGAATCCTTATTATAAAAACATCCTAGTATATTTAGGATACTGGTGTTGTTACAAAATAAATGAATAAAAAGATTTTAGGGGGTTGGAGAAGAAAAATAAAACAAAACAACATTAGAGAAGACATTACCTCAAAATCGGGTAACTATTTTTGATTTGAGCCAAAGGCTTCCTTGGGAAGAGTTCTGCCCAATGTAAGGCTTCTAGGAGTAAGAGGGGGAATTTGGGAGAGTATTTGGGCAGAGTTTGGCCGAGCCAAATGTCTTGAATGTGTAAATGAGGTGGGAGAGGTGGGGGCCTTTTATAAGTGGAGAGGAGGGGCACTTTTGGAAATATTGAAATGTTATATTATTTCACAATGCTTTTTCGGATTATAAAGGCCTTACACTTATATAATTCGAGGCTAAGGTGATACGGTTTTGAAAGCTACTCATCCAATAGGATTTGGAAAAGTTTAAGCCTTCTATTTTGCATTATCTTCTCATTTTATTTAAATCGTTAAATAATGAGGTCATCGCTGCATCATAATGATGTCATAAATAATTTAATTTATTTAATGTCTAAAAATTATAAAACAAATACTATGATGTAGGAAATCTTTTTATCTTTCTAATTAATATTTATAGTCAAAATTTGGACTTGTGTAACCCCACTTAAAAACTGGTTTAGTAAAATAACTCATGTTTGTGTCAATTTAATTATAACATTAAATAAATATATATTAATGTCATTTTCCAACTAAAGTGGCTCCATGGGGTCCCCAAGTTGACCCATGGGTTGTATTGGTCGGCCATGACTCATCCAATAGTAGTAGGACATGTTTCATGCTCATCTCATATTATTAAGACATTATTTGTACCTTAAACTACATTAATTACCTCTAATCGCGATTAAGAACTTAAAAGTTACTATTCACCAAAAAATTATTTTAATCTCATTGAACCACATTTTACTTCTTAATGACAACCATGTATGTAGGATTTTTGAAAATAAAATCACAGAAGTGGTAATATTTCATTTAAACGAAAAATCAGTTATTTAACTACCACTTAGTGGTTTCACTATTCATCAAAAATTGAAGTTTTTCAGAACAAGGCCAAAATTTCACCCTAAGCTATAATTGATATTCCGAATTCAAAAATGATGTCTATTTTACAAAATTCCAAACATATAAGTTGTATTAATTAATTTTATAATTAATTCCCGCTGTTACAACAAATAGCGTGTTTTTAAGAAACAATTTATATCAAAAGATTGGCAATTGTTTATGTCCAATTTCAATGTTAAATTAATTCTAATGACCACCATTGGATAAAATGGTAAAAATATATTCTAATTATACTTTAAAACCACTAAATAGTATAATTTATCACTATTAATTATTTTGATTAAAAAAGTTGTTTTTAAGTAATTTTCACTATTCATAAAAAATTGGAAGTTCACAGAAAATTACAAAAAATTCAACTTTGGATAATTTCGATATTACGAATACAAAAATGAAGTCCATTTTGAAATATAAAATTTCTATAATTTTAAAAAGTGGTGATTACTATTCATAACGGCTACTTTGATTAGTCGCGGTGTTTTAGAACTCGAAGTTGCGTATAATTCAAGCTATTGCATTATTGAATGAGAAGCGTATCGTGGAAGCTCAGGGTGTTACATATTTTTTCATTAATAGACCCCTTTGGACATAGAAAACATAATTAAATTATTTGTATCCAAGGGAAAGAAATAAAAAATCAGAGATCTCAGATGCTCAGTAAGGGTGAATAAAGGAGATATGTAAACATATTCATGTGCATTGGGTTATGAGAACATTGTCAATAAAATAGAATAGCATACCATGCATGTCAATGATCGTAAATTGAAATCATGGAATAATGAATGTTGGTTCCTAAGACATGAAACATAAGGATGTAACAAATATGATCGAAGAAATCATAACATAGTAATAAAACATGGAACTTTGGTAGACACATAAGAATATAACCATGATTCACCTAGTATTCAAGTAATTACATCCAAGCCTATCTAGGTATCATCTGTTCAATTCCTATACCATATTCGTAGTCATTGTTCATACCCATTGCCATATTAGTAGTTACTATTCACTTCTAATACCATTTTAGTTTATCTCATGAGATAAAAATCATTACCCATTGCACTGGGTGGAGATATAGGTCCCACCAAACTCATAATTAAATCATACAAAAAAGTTCAATAGGATTATAAACTATTATATCGTACCCAATAAAATGAAATTAATGTCATAAATATGTAATCATATCATAACACGTGGAAAAGAATAAGGTTTCATAATCATTTCATCAAAATCGTAACCTATGAAAATAATAATGTTTCCTTAAAATCGTTCCATAAAATTATAAATCATCATTATAATGTATATGAATGGTATGATTGAACTATAACAATGTAAAAGATTTTGAATGATCACATGGAACAAGGCATCTCCTTAAAATCAGTTTTTACAACATAAAGCACTTAAAAAATCCTTTACATTGAATCCAATTTAAAGAATATAAATTAAAAATGAAAAATAAATTCATAATTTTTTTGAGGAAAATATCATTTTTTTCATTGAATTAAATTCTTTTTGATACATAAAAACTTTTGAGAACAATTTTCCAAAACATATAAAGGATGAATGAATTCTTGTAATGAAATATTGAAAACCTTAAAACAACAATTCCTTGAATGTTTATTTCAAAACATATATAAAAATCCTTGAAATACACATAATGAAGAAATCATTTATTTTAATTAATTTTCCTTGAAAATGAGCTTAAAAGATATTTTAAAAATGTTCCTTGATGAAAATAATCTTTAAATGTTTAAATGTTTCCCATACCACATTAAAACATTTGAATCCTAATACTCATAAAATAATAACATTAAAAAAAGAATAAAAATTTTTTGGAAGAAAAATTTTCCTGATATAAAATTTCAAATAGTAGTATATATATCTTGTAAAACAACATATGTTAAATACCATACATGTGTATCAAAGATGAAAAATTGTGACAAAACCACCTTACACATTTTCTAACCTTTGAACCATAAAACCCCATGAAATTTGGATCACCAAATTGATATTTAAATACTATTAAATTAATTTATAAAAATGATATAATAAATTATTGGGCTACATGTATACCACACTAATGAAATGAGTTGTTATTTATGCATGTATCTCACAGAAATAAAAAGTGAGATGAAATTACCTTGCTCTGTTTTAATCAATCAAATCATATAACCCATGACAGAATGAAAACTATATGTATATAAAAATGAAATAATATCATGTATATGATTTAGAAAATATATCCATGGTTATTATATACACCAATTAGGAGAAACAAGTAGAGTAAGAGGCTTGTGTCTCAAATATGAAAATGTGAGAAGAAAATCTGTTACAGTAAGCCTAATTCCATCATTATATGTATGAGAATAATTCATATTAGTTTTAAATATATTATAAACATATTAATGAATCATAATAATATTTTTTTATCATAAATCATTCTTTTGTAACATAAAATTAACTGTTCATTAACAACTACAAGATAATTCAACATTTGGTGTAATAACTACATTGATTATCGTATGCGTTTTAACTAATTATTCCTAATTCTATTTCATAGATCATTATTTAATTACTTACAAAAATGTAAAATATGGTTTATATATAATATTAAAATATTATAAAAATATTTATATAAATGATATGTATATGAAATGGAAATCACAATTATTATAGAGGGTAATTCATACGTACACATGAAGGTTGTTTCCATTTTCTTATCATAATGAATTGAAGAAGGTAACTGAAATAAATAAATATATATATATTATTAAATTAGATTTATTATGTCATATATTTCATATCTGTTCATTATATACATTTTTATAATTTTCTTTGAAAAGGATAACATAGATGTTGAATATCATAGTGTTGTGGAGAGGGTAAGATATATATATGGCCAAGAGATTATATCATTTTATAAATAGAAAACTATTTAGAAAAAAGATGGTATATTAGTTATAAATAATTGAAATATTTTGTCATTTGTTATTTATATATATTCTATCTATCAGTATACCCATCCAAATAATATAATGATAAAGAATAACAACACATCGTGGAGATGGTAAGTCATACTTACGCAGACATGGTACATTCATTTTTTTGAATGATGAATAAAATAAGGAATATGGTTTTTACATAATCATAACAAAATAATATTATATAGGTGACACTGTTGTTATCTCATTAGAATAGAATCAACACATTTAGAGTATGTAGTATAATAAAAAAATTTTGAAATGGAATGTATGGAGATTACCTCTTCTTTGACGATATCCCTCTAGATCACCTCTTAGGGACACTAGAGTTTGTCTTTTGAGAATAACAGAACCACTAAAATATTAAATGATTTTTTAAGGGAAATAGTCTATGGATTTATGATCTTGAAATCTCAATTTCTAGTAAATAAATGAGGGAAGATGTATCCTTTTATAATTGATGAGAGGGGAACCTTTTGAAATTCCCAAAATATTAAAATATAATAAGATAATTCTAGATATAAATTCTTGTAATAAAATTAAATAAATATTATAATACATGTAAGAACATATAATATAACCCTGACATTATAGATCAATTTTTTATTTTTAAATAAATTAATAACAAAATTATTAAATAATATATCATTACTATAAAATTTAATGATATTAATTTAATTTGACATCAAAGAAATCCCAAAAAGTTTGTAATTCAAATATATTTATTTCACACTTCTATAATATATCATATAAAACTAGAAAATTCCATATAAAAATTAAATGATCAAAAATATATAAATATTAATGATATTAAAATAAATTAATCTATTTACTTGTAAAATAAATAAATATTTTTTTTCCATTGATGATTTTTTGAAGATAATTACACAACCCCTAAAAATATAAATTAAATTTATATAAATAAAATAATTTAATTTATATCAATATATACATTTGTATTCATTCAGAAAATGATTTTTTTTGCTATGTCAAAAAAAATATTTAATAAAAGAGAGTGATACTCTTTTACTATCATTTTTTAAAATAATGTATAATTTATTTTCCTTGAAAATTGTACCTTAAAACCTAAAAATCACTCTTAAAGTGATATCATTCGAATCCACTTCATTAAATAATTTGTGAATGTGATGTCGTTGTATTTTCAACCTTACCATTTTGATTTTACTATAATTATTATAATATAATTTCACTTATGGTAACACCATTATAAAAATTAAGAGGTTATAAATTATTACTCATGGGAGGTAAATTGTTGAAAAAATCGAAATATTATTACTTTTTAGACCATATAATATTATATTTGTATTTTTAAATGATTTTTTTTATTTTTATTTTAATTAATCAAATATTATTTTATAAAATATCATTAGTGTCAATTATGACACCATTCACAACTTTTTCTTTATATAAGATCCTAATAGAATGATATTTTAAAAAAAAACCACTTAAAACACTACTAATTATTATAGGCATGTATGAAATTCCTGGATAACCTTAATCATTTCAAATTATATTTACATTAATATGTTTACTATCATTTATTAACTCTTGTTATTTATTAAATAATTAGTGCATCAGCATTGTGTCACATTTTAAGGTAATTATTTTAAAGTTAATTATTAAAAATAAATTATCATGAATTATATAAGACATTATAGTTCTAACGACTATTTATGGTAGAATTTATCTTCAGTATAACCCTATATTAATAATTATTTACTTATTATAATTATGAGTATGACATTTTTCACATTTATTTATATAAGAAATAATATATTTCATATTCATACCCAAGTGGAATAAAAATTTTAGAATTTTGTTCAATGGGATATGTTAGTCAATACTTACTTATCCAATGAAATTAGGGAATGTTTTGTGTATTTTTATAATATAATAGTATTATTTTTACTTTTAGTTAACTAATTCATCCTTAAATTATATAAATAAAAATATACTAAATTAATACTCATAAAAAATTAAGTTGATCCAATTTATCAAAAAATTTCATATTGATGAAAAAAATATGTCCATTCTTTCAATGTCAATTCCCAAAGGTAACTAAATTAAGGTAACACTAGTCCTGCAATTGTGGTGACAAGGAGGGTAAAGAAGAAATTCAAAAGTTCAATAACATGTTATAAATATTTTTATTAAAAAATTATTACAGTAACATAAATTTTATTAATATATCTATTATTGATCCATTTTGACTTTAAAAATCAATTAAAATTATAATAATTATTTATACCAAAAATTATATATTTTATTTACAATGAATCAAATTTCACAATTAATCAATAAATGGAACTTCTCAGAAAAATATTAAATATTCACCCTGAGTTAATTTTCAAATAAAAAATTCCAAAAATAATTTTTTTGAGATTTAATTTATCATAGTGTCTAATATTAATTTTATTATTTTTTATATAGGTAAATGAAAAGTAGTTTACTCGATAAAATACATGTTTTGAACAGATAAATACTTTACCAAAAATAATATTTTTTATTATCAAAATCATTATAACAAACATTTCAAAAGTAGTTATTAATATTTATATTACGCGTTTAATGGATACGTTATAACTATCTCATATAAATAATTATAATCATAAAGTGTTTTTTCACATAAAATATGGGTGGCATGTAACGCAAGCCATGTTTGTGTGCCGTGTAGTGAAAGATTCCATATTATTGAATATAATGTAATTCAAACATACCAAAATATATATTCAGTTTTGTGTGATGATAAAATATTAAAAAAAATTAATATAATTATAAATAATATTTACAAATACTTTGGGTGTTATATTTACCCCCCTATAAAAATTAATTTAGACCTCGAAATCCATCTGGGTTTTCAATGGTTTTGTACGTCAAATTTCTTTTCATGGAGAACAACATAATAAAAAGAAATTCCAAAACATCCTTTTAAAAATAATATTCGATGAAAAACAACTACCCAATGTAACTCATAAATATATTTCCACCTAGGATAACATATGTGAGGATTTGGGTATAGATGGAAAATGTAAATAATCATAGAGATTGATAAAGATCATTGATCGAAAGAATGTGGGTGATCTATATAAAGTTAAAAATTAGAAAACTATTAAATAAATAAATGATAAATAGGCAATTGATATCATCAATACTGATGATAACATGAATAACTTTTAAATCATGGTCATTTTTATAATGTTGAAGAAATTTCAAGATAATATATACTTAATTTATTTCATCATAACTTTACTCTTTTGTTTTCTTAGATCAATTTATACCTCATCTCATCTTCTAAGAAAATAGCATGAATTATTTAATCCCTAAGAGTTAGTAGATCATGATAAGAATAATATGTCATTTTATATATCCTCAAGAATAATTATGGCACAAGATATAAAATATGTACGAATACACCTTCAATAGGATAATACATTAAACCTGTAAACTTATAAAATGCATTACATAAACATTCCATAAATGGATAATGCTATAATATTTATGAAATATGAAAATCCAAAACCATAGAATGAGGTGAAATAAAATAGCTTAAAATTTGTATCCCATATATCATAAAGTAGTGATTGGTTCTCATATTCCAATAATGTTAATACATTAATCATGTATCATCTTGAATCATGGAAATAATATGAATTTCCAAACATCCTTATTGAAAACATTCATATTTCCTTATTCCAATGTACATTGGATATATTTCTTAAGTCTAGTAATTTGTAAACTTCATCGATGATATCATAAAACAATTGTTAAAAAATACTAAATCAATTTAAAGGAAATAATTTCTGGCTAATTTACTTATTCATATCCAACATATCTGTATCCAAATATAATTATCTCATTATCATGAACATATTAATGTTATTCCTTCCTTTAATAATTTTTTTAAACAATATCACCATATTACCTTAATAAATTTTTATGGTTAACAGTTCTATTCATCATATTCTTTCAAATCCTTAAGGAAAATTTAATGTAGACCAATCATTAGTTGTTCCATAATTCCATAATACCATAAGTGAAATTGTACAATATTATTCTTGAATCACATTACATAAAAAATTCAATTATAAAAATTTATTATTAATATATCAATGAGGCTTCATCATATTAATCATTACATGAATACTAAATTCGAATATTGTATTTATATTTCTCAAAAATCAATATTATCATGATTCTTATGTTTCATATAAATAGTACAATAAAAAATCACATACCTTTCGCATGTAATTTATGATCTCATTATCCTCAGCAGTGTCACCAATTATCATACCACCTTATTAATTCTGAACATGATATTTCAATTTAATAAATTTATTCACATAATTCTTATACTTTCAACATTTATATATTTTAATATTAACCAAGTTCCTTCTAGTTAATGATATTGAATAAGACCAGAAATCATGATTTGAGCAATAATTATCATTGAATAAAAATACATAATCATGAATAATTACATATAATATACATAAATCGAAAACTTATAAATCTATGTCACCTTATACTTCACCTTTGATACATCCCTAGAAATAATCTTATAAATATCACTAGGGATGAAACTATGTTTCTAAAGATAACTAATCCTTTTCAATGATACCAACTATAATGTTCAGCAATAATTTCTTATGAACAATAATTGATTCCCATTTGAGCACTCCATGGGTGGATACACACACTGGGTGGGACACACCACAATACCCAGTGGCATCCATTTCATCATGAATCCATTGGGTGGAGACCGATGCTTCATCTAATGCCTACATTTGAGAGTTCTTAAGGAGCAGATGCCTGCCCCTTTTATCAATTACAATCTATAGAGACCCATGCCTCATTTATATTTATATTTCATCATAATTTGTGCTTAAATATTACATTACAAAACAAAAATAATAATATAGTATTAGTATTGTGCCTTCGGTGAAATGGAACATAAATTACTAGCTCCTAACACATCAACTTCTTCTCCCACATATATCATCAAAACTATTCCAATTTCCACATATTAGACTTAATATGTTTCTTCATAAACTAGGGAAATGAAACATAGAATGTGCTGAGATCAAATACAAAATATGTGTAAATAATGGATAGATGTAAACAAACTCATGAGAATAAGGTTATACGAACATGATCAAGAAAATATAATATCATGCCCTGCATATAAAATATAAATAATTTGAATCCCTGAATATATATTGGAGGTTCACGAGACATGAATCATAATGAAATAAATAACATGAGAAAATAAAGCCTGAAAGAGGAAAAAAATATGGATCTATGGCATAAACATTTGAGTATAATAATCATTTCCAGAGTAGTCAAGGCATCACTATCAAGGCCAATTTGATAGCATGGCTTCACTTCCTATACCATATTGGTAGTAATGTTTCACTCCCATGACATTCTTACAAGTTAGGGTTCTCTACCAAGACCATATTAATCTATAACATGAGATATAAATCAATACCCAATACATTTTAGGTATATATATGTCCTAACCACCTCAGAATGATATTATACATACATGTTCCACAAGATTATAAAGAATCATATCATAACCCATAAAATGAATTATGTATCTTAAAAATATAATCATATAATTAGTTGTTGAAAAGAGACATGTTTAATAATTATTTCTTCAAAATAATAACCCATGAAAAAATAATGAATTCATAAACATCATTCTATAAAAACATATAAAATTAGGAGAAATAATATTACAGGTATTCATAAACTATAATAATTTATGTTATCTTATATGGGGACATATTTTTAATGAATACATTAAAAATGAAACTTCCATCTAATTAATTTTCTAAAACACATCTGAAAACCTTTCCATTAAAACCACTTAAAAAATATGCAATCAAATCATGGATAAAATTTAATAAATTTTTGAGTAAAATATACATTTTTATTTAAAATTAATTCTCTTTGAGACAGAAATAAAGATCGAAAAAATAAAAGAATGAAAAAATATAAATAAATATCGAAAAAAATTAAAAACGTTTTCCTTGAAAATAGATTTCAAAACATATAACACTATCCTAAAAACACAATTTAAAACAGAAAAATTTTCATTAAAATTTATATCCTAAAAATGATCGAAAGAGATATTTTAAAAACATTCCATGATTAAAATAATCATTATTCATTTCAAACTGTCCCAGACCACATTGAAGAATATTAATCATAATACTCGTTAAATAATAAATTTACATAATGATGAAAATAATTTATAAATAAGGGTATTCCTAATATAAAATATCAAATAGTATTATATATACCTTATTAAAGAACCTAGGTTCCTAATAGGACATATGTCTCAAAGAAGAAAAATTGATACAAGACTACATTACAAATTTGGTAACCATTAAACCATGAATCCCCATGAATTATAAATAATGAAATGGATATTTAAATAAAAAAATTTATTTTATAAACAACATATAAAACATTCATAGGAATCATGTGTACCACACTAATGAAATGTGTGCTTAATAAGGAATGTATCTCACAGAACTAAAAACTGAGATGAAACTCCTTTAAACCTTTATATTCAATCATCATATGACCCATGAATGAAATAAAACTATATTTATATAACTATTACATAATTTCTATTATAAGACATATAAAATTCATTAATGGGTAGTATATATACCACTAAGAAGAAACAAGTAGAGCATGATGCATGTGTCTCACAGAAGTAATAGTGAGACAACAATCCATTACCTTAGGTATGATTCACTCTATACGTGTTGGGAAATAAATTATAATGGTTATAAAAATATAATAACTTCTTTATGAATCATAATAGTATTTAATATTTCATATACTATTCTTTTATTAATTTATATTACCCGTTTATTAACAATTCCAAGATAAACAAACATTTCGGCTAATAATTTATTTTAGTATCGTACATGTTTTGAAAATTTGTTCTTGATCCTATTTCATATATCATGATTTAATTACATAAAAAATTAAATAAATGGTCTATATGTCATATATTTTTAATATATATATATATAATAAAGATTAATGAAATTGAATACAATATTGATTGAGACGGTAAGCCTTTCGTATGCATGAACATTGTTTATATTTTCTTATCATTCTAAATAGAAATGTTAAATAATATATATATATATATATATACATACATACATATTATTCTATTATAACTATTATGTAATATATTTCATATTTTTGAATTTTCTATATTTTTTTAATGATTTATGAAATCGTTAACATGGAAGAAATATTCCATCACATCAAGGAGATGATAAGATTTATGTAAACAAGAGAAATGATATCATTGTCATATTGGTAATAGGGGGAATAATTAGATTCCAAATTAATGATAAATAATCAATTTCATGTCATATTTATTTTTTATATCCATTTTATCCATCATTTTACCCATCCCAATAATACAGTGATGAAAAAAATATTACACCACAACATGGAAACGGTAAGACTTAAGTATGCACACTTGATTCATTAAATTTTATAAGATTAATAAAGGGTGCAATTTTGTTATTCCATAATCATAAAAACAACTCATAATATAGGTTATTTTTTAATAATTTCTTTGTAATGAAATCAAAACATGAATAGGATGTTGATGAAGAAACAATTTTCAATGTAGCGATAAGAAAATTACATCTTCTTCAGCGATCTCCATCAGCATATCCTCTAAGGGAAAATAGATTTCTTCTATTGATAATTATAAAACCACAATAATGTTAGTAGAGAAGTTTATATTGGTAATGGGAAGGGGATGAATGATCTTGAATGCTCAATTTTAATTGAATAAGGGAGTGAGCAAATTTTCTTTTATAATTGAGGTGCGGGGAACTTCTAGAAATCCAATAAATACTTAAATATTATAATATTATTGTATATATAAATACATATAGTCAAACCATAAATAAAATTTCTAAGTCATTTTTGACCATATCCTATCCACTAGTGATGATTTAACATTTTTTTATTTGTAAATAATTTAATAATAAATTAATTTAATAGTATATCATTATTGTCAAATTTAATACTATTAATTCAATTTAACACATCATGATAAAGGGGGGATATGAATATAATGTATTGAAACATATATTATTTAACTTATATATGTATTACATTCTTTAGAAACAATAACTAGTCTAAAATATATTAATATTAATATTATAGAAATAAATTATTCTATATTTTATTAATTAAATAAATATGTTTTTCATGTATAAGAAGTATGTAAGGTAATAAGATATATCACAACCTATACTAGAGGGACCCAAGGGGGTGGTGACTAGAACCATGTAGGCATATACCCAAATGGGGGCCATTAACCTAAATTACCTGCATGCACGCACACATTTCCAAGAAAAATTGAAAATATATAAAAATTAAATAATGTATGAAACCCAAAATATCCCACAATTAGAGAACACTATTGAATTTACATTAATTTAAAATGGATAACAATCACACCAAATGAAAAAGTATGTTACCACAAGTATATCTTCTAAGAAAAGTGTTTCTGGAACATTCATGAGAAACCCACTGGAAAACACCTCGGTCTATCTGATATAATGAAGAACCACCTAGTTCTAGCCTACCTAGAACTCCAATAAAAGGTTGATCATATAAAAAATACGTGACACATTTATAAAAATCATGTGCATGTGTGAGTAAATAAATACTCAGTAGGACCCCCCAAAAACAAAAAAGAATACCATATATGAAATACCACATAGGAAATACCAAAATGATGATATAGTCATCTCCACGTAGGTATATGTCTAAAACATGTATAACAAGAACATATAAGTATCATAAAACCATGACACACTATCAATAGGTATGTCACAACCAATTACAATACAAAAATATTCTTCTTAATGGACACTCATTACCGGATAAATCACTCCACGAGCCATAATATAATTAGAGACACTCACTATGTGGCCTAGCTCATTTGGGCCCCTCCCATAGAGAACACATTGGTCAAGATATCCTATGATACACAAAGAGAGTACCATTGTCATAAAATATAACTAAACCAATCTGGATCAACACACTACATTGGTGATCCTACCCAGATAATACCACTAACAGTATTTACACAACTTGTTACATAGGGGATTCTTCCCAGAGAATAACACAAACCCTACTCATGTGTCCTACTAGGTAGAAGAACACATCCATGCTCTCTAAGGTTATGTAGATTCAACAAAAAATTACTAGAGAATATAGAGGATACTTTTATTCATAAGGATGGATACAATAATTCTATTAAGGACTCGGCCACTAGAGACGAATAAAATCTAGTAATGTGGAGGTAATATCGTACTAAACCATCGAGGAAAGGGACATGGAAACATCTTCAACCTATAATTTTCCAAGAGAAAAAATCAACACACAATCCCAAATGTACCGATGAATCGTCAGGGCCCTAACATCACAGATGACTCATCAAACGGATGCATTGTTTGACTATTATGGCTACTTGAAAATTATAGAGGGGTCACTAGACGTGTGGACTACCAATGGAATTCAAATTCTTAGTCTGGATGCCCCGTAACCATTGTTGAAAACTACCATGGTTCACCATTCCCCTATCTGATGTGACTGTGCAATATTTCGAGTAACCACGGTCAAACACCATGTTCGACCATGGTCTGATCTTACTCTTGTTGTCTTAGGTCCAACCCAGCCCACTGGGTAGGACTCGAGCCACCAGGGATGATCGGACCCATTGGGTCTATACCATTGTATCATGCGCCACCTAGCCCAGCCCATCCACTCCACAAGGTCACCCTATTGTGTCCATCATGACACCGCTGTAGTGTCTCACAACTGTTGTTACTAGTTCCAGTTTCTACCTATTCCACTTCCAAAATTCATTGTACTTCCTCTAATGCCCAAAATTTGGAAATTTTTATAGATTTGTGTTCCTTGGTTTCATATATACTCAGATATGGTATCTATTATCACTTTTTCGTAAATTGGGGGGGGGGGACCACATTCTGAGCCTTCGGAAAATTCCTAATGTTACCCCAGGGATCCAACAACTAATAATACGAATAACATAGGGATAAGATGAAAAAGAAATAAGATTTATCATTGTTCACCAATCATTCCTGGAAAATGATTAAGGGAGGAGATTTTGGGTAAAGTATATCCAAATAACCTGCAAAATCAGTCCCATGCCACAAGATGATCAAATCAAAGATCAATTTGTTTGTTGATTGATTCATGTTCATAGAATAAAATCATGATCGTAGAAAAAAAAAATAAACAACCGCCATACATTATTTCGGATCTGTCACTGATGAAGGTTGATTTATGTGTCATTGGTGGTGTCAAGGATCCCTTAAATATTTTGTGTGTTGATCTTCTATCCATGGTCATTCAATATATGTTGGAGAGATCACTTTCTCTATGTATCAGATGAATTTTTTTGTTATGATGATAACCCGAAATTCTTGAAAATGGCATAAAAAATGTCACTACATTGAATAAAATAATATTTATGAAATTATTTTATCCCGATTACACCTTGTGAAAACATTTTAATGTTATATATGTTTCGAACAAGGTTAAGTCATTCCTACAGAAAAAAACTATTCTGAGTTCAAAGGTGACATTATATATATGATTCAGGAACCTATTTAATATTTATTACGCTTTTTCAAGAATGTAGTGTTCACCTTCAATTAAAAAGAATAATATTTTTAAAAAAATTATTTCGGAAACATTATTCATCATAATCACACATCGTCTTAGTGCCTGGTCAGAAAATAAATCCATAAAATATATAAAAATATTTTTTGGAAAATCCAAGATGTTATATTCTCCCAACATTTTGGATTTACGTCCCTGAAATTGATAACAATGGGCTACCCAAACAGATGAGGGAACTAAGCATTAATACGACCATCCTGCTCCCATGTTTTCTTTATTTGATTCTTATTTTCCACCAAAAGATAAACAGTGGAATCTACTACCCATAAAGTATCCTCATCTTCTTTTCATTGATATCCACTAGGTACTCCACAAAATTCTCCACATCCTCGATTCCCATCTCTCCCCATTCAATGACTTGTGGTGGTTCATCAATATACCTCCTTATCTAAGTCATACAGAAGACATCATGTACCCTCTCTATATGCGGAAATAGTTCTAATAGGTACTCCACTTCTACAACTCTATGTTGTACCTCGAACGGTCTAATGATCCTTAGAGATAGCATGTTGCCCTGGCCAAAATGCATTAATCTGCATCAATTTGATACTGGAAAGAACATGTGGTATCCTGTTTGAAACTCCAAAAGCCTCTATAAACAATCAACATATGACTTAAGATGGCTCTAGGCAGTCTTCATTCACACCTAGATGATCTACACCTTCTTTATAGTAGCCTTCACCAACTTCGTGACCATGATTGTTGACTCTCCTTGGTCTATCTAGAAAATTGGTGACCTGCAAGGTAACCAATACTATGATTCTAACGGTTCCATGCCGATGGTGGAATGGTACATGTTGTAGTATGAAATTTCCACAAGAGTTAGTTGATCCTCCCAAATTCAACCAAAGTATAACATGTTGGAATGCAACATGTCTTCTAAAACAAGAATGGTCTACTTAGTCTAGCCGTCCATCTATGTGTGAAAAAAATACTGAAGTATAATGGTTTCCCAAAAAACCTCTTTAAATCCCTTCAACAACTGGGTTATAAATAAAGCATCACAATCTAAAAAAATCATTGATGTAGATCCATGGAGTTGAACTATCTCCTACATGTTGAGGCATCCCAGGCTCTCTACAGAACACTGCTCAAAGATAGATTTGATGTTGGATGACTTGGTGATTTGGTCAATGGTCAACTAGATAATATCATTCACCATGTTTGTTTTGTAATCCTACCTCAATGTCGATCAATATCTCATCCCAGTTCCATTCTAGAACCTCAAGGGGTTATTTCAAACACACTGCAACTTGATTCTCAGCGATCACTTACTAACTAGCAAGGAATCGATAAACGAACTATGAAACTCCCTTCTTATGTAATCTCCACCACAAAGGAGGATAAAGATCCCAATACATATTTTCCACACCTGGATTAAACACAAATGTTGATGTATGAAACAACCTCAAATTCATCTCCCGCATTTCCACTATTACCACTGTGTTACCTCTGAACATAATGACATGTTCCTCACTATTCTAATATCAATTAGTGGAATTCCATATCGATATTTGAGAATGTAAAATATCATTTTTAGTAACCCCAAGATGTTCATCCCTAAATCACATTAATAGTTGTGGTGTGACAACCATAAACTTGAGGTAAGCTACCCCATATCCCTATCTGAAGGATAACTGCAACAAGGCTAACTAATCTGAAGCCATGTTCAACAATTGTGAACTGGATTTCATACTAATATCATATGCAACTATGATCCCCTTCCTAGGAGAATAAACAACCTCAATGTCATTGTCCTAGAGCAACTCTACCCATCACCACTAACTCTAATTCAAATCATTTAGATTGTATATATACTTGAGACTCTTCTAGTTAGGGTAGATGATAAATCACTCACCCATCAGGTTGTGTCTCCACAACATAAATGATAATACTACCACTTCTTAATCTTGATCATGGGTTATGTAGTTCTACTCATGTGATATGAACTAGTAAGAACCTTAGGAAATCACTACTTTCCATGTCATCAGGGTATAATTAAGCCTAGTACATTATTCCTCACTGAACAATACATACATGGAACCCCCCTTTGAAAATCTCAATATGGGAGTGCTCCTCAATATCTGTCCCAACTGTTGAAAACCCTCCTGGCACTTTTCCATCCACATGAACGGTTATCCCATTTGTTTTGAAGACACCAAGGGTTATGCCACTATTGAGAATATGGGTAGAACCCCTTGATTGTACCCTGCCAAACCAAGGAATCCCAACACCTCGATAACACTCTCGTGTGGATCCCAAAAAGGAATCGTCTCAATCTTCATTTAATCCACTTCAACACCTGCCTCAGAAATAACATGTCATAGAAAATGGACATCCCAAATCCTGAACTAAAACTTCAAGATATTACTGCAATTTTGTTTCTATGGAAGATTTTCTAGTTCCATCCTCTAGTGTATCACTAGCTCCTCAGTAGATTTTGAGTGCACTAGGATGCCAATAATAAAGATGAACAAAAACTGATATATCTTAGGATTGAAGATCTGGTTGATGTATTCCATGAACACTATTGGGGAATTCATTAAACCAAATGGAATCACCATGTACTTGTACTTGTCATAATGACATATAAGTTCCATTTTAAAAATATCCTCATCCCATACTCATATATTGTTATAGTTATTTTTGAGGTCAATTTTCAAGAACTATCAAACCCATTTCATAAGATCATAGAGTAATCAATCCTCAGTAGTGGATATATAGTCATCATGGTAACCGGGTATAGGAACCAAAAGTAGACATATAATATCAAAATATCATTTTCCTTATTGAAAAACAAAACTATGGTTGCCTAGGGGGAAACACTAGGTCTCATGAAGGGCACCCTATACATGTACTCCAACTATACCATCCACCCACAAAGCTCTATGGGATCCATCTTAAGTGTGGGTGTATATATAGGAAACATCCCAGGGTATCGAACAATGAAAAATTATACCACTCTGTGGGAAGTTAAACAAGGATTATCCTTATGAATGATTTCATCATTCTCTTCAACCACTACAATTAAAAGGGGTCTCATATCATACAGTGCATGGCGGGTGATGTTATCCCTCTATGGTTTAATTGTCTTCACCCTTCTATTGGGGAGTCCATCATACACTACATGAATTTCCTTTTCATCGATAAAGAAAAACCTGGTCCCATCACTTCAGAAGCAGCACACTCTATGCCAAATATAAATAATCATGGCATGAACTATGGATAGCCAGTCAATACCAAGATTGATTTATTAAGGCCCTGATTCCATTACCATGATGTCCCAACTGAAAATATCACCTCCAATAATCAGGTCACACTGTTAGTGCCACTATCTGATCATCAAGTATTATACTGTAGGAGTCTCAAGGGAAAAGGTTCATGTCAATAGTTCAACTAAAATCTCCATTTATCGAACAAGATTCATGGAAATAAAAGAACAACTAGAACCTGTGTCTATAAAAATAATATCTAAGGTAGAAAAAACATAGAGCATACCTATTATCACACCTAGAGCCTCAGGGTAATAATCTTACATCACCTTTAGCTGATCTCATTTATGCCATCTAGCTCCATCTTCTTGGCATAGACAACATGGGGGTTGTGGCGGTAATAAGTCAGCCCTATGTTCCCCAACTAATTCCCTATCTACACACCTTTTGCATCCTCTTTCCTATGGTACACATTTTTCTTATATCTACCTCTAAATCAGTGGTCCCTCCACCAAACATCAATCATTAGTATGACGGGATAGGCAATCTCATGGATGAGGTCCCTAACCATTGCATGTGTAACACTGTTTTTCCCAAAGAAGATTCAAGCCACCATAGGAGCCATGAACTACTGGCCCTACGTTTTGGGGGTCATCTCTTGATGTTCCTAACCCACAGGGGTTCCTACTTCTATCATCAGTTTCCTTCTACTGAGGCCTCAGATACCCTATGCCAACTAATAAATCCCACTACTAGGGTATTCTCATCTCTATTTCTCTTCACTAGAAGAGATATCTCAAGTACCCTAGTATAATTATGAATTATATGGGATACCATTGATTCCATAATTTCACAATGTAATCCCTAGACGAATGTATGAGTCATGAAGAACTACTCCTGAAAAATGTGTAGTGAGTACCGAGAATGATATGTAAACATCACCGAATACTCCACCATAGTTATATAACCATGTGGTAGATGTAGAAGCTATTGTTTTCATGATAATCACAACGTGGGTGGAACGAACTCATCACTGAAGTGACTCTTGAAGTCTATCTATGAGAGAATCATCTTGTCATCATTCTGAGTCACTAAACTCCACTATCACCCTACATATCCATGAAAATATATGTGGAAATGGCTTCCATCTAGTCAGAAGGTGTCGTCATATGGTAGAAAACACATGTGAATAACTCTAGTAAATCCTCATCCACATGGGGTTCAGGTTAACTTCAAATCCATAGAGGTCAATTCCTCTAAAACCCTCTCATCACACTCATTATATATGAATTTTTAAATGGTTGTGCCAGTAGTGGCTGTTGCCCGATGGGTTTTGGTATAACTAGTAAACCACCTGATGGTTCTATATTTGGTATGTGAAACTATATCGATTCCTCATCACTAGGTGGATCAGCCTCATGGTCACCAATGGATTCCTAGAGGTTTGTCTGCATTGATTCTTCATTAAAAAAACAAGGTACACCACATTCATTATAGTATATCTAGATTGTTATCTTAAGAAATACATAGAAAAATAGAATCATTCAGATATGATGAATGTATCATTGTTTTTCCCTACAACTAATGTTTGAAGTACCAATTAGAACATAATGTTTCTGGAGTCTTGGTGTATGGATACGTTAGTAGTTGCACCAAAACTATAGTCTCTGTCCTGAAATCCAATCTCGAAACACTTAACAATGTTTCCCCAAACCAGTGTCACATACTCTCTTTCCTATAGTTAAACAGATCCCCTTCTATAGAAATTTTCTAGGACCCAACCTAGTGGGGTCCATGCCATCATTACCTAAATCCAAAATCTAATAGTCTTGGCGATAGTGACTAGCACTGAGAAGGAATATCCCACATATAGGAGGAATTTTCCTACAGCACCTACACACACATATCTCCATGACACAAATTCCTAAATGAAAAACGACATATTAAACAATGATTGAAAAACACAATATCGAACGACTATAGTAAAAAATTGAATGTACTAAAAAGTATACATGGACCCAAATAATCCCACCAAAATAATTGGGTATGCAACTACAAGTCAAACCTGTATGAAAATAGGTACTTGGGATATCTTCTAAAAGGTGCTGGGACAAACCTCGGTCTGTCCGATCTCAGAAATCACTACCTAGTCCTGCCCTTCTTGGAACTCTATTGAATGGTCGATCATATTCCCAAGACATGAAACATGCGGGAATATCATGTGTAGGGGCCTGAAAAAAAATTCTTAGTAGGAACCCATGAAATCACAATGGAATACCACACATAATGTACAAAATAGAAAATACCAAAAATGGAATGTACAATCATCTCCACATAGGTAAATTTCAACTGAAAATATAATAACAACATCATGATATACTCAATACAAGACACAAAATATTGAAGGTAAGTCAAAAATAATTACCATCCATATAATTCTTGTTGAATAATAAATTTTAATATATAACTCACTCATTGATCCATGATATAATTAGAGACACTCAATAATATTTCTAGCTCATTTGGGGCCCAACCAAAGATATTTCTGTGGTAATGAAATAATATCATACACTGAGAGGGGGTCATACCTAGAGAATACCTCTAACCAAATATATATAAACCCATAATGTACGGGATCCTACCCATAGAGTACCACAAACCCAACTAATTTTTATCAAAATGTAGAAGATCATTCCCAATGAATAACACTAACTCTACAGATGCGGCCTGCTAGATGGAGGACTGGAGACCTACACTCGGAGTTTAAAACTATTCTATAAAACTCCACTAGGGGTGAAAGATGATCACTCTAGCCCTATGGAGGGATACCATAACCTTCACTAGGAATCAGACTCTAAAGAAGATTATAATCCAGTAATTTGGATGTGATGATTTATTTAACACTTTAAAAAAGGATCAACGGAATTCTCTCAAACAATAATGGTACAAGCTAAAAGGTCACCACATTATCTCAAAAGGGCCGTCTCTTCATCAGGTTCACATCATCGTAGAAGGTTCATTAGGTGGATGTATCATTTGAATATTATGACAGTTGGAAAACTTCAAGTGGTTACTGGTGTTATGGACTATCTACACTATCGGCCACCCAGACCGATGACCTATTGGTCAACCAAGTCGCGACCACTTAGGTTGTTTTAGAAATCAACCACATCCCCAGCTTTGGTGACTACATTATATCTGAAGCAACAGAGTCTCACGGATGACTAGGGCTCATTCCCACTCATGTCTCCCGAGATTGAAATTAGACTAGCTGCAAGACCTCAATCAACTTGTCTTCTCAACCTGACCCATTGGAGCATGGTCTACCTGTTCTCACCCGTAAAATCAGCACGATCACTCACAGTTCCCCAGTCACTCAACACGACCACCCCCACTACATCCCACTTAGCATTTCCACGATAACTGTAGCCACCAGTGTCAGTCTCTATTAGAAAATCCATTGGAAATAAGCTATACCGCCACTACTTCCCCAATCCTATGTATAAGGACATGGCCTTAAACATTACATAATATTGAATTAAATTAATAATTCACATTGGGGATCCTTTCCGGTCTATAGTTTTATAGAATTAGACCATATATATTACATCTCAAAAATTACAAAGTATAGACTTATACTTAGTTTTCAAAATTTTCATATAATAGATACTCTTGAAAAGAAGAGTCATGTCTAGATCTATGATTTAGACATCATGAAATTTCCATAATCCCATCCTTGACCCTATTCATCTTCATGTACTATGAATAAATTTTCAAAACTTTGGATGAGCATAAAAAGCTATGTAATGGCTATAAAATAAAGAAAGATTACATTATTTCATCAAAATATAACCTTTTTAACATACCTCATGGAATCATAGGATTTATGAATAACAAATAGTAATCACAAATTATAAAAGAAACTTGTGGTATCTATAACATACTTACGTTGCAGCTTTCATAGCCACGTAGAGAGTTACATTCAGAATACCCATCATAATATATTCACAAAATCTCTTAAGAGAAACATTCACGTTTAACTCTATCATATTACCCAATGTATTAGAGAGCTAAATCAGGCTCACCCGCACAAGGATTGTCATGGAACCAACCATATACATAACAATGCCCAAGATCGATAACAAATTCATAACATATAAATAAAATATCACGGAAAGATAACATTTCCATATTTAAATCACAATATATAATTTATAAATATTGAAATTAAAAATCCATTATCAAAACCATTTTCAATACCAAAATCTGTAACATATTATATGGTATTTATTTTTCATTTAAAAACATTATAGCTTTTTAAGGAAGTCAAAAGATCAAATAATACTCACTGCAGCAGAAAATGTCATTGTCACCACTTAAACATTATATTTTATCCTTTTGTTAAACACCTCATTGAAAATAATTCCCTTTGAATGAAATGAAATGTCAGTGGTGGTTATATAGTGTATAAAACAATGTCGTGAATAAAACAAAATATGCCTCAATGAAAGGATATTGAGACAAAGTCTCGTAACTCATATCTAACTTAATCCGATCATTCTTTAATATATTGAATAATAAACTAATATTAATTTATAATTACTTAAGAAACCATTTAATGTTTATCATTCCATTCAAATAAAATATTATCATGTTATAAACATTATGTAATAATTTAAGTTAATATTGGTTGTCTTGTCGATATTTGTTACTTGAGTCAAAAATAGGCTTCTTATAATTAAAATTTGTTCATGTGGCCAAAGATTCATTATATCCAAAATGATATTCATGATTTAGATAACATATATATCATATTTATCAAGTATATACATTTATTAATAATAGTACCTATCATTTTCAGGTAAGAAATAAAATGCATCGTTTATGGAGTCGGTAAGTCGTACATATGCATGAATGCTACTTTCTTTGTTATATCATATTTAATGGATTGAAAACATAATGATACATAGGTATATTATAATTCTAGTATAATATCATATATATGTTCTCAGTAACTCCATACTTTATACGTTCCACATATGGCATGAATGAGTCATAGCACATAGAGGGGGCGGTAGTCCGCACTTCCTCAAATGAGATTACCGTATTTACTTATTATTGAATCCATAAAGGAATTCTGTAAATGAAAAATACAGAATCATAGAAACAATATAAATATAATATATATAATATATAAATACACCTTCATCATAATTAAAACCCATATACAAGGTACGAGAAGATTGAAAGAATCATCATTTCGTGAGGCCTTAGTTTTCCATCCACAATAACAGTATGTTCTTTGACCATTAAATGGAGGTGTGTGTTTTTGTAGTAAAAATAATTATCATAACAACATCCTAGTATATTGAGAATATTGTTGATGTTATAAAATAGGGTAATAAAATAGTTTAGGTTGTTTGATAAGTAAAATAAAACAAAAGAACTTAAGAGATGATGTTATCTTTAAATTGGGTAACTTCCATTGGTTTGAACCAAAAGGTTTTCTTAAAGTGGCTTCTTCCTAATGTAAGGCATCTAGGATGAAGATAGGGATCTTGAGAGATTAATTGGGTAGAGTTTGGATGATCCCACGAGTTGAGAATTGTGAGTAATGGGTTAGTGTTGATAGATTTTTATAAAGGGGACGAGGGGCTCTTTAAGAAGGTGTGAAAATATTATTTTATTACGTAACGATTTTCTATTTCAAAATGTTCAAAACTTATAAAATTCAATAATAAGATAACTCATTGTCGAAATAAAATCATCTAATTAGAATTGTACATTTTTTGTATATTATTTTAATCTTTATAATCTTATTTACTTAAATAATTTATTAATAAGGTAAACACTACATTATTATTTTGTGATAAATAAATTCATTTATTTAATTTCTAAAAATTATAAAAATATTAACATCATGTAGGAAATATTTTTAGCTTATAAAGAATATTTATTTTAAAATATATCAATTATATAACCCCAAATTAATTTTTTTTGGAAAAACAATATATGTTTAAGATATTTTTATTTTTAGATTATATAAAACGTAATTTATATAATTATCTTACCCAAGTTGCTTTCAAAGGACAAAATTCTCACCCTAGGATTGTATTCGCTGAGAATTACCCATCCAAAAAGGTTTGGTCAAGAGTTAAGGAAATTTTATATTATTATAATATATTTTTTACCTTGAATTTTCCTATTTACAATTAAAAACGGTAAATAAATGTCAAAAGTTACTATTCACAAAAAAAGTACCTTATTGAACCAAATTTTATATACTAATAACAACCATGAATGTTAGATTTTCGAATTACAAATCATAGAAGTTGTACAATTTCATTTAAATGAAAAATTCTGTTTTATAACTACTATTTAGTGTTTTCACTATTCATGATAAATTGATATTTTTCAGAAATATACAAAAAATTGAGCTGATGATATATTTGATATTCCATATTATAAAATTATTTCTATTTTTAAAAAATCAATACATAGAAGTTTCATTAATTAATTTATAATTAATTCCTGTTTTCAAAACAAAAATCATGTTTTTTCGAAATAATAACTATCAAAAGACTGATACTTGTTTATGCCCATTTTAAAAGTGAAAATACTTCCAATGAACATCATTGGAAAAATGGTAAAAATATAATATAACTACACTTTAAAACCAATTAACAAGATAATCTATCCATATAAATAAATTAGATTATAAGGTAGTTTTTAATTAAAATGCAGTATTTTTCACTACTCATTAAAAATGAATTTTGTTAGAAAAAACCAAAAATTTACCGAAAGTAAATTTTTATGTCCCAATTCTGAAGGAGAATTTAATTTTTCTAGTAGAACATATAAATGTGACCCAAATTATTTTTAAATATGGTACACCATTAAAAGGTAGTAAATTGACCTTATAATCAATAATTGAATATTTATTCTAAAAACCAGATTAATTCACATTTAAATCCTCTAACATGTATTAGAAAAATGTAAAAAAATTAAACAAACATATATAATCATATTGTAGTTAGATATGATCTTCATGCCATTACAACATCTAGGAATTAACTACCATTTAAAATAATAATATTATATTATTATTTTTTTAGTATGACTCATATTTGTGTGCAACATTAGATTTTTAAGAAACCCATTGTTGCGAATCAGGTACTCCATCGAACATAGAAACCCCTTTAAAGTAAAATTAGAATTTATTTAAAAAATATTAATAATTAGGAAAATGTATTATTATTTTTTTACTTCGGATGTTACATCCTTCCCCCTTTGGAAAATTGTATCCTTGTAATTTTTATTCACTTATCAAGTAAGTGGAGGTATTTATCCCATGTAGAATTTTCAGATTCTCATGTTTACACTTCAACCATATGGTTTTAAAACAAAACCTTTACCTTGTGAATTACATTATTCCATAATACATGCCCTCTTTGGTCAAAAATATGTATTGGTTGTTCCTCTTATGTGAGATTCCCTTCCAACTGAACTATCTTTAGGCTCAAAACGTAATATGGATATGGCATATACCTTGTCAACATTGATAAAAGAAAAACATTGTGTACATGGGAATAAAATGGAGGTAATGCCACACTGTACGCAACTGATTTAACATTTTCCAATATTTTATAAGGTCCAATGAACCTCATACACAACATTCCTTTCATACCAAAACGCATCACACTCTTCAATAGAGAAACATTGAGAATGACATGATCACCTACCTCAAAAGAAAGATATTTCCTCTGGATATCAACATAACTTTTCTCCTTACTCTGAGCTATTCTCATGTTCTTCTAAATCTACTGATCTTTTTCTACCACCTCTTTTTCCAATTCTGGTCCCATCATCTTTCTTTCACCTACTTCGTCCCAAAAAGCTAGAGTTCGTTACCGCTTCCCATATAATGACTCAAATGGAGCCATCTTTATACTGGAATGAAATCAGTTATTACATAAAAATTCATTAAAAAAATTTTTTTTGGTCGCAACATCCCCGGTAATTTAGTGAAGAATAATGTAGCATATCCTCCAAGGTCTGAATTTTTATTTTAAACTACCCATCTGATTGAGGATGAAAAGTTGTTCTAAAATTCAATTTAGTACCCCACAACTTTTGAATGACATTCCAAAATATAGAACTAAACCTAGTATCATGATCAGATACAATAGAGAGGGGAACTCCATGCAACCTGACTATCTCTTGAACATACAATCGAAAAAGTTTATGTGGAGACATAGTATCTCGAATAAGAAGGAAATGAGCATATTTATTCAACCGATCAAAAATAACCTAGATTGCATTATTATCTTGAGATGTCTTCAGTAATCGCACAATGAATTCCATGGATTTATTTTCCCATTTTTGTTTTGGCACCCATAATGACTGAAGCATATTTTATGTAACTGCTTCTATGATTTAACTAACTAATAAGTCAAACACCTAAATGTAAATTCAGAAATATCTCTTTTAATTCCATCCCACTAGTAACACTCCCAATGATCCTTGTACATCTTTGTACATAAAGGATTAACTAAAGACGAAGAACTATGAGATTAACATAAAAACTCATACTTCTAATGTGAATCTAAATGCAAGCATAATTTCTTCCCAAATCTCAAAATACAATCATGTTCAATGTTAATTTCAGGAAACTTAATCATCTGAACTAACTCTAACGGTTTATAAAACTCATTATCTCCCTTATGTGTTGCTTAATTCGGTTTGGAAGAGATGATATCACTGACACCTGAAACAAAACAGACATATTTCATACACCAACAAATTTTATACCAAAGTTCATCAAATCAGAAAACCAAAGGATATTGTTCCAAATGTAGAATTTTTAATGAAGAATTATATTTTCGAATCAAACCATTATCCAGCTTATTTTCTTTTTCACAGATATCAATAGATCGTTCAATCATAATCCTTGATTAATTCCATCAATTTCCTCTTTCTCAGGTTAAATTCTTTCTGAGTGAATATATTCTTCAAACATTTGTGGATAGTATATATTTCACATTTTACTTCATTCAAATGATGCCTCTAGATTTTTAATGAAAAAACAACAGTAGCTAATTCCAAATCATGTAGTGTAATTTAACTCCTGATGATTCAAATGACATGAAGCATAAGAAATTACATGATCATTCTGCATTAGGACACAACCATGTGCTTTTAATGAAGAATCACTATAGATAAAAAAACTCACCATTTCTGTAAGGTAGTGCCAAAACTATTTCTTTCACCAATATTATTTTCAATTCCTTAAAACAATCGTCACATTCTTTTGTCCTGATGAACATAACACATTTTCGATTTAATTTAGATACTGGACTAGATAACCATACAAAAGTTTCATCAAACCTCCATTAATAACATAACAACCCATGAAAACTAGGGATCTCACTTATATTTGTGGATCTTGGCTCTTCATCAACAACTTTTGATTTAGCAAGATCAGTAGTTATGACATTTTTCTAATCAATGTGGAAAAGGAAATAAATTTTTTGTAACAAAAACTCATACTTGATTAATTTACCATAAAATTTATTTTCTTTTAAGGTTTGCAAGACAACAATTAAATGACATTCGTGAAACTCTTTTCAATTAGAATAAAACTAAATATCATCAATAAAAACAACTGAAAACATATCCATGAAGTCACAGAATATTTTATCCATAAGATCCATTAATTCAGCAGGTTCATTGGTTAACCCAAAATGCATACTTACAAAATCATAACAGCCATTTCGAGTATGAAATAAGGTCTCTAGAATGTCTGCATCCATTAGTTTAAACTAATGGTACCCCGACCTCAAATCAATCTTCATATAATATTGTGCTCCATGGAGTTGATACTACTTCATTTAATGGCCTAACATCTGCTGAAGAATTAGAAAGGACTTCACCACACCTTTCTTCTTATAGTCTGGTTTCTTTCCCTCACTTGAGTTCTTCATTGGACACTCATTTACATAATGACCCATTTTATTACACATAAAACATTTTACAGATTGTGAATAATATTTTGTATTACCATTTCCCTGATCTTTGTCAGTGAAATTACGAGATTTATGTCCATTTTACCACATCGGCAGCACTTACTAGAATTCAAAGGGCATTCCCCAACATAATTATTACCATAACATTCACAAAATCTAAACAAAATTTTCTTACCATCAAATTTTTTTGAAGTGTTCTACCCTTTCATCTTCCACCTCGACCTCTTATTATGTTGTTTTTAATAGAATACCTGATCATCAAGAATCTCAATTTCAACCTTCTCTAAACATCAAACATGTTATTCATAATTTTTATAACTCATCAGTAGGTAAATCCATTCGGTACTTTGTATTTTATACTATGTAAATATGGTTGATTTTACTATGAAGATCTCATATGAAATTTGGAGCATACTTTTCCAATCGAGTGGATTTTTCTTCATAAGTAGCCACTTATTCATCCTCCTACCTCACTTCTAGGAATTATTTTTCTTTCTTAAGATGTAGCACATTGGGAGAATATTTATCTAGAAACATACATTTGAATTCATCCCAATCTAGATCATCAATATCCTCACTATCCCTAATATTTTTCACCAATGACCACCAATGATCGGATTCACCTTCTTAACAGTAATAAATAGGACTAACTTTTGATGTAATGAACACACCATGACATAAAAAATCTTCTCCACTACTTTAATCCACCCTTCAGCTAGCACAAGGTCAGATTATCCTCTGAATTATGGGGGATGTTGCCTTATGCAATTCTCCCCTACTGACAGGTTCTTGTGTGGTTGATCTGGTTGATCTTGTTCATGGATACCAAGACCATTTAAAGCCATATTCAATTGTTCAGTTACTACAACAAACTATTCAATTCAGATTATGACCATCTCAGGTCGCTGAATTGGATGTTTTTATTCCTCCTAATGTCTTCCCATCATAGCTTCCATTTTTCTTCTGCGGAAAACCATTATGAACAAAAAAATATCCTAGGTGAAGCAATATGGTAATCTATAAATGCTATATCACTTCACTCTTACCATAATTTGATTTATGGACATTAATTTTATAATATCCCAACTTCTAAAGTTATCTAGACTGGCCTCTAATACCAACTATAAGGACCCTGCATTAAATATTACATAATCTTGAATTAAATGAATAATTTATATTGTCGTTCATTTTAAGTTTAGAGTTAAAGATAAATAGTCCATAACTATTACATCCCAAAAACATAAAAGTAGACACATCAACTTTGTATCAAATTTTTTCATAAAATAAAAACACTTGAAAAAACATTCATGTCTACTTCCATGTTTTATACATCATGACTTTTACGTGATCCCATCCACGACCGTATTCATCATTATGTCCTGTGAAAAGCATTTCAAAACACAATATGAGCATAAAAATGTCAGTATGGGTTATAAAATAACGAATGAAAACATTAGTTCAACAAACTATAAGCCTTTTAACATGCTTCATGATATCAAAATATTTATTAATAACACATAGTAAAAACAAATCATAAATGTATATTGTGGAATCCATAACATACTTAAGTTATAGCTTTCACAACCACATAGGAAGTTACATTCGGAATACCCATCATAGTATATTTCCAAAATCTCTTAGGAGAAACATTCACGTAACCCAATGCATTAGAGAGATATCTCGTGCTCACCCTCCCTTGGTTTATCACAAAACCCCTCGTATACATATCAATTCCCATGAACCATTACATAGTCATAAAAATAAAACAAATATTATTTGAATGAAAACATTTCCATAGTTTAATCACAATATTTCATTTATATATAATGTCATCTCAAATCCATTATTAAAAACATTTTCGATACCAAAATACAAAACACAGTATATGGTGTATATTTTCCTTTTAAAAATATTATATCTTGTTAAGGAAGAAAAAAGATCAAATAATACTTGAGGCAGCGAAATATTTCATTGTCACTGCTTACATTAAAAGAATTTTTTTTTCATTTAGTAAAACACATAATTGAAAAAATTTCCCTTTGAATGAAATGAAATTTCAAATTTTTTTATACAGTGTATAATATAATTTCATTTATAAAAAAAATATGCCTCAATTAATGGAGATTGAGAATAACTCCCTTACCTCATGTCCGACATGACCCGTTCGTTCTTTAATCTTATGAGTAACAAAATAAAGTAAATTTATACTTTCTTAAGAACATTTTCAAGTCAATAATTCCTTTTAAATCACTCATTACCCTGTTATAAACATCATGTAATAATTTATGTCAACAATGGTTGTCTTGTAGATATTTGGTACATTAGTTAAAAATGGAATTTTTATAATTACATGTTGTTCATGTTGTCAAATTTCATTATATCAAGAATGATATTAATTATTTTGATATCATATATATCATATATATGTAGTATATAAATGTATTTATAATAGTATATAACATATGGAGGTAAGAAATTAAATGCATCGTTCATGGAGATGGTATGCTGTACGTATGAATGAACACTACTTTCATTTCTTTTTCATAATTATTGGAGTAAGAAGAAAATGATACATAGGTATATTATAATTCCAGAATAATATCATATATATAATCTCAGTAACTCCATCTTTTATATTTTCCACATATGGAATAATGAGTCATAGCACTTAGAGGGAGCGGTATCCCTCACTTCCTCAAATGTGATTATCGTATTTACCTAATAGGGAATCTGTAAAGTTATTATATAAATGAAAAATACAAAAGCATAGAGACAATATAAATATAATATATATCATATATTAATATAGTTCCATCATAATTTCTACCATAAGATGTGGTCGGAGAAGATTGAACAATCATCATTTAGTGAGGCCTTCGTTTGTCATCCATAGAAACAATATATTCTTTAACCATTAAATAGAGGTGTGTGTAAGTGTAGTTGGAATACTTATCATATCACCAACATAGTATGTGGATTATACTTTTTTTATAAAATAATGAAATAATAAGAATTTAGGGGGTTGGATAAGTAATAAAAAACAAAATGACTTAAGATAATACACTACCTTTTAATCGGGTAACTACCATTCGTTTGAACCAAAATGTTTTATTGATGTGCCCTCATCCTAAGGTATGTCATCTATAAGGATGGGAGTGATACTGAGAGATTATTTGGGCAGAGTTTGTCCAAGACATTTGGCTTGAGAGGTGTGAGTAATGGGTTAGAGGAAATGGATTTTTATAAGGGGGAGGAGGGGCTCGTTACAAAAGTGTGAAAATATTATTTTATATATAATTAGTTTCGGGTTCTAAATGTCCAAAACATATTAAAGTTGGAGAAAAGTTTACTCATATTTGAAATAAAATCATCCAATAAAAATTTCACATGTTATGGATATTATTTTAATCGTTATAATCTTATTTGTTTAAATCATTTATTATTGTGTTAACCACTACATCATTATTGTGTAATAAATAATTTAATTTATTTAATGTCTAAAAATTATAAAAAATACAATAATTTTGGAATTATATTTATAATTATAATGAATATTCATAGTCAGATATATCAATTATATAACCCTAAATTAAAATTGTTTTTGCAAAATAATACTTGTTTATGATATTATTAGTTTTTACTTGAAAAAAAGTTATTAAAATCATTATCTTACCCAAGTGGTTTTTGATTGCCAAAATTCTCACCCCTGGACTGGTGTGGTCAGCAATTAATCAAAAAATAAGGTTAGGAAATTTGTTAAGGTACTTTTATATTGTTATAATACTATTTTTACATTGAATTACCATATTTACATTTAACTGTGGTAAATAAATGTAAAAAGTTACTATTTGTCAAAAAATATTTTTATAATTCAATACATATAAGTGGTCAAATTTGATTTAAATGAAAAAGTCAACTTTTAAACTACTACTCAGCGTTTTAACAATTCATTAAAAAGTGAAATTTTTCGGAAAAATACTAAAACATAAACCTAAGTTATATTTGATATTTTTAATTCAAAAATGATGTCTATTTTACAAACTTTAATACATATATGTTTTATTAATTAATGTGAAATTAATTCCCATTGTCAAAACAAAAACTGTTTTTTTAAGAAATAATAACAATCAAAAGATTGACACTTTTTTATGTCCAATTTCGAAGTGAAATTATTTTCATTGACATTAATAATATTAAATATTAAAACTATAATCTAATTAAAATTTAAAACCAATTAAAAATATAATCTAAACATATAAATAAATTAGATTAAAATGTAGTTTTGAATTAACATACAGTATTTTTCATTATTCATTAAAAATGAATTTTATCAGGAAAATATTTTTTTTACCCATTGTCAATTTTGATGTCCCAATTCTAAAGAAAAATTTTATTTTGTCATATATAACATATAAAAGTGACCCAAACTAGCTATGATGTCTGTTTTTCATTAAAAGGCATAACATCGACCTTTGAATGAATTTTACTGTATTAATGCTTCAAATTTGATTAATTCACATTTGAAGCCTCTAAAATTTATTAGATAAATGTAAAAAAATTAAACAAACATTTATAATCATATTTTAGTGAGTTATATTCATTCGTTACATTACAATTACTAGGAGTTAACTATTATTCAAAAAAATAATCTTATATTATTATTTTTAAGTATGACTCAGCTTTGTGTGCAACGTAAGATTTCAAAGAAAATAGTTGTTTCATATCAGGTACACAATAAAATATAGAAACCACATTACTATAAAATTAATATTTAATTAAAAAATGTAAATAATTATAAAAATGTATTATTCTTTATTTACTTGGGATTTCTCACTCAATACTTTATCTGAATCCCTAGTTTTGTGACAGTTGTAGATCTAGGTTCCTTGCATCCCAATCTACATAGATTTGGTATTTTTTGCTTCTTTTCCCCCACTCTAGGGGTTTGATCACGTTCAGAGCCTTCTATCAAGATGATTCGTCACAATGGGGGTGTAATGGTGATGAAACTGAAGAAAAGAGGAAGAAAATGAAAATGAACAATGATTTATCGTCATTTTCGAAACATTAAAGGCCAATGATGAAGGATTTGGAATTTGTTTAAGACTTATCCTGATGAGCAGTAAAAATAGTCACATCCCACAAGGTGATCAAAACATGGATTAATTTTTTCGTTGATTAGTTCACATTTATAATTTAAAACCAATAACGAATAAAAAATCCCAATTAAACAACCACCTAACTCAATTAAGATAATCTCCTAATGAGGAATGATCAATGTGTCGTAATCATTGATGATGTTCTGTCGAATCAGCTACATGTTTAACATAGATCCACAATCAATCACTATTTTTTTCAAATAACTCTTCCTCCATGTCCCATATATATTTTAGGGCTATTTTAAAATCATTTAATTAACGAGAATATAATAATAAAAAGAACGTTTTATTTTGTTGAATAAAATAAATTTTATTACATTATGTTTCTGAAAAACTATATTAACTCTTAAACAGGTGTCTGGATTAGAAATATGAGGGCACTGTTGAACTCAAAATAGAGGGCTTACCCAAAATGCTACTGGATATAGGTTTGTAGTGGTCTATTTTATACCAATTATGTCTTTCATCAAGTGTTTCACAATAGACCACTGCCAACCGATGTCAGGTCGCGTTTTTGGTGAACCCTCTATTTTGAGTTCAACAGTGCCCTAATATTTCTGATCTGGGCACCTATTTAAGAGTTAATACAGTTTTTCTGGAACACCATGTGTGAATGAAATTAAAATATTTAATATTTTTCCAGAAATTGTTCTAGGAACCTGGGTCCTTAGAATAACACATCATCTCAACATATGAAATCCTAATTAATCCATATAATAGCTAAAAAAATAAA
The DNA here is from genome assembly GCA_963277665.1 of Viscum album. NCBI lineage: Eukaryota > Viridiplantae > Streptophyta > Magnoliopsida > Santalales > Viscaceae > Viscum > Viscum album. The sequence continues at coordinate 1,432,531,151 of OY728162.1, forward strand.
TGGAAAGTAGAGACATAAAAATAGGACTAATAAAAATTACAATAAAAATTATATAATTAATCTAATTTCATTTAGATAAATATATACATTAAGATTCTTTCATAGATTGAATTTTTTCCAATATCCAAAAATAAAATGTATATTAAATAAAAGTAATTGATACATTGTAACTGTACATGATTTAAATAATATATAATTTATATTCATTGATATGTTTCCTTTAAAAAAATAAATATTGATTATAAATTGTTGATGTTGAAATTTTATTCATCCAATAACTGTTGGACATGATTTGGTTTAATATTAATTTTTAACATATTCATTTACCCTTATTTATTCAATTGTAATTTTAATTATGTTAATTATGTTTTAAATATTATGAGGTTATAATTTATTACTTATATGAAGTCAATTATCAATAAATGGAGAGTTTATGTAAATTTAGACCTTTTCAAAATCTAGTTATATTTTTTAAATATTTTGTGATCTGTAGATAATTTTTAAATACATTATTTTTTAACATATCATTACTGTAAATTTTGACACAATTACTAACCTTATCTTTATATACAATACCTACTACAAGATACATTCAAAACAAACTATTTAAGAGACTCCTATAATTTTTTAGTAACATATAAAATTCAAGAATCATATTAATCAATTAGAATTATATTTATTTCAATATGTTTAATATCATTTATAAGATAATTTAATTAATTAATCAATTAATGGATCATAATCATGTCACATTTTAAGTTAATTATTTTACTAGGAAAAATTATAAAAAATTTATAATTATTTGGATAATGATTTTATAGTTCAAATGAATATTTATACTTGATTTTTTCTTCTATATAACCTAATTCAAAAAATGATTTTCTTATAAAAATTATGAGTAATGAATTTTTAACTTATCCTTAAAAAAATATAAAAAATTACATTTTCGTACTCTAGTGACTTAAAAATATTTAATTTTTTATAACTTCTATTCTAGTCAAAACCCAATTATATAATGAAATTAAGATAATTTTTATTCTTATTTTATAAAGTTATAATATTATTTTACCTTTAATTATCCAATTTACAGATATTTGGGGAAAATAAAAATATATTAATGTATTTATTAACCAATAATTAAGTTTATCATTTTAGAAAATCATTTCATGATTATTAAAATCATGTATTTTCCTTTTTCCAAATCAATTCAAAAATTTAATTAAATCATTTTTAACACTAATCCCACAGATGTGGCGAGAAGGCGAGTTAAAGAGACATTCAAAAGTTTAATAAGCTTTTCTATCAAATTTAATTATTAAAATAATTCCAATAAACTAAATTGGATTAAGAAATGTATTACTAAACTATTGAGTCTTTATAAATCTATTAAATTTATAATAATTATTTGAACCAAAATGATGTTTATTATATATAATACAATATTTTTTACAATTAATAATTAAATGAATCTTCATAAAAGATACTTAAAATACAACCTAATTTAATTTGTTTATTAAAATATAAAAAAGGATGTTTATTTTATCAATTTCAATTTTTAATAGTTTCTAAAATTAATTTCAAATTTTTTTCATTGAAGGACAAGAAGAGTAGTTCATTGGAGAAAACAGTTTATTTAAAAAAAAAATACATTACCAAAAATTATAATTTTTATTATAAAAATGATTATAATGATTATTTAAAAAATATTTATTACTATTCATAAGAAAATTTTAATCGCTAGGCTATAATTATCACATGTAAATAATTATAGCAGTAAAGTGTTTTTTATTGGAAACTCAATGTTGTATATAACATAAGACAAGTCGATGTTGCATCTATTACAAGATTCCCTTGGTGTTGTGTATAACATAATCTAAACATAGTGCTTTTATATAATAACCAAAATATATATTCATATATGAGCTATGTGAATATATCATAAATATTAAATTAAATTTAAAAAATATTTCCCAAAATCTCAGAGTGTTATAAAAGAAGTGTAATTTCCCATTTATAAATGAAATAATTATTTCATAAAATTAAATTTTCATTATAATTTTTTATGAAATACACATGATTATTAGATGAATTTGATAAATATATTAATGGATTGAAATAAATCATAATTTTATTTTCTAAAAACATGTAAACATTGACAATAATATCAATAATTATAAATAAAATTTATCTTAACAAAATAGAATAAAATAAATACTAGTTACTTAAATATAAATGATAATATAAATTTAAAATTTCAATGAAAATTTTAAAAAATTTAATAAAGATTATTTGGTCATAAAAAATTTTATTTTAAAATAAATACTTATATTTCATTTAATTTTTTTTATTATCTGATTTAGGAATTTATTTCAGTAAAACATATATTTTATTTAAATTATTCACTTTCAAATATTATGTTTGTTGAATTTTGATAACTTTTTAAAGACATTATTTTTATCGAATAATAAAAGAACATTTTTTTTGTGTTTTATGTATTTTTAAGTGTGGATAAATATTTAAAAATTAATTAATAATTGATAAAATTTTATACAAAAACATAAATAGATTTTTTTACTATTATATATTTTTATATATGTAAATGAATTTGTAGACCTATAATTGACTATTAAAATACTAAAATGGATTGTATTATTTAATTTTTTTTTTAAAATGTACTTTCCCATGTCCTATGTAATTTTTAAAATTTAATTTAGGATCTACTGGATTAAAATATCATAAATCATGAAGAAAAAATATAAAACATTGATAAAAATCATGGATAAAAAACTATTTTTTATTTTCAACACCCCATAATACCTAGACACAAATTCGCAATTTATTTCAAAATTCGACCCCTATCAGTATAAATACCAACACATATTTTAATTAATATCCACTAAAATTTCCTTAAGCCATAAATTATTCCAATTTACTATATTTAATGTTCCTAGAATTTTTATCCAGGGCTCGATGGTTTCCCTCTCTAATATCTAAGAAGTTACATCACAAGGAAGGGGAACGATCCACTTCTACCATTTTATTCATCTACTTATTATATTTTATATAATCTATATATTGATTTACTTTCCTTTTATTAACATTTTATTAACCCATTTAATAAAAAAAGAGTTTTATCAATTGAAATCCTTCATTAAATTTCATTATGTTTTTACATGATCTATAATTTATAATTGTTATGAAAAAAAATTTGATTCAAGAATTTTCCTATTTTATATGAATTATTCTTATAATATGAATTATCAATAAATTTCCCTATGCATGGGTATTAGAATAGATGTTACCATGATTCAAAAATGTTTTATATCCAAAACTCAAAACCTCATTCCTTTCAAAATGGATAAAAATGATAAAATGATCATGTACATAAGAATTTTTGAAATTAAGGACATTTACATGAATCCCAGAAATTGCCTTCCATAGTTTTTTATTTGATTGTTTTATTATCATCTTTGTGGAACACATGAATTTAGACATACCAATGATGTTCCTTGATTGTTATCCTACTCATTGGGTAAATAATTAATCCAAATTGATGGCATGTTTTATGATTAATTGATGAATTGAATTTATAATTATGTTTTATGACACCTTAGTGACAATATATAGTGATATTATTCGTAATGAATCATTTTTTTAATTAAAACACATTTCCATGTTATACATCATGAACATTAAATTATGTTATTCCGAATTTCCTTATGGGAATTCCCAACATTAATCCCTATGATCTCCAGCTAAATATTTCATTTGTTATTCATTTATAAGGATTTAAGCTCACCCTCTTATTATGTATGTCCCCCAGGATATGAGATGTGATAAAGTTATCCTTGGATGTGTCTTTTAAGAATACTTTCTCTTGGATTTAAAGAATTCATATATTTTCATGTAATATGTTACAAATTTCTAAATAACTAAACATCAATTGACCCACTTCGTTATTAAATATTTTACTATGTAATGATTTTTTGTTTTATTAAACATCAGGATGTTATAATTTGTATAATATAATGTTTAGTTTTACGTAAGAATTTATAATAGAAAAAAATTTAGAAAGACTATATGGATATGTATAAATATAAGAAAACAACCTTTGTTTTCATGACATATAAATGACTAGTTTCAATGACAATAAATTCCAATGTAGATACTACAAGTGCGTATGGATTTAACATAGTCATAACTATGGGTAATAAACCTGAAGAAAACATAATGAGTATTAACTCAATTATCACTTCGTGATTGAAAAATATATCTTACTTCCCACCTTGTTTATTAATCCCTATTGATATGGCCTAGTAAATCATCACTTTTTTACAAAACATTGTGATAGATATATAGATAATGAAATTATTTTTATGAATGCAGTGTATAATCCATGAAGCCCAAAGACAAAAAAATTAGCATTATTATATAATATCTAGTTATAATAATACTTTATATAGAATCAAATTTCTTTCATGGATTTATTCTTCTTGAAAAAATTAATATGAGATAGAATAAATCTTATAAAAAAAGGATGCAAAGAAAAATGTGATGGATACCATACCAATATGGGTGGTTATACAGTTTAAAATATGATCGTGATTATAATTAATTAGTTTTCTCATGTAATTAATAAAAACCTAAACCATGTGGAGCACCTAATTTCATTGATGAAGGAATAAATAGATATTTAATCCTTCATGTGTCAACGAACACAAGTTTTCTAATGGACACTATGGTCCAAAAAGCATAGAACTGAGGATAAAAATTACAGAAATTATTATTCTATAATATATTTTGTTGATCAAGAAAATATTTTTTTCATAGTTCATTACTTATATGAAGAATCTGATCAGTGGTCGACATTGATCAATAACAAGATCAATGGGATATAGTAATAGTCATTAAATGCAATGATTTTAATAAATTATTTTCCAAATCTTATTTTCCTCATATCCTACAAACCAAATTTGAGAAAGAATTTCTCTATTTTAAACAGTGATAAAATAAATCATTGAGGAATTATAACATGAAGTTTATAAATCTTGTGAGGTACAATTTGAACATTATCATCAATCCTGAATGGAATATTGATTGATTAATTGGATGATTGTGACCACATCAATGGAAATAATTGAAAATATAATAATTTGGAAGCTATAAAAAGATATTAATAAATTTTATGAAACATAAATGGGGATTAGAGATTCAAAGAGGAGTCAATGATTTAATGGAAATAATGTAATAATGGAGAAATTCGATTGAATAAATATTGATGATAATTATATTCAAAATCGCATTTGTAGTGAATATGGAATATTTATATGGGGAATAGTCTACAAGATTTTTTAACGTGATGTTAGTGTAGATGAAATTTCCATATTTCATGAAGCAATCATATTGATGGTGTGCCTCAACATATGAATTCCAATGAAAAATAGATGATGGGGAATGCACTATGTGTCATGTAATACCACATGTTTGGTGAGAATGTTCATCTCTCTAATAAATTACCAAGTAAAAATATAATGGAGTAAATCCACCCACAATCCTAGATGTGGTCAATAGGGAAAGGTCATTCTTCTATAATAAAAATGGCTGATTTCATGTCTAAATACAATTTTTTGTTATGTATTATAATTGTACTCTCAAAGAATGAGAAATATATTAATTGATTTCTATTATACACATTGTTGTTTTTTCAATTTTTCAAAGAACATCAAGTTAAATCCTAAAATCTTAGTGGATAATATATTATTTAAAACTATTGGGGAAACTATCAATGCTTCAAAGATATATATTAATTTCCTTGGTGATATTGTTACATGAAATCTCTCAACAATCATAGTGGTAATTCATATGGTGTAATTTGACATAACACTTGGAATGGATTTGTTTTTTAATAATAATATCACGATCAACTATAGAATAATGTATATTTTTGTATTTATAGGAGATAACCAATAATAATCATCAATGGAGAGATATCAATACATGATTATTAATAATAACCAACTCCAATTTCCTTCTTTATGGAAATTATAAGTGAATAAGGGGAAGACATTGAATGTATAAATATAGAAGAATCACATATAGTTTGGTAATACATTAATGTATTTATATAATATTAACCTGTACATCCCCCAAAAGAGAGGTATAGTTTAAAATTAATCTAATACCATGATTGAAGAATATATCGATGATCTTATATAGAGTGGAAAATGTCGAGTTAGGGTAATTAGAGAAGCTATTTATGTTGAGAGTTACAATTTTAATTTTTTTATTTTTTAAAATTTATTCCATTCATAACAAATTATTATTAATTTTTTTTTATTTTTTATTAATATGTTAATTATTTTATTATTCATAATTATTTTATTTTCATTGTTTTATATTATTTTTTACAAACAGTTATTTTCCTATATTTTTAATTGATATATTTGATTTGAAAAAAAAAATTAGACATATTATTTTTTGTTTAATTATTATTATCTTATATAATGTAATAATTTCTTCATCTATTAAGGTTTATAATGTTTTAATATTAAATATTAATTAGGGATTTACATTTATTTTGGGATAAATAATTTTGTTGTCATTTACTAAAAAATAATTTCCACCCAAGATACCTTGACCATCTGGGTGAGCCAACCCAAAATACCTCCAATGATTGAGGACACATAGTGTGAAAAAGTGAGTTATTGGGTGTATATGACCCACATGGTATATTAAAAGGCAGTTTGAATGTGTAAATTTTCATGGTATACAACAGCATGTTAGTGTAAAGTGTGTCTTGGTGTTGACCCAGGTGATTGCTTGAGATATTAATGAAAAAAATAGTATGTAAAAGACTGAATGATAGTTCTATGTGTGAACTAAGAAACACATTTAGAATTATTCCATTTATAAAATATAGATAGAATAATAACTCTTCAATGGGATATATTTTGACCATTTGATCTAATCTGGAGACCAATATTTACTTCGATCATACATGTTAGATTTATCTACTATCTTTCAATGAAATATCCATACATGTTTGATTCACATCAAAATTTCAACCAAGAGATAACTTATGATACGATCTCATCTACATTAATTAGGGAAAGTATTATTAGATGAATCCTTTGAAGCCAAAAAATCATCTACTCATATTATTTGGTGAATAAAATGTCATACCATGCGGGTAGTTTTGTAGTTACTATGTGTTTTATTTTTTAAAGTTACCATGAGTGGTATTTAATATGTTACTACAATTTATATAGAACATAAAATATGTTCTAGCATCACTTTATCATGATCCTCTGTTAAAAATACAATGAATATTTTATTGATGTTATTGATGGTTACAAAAACCAACTGATATGAATTTTAAAAGTAATCCAAATTTCTACACAATGTGACCATACAATAATTTAAAAGTTAGAATGATGGTATGTTATAAATTTTTTAATTCCACCATTATTTTAATAGGGTTTGACAACCTATTTAGAATATATCAACCTATTGTGATGTATTTAATGTGATTTTGAAACATATATTAATGTTATCTTGGGCATATTGTAGAGACCCTATGGGTGACTGATGTTACCATGGAGATCCTACCATTAATACATTGGAATTAACCACATGATAATTTTTTTACAATGTTTGTATACATATTGTGTTCTTTGATGGAATTGAATGTTATCCAACCCCAAGACTAATTTCTACATTTAACTAAAAAAAACAATCAATACATCGAATTGTTATTTTTTAAAAATTTATATTTTTATTGTTATCTATTTTATGATATATTTATTTTTTAAATTATTTCATGTTTAATTCAATTATTTTGATTATTCTATTAATTTTTAATATATATATATTATCAACAATGTTAAAAAGTAAAGTCTTAAAAATATCATATAAGTAATTAGGGAAATAAAAATCTTTTATTATTTATTTTATACTATATTTTGTTATAGTTTTTCATTTAAAAGTTTTTAGCAAGTTATTGTTAGTGTTTTTTTATATTATTGAAAATTCTCTCATTTTCTAGCAATTAGCGTTATGTGTAGAAAAACAAGTTATGATAAGGTGATAACTATCTGGTTATGAGAATGATATTTCAATTAAAAAATCACACATATATTTTCATGATTATTTTATTCTAGTATGGAATTATTTTTATTGTTATTTAGTTTCTCATTTATAACTCATGAAGATCTTGGATAAATTAGGAAATTTCATTAACCAATGGAATGAGATAAAAATGCGATAAATGAAACATGAAATAGAATTTTCACATATTTTTACACATATGATCATAGAGATAAAATAATAAAACCTTCCTAACAGAACTGAGTAGTACTGAATATTGATAATAATTACTATTCCATTGCTGATATCATGAAGTAATTCATTATTTTGATCATATACTACAGATGTGATCTATATTCATGAGCGATGTTGATGTTCATCATTATCAAACCCACTTCAAATCATAATTATTTCCTGTTTAAATGGTTTCATTTATTTTATATATTCATTTTGATTCTAAATTTGGTTTAAGAGGTTCCCATCCTAAAACTCTCATACTTCGTATTTCATCCTATCCAAAAGGGAGGCAAGACTATGAATCTAAGATAAGAGATATCTCAATTTTGGACTCCTAAGAAATTCATTTATGGTTAGAATACCGGTCAAATAAAAGGTATATTTGTATCCTGGTTATCACTCCCTATAAAAAGTAAGTAATTAATAAATACTTATCCTCCCTCCATGTATGGAGGATTTAAGTACAAAATAGAATATTAGTGATCTAAAATAAAATAGAATAAATTGTGAGTTTTTTTATATTATAATGGAAAATTTAAAGTGTTTATTACTATGATAATTCTATTTAATTTATTTTTTTAAAATAATATTCACCCTCCTATAATAGCATTCCATCTTACTAGGTCCTAACAATTTATATCTAAGGGTGGTCATTTTTATGATGATATATATTATAGTTTCATTATAATTGTTAACTAACTATATTCGAGGACCTCATAATTGAAATAATGATACACTACGTAGTTATATATTGTTAGGAATTTGAGTTGTTGATTACCATCATATTACCACATTTCAATTGAATTCAGTGCGTATATAAAAATGATAAAATTGTCTAATTTCTAAAAAAATCATTTCATTCATTTTGACTATAATTTAAAAATATAATAAATATCCTAGTGTAGATTTAGTAACAATAATGGTAAATTATGATTTTTTTTTCATAATTAGTAATGTTATGTATTACTTGTAATTTTCTTTTTGTTTAAATATATATTGAAAATATTCTTCATATAAAGTTACATCTAACATTTGAACGACATTAAAAGTCAGTCACTAAAGAAATGATAAACTGTAGGTAACAGGGATTGATATTCATAGGTCTAGGATTCAAGAATTCATAATAAATGATAATGAGAACATCAGTGATATGTACATCATAATTACTAACATTGTGACCCACATGGTCTCCCTTTGAGATACCATTAAAATGATGTTTTAATTAAAATGATTCATTTATCCGTATCAAAAAATATAAATATAAATAAACCAATTATTGAAGAATTTAAGGATTTATCGAATTATTCAATGAATTTAAATATAGGATCTCATATTTTCATATGATTTGGAGGCGAAGAAAGATTATATAAAATAACATAATATAATGAATGTGTTATCATTCAATTATAATACGTTTTTATAATTCATTTAATTTTGAATTGAAAAATAATGAGAATGATGAAATACAAAAATTACTAAAAGAGGGTACATGTATATGAAAAGAATTTCAAGATTCACAATTATCATAAAAAGGATAGAATAAATTGAACCATGAAAGGTAATAGTAGTAAATAAAATGATATAGGATTAATATGATATTATTGTTGGAAAAGTGCACTAAACAAAACATAATGTCTAAAACATAAATAAGGAGGGGTAAAAAGATGAAGTAAATTTTAATATGTTCATTTAAAGATGGATAAATTTCATTAGAGGAGTCATTCTCAAGTATTGATGATTTCAATTGTTGAAAATATTTAGCAAATCTATTTTTGATTGAAACATAAATGAATGAGGTAATCACTAATTCATATTGTAGTTCAGTTTATAAGATTGATATTGTAAATTAAGATAGATAATAAATTTAAAAGAATTAAATGTTTTAAATGGAGATATTGCTATTTTCTAAACTATATAGATAATTGCGAAGTGAATGATAGAAATTAAAAAAATGGAAAAATAAATGTTTCATTATTATTTAATATAGATGAGAAAATTTTTATAGATTCAGTATTTATAATGATCAAATATTATAATTAAATTTTAAAATATTTCTTGTTAAAAAATAATAAATATCAAGATAAAATATGTAAGATAGTTTTTAATAAATTTTATTAAATATAAAATTTATGTAAAAACCTAAAATATGGAAATATAAAATTAATAAATATCGCATCATCTTAAAATATTAAAATATAATTTGACCTAGAAGTTATTCAATAATAGATTTAAATCTTTAAATGGAAAAAAATTAGACTAAAATAAACGTTATCTATTTTTCATCAATTCAGATAAAACTTATATTAGATGATAATGGAGAAAAAGCATCATATGGAAAAAAATGGAAATGGTTTAAATAGTCAAATTCCTATGATATAATGAATGGATTTTTTCAAATGAATTAAATGGAATATATTTTCTTTAACATGAATTATATGTGATTTTAAAACTAAAACTATGAAATGAATGTTATTTAATATTTTCAAAGTCACTAGAACACAAATATACATATAATTTTATGGATATATATTCCAAATTTACACATAAGAAATGTATAAAATTATTATTTTGTACTAAATGGATTATCAGTAATCCAAATTTATTATTATACATGATGAAAAATATAGGCATCTCCTTGAGTGTCAAATATCTAAGACAAAAAATTTTATTTTGTTTAAATCTTCTATAAACGGTAAGAAGTATAATGATAATTATAGATATGTCGACAATGTCAGTCTCAAAAATGATTACAATATCTACATCTTGATTTTTAGACCCATTGGAACTGATACTTTATGCTGCAAGAGTTATTTTTTTAAATTGTTGACGGTTTAAGTTGATTCTATTGGACTCATTTCATATCGTATAAAAGTGATCCATTAAAAATTTCATTCTATTTTTTAAAATGATAAAAAATAAAAAAAACATTAAAAAATAAATTAGATTTGATATTGGATGATAATTTTTTAAATTAATATTAAAGACATTTTGTGTCATTAATGGATAATAGAATAATTTTTCCCCTAAAAAACCTCCACAAAATTGGGTTTTAGAGAGAAAAAACTATTACTGAAATGAAATAGACAATGGTAAATGAATTTAAAAAATAAAAATATTCTTGGGATGAATAATATGGCATTTATGGTTATATCATAAATTGATTATACTTTTGAACCATTTAAAGAGAACCACATATGAAATGTTAAAGGAAATGAGTCCAAAAAATAGTTAGAAAATATTTTTGGTTATAAAGATTATATTCTAAACACAAAATAGAATCTAGAAATTTATAATTCTAAATTTTATAAAATTATATATATATATATATACATGATTCTAAAATTTTATTAATTATCATAGAATTTCTAAAATGATAACTATGTCAATAGAGGAATCTATGAATGAAATTTTGAATGAAAATAATTGAAAATAGATTATAATTTATAATAACCTTGTTTAATAATTTTTTTAGTTAAAATTTGAGGTAAATAAACAAGAAAATAATAATACATTAGATGAGGGGGAGACAATATACTCTTAACCAGATTATGTGAATTTTAAAACACACACATATTACTCAATAGAAAAATAAATTATAAATTTTGTTTTTGGAATAAGAAAATTAAAAATTCGTTCTAATTCTTTTATATTCATTATCATGTTTTTTCTGTTTTTCTATTAATGTAACATAATTGTTTAATTGATTATATTGGATTAATTTTATGAATGTGGAACATATTCTGTTTTCTAGAGGTAAATATATAATCTATTTTAGTTGTCTGTATATATAAAATCCATTAGATATAAATGGTTTTTAAAAAAACTGATGAATGTGGTATTATATTATTAAATATGGATATATGAATTTCCCATTGTTATTTACAAGATTTCCTTATTTATTTTCAATCTTAATTTTCAGTAGTCACTAATATAGAATGCATTCTGATTCTATTAGATTTTCAAATTTATACAAGTTTTTTATTTTTTTCAAATGGATGTAAAAAGTGAAATTTACAATAAGTAATATTTGAATAGATGTATGTTAATAATTCACATGGATTATGAAATAATAAAATTAAAAATACTATTTAAAAAATATATAAATATTTTAATTATATAAATCGTGCTATATGTAATTGATATGATAAGGTAATAATTTTTTGATAAAAATTATATTTACAAAGGAAACGTTAATCCAAATTTAGTTTTAAAGAATTTATTATTGATATTTTAAATGTGCAAATATATGTTAATGATATTATATTTTTATCCAAATTTTTTAATACTATTGAATTTTAAATACCGATAATAAATGAATTTTATATGTTCTTAATGGGTGAATTGAAAAACAAATTCTTAGTCTTCAATCATTGTAATGATAAGATGGAATTTTAATAAATGAAAATAAATATGAATAATATTTGGTTACGAAATTAAATCAATTTTCATGTATAACTATGAATGCAGTAATTAGTAATAATTCTAAACTGGATGTGAATGAATTTGGGAACTATTTTAATAACAAAAAGTGTTATTGAATGATACGAATCCAGGATTGTTTGATTAGATCAAGGAATGATACTATTTTTTGTTAGTGTGTGTGAAATATAAAAATATAATCCAAAATAACATAATATATATTCTATAAATAAAATAATAATAAATGTTAATGGTACTATTAAAAATATTTTATTTTACTCAAATCATAATTTTTTCAATTTCATATCATATTCAGAATATTATTTTTGAAGCTGAATACATTTTCATGGAAAATACCACAGGTATGTATCACTTAATCGGTAAATATTTAATACCATGTATTTTGAAAAATAAATTATAAGACATCATATTTATAGTTTAGGCTGAGAAATTTTCAAAAAAATTTGTTTCCTCAAAAGATTTAGATAAAAAAACTCTATATGATATCAATGGGTTTTAGATGAAAGGAAAATATTTTCTAACAAGCAATTTTTAATTTCGTTATCTAAGAATATTTTTATAATTTCGACGAAAAAATGTATTGATGTAAACATTGGTTGGACCCTCTATGATATAGTAGTTTTTCATAATCACAAATATTGGTTAACTAAAGATTATACTATTTTATACAATTTAATATATCTACGCAAATCAATTATATCAAAATGAATCATATAATTTAATAAGGAAATACCATATATTTGTAAATCCATATATTTACATGTGTATTTTTAGAAGCATTTTTGAATGTCACTTGTTCCTGTAATGTTTTGTATAAGACAGAATCTTCATAGGCTTTTTAGATTTCATGTTCGACACACTGATGTTTGAAACAACAATGTTCAACACACTAATGTTCGATACACCGATGATCGACAAACCGATGTTCGACACAAATATGTTATACACACCAATGTTTGACACACTAATGTTGACCCACTGATGATGAAACATCAAAAATTAAATATCGAAGATGACACACCGAATATAAAAGACTGATGCTAAGAGACCAAAGAAGATAGACCAATGGAAATGACTCATTGATAGTCAAAAATAAATGTTTAATTTTAATTAAGTCAAATTTATTTCTAAGAGTAATATTTTGAAAAATTATAGTTTCAGACATTATTTAATGTTGACTATAGGACCATCTGTTGATAGTAAGAGGTACATCCATGTGCAAAGATCTTCAGGCCTACTGGAACATGGAATATAAAAGGATTACAAGATCAACAAAAAATATAGCTCTCTCAACCTGCTAGAAAAACAAAAAGGTTGGTTGTGAGAATATGCTAGATAATGAGAATAGAAGAACTCGAAGCTTAAGTATAGATGAATTTTAATATTACAAGACACATTCTACTGAAGCTCGCAGAACATCCTGACATCGATGAGATAAACCTTTAAACACCTGGAAGCTAGATTATAGAGACTATGTTACTCTATTTTAGAGCCAAACTCCAGAAGAGTACTAAGATATCATTTTCTATACATTCAATGATTCCAGTTCTTTACTGCCAAACACACAATGATTTCTAAACTCTATTTTTTACTTTTATTACTTTAATGTGATCTTGTGTTTACATTTCGAGTTGTGTGTGTATCTGTTTGTTTCACACACATTGTCACCTGATCATAACTAAGGGATACTAAAATATCCTCACACTCAATCCCTGTATACTCTTGTATCCCATGTATAACTATGGAAGAGATCATGTGTGATCTGTTTTTTCAGTTTTTCCCACAATGAACTATGGTAGAGGTCAAGTGTGATCTGGATAGCCATGTGTGCTATTGTTAACCCCGATCCATGGTGTGGATAAAAAGTTAATTAATATAAACAGCTTGGTGGTTGGTGGTCACCAAGTGAATAGGACTATGTCTCAGCTTGAGACTGAACCAATTATTTTAACCAAGTTGTGGTTTGTCTTATATTTTTATGTTTTCTATATTTATTTGATTAAGATAAACCGAACATTGATAGTTAGTTTAGCAAGTGATTATATATCTGTTTTGAATAAGTATATTAGATTTAAAATTTTGACTAATATTTAAATTGGAAAAACTAAGAAATAATAAATCTTCAGAGAATCTAATTGAACTTGTAGGAATTACATAAATTCACCAAAAATTGGCTTTGATTTCATTTTAATTAGGGGATATTATTTTAAAGACCCATTTTTATTAAAATTTTAATAGATACTCAATTCACCCCCTTCTTGAGCCATCTACTCCAACCAACATTTGGTATCCGGGGATTAAATGTTTTTATAGTTCTCAAATCTTGTCAACTATGATTATAAGAGTTTTTCAAAGAACTAAAAATTTATACTATTTCTAAATTTTTTGCTCATTGAAATTCATTCACAATCATTATGATGGAAAATAGATAATAAGGGGCTGCTACCAATAAACCACATTTATTTAATATAAATAAATATTCTCAATGGAAGCATAAAATGAAAATACATCAAAAATTCATGCGATTTGAAATCTAGAGTATTATTGAATGTAAATATACAATTACTAAAAATACTAGAAACACATGGGATGAATCTACCAATGATGCATATAACAATAACTTTAAAGTAATGAATGATCTATTCTATGCCATAAGAGATGAAAAGTGTTTCATTTGGAAAAGGGGATGACCTTGTTTGTTTAAGGTTCAAACCTTCCAATCAGTTTCTGAGGGGATTATTCATAGAACATGAAACACCCAATTATTCTCTATCGATTTGGACCTACATTACAAAGGTAGGTTCTCATTTGTTGTGGACAGATGATGCTTAATAATTTTCATTGGTCGAGAGGATGGGAGGTCAGGCTCATCAAACCTATTTGGGGGGAACTTTTTCCTACTACGGGAATATTTTATAGATTTAAGTTATGTTCATTAATCATATTTAATTCACCAAGCATGAAAATGAGTTTTCCTTTATATTGGGAAATCGATGATTGATATGAATGGGATATAGAAATTATTTTATAGGTATTTGAGGTTCCTCATCGATAGAGAATATTCCATATGTATTAGAGATTCTTAGTCAATGGTATCTTTCAATGCATTTTAAATAAATATCTTGGTCATTATTATGACCATACTGGTTTTAAATCCACTATGTGGAGCACTTGAGGTTTATTGTCATTCAAAAAGATAGGTATTATTTCAAAGTTGGGATCGTACTTGTTGATGGGCTACCTACGTATCTTTGTTTAAAAGGAATTAGAACCCACGTAGTTTGATAAGTAGGATATTGTTTAATGTCGTATGGGACGAAAATGAATTAATGAATGATGGGCTTGAACCTTAGAAAGGATCCCTACATACACTACTTTTAAGGCAGAGATCAAAGTACATGTAGTTCGGGTGGAGAAATTTTGGTTTTATGCATGCTTAACGGCCCAAAAAGAGATGTTGTGATAACTTTTACACTCTAAGGTCACATGAGTCATGATCGGTGTGGGAAACTACACATATTAGTAAACCTAAATATTGTGCCATGAAAGATGCAGTCACAAGAAATGATATGGGGCTCATGTATGATTGACTTCCCAAGTAGATGAAGACCTGGACATACATCAGTACAGAAGCCCAGAAACATGGTCCATAAAGGTATTTGTACATTAAGGAGGTTTGGACTTTTATCCCAGGGATTACTCTTAACGAGGATGCCCAAATTAAAGGGGGGTTATAACATGGGGCTTACTCCTAAGAAGGAGGCCCAAATTAAAGGAACTTAGGATTAGGGCTTATTTCTAAGAACAAGGCCCAAATCAATAGAAATTATGATTGTGGCTTACTCCTAAGAAGTATACCCTTTGTTAAGGAAAAATATGACTGGGGCTTACTCTTGAGTATGAGGCCTAGGTTAAGGGGACATGGGGCTTACTCCTGAGGAGTATTCCCTAAATAAAGGAATTATGATTAAGGTGTTTTCCTGATAAGGATACCCGATCTAAGGGAACATGAGACTTAAACTTGGGGAGGATTCCCTAAATCTAAATATCTTCTCATCTTAAATGATGATGTTATATGGAGGAAACCTCTTACTGTAGTGACATAATGCTTGTATGTCATGATGTTTTTGGAGAGGTTCTCACAGAATTCCTTTAAGATAATGTAGAAAACAAAAAACAAGCCATAAATGGATTTGAAACGTGGTTCGAGGGCTAATATCTTGAAGAGGAGAGGTGAGAGGGATAGGGGAACACAAATAAAGTTGGCGCACAAGTATTGGCCACACACATGTACTTGCACGACATGGGTTTACCTGGGCGATGAAGAATCTGTAGGGTAATACTTTGGTGAGACTTAACTCAAGCCTTTAGTATTATCCAAAGATGATTTCAAAAGGGCGGAGCATAAGATTCATTGAAATGGTAGGTCGGCATACTAGTGTTTCTATTTTTATGGAGGTCAATTTACTTAGGCACACAAGTGTTGATGAATTATAAACACTCATGCCTTATTCTACTCCTTTAGTTCTTTCATTATAAGTAAAAATGTTACCTTATAAGCTTTCAAAAGAGATGAGTTGAAGATTAGGGAGACTAGAGCATGAATTTGACTTATGGAAAATCAATCCCTAATATGGGGCCCAGATGGTCTATTTGTAGACCACCTTTCATCTTGGGTGAAAAACCAAATAGGGAGCTCATGTAAGCTACGTGACCCATAGGTGGCACGCATGTGACTTGCACGCCTCACACAAAATGTGCTCCTAGTCCATGACTTTGTCATTTTTTTTGATGTTCATCAAAGGGTGACCCTCTTGGTGCTTAAGGTATTCCCCTTTTCCATTCGTTGGACTCTATAATAGAAAAGAGCATCAACAAAAGTCCCCCCACGGAGTTGTATTCGAAAAGGAAATAGGATCTGGCTCTGAGGTAAAGCCAGAGAAATCAAGGGTCTGTGGCATGCATGTTTGGTGCACAGATGTTGGGGTTCATCATGATGGGACATGACAGTTTTGGATATCAATAAATCCATGTGGTAGTGAAAAAATTAATCCAAATGGGGGATCCAGGGAAAAGGTTCCATCAATACCAGATAAGAGCTAGCTTGTTGACCAATATCAGTGAATTTTAGGTTTTAGTGTCCCGAGATGAGGTAGATTATACTACAAAGCTGAAGGAAGTGAAGCAGATGATCAAGGAGAAGTTGGTCCCGCAGTTTAACCTTCAGTAAGAGAAATATTCTGTTACTGGGGAGCAGGACCAGCTTCATAATTCATTGGAAGAAGTCCTAGTGGATGGTATAAAATCCATAACAGATGCCAAAGAATCACTTCTTCGTGCTAAAGAGATTGAAGCTTCTTGAGTAAATGAACATGATGTGGATGCTGATGAAGCTTGGGATGCTGTGAAACAGTTGAGAAATCATGTTGAAAGACTTCTGTAATTTTTGAAAAAATAGAAGAGACTCTAGTCTGTGGATGTTTTTCTAATCTTGTTTATCAATGAGAAATAGTTCATCTTCAATCATCTGTACCTTCATTTTCTTGATAATTTCTATTATTTTTTCCTAATACAATGGGACAAATAAACATAGATTAATTTTTAATAGGGATATATAAAAAACACCACGAACATTGCATCTTTTAATTGCGCAATATTTCTTAAATCATACAAAATGTACATTTACCGAGCTAGGACTTGACTTTTGTTCAAAGTACCCTTTATAGGTTCCCAATTTAATTAGTACGATGTCTTTTGTTATTGTAAGTTTAAATTCATGCATGTTGGACTATAAAAAGGAAAATATTTAAGGTCGAATATCTTTGACCGAATGGATGATATTGACTCAATTCTTGATAATTTTTTTTGAAACATATTTCCATATTCTTGTATGGGGGGGGAAATTGTAAACTGTGACTCGAAAAATTTTGAATCTAAGGAATGAAATGGGAAAAGAGATAAAAGGAATTAGAGGAAGTATTTTCTATGAATTAAGTCACCACTACATGAAAAACCCATTATGGGGATAAATTTTGTAGGGCTAACTAGGGCATATGATGTATAGTCAAATAGTAGTATCTTTTGGATGACATGTCCATTATGTAGAGAACTTATGCTGGCCACCTTAGGGCACATGCTGCATAGTGGATCAAAAGAACACTCAGGAATTTGACATTCTATTGCTAAAAGTTGAACACTGTTTTATATAGATTCGAATTTTCCAAATCATAGAATCTTCTGTATGGAAAAAGGTACATGAATATAGAGAGGATATTTAAAATCAAAATTGTCAAAGAATTAGAGGAATGTGAATTCTACGATGGTCTGACCCAAACGTAGGAAAAACGGTATATGTGGTTTTAAATCATATGACTAAAACTAGTCAAAAAACATTATACGACATAGGGTCAAGTGGTCCAGGTTTATTTCATATTTCCTTGAACATATGAAGATGGTGGAAAATGTAAACCATAGACTGGAATAATTTCAGATCATGAAAAATAGTATGGATGAAATATGTTAATAATGGTGATTTTTTTGTAGATCCCAACATATCGCCATTAAGACCAATAGGGACAAAAGAGGATTATCCTAAGAATGAAGTTACCATTACATGAAAATCCCATTATGGATATTAAATTATGGAGGGCCAACTGGGGAATATGCTACATAGTCAAATAGTAGCATCTTTTGGCTGACATGTCTCTTATATAGACAGCTTATGGAAGGCCACCTTAGGGAACGTGCTGCATAGTCAGGAAAAAGAGCTCTCAGGTATCAGATATTTTTCGACCAAAAGTCAAGAAAATGGTTATGGAGAGGATAAATATTATTTATATAATGTTGAGGTTGGGTCCTGAATTGAGATTTTTGATCTCACTACTTATCTCATTAGGAATAGAATCAAACCACAAGTAGTTCTTGAAATATAGTTTAATGTCATGCAGGACTAGAGCATTCAAGATCTATGTTTAGGTTCATAGAGCTCGGACCATATTGTTGGCGACACATCGTGCATTTGTTATAAACCTGACATGAATAAAGACCAGGCTGTTCCATTTCAAACCATGTGCTCCCAAGGGGACTTTTCATCCAACGGATAGAAAGTGGAGTTTGGGTTTTGACCCAAAGGCTTGGGGCTGGACTCGAGGAATGCTCGATAATTCCTACGTTTCCCATGAGGATGGGAATCAAGTTGCACGTAGTTCATGAAATAACCATTGTACAGATTTGGTAGGTACATATGAGGGTAAAAGAGGACTGTATTTAAATTAAGGGTGTACCCAAGATTAAATACTTGGGTGTCACTATGTATCTCATAAGGATGAGAATGAATCCACACATAGTTCTTGAAATATGACATTCTTGGAGACCATGTCAATGACAATTCCTCTCGAGTGAAAGTATCAGGGATTGTTGTAGTTTTTTTTCATACATGAAAAAAGTTAAAATAGTTTAAGGCCATATGCATGGACCAGTGCTACGCAGTTTAATTTATTGCATCAAGGAAAATGGGGGAATAAATAGTTTAGCATCATATAGCTAGGAAAATGGGACGTACACATTTTATTGTCATGTAGGTCGAAAGTGAACCGAGATGAATAAGATGGTAGACAGGGGATTCACGGATCAACAAAATATGGGATGAAGGTGAATCGATGTGAAGAAAGTGGTTTCGGTCTAGAATCTCAAGAGGTTTCCTACGTACGCAGCTTAGAAGGCAAGGATCAAAGCCCAAGTAGTTCAATTTATAGGGATTTGGCGATCGTGGTGTTGTTGAGGACAATGACCCGAAGATGATGTTGAGACTTAAGCGTGGTTAGAGACCCAGAGAAGATGTCGTGGTCAAATATTACTCTAAGCTCAAGTGATTCATGCTCAGTGGGAAAAAAAGAGGCAGAAACAGACCTAATAGTCACGTCGTGAATGAGGCGTCCACAAAGGATGGTGTGGGGAATATGCATGGTTAGCTGACAGGGGAACGCATGGAAATAGAGTTTAAAAGACAATTGTGCATGCAACGATCATAGTTTAATGTCATGTTTCAGAGTCATGGGGTTCTTGGTAGTTTAACATCTTCTAGATCGGATGATGCACAGTTTAACGTCATGTTGGATGATAGTGGGACACAGTTTAACATCATGTTGGATGATACAGGGGGCTATACAGTTTAATGTTCTACTGCAAGGACAAGAATTGATAACATGGCTGGTACTTGGGACAAATGTTTCAAGACATCATACTTTCAGTCTAAAGGTCTAAGTTTCCCAGCATGTAAATGTGGTTTTTCATTCGCCATGGATGTTTATACTTTGGCAGTAGATTCATCATGTATTAGGGCAGGAATTGGAAACACTCTTGGCATCTGTAGATTAGACTGACTAAGTCTATTTATTTTTTGAGAGGAAGAAGGTAGAACCTCTAACCGGTCCTCCAAAATAACTATTTTAGGACCAAATATTCCATACGGGGAATAACCTCCTTATTCCTGTTGAGCCTGCTTAATGGATTTTCTACATGTTTCTGCCACATATACAGTTCTAGTAGGGGTATGATTGAAATAGTGGCTTCTGGAATATCCATGTCTCCCTCTATATCCAAGACCTCTGTCTATTTTTCTAATTCCTTTGTTAGATGCTGAGAACATAGGCTCATCATGATCAAAATTTTCATTGGAATAGGGATCTGTTAAGTGAATCAAGTTAATAGAACCAAATATCAATTCTTCATCTGAAGGAGATTTTTCATGATGAAATAGTTTAGGATATTTCGTTTGGAGGGGTGGTGCCCGTGCTTTCGTATTATATAGCATAATATCATCAAGAGTCAAAGACAACATAGGATTTTACACAATCTCGTCTTCTTATGACTATTATTCATTCATCAAATTGCGTCTCTTATTTGAGGATTTTTCATCTGGTGAAGGGGGTTTTGGTGTGGAAAAAATAGTAGAAGACACAATTGGTTGATACAATTTTTTTCATAAAATGGAATGAGTTTGGTATACCATTATCCTGACTATACAATCATCATATTTATGTGCATTATTACTTTTTAAATCATGCTACTCGCGTTCTTCCTCTAGATCATTAGCAGTAACACATGATACCTCGGATGATGAACCATTCACTTATACTTTTCCAGAGTCCACCATCATTTTTAGGAGGTCTTTACAGACAAAAAACTCTTGAATGGGATTCCCCAACATCTGATGAAATGGGTAATAGTTGAGGAGGTCTTCATCTCCTTCCTTGTTCGGCCTTTTGGGCCTCGGTAACTGAACATGATTGTTTTCCAAAGCTGAGATGTAGTAACCAGGAACGTATTCATTCCAGAAAGAATAAATTTTGTTCTTTAAATCCTCAAATTGTTTCTGCCTTTGATCTCTTTTTTCATATTGATGAGGAAGCCATTGTTGTTGTCACTCAAGAGGTGGAGACCTTTGATATGGTGATGTTATTGAAGTAGAAGTGGGTAAATGTTCTTGTTTAAGTGTAACTGTAGCATCTTCTACCTTTCCTATTCTCCTTCTTGGAACTGAGGGAATTACACGAGTTTTCTCCCTAGTTTGTATAATAGCGTCTTCTATCTACTGAGTAATTGAAGGAAGGTATCGAAACCCACCTGTTCATTTCACAGGGATCAATGGTGTGTGTAATTCATCACGTAGATTTTTTCACACATATTGGAAGCAACTCTTCTTGAGGGAGTGCTAAACTTATGGAATATGTTAATCTCTTAAAGTGGGTAATGAAATAAAAAATGCCTTCATTTTCCCTTTGTTTAAAATTCGTAAGACCAAAAACTGTCAACTTTGGTAATGTTGAGCTAAACTGAAGAAGGAAATTTTTACGGAGATCTTATCACCCAGTAATTGGGTGAGATTTCAGACTTGTATACCAGAAAAAAGAAATTCCTTGTAATTACTGTACAAAACACCTAATCTTAACTTCATCTTGTTGTTGAGGAGTTCCCATCATAGGATCACAATGAGAAACAAAATTTGTCATGTGTTTTTCTGGATCTCTGGAACCATTATAAATAGGGAATGTTGTATTTGTAAAATTTTATGGGGGAGGAATTACATCCACCCATTTATGGTATGCTCTCTTTTCTGGTTGAACTGGTGTACGCCGTCCATCCATATTTTCAAATAGAAATGTTAATTAATCAATTGTGTTCATATGAATTTGGGGCATATCTGGATAAGCTGGATTCTGTGAAGGTATTGCAACTGGAACTTGATCGGGTGCAATAACTCGTAAGACAACTGACGGTGGTGCTGATATCAATCATGGTTATCCCCCAGAAATAGGTCTATCAGGATGTACAAATCCTATCTTGATTGTGTACCAAACAGAGGGAATTCATTATCTCCATTTGTAGTTACTAAAAATCCTCCTTGTCGAGGAGCTCATACAGGATTTTCATGTTGTGGAATTTCCTGGGGGTACCGTCTAGCTGAAATTCTATTTTGATGTAACTCCATGTTGAGTCTTTTGAACTCCTTCATTTCATCTACTTGTTGTGAAAGTATCTCTTCAATTAAAAGATATTGACCTTTTCTAGTGAAAAAGTGAGATGCAATCTGACATTTTTCCTTTCCCCTTGTTGGATAAATTTCCGAGAGGGGGAGTCAGTTATTTGAAGGCATACCTAGATTCTGGGTAAGCCTTTGATTTTGGGAATGCACACATTCTTCATTTGTTTCTGTGTATGCATCCTCTTGAATTGTAACATCTTCATCTGATTTCTCTGAGTGAGCTTAATGCTCTGGGGTATCAGTGAAAACTGTATTGATGACATTTATTGATGCATAACACATTGGAGCCCTTCTGTCAGTGTTTTTGAGATAATGTATTCGTCCATGTCTTTTATGAGACACTGCCATTTGTTTGGTTGATATCTCAAGAGATTCTTGATGAACCGTAATTTGGATTCAATTCCATGATAATTTGGCTATGTGTTCCTCTTGTGGCTTCCCCCATAATAGAGAGAATACTGACTTTCAATGAGGAAGATATTGAGAATTTGAAAAAGTCCCCAGTCCGGGGGACTGGGGCTGTTCCTATTTTCCTGCCCAACACCTCGAATACTAAATGTTGATCCTGAGGGATAGATTAAAAGTGTCCCCAGCCTGGCATGATGAGGTGGATCTTGTGCTGCTACAAATGAAACATTCTTGAAAGATGTCTTGATTTTACCTATTTTAGTCTGCAAATTGGCAGGATACATCATCTGATATCCACTCAAATCACCTGGCTTATACTACATTTGGATTATTTCTAACACCTCTATCACCTAATGATGTTCATGCTCTAAATGAGAAGCCTATTCGATATTCTCATTTTCTTGATGCAAGAGTAATTTGACAACTGGATATTTATATTCCTAAATATGGGAAGAACTAGTTGAGGCATGTTCTTGAGAAAGCCTTTGATTACACAGAAAACTAGTCAATTGTGACCATAAAAGGGGAATAACATTTCATGAGAAAACTTTTGGCAGTATTTTTTGACTGGAGAGCACATTGAAATGCAAATCACCATGAACACCCCCTCCCCTAATATGAATACTAGATGGGGCATTGGTAATTAACTGAAGAAACCTTTTTAATGCGCCAAGGCATGTACGTTGAAGGGCTCTCTACTGCTTTTCAGCCTTTGAATGTTAGATGCCAAGCCAATTTGGCGTTGCAACCCTTCTATTACCTTAACATGATTTTGATATTCATCATAAGGTAATATTTTCTCTTTTACGTGAAAAATATTTTTACATATGTTGATAAGAATATTTTGAATACAATCTTCTGTCAACATTTCTGGAATATCATACTGACAGTCAGACAAAGGCCAAAACCTGACTGGTATTTCACCTTTTTCCAATTGTTTTCTCATACTCAACACCTCCTATTTGTTATTTGATGACCATTCATCTACCTGATTGGACCAAATCTGGTGCTTCATTATTACTTAATCAGATTCAACAAGATTGGAAGATAATTCATTTCCAAAAATAGAAGATTAAGGATCCATGGGTTGTTCAGATAAGTACCAACAACCCGGGCTATCATGTGATTGAGAAAGTTTCTCCCATTCTATCCATAAGGCATCAGACATGAATGGCTTCACATTTTCACGTTCCCTAAGAAAAGAGGGCTTTCCCATTTCAACATTGTCAATTGAATAATTATCTTGGCAATGCGAATTACTATTGCAAAGAGGTCTTTCACAGCTAAATTCATCATCATGGGGAGGACCACTATGGTGGGTTACAAAAAAAGATGAATCCTTTATCTCCTTGGTCTTCTGGTCACACAGAGAGTTATAGTGGTTCTCGTATGAAGATGATTATTTGAGATTGACTAAATTGTGATGATGAAAGCCTCCATGAGAATGTGACTGATGATGACCTTTAGAATAATTGTTGTTATTTCCAGAATTTGGAAACAAGAGAGTAGAATCTTGAGTTGCAATATATAATTTTCTAAGGTCTTCAAGAACTCCAGCATTGAGCAAGGCCTTATTGCAGGTTGGTTCATGATTCATTAACTGTGCTAGATTGTTCATTTTATTGGATGCCTTCTTACTCGCTTTTGAAACCACATGTAGAAAAAAGTGGTTATTATGGGTTTGTGTATGTTTCTTCTCAGGAGAAATGGTCAGGTTAGGCTAACTATCTCCATTTAAATTGGGTGTATATGACCAACAAGATTGTTTGTATGACATGGGAGAGTATGCCCCAAGACCTTTCTTGACTAGGACAGAGGTGTGTATCTACACCAAGGTGACTGGTTAATGAGATGCTCCACTGATAGGGATATATTTATTTTTAGTTCCCTGTTATGTCGTTGATTTTGATATAATATTCTGACAGGTATCCAGAATACTAGCGGAGATTTTGTTGTGCTCTTTCACAATTTTAAGAATGTGCTTGGTGACATCAGATGCAAGAACGTGAATATACGTCCATTCCATGTTTGGAGGAGGTGTGTGTTCTTTCCCCTGTCCTCCTTTTCCTGTCAGTGAATTCTGAAAGTACTCATGTATGGGGGATGAAAGTTGTGTCTGCCTCCTATTTTTCATTGGAGCTTTTCAATTGACATCTCCGGGTGCTACCAAACAAGACTATTGTTTATCTTGAAGAATTTCAGGTGTATGTGCATGCTGATTGTTCTCCACCAAATTTGATTGATGAACTTCCTACAATACTAGCAGATGAGACTTCTGAAAAAATTGATGATTGTAAGACGGTGTAAGTGCTTGTTTATAGTTGGTCACCACATTTGGTTGGCAGGATTCTTTGGATGCAGTCAGACAAGCCTGCTGACAAGATAATGATTTGTAAACAGGTGTACATTCCTGCTTATAGTACTCTGCCAGAATTGACTGGTGGGATTGGTGTGTTTCGGCCAGAAGTATAAGGACATGACCTTAAAACATTACATAATATTTAATTAAATGAATAATTCACATTTAGGATCTTTTCAGGTTTAAAGTTTTAGAGAGATTGGCCATAACTATTACATTTCAAAATATTAGAAAGTAGACAATTCTTCCGAATATCAATTTTTTTACAAAACATGAACACTTGAAAAAAAAAAGTATTGTGTTGTTCCATGTTTAAGACAACATGAATTTACTTTGATCCCATCCTTGACCCAATCCCAATTTATGTCCTCTAAAAACATTTCAAAAACATGGGATGACATAAAAAGCTCAGTAAGGGATATATAAAGAAGTAAAACTATTATTTTTTCAAAACAACAAGTAAACCATGAATACTTTAACATAAGTAATACTTTTCAACTTTATGAAGTAGTAAATACTCTTCACTGAATAAAAGCTCATTACATACCCTTTTATAACGAATAGATTACCATAAAACCCATATAAATAACACATAACTTATAAAGGTAACGTGGGACATAAACATACTTAAATGGAATAACCATACGATCGACTTCGACACATATCACTAAATGTAATAGCCATATGACCAACTTCAATACCGAATGCATTGGAGGTTATAACGTAACCACCAGTCCTGGTATTCACAATGCCACCCATCATGTGGTTTATCATGTAACCACCCATAAAATTTCCAAGTACCATCATAACACATAAAATATTTCAAATATATATATTTCACCATTAACATTTCATTTTCAATCATACGAAATAATTTCATGATATTGAAATAATCAATCCATTTTCAAAACCCATTTAAGAAAATGATTTTTGAATCACTGTGTCCCATACCACTTTGAAGATTTTAGTGAAATTATAAGTTTAAAAAATTAATGTCCATATAAATAAATACTCAAAACCATTTTTAAAACATATACATAAAAGAGAAATATTTATAATGATAAATCATTAAAACATTTAAAAACGATATTGTTGATAAAGAGTTTTTAACAAAATGAGAGACACTTGAATACAAATAATTGCAGAATAAAAATTAATCAGAACTTTATAATATCATGAGAATAAAGGGATTCATAATATAATATGTCAAAGGAAAATATATACACCATATAAGAGTGAATTGGTGCATAACAACAATTAAGTCTCAATGGAAATGTAAATTGAGATGAAATCCCATTTAAAGATGGTATCCTTAAATTAAGGATAAATCAATCACATAATTATGTGTGAAATTTATAAATACACCCAATATAAGTGGATATTAAGTGTAAAACAATCAGAGGACATTCACACATATCCATTGGATGACATATTCAATGAGTAAAAGTTGAAATAAAATATTCAATGATAACAGGTTGGTCCCAAAGAATTGGAATTGGGTTAAGAGGTTCCCTTTTAAAAATTCGGCAGCCTAACAACGTCACTTTAAAATTCTGAAAATGAGTTAATGAGATAAAAAAGGGTATATCATCACCTGGATATAATGTTTACATCAATAAGTATATATAATAACATATCCCAACATGATAATATATAAATTAAAAGACATAACAAAAAGAAGTCTTTTATGAAGAGGACGGTGAATAGTTCCCTTACTGATTTGGTAACTTACAAAACATACGCCACATGAAAGAAGAATCATACAATGAAGATTTAAATAATCACAAATGAAATTATATTACAAAAATATTACAATCATGGGCATTACATAAACCACACAAAAGGAAATAGTGGAAAATATAGCATGAAACTCACGGGAATAAAAAGTGAGACAAAACCCTTTACCACGTTGTAATCAACTAAGTTGTATGACCATAAGATAAAAACCAAAATATGAATCACAAAATACCATGAATATAATGAGAATCATGATAATATATTTCAAATGGAAGTACACAATACACCAAAAGCAATAAATAAGTGCCGAAAAATGAAAATCTCATGGAATTAAAAGTGATATTAGAAAATCCCATACAAAAATTCGGCAGCCTGAGGACGCCTCTTAAAAATTCATAAAATGCATTGATGAGAGTAAGTGGGGGTCTCTAAGAATATGAAAATATAAATTACAGTATGGTGAATATAAAAGAACATACTCCAACATAAGAACATGGACCATAAAAGAAATGACATAAAAGAGAGTACTAGAAAAGAAAGAGAGAGGACGGATCCCTTACCTCATTTCCGACTTGACTCGATCGTTCTATAATCTCCTGAATAATTAACTAATGTTAATTTCAACTTGCATAAGAACCTTTGTCAAGTTTATTATTCCTTTTTTATCTGTTATTACCATGTTATAAACATTATGTAATCATTTATGTTTATAACGCCAATTTTGTCGATATTTGGTACTGGAGTAAAAATGGGATTCTTATAATAACATGTTGTTCATGTGTGTAACGTCCCTGATCCGGATGCCACAAAACGGGTTCCCTAAGCCCGGTTCGCCACATGACCTCAAGCATATTTCCAAAAACGCCAGAGGCTGCCGACTAGCAGTGAGGGTCCAGGTCTGATAGTGGGGAAACTATGCCATCATTTGTCAAAGTGTAGTGCAGCAGAATACAAAATAAACATACAGAAACAGAAGAAGTAGTAAACCATACACAACTAAAATAAAAAACTACAATAGATATAACCAACCAGATATATAGATATGATGCAACATGTCTCCAGTTCTAAGAAAACAGCCAGAACATGTTACATAGTAGTACAATAAAATACAACAGATGTACAAGTACAGAAAAGAAAAACAGAAAAGACAGTGGCATCGCGAGCCAATACTTGGTCCCATGCACTCCTACACCTCAACAACAATCAAGTACCTGTATAGCGACCCTTTCCCTTATCTACACCTATAGAAACGTAATCTATTTGGGCCGAAAAGCATGACCCAAACAGGGTGTGAGAAATAAATTC
Source organism: Viscum album (assembly GCA_963277665.1). NCBI lineage: Eukaryota > Viridiplantae > Streptophyta > Magnoliopsida > Santalales > Viscaceae > Viscum > Viscum album. The sequence continues at coordinate 1,432,560,265 of OY728162.1, forward strand.
CCAGTAGGAACCCACCAAAGGTCCATGCCCAAATGTGTGAAAGCATGCAACAATAGTGTGCAGTAGTAACATGCAACAATGTAAGAAGTACTGAAAGTAACCAAGTTAACCAATTATATTTCCAATTTAATATCTATTCAATAATTTACATCTACTATCACCACAATGATTATTCTAGGTAAGCAGTCAATGTCCTCAGACTCGTAAACTCCTACCCTCGGGTAAAGAGAAACCAACACCAGAATCTACCCACATGCATACAGATATTTCCCACATGTGTAAGAAGTGTCGTCCAAAGACACAGAATCAACTGCCCATAGGCACGGAAGAAGTTTCCCACAGGCTAATAGTACATTGCCCACAGGCTAATCACAGCACTTCCCTTAGGCTAATAGGTAATCGGTCCATGCCCAACATATAAACAAGCAGTTCAAATAAAATTCCACTCGAGGCAATAATAATACATAAAATAAACATGGTATACCCTCGGATATCTTGGCCAAATGGCTAAACAGAGGAACACACCCCTAGGGTGGTCCTGGATCTAAGTAGTGATCCCAAACTAGATTTTAATATCACAATTAATTACCTATTAAATTCTAGGTCATTAAAATAGCCACAACCTCAGCCACACGACACACCAAATATGGGTCTGTCGCTCAAAAACACACAAAAATGCCCAAAAGTAGTAAAATAAACACCCATCCACCTACCTTAAACTCCAACGAATGATATACGCGAACGTCGAACCACGAATAATCCAGAAACAACGAAGATTTGAGGTAAAATAAAATCTCATTAAAACTTAAATAACTCCCATTATTGGAAGAATTGGCAAGAATGGATTAAGGAGAATGGATGGATTACCCGCGTGGTTCCAACGAGATCATCCAAGGTGGAAACAGATTCCACAAGTGCGCTCCGCAGATCTTCAAAGCATCGGTCTCCTCTTCTGAGATCTCTCTCCGCGTTCTAAGCCTTCATTATGAACAGGGGAGGATACTATGAATTTTGAGCAAAAAAAAACTACACGGCCTATACTTCCGAGTACACATCGTGTACTTCCCATTTTTAAACTGTTCCTATGGAGGCTTCCTGCCAGCATGACACTGTTCACCTTCTGAAATTATTACACGACGTGACTTCATGAGCACATGGCGTGTGATGTCGCACAGAAGGCCACCACCTTACTATTCTCCTTCCGACTGACTACACGGTGTGTAAAGGACCCCTACATGGAGTGTAGTCTGTTCCAACACCCTTCATCCCCGGCATGGCCACACACCCCGTGTACTCGTCCCACATGGCCAAAAGTACATAGCGTGTGGAAAAAGTACCCGACGTGTACTTTCAAAAATTTAGGATTTTTTCCATTTTCCATATTTTCTCAAAAACACTTAAGGAAAAGAGAAATGAAGAAACTCGTACCTCAAAAATAAGAACTGGGTTCTTACAAACTTCCCCCCTTAAAGCAATTCATCTTCTAATTTCTCTTACAAGGGTGGAGAAGATATAGCTAAGAATAACTATGGCCACTAAGCATGTACATCGTTCTCTCGCTCCCAGGTTTTTACCTGCACTCGGCCATGCTGATATAGGACCCGTACGAGAGGAACTAACTAGACTCAGAGAACCTTCGTTGTCCTGTAAATGATACGAATCAGATGCTCCTTGAAGGACAAATCAACCTGAGGCTAAACATTCTCAGGCTGAAAGATGTGAGACAGGTCTGAATGATAGCGGCGCAACTGAGATACGTCGAAGACGTCGTTCATGGACCGGTAACTCTATGGTAACTGCAATCGATAAGAAACTAGCCCGAATATCTCCAGAATCTCAAATGGCCCCACATACCTCGGTGAATGTTTACCCTGTATCCTTATCCGCTTGTGTCCTAGCCTCGACGAAACATGTAAGAAAACCTGATCACCGACCATGAACTCCAAAGGCCATCTACGGCGATCAGCATAGGATTTCTGACGAGACTATGTGGTAGCCATCCACTTTTGGATCAACTGAACCTACTCAGCAGTCTCCTACATGAGACGTGGTTCTAGTAAAGCTACCTCACCTGCCTCTAACCAGCACAAGGGTGATCGGCATGGCCTACCATATAAATCCTCATATGGTTCCACCTCAATAGTTTCCTGAAAACTATTATTCTAGGAAAAATCTAATAGGGGTATGAGCTTCTCCCAAGTGCCCCCAATGTCTAGGATGCATGCACGCAGCATGTCCTCAAGAACCTGTATCGAATGCTCTGACTGGCCATCGGTCTGAGGGTGGTAAGCTGTGCTCAGAAGAACCTGTGTACCTAGATCCCTTTGAAAACTCTGCCAGAAACAAGACATAAAATGGGAATCCCTATCTAAAATAATAGAACAAGGGACCCCATGAAGACATACGATCTCTCGGATATACAACCTTCTGAGTTCATCAACACCTAAGGTCTCCTTGATCGAAAAAAAGTGAGATACCTTCATGAGTCTGTCCACAACATCCCACACATCATCATTGCCTTGAGGTGTCCTCGGAAAACCAGTCATGATGTCCATCGTGACATCATCCCATTTCCACTCTGGAATGGGTAACTGCTGTAACAGTATGGCTGGCCTCTGATGTTCCGCCTCCACCTGCTGACTGGTGAACACCTCGTAAAAAAACCAGCTAGATCTCTCTTCATACCCAGACACCAGTACTGACGTCTCAAGTCACGGTACATCTTGGTAACCCCGGGATGAACTACCCAAGCTGAAGCATGAAACTCCTGCATCAGCTCCTCACATATATCCCCTGGAACCCACAATCGTCCATGGAAACGAAGAATCTCATCATCGCGTATTTTACACCCAGGACGAGTGTCCTCATTTTCCACTAACTCCCGTAGAACTATTCCTTCTGAATCAGATAGATCTATCATCCTAACTATATCAAGGAGGGTAGAGGTCACAACTAAAGATGAAAGATAAGTTTGCCACTAACAATCGTGCACTTCCAAATGCATCTCAGAGTACAAATCCATAAACTGCCACTCACCACTGGCCTCCTACATAGCCTGTATCTGAGTCTTCCTTCTCAGTGCATCAGCTACTACATTACCGTTACTAGGTGTATAGGCAAGCTCAAAATCAAAGGATTGAAGGTATTCAACCAACCTTTGCTGCCTTATATTCAAATCATGCTACGTAAATATATACTTGAGGATTTTGTGGTCGGTGAAAACCATAAAATGATCTCCCAACAGATAATGTCTCCAACAGTGCAATGCATACACAACTGCAACCGAATCGATATCATGCATTGGGCAATTCCTCTCATGTGGCCTCAACTGCCAAGACCCGTACGCAACAACTCGATCGCCCTGCATCAACACTGCTCCCTGCCCAATACCTGATGTGTCATAGTAATCTGCATAGCTCTTCCCCTACTCTGGGAGTGTCAGGATCGGTGCTGATGTCAACTTTCCTTTCAGATCCTGAAAGGCTATCTCACAATCTTCTGTCCAAACGAACTTCACACCCTTCTTAGTGAAACCCGTAAATGGCACTGATAAGCGGGACAAGTCCAGTATTAAACTTCACGAGTAGCTAGATGGACCAAAGAAACTCTGTTTCTCAATAACGTTCTTAGGCTACTCTCATGAAACTAATTCTCTCACCTTCTCTGGGTCTAATGAAACTACTGCCTCTCAGATGACATGACCCAAGAAGTGAATACTGTCTATCCAAAAGTGTCACTATGAGAGCATAGCATATAGTCGATGCTCCCTCATTGTACTCAATATGATCTCAAGCTGGGTGGCATGGTCATGTCGAGTGTGAGAGTACACCAATATGTCATTCATGAAGACTACCAAAACCTAATCTAGAGACGGATGGAACACACGATTCATCAGAGCCCTGAAAACTATTGGCGCATTCGTGATTCCGAACTACATAATCGTATACTCGTATAGACCATACCTGATCTTGAATGCTATGATAGGTATATCAGATGGTCTTACATGCAGCTGATGATATCCTGATCTCAAGTCAATCTTCGAGAACACTCGTGCTCCACGAAGATGATTAAAAAGACCATCAGTCCTTGGAAAGGGATATTGGTTCTTAACCGTCAACTGTTTTAGCTTCTGATAATCCACACAGAGTCTGAGGGTACCATCCACCTTCTTTGCAAAAAGGACCGGAGAACCCTACGGAGATGTACTAGGTCGGATGAAACCCTTCGCTTGTAAATCCTATAACTGTCTATTGAGCTCCTGTAACTCAGGTGTATCCATCCTATAAGGAGGAATGGATACCGGTGTTGCCCCTGGCATGAGATCAATAGATAAATACACCTCTTGCTGCAGAGTTAGACCTAAAATGTCATCCGGTAAGACGTCTCTGAAATGATAAACAACTGGATAGAAATATGTCTGACAAGTCCCCTGATCATCCAGATATAAGCTTGCAAGCTAGGCTGTGACTCCACCTCACCCATGATGCTCTATTCCATCTCGACTCACCTAAACATCACACTCTCCCTTGTATTGAAACTCTCCACCCTCTGGTGACGTGAAACACACCCTGCGACGATTGCAGTCTACAAAGGATTGAAAGGGAACCAACCAGTCCATCCCAAGAATAACATCATAAGTTGTCATCTCTAAGTCATAGAGGTCCCAATGGAAGAGACACCAACCATCCTCTAGGGGTAACTCCTTGCACTAATGCACACCAGTTGTTCTAGTCCCCAACGGAGTGTCTAGCATCATAATATCGGAAGAAGAAGAAACATCGAGCCCAACGCTCTCCACAATAGTTAAAGATATGAAACTATGCGTAGCACCCATATCGAAAAGTACTCAAGACAAGAAAGAAGATACTAGAATAGTACCTCTAACTGTAGAAGGTCTGGGATCCTACTCCAGTTGGGTCTGTTGCACTGCATATGCCTGCCCAGTGCCACGACCCTGCGACATAGCCTGGTTACCCTAAGCTATCCCGCTCTGCTTCCTCTGAGATCCTGGTGTCTGGAAAACACGTCCATGACCACCATCTCTTCCAACACGCCCTGACGTATTCCAATTCCCAGAATGGTAAGAAGTTTCTGGTCCTTCTCCCGCACGCGGAGTCTGCACAGGACCCCTCTCACTAGCCATCAGTGGAAACACCCTGCAAAAAACGTTGCAGATGACCCATCCTACCACAAGCTTGGTACTCCAATGGGTCTCATGTACACTATGGCATCTTGTGCCCCTATCTACCACACTGATAGAACATGACCTGGCCACCTGATGCATTTTTCTGACTGGTACTACCACACTAAGAAAAGTCCATCTATCTCTTCCTCTTACCTGTAAAAATGGTACCAGTAACTGGTTGTGAACCACCCTGGACCACACCACTAGATTTATATAGATTCCTCTCTGTAATCAGCGCATGGTTCAAAATAGCATGTACTAAAGGAAACCTCAAAAACATTCACCAGCGCTCGGATTTCATATAAGAGACAATCCTCAAAAAGCCTTTCTCTCACCATCTCACCACCCACAAGCACGGGTGAAAAATGCTAATGCTCTATAAAGCGAGCAGAATAGTCCATCACCGACATATCACCCTGTTGAAGATTCATGAACTCTCGAGCCCTTTCTACCCTCAGGGTCTCAGGAAAGAAGAAGTCAAAGAAGACTGCATGAAACTTTTCCCATGCCATGTCTCTGTGATACTCTGACTGGGTGGTAATATCCCACCACCTCTTGGCAGCATCACACAGCATATACGTCTCAAGCATGACCTTCAGCCCTGGAGGTGTCTCAAGATGCTCAAAAATAGTCTACATCGACCCCAACCAAGACCCCGCAGCCTGATGTCCGCCATCCCTTGAAAATGTAGGTGGATACTGTTACTGTATGATACGTTTCAGGTCGGCCATAGATGTGGTAGCATGCGGTGCCCCCTGAAAGGTCTGCATGAACCTCATAAAGCCTTCATGGAACTGCGCCTCCACACATGTGTCTGGTATAATAGTTGGCGCCACATCTAGCTCTGTTGGAGGATCAACTGGTTGCCCATGGCTGACCATCTCTGGAGTATACTCGTTTCCACTCTCATGGAGAACAACACACGGTCGACTAGGCGGCATGACACTACAAGGTCAAAAACACGCCTTAGATCATGATTTTTAAAAGACTAAAAGTGAAGGAACCACAAAGGGAACAAGAGGGAGAATGCATTTCAAGATTTTAAAAACAAGACAACATAGCATTTATAATTACTACATGACATTTACCTGACTTCCCCTCCCCAACCTGGGTTATTCGAGATGGCTATGCCACCCGACTCTCGTTTGAACAAAACTGCACGACGTGTATATCACTACACGGCGTGTACGATGTTATTTTCAACTTCCCGTGTCATTTATGACATGGCCGACTACTCGTCTTGACACTACATGGCATGTTACACCCGCACACAGTGTGTACACCACCCCGTTTTCTAGTCACACGGCTATGTCCACATGGTCTGTCCTCGAACAAGACTACATGGTGTGTTTCACAGGTACACGGTGTGTTCACGGAGAGGTTACACTAACCCGTGTTGTTAGTTACACGACCGAGTCCCTAGGTCGCACTACACATCGTGTCCATCATTTACACAGTGTGTTCAGGAAAAGAGTTCACTGACCCGTACTATTAGTTACACGGTCGGACATCGGGTCAACACTACACGGCATGAACATCAGGTACACGGTGTGTTTTTTCCAATCCTTTCCCTATCCCGTGTCGCTGACCACATGGATTGTGACAATGGAAGAGACTACATGGCGTGTACTTAGGGTACACGACGTGTACTCAAAATTTTTATTTTTCTTCCTGAATAGAAGACCTTACACAACGTGTTTAAAGTACTACATGGCGTGTATACAGGGTTTCTGGAAAATATGCCTCAGAAACTTCTCCAGAACCTATAAAACAAATAAAAACAACACCTAAGTGTCAAATTCTAATCTGTGAGGTCCCATACTCCCCATGAATCAATGTTTGACATCTTATCTGTGTTATAACTAAATAAACAGCTAACGATCCACCAAATTCTGGTCAATGGGGGCCCATACTCCCAAAAAACCAAAGTTTTCTGTCCATTCTACTAACTGGATCACACAAGAAAATAACCTATCACAAAGCAGGTATTTATCAAGAATCTATCACAAAATCATGTTTTTCTATCACATCAACTATCACAACAACATGAAATTTCTAATGCACCTACATGGCATGGAACTATGCATGGCATCTGATTTCTAGCATGCGCCTAAATGAAGCATGAGATGGCATACCCTCATCTCATCAGGATGCAACTAAATAGAACCCATAGATAAAATATAAATAATAAAATCACATGTGTGTCACCCAACGGTGAATATAAAATCAACGGTATGTTGCAAAATCAGTAAAATTTGCAGTACGAGGTAAATTGGCTTTTCTCTATACACGGGTTAGCTACACCCGAGCACAACTTATTACCAACTACCGTTCTCATCCTATCCTTGACCAAGGCTCCAAATAGTAATTCAAATAAAAGAAACCCCTATAATACCACTTTGTAATTTCCTTGATCCGGGTGCCACGCAATGGGTGCCCCGAGCCCGGTTCGCCACGTGACCTCAAGCGCAATTCCCCAAACGCCAGAGGCTGCCGACTAGCAGTGAGGGACCAGGTCTGATAGTGGGGAAAATATATGCTACAATTTTATGAATGGGGTCATAGTTTCCCCACTATCAGACCTAGTCCCTCACTGCTAGTCGGCAGCTTCTAGCATTTTGGGATATGCGCTTTAGGTCACATGGCGAACCGGGCTCAGGCCACCCATTGCGTGGCACCCAGATCCATGACGCTACAATGTGGTCAATGGTTCATTATGTCCAGAATGATATTCAGGATTTTGATATCAAATATATCATATATATCTAGTATATACAAGTATTTATAATAGCACATAACATTTAGAGGTAAGAAATGAAATGTACTGTTCATGGAGACGGTAAGCCATACGTACGCATGAATACTACTTTCATTTATATTTCTTATTTTAATGAAAATAAAACATAATGATACATAGGTAAATTATAATTCCAGCATAATATAATATATAATACCATTAACTCTATCCTTTATACACCCCACATAAGGCATTAACGAATCAAATCACTTTAAGGGGGGTGGTAGTCCACACTTCCTTAAATTAGATTATCATATTTACCCAATATGGAAACCTTAATGGCGTGATATAAATGAAAAATAAATAAGAATAAAGTAAACATAAGCATAATATATATAATATATAAATACAGTTTCATCATAATGGCCACTATGAGAGGCAGTTGGAGATATTTGATCAGTCATCGTTTCGTGAGGTGTTAGTTTTCCATCCAGAGAAACATTATCTTCTACACCCATTAGATGGAGGTGTGTGTAATTGTAGCTCGAATACATCTTATAAAAATATCATAGTATATTGAGGATACTGATTTTGTTACAAATGAAAGGAATAAAAAGATTTTATGCATTGGATAATTAAAATAAAATAAAATAATTTAAGAGAAACAGTTACCTTTAATTTGGGTAACTTTCTTTGGTTTGAACCAAAAGGACTTCTTGAAGTGCCTTCTGCCTAATGTATGGATTATAGGGGGAGAAGAGGGATGTAGGTAGCTTAATTGGGCAGAGTTTGGAAGATCCAAATGGCTTGAGAAGTGTGAGGAATTGGTTAGAAGTGGTTTCTTTTTATAATGGGTAGGAGGGAATCTTTAAGAAAATGTGAAACTATTATTTTATTATATAATTATAATTGGTTTCTAATTATCCATAAATAATTAACGATGATGATAAGATGACTAATGGTATAAATAAAATCATCCAATCAGAATTTTACATGTTGTGGATATTATTTTAATCATTATAATCTTATTTATTTAAATGATTTATTAATGAGGTAAATACCGCATCATTATTATGTCATATATAATTTAATTTATTGGTTGTCTAAAAATTATAAAAAAATTACTATGGTGTATATAATCATTTTATCCTTCCAATGAATATTTATAGTTGAAAATATGACTTATATAACACCATATGAAAAATAATTACTAAAAGCGTTTTGTTAATGTCAATTTTGTCTTTAAATTAAATTAATTATTCTAAATTGTCATTATCACATCCAAGTGGCTCAATGGGGACCCAAAATCGACACAGATATTCCAATGGTCGTTAATGACTCAACCAATAAGGTTTGGATACATTTTAATGTAATTTTGAATTATTATAATATTCTTTTTACCTTGAATTAACCTATTAACATTTAACCGCGGTAAATAAAAGTCAAAAGTTACTATTCACCAAAAAATATTTTCATCATAATGAACCAAATTTTACTTCTTGATAACAACTATGTATGTCGTATTTTTTAAATTCAATTCACAAAAATGGTAAATTTTCATTTAAATGAAAAGGTTAGTTTTTTTAACTACCACTAAGTGGTTTCACTAATCATAAAAAACTGAAGTTTTTCAGAGAAATGCAAAAAATTCAGTCAAAGCTATATTTGATATTCCGAATTCAAAAATGATGTCTATTTTTTAAATTTCAAAATATAGAAGTGGAATTAATTAATTTTAAAATTAATTCCAGTTATCAAATCAAAAAGCATGTTTTTAAGAAACAATAACTATCAAAAGATTGATACTTGTTTATGTCTAATTAAAAAGTGAAATTAAATCCAATGACCAATATTGGATTAAATGGTAAAAATATATTTTAATTACACTTTAAAACAAATAAAAAAGATAATATAACCATATAAATAAATTATATTAAAACACAGTTTTGAATTAAAATACAAAATTTTTCACTATTCATTAGAAAATGAACTTTATCAGATGAATTCCAAAAATTTACACAAAGTAAATTTTGATTTACCCATTCTAAAGAAAGATTTTATTTGGTCAAATAGAATGTATTAAAGTGACCAAAATTAGATTTAATGAGGGTTCTCCATTAAAAGGCGTAAATCGGCCTTATAATGTAAATTATGCATAAAATTAGATTCATTCACATTTTAAACCTCTATCATTTATTGGATATGTAACAGCCCGAGATTTTATGAAAAATATTCTTTTTTATTTTATTAATGTCTTGTGTTGTACGCTACACCAAAAGGAGCTTGCACAACACGCGTCTTTGACTTGCCTTGCATTACACGCAATCGCAACCTTCCTCGATAGCGTGTGTAGTACGCAATACTGAGTTTCACGAAACAACGATATGCTATTAAAATATTATTAAAACTAGCCGTTATGAATAGTAATAACTAATTTTTAAATTTTATAAATTTTAGCTCTCAAAATGGACTTCATTTTTGGATTCGGAGTATCGAATTTAGCCTAAGGTGAAATTTTGGTACTTTTCGGATAACTTTCATATTCTGATGAATAGTGAAAATTACTAAATTATAATTAAAAACAACTTTTTTAATCGAAATAATTAATAGTGATAAATTATTAATTTGAGTAGTTTTAAAGTATATTTAGAATATATTTTTACAATTTAATACAATGTTGGTCATTGGATGTAATTTCACATTTAAACCAGACATAAACAAGCGTCAATCTTTTGATAGATATTGTTTCTTAAAAACACGCTATTTGTTTTAACAGCGGGATTTAATTATAAAATTAATTAATGGAACTTCTATGTTATTAATTTGGTAAAATAGACTTCATTTTTGAATTCGGAATATGAAATATAGCTTAGGATGAAATTTTGGCATTGTTCTGAAAAACATCAATTTTTGATGAATAGTGAAACTACTAAGTGGTAGTTAAAAAAACTGAATTTTTCATAAAACATAATTTTACCGCTTCTGTGAATGGAATTTAAAAAATCCAAGAGACACGGTTGATGTCAGTAAGTAAAATGTGGTTCAATGAGATGAAAATAATTTTTGGTGAATAGTAACTTTTTACTTTTATTTACCACGGTTAAAAGTAAATAGGGTAATTAAGGGTAAAAATGATATTAATATTTCCGTAACACATGTCCTAATTCTATTGGACAAGTTTATCTCGACCAAAAACAACCTTAAGTATAAAATATTATCATTTAGGCCCACTTGGATTAGATTAGGACATTTATTATTATTTAATTCAAAGAAGAGTTAAAAGAGTTAAAATCAAAGTTTATTTACTAAATCATTTTTAATACAGAGTTATACATAAGATAAATTCGATTGTAAATATTCATTAGAAATCTAAAACGATTTCCTACATTATGGTATTTTATTCGTAATTTTTAGACATCAAATAATTTAATTTATTTATGACACAAAGATGATGCAGTAATTATATTATTAATGAAATATTGACATAATTGATATTATAAATACCAAAATAAATGTACTTTAAGACTTTTTATGAATTCCACTAATTTTATAGGTTACTATGATATATTATTGTTGATTTAATCAACTTGGTTCGAACATATAATTATTTTATGACTTTCACAAAAATCATATATCAAATAGTGTCAAAATTGACACAAAATAGTTTTTAAATCAAATATTATATTATTAATTGTTATTTTATTCCTAAAAATCTAAGGTTCGGCCAAATGACTTATATAATGATATATATATTAATAATAAACAATTTGGGGTTCGTTTTGCTTGTTATAGTAAGTGTATTAACCATATAGTGAAAGAAAACAAAAAGACACGGTAAAAGTTAAATTATTTAACTTAGAGTTAAATCTAATTGATAAGGTTAAAATAATAACCTAAACTTGTCTAAATCTTATTGGTTGATAGGATTTCGACCCATCCCCACTTTAGCTTCGAAATAAGACCCTTTGGAACCATTATAAACCGATTTTGACTTTAATATAAAATAATATTTTGAGATATTCCTAAGGTGCCCCTCTCCTCCCTTATAAAAGGGTACCTCCTCCCCCTCCTCCTCACACCAATTTGAGCACTCAAGCTCGTCCAACCCCTGCCAAAATCCCTTCTCCACTTCCCTATAATAATCCTAGAGGTCCTGGTCTTCTTCAAAGACCAATCTTAGTTCCCTAAGTAGAGGATTCAAAGAAGCGTTTCAAAGAAGAGGTAATACCCATTACCGATCTTTTCAATTTCTTTCTTCTTCAACATCATCTTCTTTAGTTTTTTCATGATAAAGTAATAACATCAGTATTTCTTATATACTGATATGTTATTATAAATATGAAACAACTCTAATTCACCTTCTATGCATCCTACGGAAAAATGAAATCTCCGTGCGTGCGTACGTACGGAATACCGTCTCCACGTCGTGGTGTAATCTATTTTCTGCCACCACATTAATTGGATGGGTATAAAGGTGTAATGAGTAACTATATATGATTATTATAAAGTTATATTGATACTGAAATAGTATACATACACTTCAACACAATTCCACGACTATGGGAACGATATCATCGCTCGTGCGTACGTACGGACTACCGTCTCCACGACGCGATGAGATTCATTCTCAATGATTAACCATTCATGAATGATTATAAAGTATATATAATAAGTAATAATGCAATATATTACCTAATAATTATACTGGAATTATTTATATTTATATTTATGTCATCTACTTAATTCCATTCAATTCAATAAGGAAACGAAAACAGCGTTCATGCGTACGTACGGACTACCGTCTCCATGAACGGTGTATTTCTTTCCATTTACTGATTTATTATATATGTGTATTATGAATATATATATATAAATCATGTTTTATATTCTGGAATTAAGTAATAATATGAATAATTACAAGTTAAAAACACGAACGACAAATGAGACGATTTTACCCAAAATGCTACTTTAAGATGAATTTACAAAAGAACGGGTAATATAAAGTCATAAGTGGACCATATATGATATAATAACAATGAATATGATTATGTAATAAGTCAATGACATTATTTAAATTATTATACAGGAGGTTCGGACACATACGAAGCAAATCGGACCAAAGGTAAGGGAAATATCACAATCTCATTTTTATCCGAGATTGTTTATTCGTAAGTATTTATTGGGGTGTATTTTATCATCCACATCCATGTTCCCTCAATATGTAATATTGTTTCCATCCACTTAAACTAGTTTAAATCCAATTTTACCCTTCGGTGTGTTTTTAATAAAGAATATGAAAGGAATCATTTGTCGTTTTTTCGTACGAGGTACTTTTTGACTTTTCCGACAAAAGTACGAAGAATGTTTTTTTAACTTATACGGCATGAATGGATTTCTAAAACATTATTTACAAGAAGCTTACTTTACAAGTTTTCAAGTTTATTTTTAATCTACTTATTTTATTTTAAAGTTGTATGACATGTTATGAAAGGAAAAATGTTTTTGAAGAAGAAAGGATATTTTCCTCAAGAATGGAGTTCAAGTGCTTTATCAAAATTATTTTCCATCTAAGATAATAAAGGGTTCTGTTTTTATACCTATTATTACATTGATTTGATCATGTTGTGATGGAATTATTTTTATGAATTCCTTTATCTTATATGAATTGATTTATGATGTCATGATGTTTCAAGAATCCCATTTTTGTTACATGTGTTATGCGATGATGTATGTTTTATGATTATGTGGCACACATAAGAAAGGATTAATTATAAGATGGGTGGGACCTATATCTCCCTCCAATGCATTGGGTAAAGATTTTGTATCTCATGAGATAGACATGGCTGGAACGGTAGGTTATACTGGTTCAGTGAAACAGGACTGGAATGAGGGTGACTCGATTCAGAAAGGGACTTTGTCCAATAAGATAGTCTTGGCAATGAGTCTTGACTAACAAGAAATGATTGTCTATGATTATGTGTGTATGCCACTATGTTTAATGTTTTAAGTTATGATTATTGTGATTACATTTCACTGCCATGATTTATCCCATGTTAAGATATTATGATCTCTTTTGCAGGTTAAGATTTCCAAAAGCTATATTCTTATGTATATTATGTGATTGATATTTATTTTGTTTACCCTTACTGAGAATTTGAGCTCATCCTTTTATGTTTTCTTTTCCCCAGGATATAAAGAAAGGTTTTAGGTAAAAAAAAGAAGATCTTTATGGGAGATATTGAAGATCTTTCACCATGATTAGGAGATTACGTTCCGAGTTTCCAAAGACACTAAACTATTACGATCCTTATGTGTGTGTTTTTGTTATGTACTAAGTATTCTGCAAAAGTAATGTAATGTCCATGTACGTCAGGCTTCGGGTCTCTACAGTTGGTATCAGAGGAAAGGTTTAGTCAACCTTTGGAAACTAGGATGCGGAACTTTAGTGAGATCCCTAGAGATATTTCTAAGGTATGTCTAGGGATGTCCCTAAGGTTAAGTATACGTATAGGTTATAGTACTATAATTACGCTAACGATCATAGAATTAAACCTAAGATGTTAGATATTTAAGGTACTCCCCCTTTATTATGTTGTTTTCCCTAGCATGATTTTTTCCTCTCACACTATTCTTTTTGGGTTTTAGACGATGGCTGGAACCCGAAGGAACCGTGTTGATCAATGCAATGGACAATGCAATGATTGCCCTCCTGAACAAACAAATGTTATGGGAGATGGAGTGAAAAATCTTATTTCTATACTTACACAAGCTATGAATCATTCTGTACTTCCAAATGATCAGAGAAGGGAACAATATTCTATTGAGTCCTTCATGAGACAACATCCACCTTCTTTCAGTGGGTCTTCTGATCCACTTGTTGCTGAACAATGGATCAGTACCACTGAAAAGATATTTTCAGTTCTTCAATGTTCTAAGCATGATAAAGTCATCTTAGTAGTATATCGTTTGGAAGGTGAAGCTGATCAATAGCGGAATCTTATCAAGAATACGAGGCAAAGAGATGAAATTGAGTCCATGGAATGGGACGAGTTCAAGAACTTGTTTTTCAGTAAGTACTTCCCTCGTATTCTTCAAACAATGATGGAGAAGGAGTTTCTTGAACTAAAGCAAAAGGATGATGAATCTGTTGGTATATACGAAGCAAATTTTACAGGACTTGCAAGGTATGCATCTGGCATTATCATCCAACCTGAAAGTAAAGTTGATCGATTTTTCAGTGGCTTAAAACCAAGTCTTCGAATGTAATTAGCTATAAGAGACTTTAGTAGCTATGAAGAAATTGTGGGTTGTGCTATCAAGGTAGAAATGGAAGTTGGTGTTACATATCCATCTCATGGTTTTGACAAAAAACGAAAGATGGAGTTCAAGGAGAAATCTCAGAATAATGGTGAAAAGAAGATGAATGTTTCCTTATGCACAATGTGGGGAAAAAAGCATGGTGGAGATTGTCTTAAAGGGACTAGAAAATGTTTTAAGTGTGGAAAAGAAGGTCATCGAGTAGCTGTGTGTCGAAGTAATGGAAAAAGGGATTCTAATGATGTGAATAAAGCAAACACTGCAGAGAACGCACCACCAACACTTCAATGCTTCAAGTGCAAGGAAATGGGGGATTATGCTAATAAATTCCCTAATCCAAGGGTTAGTGATGATTGACATGAGAAACCGTTTAAGGCATAGGACAAAGGGAAGTCACATGCGATCACCATTGGCGATGTTGAATATGATAACGATGTGGTGGAATGATTAAGTGTTTATGTAAGGGGATTTCCAAAATAATGTTGTATCATAAAGTATTGGAATATTTATGTATTGGTCTAATGTGGTATTCAAAATGATTCAAATATTTTTGGAAATAAGATGATATGCACATAATAAAGGGAAAACGAGAAAATGAAATGTTTAACAGTATTCATGAGCTCATGATTGATATAAGGACTAAGTGATATCATTGTTTGAGTATATAGAATTTTGAGGATTTTGGTATGTGGAAAGTGTTAAATTTTAACTTCATTCTTGTTTTCACTAAGGTTTTCAAGGGAATACATGATTAAGGACTTTGAATGTTTGGAATGTGACCAACAAAACATATCTTATGATATATGGGGATCGACGATGGTGTTAAATCTATGGTAATCGTTTTCACTATGTTGTGAGAGTGGATTGCAGTATTATGGATAAGCCTAAAGATTGAAATGGATTATGTTGGACATAAGTGAGTATTGTTTAAGGATAGAAGTTTTTTTATTCGATATTATTGATGGGATGTTATAGTAATGTAGTTTTCGAAAAAGGACAACCTGCAGGATGGGCGACAGCCCATCACGTCGGACAAGGCTGTAGGAATCGAACCCACAACCGAAGTGCGACTGGCCTTTATCACCTACCACTGGCCTACAGGAAGTCCCTGTTTAGTAGAAACTAGTTTTATTATATTAAGCAGTATGATATATGAAGTATAAGCCCATTTTTGGAACCATATATGATTAATCCCACTATAGATCGACTTATGTATATAAATTTTTCTAACCTTTTGAGACAGATGGAATGACCCGTCATTCTATCACATGATCTTCTAACACTTCACGAATAAAAAATTCAACTTCATTTATTTAAGAGATGAAGTTGAAATTGTTAAAGGCACGAACAACAGTGAGGTTGTACCAACATAAAGTAAGTATTTATTATAATTCAAATTCTTTAACTTTAGGGAAACGATCTTGAAAACCAAGAATGTTGTCCTAGTGATCTTATATCTGATGAATCAGATGGTACCTTAGATCGTCACAAATTTATGGTTACTGGCTTTTCTATAGCCATGTTCTCTAGAACTCTCCATCAGAACATGATGGTTAGATTTCTCTTCCATATCCATATTTTCACCTATGTGGAAACCCAGGGATTAGTTTATTTGGGTAACCGTTACGTTTCATACTTTTGTTTTTAAATATTGATTTTTATATTCCTTTTTACTATGTGGGTTTCTATTAAATAAACTTTCTAATAGTAAACCATTTATAACCCCGATGAATTTTGAGGGCGAAATTCATTTTAAGGGGGGTAGAATGTAACAGCCCGAGATTTTATGAAAAATATTGTTTTTAATTTTATTAATGTCTTGTGTTGTACGCTACACCAAAAGGAGCTTGCACAACACGCATTTTTGACTTGCCTTGCATTACACGAAATCACAACCTTCCTCGATAGCATGTGTAGTACGCAATACTGAGTTTCACGAAACAACGATATGCTATTAAAATATTATTAAAACTAGCTGTTATGAATAGTAATAACCACTTTTTAAATTTTATAAACATTAGCTCTCAAAATGGACTTCATTTTTGGATTCGGAGTATCGAATTTAGCCTAAGGTGAAATTTTGGTACTTTTCGGATAACTTTCATATTCTGATGAATAGTGAAAATTACTAAATTATAATTAAAAAACAACATTTTTAATCGAAATAATTAATAGTGATAAATTATTAATTTGAGTAGTTTTAAATTATATTTAGAATATATTTTTACAATTTAATACAATGTTGGTCATTGGATGTAATTTCACATTTTAACCAGACATAAACAAGCGTCAATCTTTTGATAGATATTGTTTCTTAAAAACACGCTATTTGTTTTAATAGCGGGATTTAATTATAAAATTAATTAATGCAAATTCTATGTTATGAATTTGGTAAAATAGACTTCATTTTTGAATTCGGAATATGAAATATAGATTAGGATTAAATTTTGGCATTGTTCTGAAAAACATCAATTTTTGATGAATAGTGAAACTACTAAGTGGTAGTTAAAAAAACTGAATTTTTCATAAAACTTAATTTTACCGCTTCTGTGAATGGAATTTCAAAAATCCGAGAGACACGGTTGATGTCAGTAAGTAAAATGTGGTTCAATGAGATGAAAATAATTTTTGGAGAATAGTAACTTTTTACTTTTATTTACCACGGTTAAAAGTAAATAGGGTAATTAAGGGTAAAAATGATATTAATATTACCCTAACACATGTCCTAATTCTATTGGACAAGTGTATCTCGACCAAAAACAACCTTAAGTGTAAAATATTATCATTTAGGCCCACTTGGATTAGATTAGGACATTTATTATTATTTAATTCAAAGAAGAGTTAAAAGAGTTAAAATCAAAGTTTATTTACTAAAACATTTTTAATACAGAGTTATACATATGATAAATTCGATTGTAAATATTCATTAGAAAGATAAAAAGATTTACTACATGATGGTATTTTATTTGTAATTTTTAGACATCAAATAATTTAATTTATTTATGACACAATGATGATGCAGTAATTATATTATTAATGAAATATTGACATAATTGATATTATAAATACCCAAATAAATGTAATTTAAGCCCTTTTATGAATTCCACTAATTTTCTAGGTTACTATGATATATTATTGTTGATTTAATGAACTTGGTTCGAACATATAATCCTGTTATGACTTTCACAAAAATCATATATCAAATAGTGTCAAAATTGACACAAAATAGTTGTTAAATCAAATATTATATTAATAATTGTTATTTTATTCCTAAAAATATAATGTTCGGCCAACTGACTTAGATAAGGATATATATATTAATAATAAACAATTTGGGGTTCGTTTTGCATGTTATAGTAAGTGTATTAACCATATAGTGAAAGAAAACAAAAAGACACGGTAAAAGTTAAATTATTTAACTTAGAGTTAAATCTAATTGATAACGTTAAAATAATAACCCAAACTTGTATAAATCCTATTGGTTGATAGGATGTCGACCCATACCCACTTTAGCTTCGAAATAAGACCCTTTGGAACCATTATAAACCGATTTTGACTTTAATATAAAATAATATTTTGAGATATTCCTAAGGTGCCCCTCTCCTTTCTTATAAAAGGGTACCTCCTCCCCCTCCTCCTCACACCAATTTGAGCACTCAAGCTCGGCCAACCCCAGCCAAAATACCTTCTACACTTCCCTAGAATAATCCTAGAGGTCCTGGTCTTCTTCAAAGACCAATCTTAGTTCTCTAAGTGGAGGATTCAAAGAAGCGTTTCAAAGAAGAGGTAATACCCATTAGCGATCTTTTCAATTTATTTCTTCTTCAACTTCTTCTTCTTTAGTTGTTTCATGATAAGGTAATAACATTAGTATTTCTTATATACTGATATGTTATTATAAATATGAAACAACTCTAATTCACCTTCTATCCATCCTACGGAAAAATGAAATCACCACGCGTGCGTACGTACGGAATACCGTCTCCACGCCGTGGTGTAATCTATTTTCCGCCACCACATTAATTGGATGGGTATAAAGGTGTAATGAGTAACTATATATGATTATTATAAAGTGATATTGATACTGAAATAGTATACATACACTTCAACACAATTCCACGACCATGGGAACGATATCATCGCTCGTGTGTACGTACGGACTACCGTCTCCACGACGCGATGAGATTCATTCTCAATGATTAACCATTCATGAATGATTATAAAGTATATATAATAAGTAATAATGCAATATATGACCTAATAATTATAATGGAATTATTTATATTTATATGTATGTCATCTACTTAATTCCATTCAATTAAATAAGGAAACGAAAACAGCGTTCATGCGTACGTACGAACTACCGTCTCCATGAACGGTGGATTTCTTTCCATTGACTGATTTATTATATATGTGTATTATGAATATATATATATAAATCATGTTTTATATTCTGGAATTAAGTAATCATGATATAAGTAATCATATGAATAATTACAAGTTAAAAACACGAACGACAAATGAGACGATTTTACCCAAAACGCTACTTTAACATGAATTTACAAAAGAACGGGTAATATAAAGTCATAAGTGGACCATATATGATATAATAACAATGAATATGATTCTGTAATAAGTCAATGGCATTATTTAAATCATTATACAGGAGGTTCAGACACATACGAAGAAAATCGGACCTAAGGTAAGGGAAATATCACAATCTCATTTTTATCCGAGATTGTTTATTCGTAAGTATTTATTGGGGTGTATTTTATCATCCACATCCATGTTCCCTCAATATGTAATATTGTTTCCATCCACTTACACTAGTTTAAATCCAATTTTACCCTTCGGTGAGTTTTTAGTAAAGAATATGAAAGGAATCGTTTGTCGTTTTTTCGTACGAGGTACTTTTTGACTTTTCCGACAAAAGTACGAAAAATGTTTTTTTTAACTTATACGGCATGAATGGATTTCTAAAAAATTATTTCCAAGAAGCGTCCTTTACAAGTTTTCAAGTTTATTTTTAATCTACTTCTTTTATTTTAAAGTTGTATGACATGTTATGAAAGGAAAAATGTTTTTGAAGAAGAAAGGATATTTTCCTCAAGAATGGAGTTCAAGTGTTTTATCAAAATTATTTTCCATCTAAGATAATAAAGGGTTCTGTTTTTATACCTATTATTACATTGATTTGATCATGTTGTGATGGAATTATTTTTATGAATTCCTTTATCTTATATGAATTGATTTATGATGTCATGATGTTTCAAGAATCCCATTTTTGTTACATGTGTTATGCGATGATGTATGTTTTATGATTATGTGGAACACATAAGAAAGGATTAATTATAAGATGGGTGGGACCTATATCTCCCTCCAATGCATTGGGTAAAGATTTTGTATCTCATGAGATAGACATGGCTGGAGTGGTAGGTTATACCGGTTCAGTGAAACAGGACTGGAACGAGGGTGACTCGATTCAGAAAGGGACTTTGTCCAATAATATAGTCTTGGCAATGAGTCTTGACTAACAAGAAATGATTCTCTATGATTATGTGTGTATGCCACTAAGTTTAATGTTTTATGTTATGATTATTGTGATTACATTTCACTGCCATGATTTATCCCATGTTAAGATATTATGATCTCTTTTGTAGGTTAAGATTTCCAAAAGCTATATTCTTATGTATATGATGTGATTGATATTTCTTTTGTTTACCCTTACTGAGCATTTGAGCTCACCCTTTTATGTTTTCTTTTCCCCAGGATATAAAGAAAGGTTTTAGGTTAAAAAAAAGAAGATCTTTATGGGAGATGTTGAAGATATTTCACCATGATTAGGAGATTACGTTCCGAGTTTCCAAAGACACTAAATTATTACGATCCTTATGTGTGTGTTTTTGTTATGTACTAAGTATTCCGCAAAAGTAATGTAATGTCCATGTACGTCAGGCTTCGGGTCTCTACAGGATAAATGTAAATACTTTTAAAAAAATGTATAATAATATTTTAGTTAGTTTTATTCATTCTTTCCAATACAACAGCTAGGAGTCATCTACTATTTAAAATAATAATATCATATTATTAGTGTGTAATGTAAGATTTCAAAGAAAACTATTGTTGCGTATCAGGTACGCTATCAAACATAGCAACCCATTTAAAGTAAAATTAATATTTAATTCACAAATATTAATAAATATGAAAATGTAATATTCATCATTTTTCCAGGATGTTACAAGAAGAGTTTGCTGGGAAGTGAAATTAGGAAGGACAGGTGTATATTCCCACTCATTGTATGCCATAATGTTAGGTTGATGGACTTATACGGAGGGGGTAGAGGTAAAAAATTGAACCCGTTTGGCCGAATTTTGGCTCTGATGATTCTTATTGTGTGCTTGGGTCTGAGAAAAATAATCTGAATACCTAGAGTCAATACCCCCATCTTGTAGAGGGTGCACTACCGCATGAGTCTGGTGAAGATTGTTTGTGGGAGTCCCTAGGAGGACTCTTGTCTTCTGAAACTGATTCCTTGAGTGACCTCTTGATTCACCACCCTATAATATGGGAGGGTCTGGTTGTTGCATTCTGGGGATAAAGACCCAAAACAGTTGGATAGTGTGGTTGGATCCACCTCATTCTTGACCACTGGTCATCGTTGTCCATACAACCTGGGTGAGTTGTTAACTTGGATGGCTTGTCAAGCGGCCTCCAGAGTCGGTATGGTACCGTGATGATGGTATTCTCTCACCAATTCATTTGATACCCAGCATTGAAGATGTTGAGTAGGTTATGTTGTAGTCAGAGAGGATGAGGATCCTGCATGAGTAGTGGATGAGGCATTCACTAGTGTGATCCTTAAAAAATACATTTTGTATTGCAGAGATATCTTGGAAAAGAGTGCCTTTTGATATAGCAGACATAATCAAGATATGTCTGGCCAGACTATATCTTTTTTATGAGCACATATGTTATTGATTTCTTTGTTGGCTATCATAATGAGTTTAATTGGGGCCTAACAAATAATTAAAACATCATTTAACATGGTTAAGGATTCATGTCGGGTTCACAATTTTTGGGTTTTGTTTGGAAATGGGGATGACCTTATTTGTTTAAGGGTCAAACTATCCAATCGGTCTCTAATGGGTTTATTCGTAGAACTGGAAACACCCAATGATTCTATATCCATTTGGACATACTTTCCAAAGGTGGGATCTCATTAGTTGGGGACCGATGAGGAATATGAATTTTCCTTGTTTGAGAGGATGGTAGGTCAACGTAATCACAACTTTTTGGGGGGAATTAGTGCCTACTCTAGGACTCTGTTATAGATTTAAGTTATGTTCACGAATCCTTATTAATTCTCCAGTCATGAAAATGAGTTTTCCTTTATATTTGGAAATTGATGATTGATATGTATGGGATTTAGATAATCTTCTATACGTATTTGAGGTTTTTCATGGTTGGATATTCTTCCATACATCTTAGATATTCTTAGTCAATGGTATCCTTAAAAATAATATATAAAAATCACTTAGTCATTATGATGACAATAATGGTTTAAAAGACACTCCTTGGGGCACTTTAAGTTTATTATGATTCAAAAATACAGGGATTATTTCAGAGGTGGGATCATACCTGGAGATGGGCTACCTATGTATCCACATTAAAAAGGAATCATAACCCATATAGTTCGATAATAAGGATATTGTTTCAGGTCATATGGGACAGAAATAAATTAAGGAATAATGGTCTTGAACATTAGAAAGGCTTACTACATACTCTACATTTAAGGTAGATATCAAAGTCCACATAGTTCATGTGATGAAATATGGGGCTTATTCATGGTTAATGGTACAAAAAGTGATGTCTTGATTACTTTTACACTCTAATCCCACATGAGTCATGCTCGGTGTGAGAAATAAGAGGTATTAGTAAACCTGACGGTTGTTCCACGATAGATGTGGTCACAAGAATGATGTGGAGCTTATGTATGTATGAATACCCAAGTAGATGAAGACCAAGACTTACATCATGAAAGAATCCCAGGAGAAAGGTCCATAAAGGTATTTGTACATTATGTAGATTTGGAGTTTTAACCTGGGGCTTACTCTTAAGGAGGATGCCCAAATTAATGGGGACCTATAACATGGGGCTTACTTGTGAGAAGGAGGCCCAAATTAAAGGAACTTATGATTGGGGCTTATTCTTGCGAAGGAGGTCCAAATAAAAAGAAATTAATATTGGGGATAACTCCTAGGGCGGATGCCAATTTTTAAGGAAATTATTACTAGGGCTTACTCATGAGAAGGAGCCCAGGTTAAGGGGACTTGGGGTTACTACAGAAGAGGATGACCTAAATAAAATAATTATGATTGGGGCTTATTCCTGAGAAAGAGGAAAAAACTAAGGGAACTTGGGACTTACTCCTGAGGAGGATATAATAAATCAAAATATCTTATCTTCTTAAAGGATAAGGTTATATGGAGGATACCTCTAACTGTAGTGACGTAAAGCATGTATGTCATGAGATTTTGGGAGAGGTTCTCACATAATTTCATTCAGATAAGGATGCCAAAAAATTAATGATGGGATAAATTGCATTGAAAAGAGGTTTAGGGATAATATCATGAAGAGGAGAGGTGAACGGGAGAGAGGCACACAAATAATGTTGGTGCACAAGTCTTGGTCGTGCAAGTGTACTTGCGTGGCATGGTTTCACCTGGGAGACGAAGAATCTATAGGGTAATACTTGGGAGAGACTTAACTCTAGCCTTTTGTATTATCCTAAGATGTATCCATAAGGTCGGGGCACAAGATTCATTGAAAGGGTTATGGGTCACGTACGTTTTTCCATTTTTAAGGAGGTCCGGACACTTAGGTGAGAAATTGTTTCTGAATTCTAAACACATAGTCCTTATTCTATGCTTTTAAGACATTAATTCTAGGTAAAAAAAGTTACCTTAGAAGCTTTCAGAAGTGTTGACTTGAATACTAGGGTGACCAGAGCTTGAATTTTACTTTCAG
Source organism: Viscum album (assembly GCA_963277665.1). Classification (NCBI taxonomy): domain Eukaryota; kingdom Viridiplantae; phylum Streptophyta; class Magnoliopsida; order Santalales; family Viscaceae; genus Viscum; species Viscum album. The sequence goes on from OY728162.1 coordinate 1,432,584,531, forward strand.
AAAATCCGTCCCCGAAATGGTGGCCCACATGCATTATTCATTGGACACCGTTCCCCTAGAAAATGAGTTGAGCGACCCATAAGTAGTGCCCAAGTGACTTGTCCGGCTCACAAATTAATTTCGCGCCTCAATCCAAATGGGATTCTAGTCCATGCCTTTTTTAATTTTTTTGATGTTATTCATAGGGTGGCCCTATTTTTTCTTAAGGTATTCCCCTTTTCCAATCACTGGACTCTGTGATGGAGAATAGCGTCAACAAGGAGTTTAACCATATCTAGGCTTGTAAAACTGCACATAAAATTTGGGGCACTCTATCTGTTTCTCATACGGAAATTTATAATGATAAAGAAATGTGATTAAATATCTATAATATTTTATATAAAGTCTTCACAATGAAGTTTGAAGAGTCAATTTCTAATATGTATCTCAGGTTCATGAGATTGTGAATACCATCATTTCTTTAGGAAGAGAAGTCATAGTCAAAGATAAGATCATGATAATTCTGCAATTCTTACTAGAATAATGGCATGTAACATCTATGCCTATTATAGAATAGTGTAATTTTGATAATATTCCAATGAAGGAATTGATAGAAAAATTAGTGATGTATAAATATGAATTAATGGTAAATAAGGAAGAGGATGAACTAAAACTAAAATCTGTAGCCTTCGAGACAACTGTTTCTTAAAGTGAAGACAAGGAAAAAGATCAAGATGCTATTGAATGATTAAGCAGTGATGAAGTAGCTCTAGATAGTAATGAAGAAATGGCTCAGTTTTCTAGATGAGTCCAGAAATTATATAGGAATTGTTTTTCAGAATGCCCAATTTCAATATAAAGTATGATAATATGAGAAATTTGAAAAATGATTGGATGAAAGAAAGAGATATCAGAAGAGATAATTTTTTAAGAATGTAAAAGGAAAGAAAATGTCAAGGTTGACTGTCCAAAGATGATATATAAGAAAAATTAGGAAAATAAGGTTAAAAGTTATAAGAAATAAATGAAGGCCACCTAGATTTTCTTCAAGGACAACTCAAGTAAATCTGGCTGTGAAGACCCAGACCCCCTTGGTCCCTTCCTTTGCCAAAAATCCGGATCCTTGAGGGGTACCGATCGGTGAGACCGATCGGTGACACCGATCGGTGAGACCGATCTGTGTGACTGATCGGCGGAACCGGCCGACGTCACCCGGCCTTGCCAAGTTGTTCCAGTAACGCGCACAAAAGCTTAATTAAATACTAAATCGGCTCACGAGTCAGTTTCAACCACTCAGCACCAATAATGATGAGTCAAGCAGCGTGGTTAACCCACGATTTCTACGTCTTACGCGGTTCGGCATTTTTATCTCAACCGTTCCCGGCTCTTATAAATTAAGGGTTAAGCCGTGGTTTTCCCCCTTCTTCGATCGTGGCTCTTCTGGTGCATCGGGACCGCCGCATCGTTATCCGTAAAGTTCCGCGCCCCCGGCCTAAGCGTCGATCATCCATCAACAAGTAGGGAATTTCTCTCGTCTCTCACTTTTGTGTATCATGCGTGGTGGGCGTTTTTCTTTTGTTCCTATGGAATTGGTTGAACCAAACCTTGATAAAGATAATAAATGGAGTTCTAAAGAAAGAAGGGGAAGGGGTTGTGATCGTTGCTTATGCTTTATCTTGTGCTTATCCTTTTGATTTGTGTTGGTCGATATTCTTCTGGAAATTGAGACCGTTGGTGGTCGTTGTATGTGCGCTGATGAATCCCTTCGTGATGTTTTAAATGGGTTGTTGAAATTGTGAACTCCTACTGTGAAATTGGTTAATCACGTATATCCGGCTGAATAATTGAAAGCACCAGGATCAACCCTTCTGTGATATCTAACGGATAGAACACATGGAATTTTTTGAAATCATGGAGTGTGTTAAGTCGTTTAAATCTGAAAATCCCTGACTTGTGTTGGTAGTGGTTGTTGGTTGTTTTCCCTTCGGTCCGATTGCTGGAAATGTGGGAGGGGATGGGATCCCCCGTTCTTTTTATACTCTTGGTGGCTGTGTGAATTTGGGGGATGGGATCTCCTGTTGGTATGGTTCCAGTGGTGGAGAGTTTTTATCACAAATTGGGGAGAGATCCTGTGTTAACAGAACCGGGTGTGAGTGCTTTGGTTGATCCTTGCTTTTGACGTTTTCCTTGGTTATGCATATGGTAGTTGCCCAGTAGTGCTTGAAATCATTTGAACATTTTTAACTGAACGTGAAACAAGAATTGGGACAAATGGTTTTGTGGGCAGGGGTCGTGAACTGTGACTCGGACGCAGTGATGTCGTGTTCTATAGGTTGGCTAGGAAAACCTAAGTTTTGGGTGAGTGTTTGTTACCTATATCTATACTTGTAGCTTTGTGTTTCTTATTCGCGCCCCACCCAAGTTGAGCACTTAGTGCCGAACACCCCCATTTATGGGGGAAGGGTGTTTTTACCAACACTATCCTTAGTGGCTGGTTATTAGCTCCTTTTCTGCTCCCTTTCCCGGATAGCCCAAGTATCTTCAGGCAGGCTGTGATGGCCTGAAGTCCATTATTAGCCCAAGAACCATCGGGCAGGGTGTTATGGTGGTTGGCCAGGTGTGTGCGGCAGGTGGTTTCCCAAGTGTCTTCGGGGTGAGGCCCATGTGTCTTCGGGCGTGGCAGTGGATCCTTTAGCCCAGGTGTCTTCGGGCGTAGCGGTGGTTGTTCTGGCCTAGGTGTTTGCAGGCATGGTTACACGTGACAGTTGTGGCCCAGATGTGTGCGGGCGGGATTCGGCAGTGGGACTGTGCGTGGTTGTGGCCCAGGTGTGTGCGGGCGGGATTCGGCAGTGGGACTGCGTGTGGTTGTGGCCTAGGTGTGTGCGGGCGGGTGCGGAAGTGGGACTACGGTGAGAATGGCGGGATTGGTCCGATGCGTAGGATGTCTCAATAACCAGTGGGAAAGTGGCGCGGGGTACCCAAACATCGATTTGCTCTTATATATATATTACTTGACTTGCGTTATTTGGGGAGCGAGCCTTGGTGAGGTCTGGGATGGATAGTTGCCTTGTTAGGTGTTTGGTTTACTCTTTCTTACGGGACTTTAGTACGTTCCCCCACTTGTGCATGAGAGTCTTGGTTTTTCCCTACTGAGTGTACTTGTATGCTCACCCTACGTATATAAAACTGCTTTCAGGTTTCCAGGAGGACTTCGAGGATCACGCAGGACTTTTCTAGCTCGGACTTTTGGAGTAGTTGCAGTTGTTTCTCTTTTCTTTTTGGTACTTACCTTGTAGTCACCTTTCTGCACTTTGTGGCTTTCACTTTTGAAACATGCATGTGGGAATGGTTTATTTTTGGCTTTACTTTTCCTTCTACCTTGGTGTTGTTGGGTTTTCTCCTCCTTATCTTTCGATCCTATAAAAAAAAGGGTAATGCCTTCCATTTGCGAGAATTTTTTATACCCTTGGTGCTAGTCGCCACTCCGGGACCTATTGAAGGCGGGTTTCGGGGGTCATTATCTCTCCGTCAACTTAAAGAAGGAAGGGCCTGGCAACCTGCTGACCCTTCCCTCCTTTTGGTGAATGCGGGTCGTGACAGAATGGTATCAGAGGTGATGGTTGAGAGATATGACGGAGTCTGGAGTTAGGCACAGTGAGGATTGCATGGGGTGGTAAGGCAACTGTGTTGGGTGACCTTGGAGCGTGAATTAGGCCAGGGAAGACCGGCTAGGACACGAGATTTTAGGGCCCCCCGTGATCTGATGCAAGGACTCTGGACCTACCGAACGACCAAGTGAGGCCACACCGATTGCAGGGTAGAGACCCTAGGAAAGGTACATGCATAATAATGACTTGTGTTCTTGTGTTTCTGGGATGTCTTGGGAATTAAGAATAAATTAAATCTTAATAAGTTCTAAGAACGATATTCTCCACTACATGGGCTTAGGCATTCCTTGTTTACCTTGCAGCTATGGCACCTGGAAGGCGACCACGTGTGGTACAGACGATCGAGACCCCTGAGACTACTTTGGCCAATCGGCAGAGAGCTGATCGAGAGGAAGAGGACGACCAATGGCAGAAGACTCTTCGAGCCTTCCAACGACAGGCCCTCGAGAAGTATGAGGGAAGCACCTCCGATATGAAGACGGAAGGCTGGCTAGAGGAGTTAGTTATAGCCTTCGGCTTGATTCGGGCCCCGACCGAATACTGGGTTCCTTTGGCTGTTAGCCAGATGCGAGGAGCGGCACGTCAGTGGTGGATGCTTCACCTGGGGAATAGGAAAGAGTCTGAAGTTGCCTGGGTGGATTTCGAGAAGGAGTTCCGGGCGGAGTTTCTCTCCTCGACAATGAAGGCAGAGAAGAGGCAGGAGCTACTCTCCCTCCAGCATGGGAGCATGTCCGTGAGGGAACTTGGAATCAAGTTCAAGGACCTCCTGCGTTTTTCTCCGGACCTCTTTCCCGACGAGGAGTCTCGGGCAAGACGTTTGGAGGAGGCGCTCCGACCCTCCCTCCAGTATGCTGTTACCCCCTTTACCCTTCCGACATACTTAGAGGTTCAGAAGAAGGCCGAAGTGGTGGAAAGGATGCACGCTCTAGGCGGACTGTCAAGAGAAGGGATCCAGCTGGGACCATCGAAGGGGAAGGCCGTCAGCACCAGGCCTCCAGCATCGGGACCCTCCAGGTTCCGACCCGTAGGGAGAAGACCGCAGCAGTTTCGGTTTCAATCACCTGGCCCACGTTCTTTCCCTTCAGGCTCGGGACCACGGTGCTTCATCTGCGGGAGCCCTGGACATCTCCGGAGTCAGTGCCCCAATCGAGTGCAGTAAAGTAGTGGCAGTCATCCCCAGCATCCGCCGCAGCAGCAGTTTCCATGCAGACCCTTCCAGCAGCAGCAGCAGGGACAGCAAGCTCCCGCTCCTCCGCAGGCAGGCGTTGGAGGAGGAGGCCGACCTCAGGGCGCTCCCCAGGGACCTCGACCAGGGCGTGGTCGGGGAGGTGGCCGACAGCCGAGGGGCAGGGGAGCTGGGCGTGGACAGTTACACGCCGCAGAAGCAACAGTTCCAGCAGAGCCAGAGGTTGTTCGAGGTACGATCGGTGTGTTTAGCACTCTTGCTTATGCTTTGTTCGATACCGGAGCTTCGCACTCCTTTGTTGCACCCAGTCTAGCCCGCGCCTCGGGTGTAGATGCCGAGAGACTTCCAGTGCCCCTGGTGTTGAGCACACCAGTTGGAGGTCAGACCGACTTGCTGTTCGTTTGTCGGGGATGTAGACTGATGTTAGGGCCACATCAGTCAGTTAGGGATCTCCTTCTGTTACAGATTTAGCCGTATGATGTCATCCTAGGCATCGACTGGCTATTTTCTGTGTGCGCCATCATCGACTGTTTCCGAAGAAGGGTGGTGTTCTCAAGTTTGGACGGCCAGCGTGTTACTTTCACCGGCGAGCGGAGCTGTCCGAAGGGAAACAGGAGGGAGGAACCTCTCCTCTCCTTGTTGACCGAACTGACGATAGAATCAACAGATGCAGAAATGGTGGAAGTACCAGAGATCGTCCGAGAGTTTATGGACGTCTTTCCTGAGGAGGTGACGACTCTACCCCCTCGACGCGATATCGAGTTCGGGATATACCTACAACCAGACGCTCGTCCGATCTCGATGGCTCCTTATCGGATGGCACCTTCAGAGCTACGAGAGTTGCGGATACAGATTGACGATCTGATGAATAGGGGTTATATCCGTCCGAGTGCATCGCCATGGGGCGCTCCAGTCTTGTTTTCAAGGAAGGCGGATGGTGGCCTCAGGTTGTGCATCGATTACAGGAGGCTGAATCAGGTAACGATCAAGAATCGCTACCCTCTTCCGAGGATAGATGATCTTTTCGACCAGCTGAAGGGGGCAGGATGGTTCTCGAAGATCGACCTGCGATCCGGGTACCACCAGCTGAGGGTGAAGGATAGCGACGTCCCGAAGACGGCATTCAGGTGCAGGTATGGGCACTTCGAGTTCGTGGTCATGCCCTTTGGTGTTACGAACGCCCCGGCCGTGTTCATGGGGCTTATGAACTCCATCTTTCGGGAGTACCTGGATCGGTTTGTGGTGGTGTTCATCGACGATATCCTGATCTATTCAAGGTCAGAAGAGGACCATGCAGAGCACCTGAGGACAGTTTTGGAGGTCCTCCGACAGCACCAGCTCTATGGGAAGTTGTCAAAGTGCAAGTTCTGGGCACGAGAAGTGCACTTCGTCGGACATGTAGTGTCTGAGCGGAGAGTAGCAGTCGACCCATCAAAGGTTGAGGCAATTGTTTCTTGGGCAGCACCCAAGAATGTGGCGGAAGTTCGGAGTTTCCTCGGACTGGCAGGCTACTACCGGAGATTCGTACCCAACTTCTCCCGGGTAGCAGCCCCTTTGACGGCTTTGACCAAGAAGGACCAGGTTTTCGTGTGGAGCGAGCGATGTGAGTCGTCCTTCAGCTACCTAAAAGAAAAGCTGGTTAGTGCCCCAGTGTTGAGATTACCAGAAGAAGGGATGGCCTATGAGGTATTTTGTGATGCTTCAGGACAGGGCCTGGGATGCGTGTTGATGCAGCGACAAGGGGTGATCTCTTACGGGTCCAGGCAGCTACGCCCCCATGAGCGGAACTATGCCACCCATGACTTGGAGCTTGCAGCGGTAGTGTTCCCATTGAAGCTGTGGCGACATTACCTCTTTGGGGAGCGCTTTGTGGTCTTCACCGATCACAAGAGCTTGCGCTATATCTTCTCCCAGCGTGACTTGAACTTGCGACAGCGGAGGTGGGTCGAGTTTCTCCAGGACTACGACTTTGAGATCTCATACACTGAAGGTAAGGGAAACGTTATGGCTGATGCCCTGAGCAGGAAGCCGCATCAGGAGGTGGTTCGGGAATCTGCTGATGCTTGGAAGGCGATGGGGGAGTTGGCTGCCTTGCACTTGGATGCAAGGGTGGAAGGTACTAGAGGCTGCTTGTTTCAGATGACGGTACAGTCCTCTTTGTTGCAGCAAGTGGAAGAGTCTCAGTGGGGAGACCCTGAGGTGGAAGTGTTGCGAGATCGTGTCGATCAGGGGAACGCTCCGGAAGGATGGTCGGAGGACAGCCGACGTCGGATGCTCTTTCATGGGAGGTTGTTTGTTCCAGAGGCGATGCGTGATGAAGTCCTTCGTGAGTTCCATAGCTCAGCATTGGAAGTACATCCGGGTGTTTCAAAAATGTACCAAGGCCTGAGGGGACAGTTTTGGTGGCCCGGGGTGAAATGGGCAGTGGCAGAGTTTGTGGCTAAATGCCTGGTGTGTCAGCAGGTGAAGGCTGAACACCGCGTTCCTGGTGGTTTGTTGCATCCTTTAGATGTTCCCGAGTGGAAGTGGGATGACGTCTCGATGGACTTCGTCACAGGACTACCCAGAGCTCAGGGCGGGCATGATGCTATCTGGGTAGTGGTGGATCGATTGACAAAATCTGCTCACTTCTTGGCTATCAAGGAGTCAGGACCCGTGAGTACCTTAGCACAGAGGTACGTGGATGAGGTGGTACGTTTGCATGGAGTTCCGAAAACCATCGTCTCAGATCGGGACACTCGGTTTACCTCACGAGTCTGGAAGGGGTTACAGCATGCTTTTGGAACCCAGCTACGCCTTAGCACTGCTTTTCACCCTCAGACTGATGGACAGAAAGAGCAGACTATCCAGACATTGGAGGACATGTTGCGATCATGTGTTCTGGATTTCGGAGGATCATGGGTACGACACTTGCCTTTAGTAGAGTTTTCCTACAACAACAGTTTTCACTCTACTATCGGCATGGCTCCTTTTGAGGCTTTGTATGGAAGGCCATGTCGTTCACCCTTATGCTGGGAAGAGGTTGGTGAGACCGGTACTCTTGGACCAGATGTAGTGCAGGGCACCATGGAGAAAGTCCAGTTAGTGCGGGAGAGGATGAAAGCAGCCCAGGATCGGCAGAAATCTTATGCTGATCGTCGGAGGAGACCCTTGGAGTTCGAGGTGGGAGATCATGTGTTCTTGAAGGTTTCCCCTCGACGGGGGCAGCGGAGGTTCGGAAAGGGGAGTAAGCTCTCCCCTAGGTTCATCGGACCTTTCGAGGTACTGAGGCGAGTTGGCGAGGTAGCATATCAGCTGGCCCTAGCACCTCAGTTGGAGAGGGTCCATGACGTCTTCCATGTCTCCCAGCTTCGTCAGTACTTACATGATGACACTCATGTCATCAACTGGGGAGATCTAGATGTGGGAGGAAACGCGACCTTCGAGGAACGGCCAGTCAGAATCGAGGATCGCAAGGAGAAAGTGCTCCGCGGAAGAACCATCGGCTTGGTTCGTGTGTTGTGGAGACATGGCGGCCTCGAAGAGAGTACGTGGGAGAGGGAAGCACAGATGCTTGCCCAATACCCCGAGTTGTTCTGAGCTTTGAACCTTTGGTGCCTGTTGTGACAGAACTTTTGACCTTTTTGTCTATGAAGTGTACTAGTTCCTTTCCTCTGTTATGTGTGGAAAGCCCCGACTAAAGGGAAGGGGGAACCCGACCCCTAATCAAGACGCATTAAGGTGGATGCGATTAAACCCATGCGGGCGAGTCAGTGCCGCCCAAAGAGGATAATATCTTGACATGGGGGAGGGGAACTCCCCAAACCCACATGACCGGGCGGTTTGGCGTGGTATGTTGCTTGATTCTTGACAGGGGAGTGTTTTCAATTAGCGGGGGTCCACTCCTAAGAGGTATCTTTCGAAGATGGTTGTTCGGACCCTCTTTTTCCTTCTGGGTTGTTGTGATTCTCGAGGACGAGAATCGTTTAAGAGGTATCTGATGTGATGACCCAGACCCCCCTTGGTCCCTTCCTTTGCCAAAAATCCGGATCCTTGAGGGGTACCGATCGGTGAGACCGATCGGTGACACCAATCGGTGAGACCGATCCGTGTGACTGATCGGCGGAACCGGCCGACGTCACCCGACCTTGCCAAGTTGTTCCATTAACGCGCACAAAAGCTTAATTAAATACTAAATCGGCTCACGAGTCGGTTTCAACCACTCAGCACCAATAATGATGAGTCAAGCAGCGTGGTCAACCCACGATTTCCACGTCTTACGCGGTTCTGCGTTTTTATCTCAACCGTTCCCGGCTCTTATAAATTAAGGGTTAAGCCGTGGTTTTCCCCCTTCTTCGATCGTGGCTCTTCTGGTGCATCGGGACCGCCGCATCGTTATCCGTAAAGTTCCGCGCCCCCGGCCTAAGCGTCGATCATCCATCAACAAGTAGGGAATTTCTCTCGTCTCTCACTTTTGTGTATCATGCGGGGTGGGCGTTATTCTTTTGTTCCTATGGAATTGGTTGAACCAAACCTTGATAAAGATAATAAACAGAGTTCTAAAGAAAGAAGGGGAAGGGGTTGTGATCGTTGCTTATGCTTTATCTTGTGCTTATCCTTTTGATTTGTGCTGGTCGATATTCTTCTGGAAATTGAGACCGTTGGTGGTCGTTGTATGTGCGCTGATGAATCCCTTCGTGATGTTTTAAATGGGTTGTTGAAATTGTGAACTCCTACTGTGAAATTGGTTAATCACGTATATCCAGATGAATAATTGAAAGCACCAGGATCAACCCTTCTCTGATTACTAACGGATAGAACACATGGATTTTTTTGAAATCATGGAGTGTGTTAAGTCGTTTAAATCTGAAAATCCCTGACTTGTGTTGGTAGTGGTTGTTGGTTGTTTTCCCTTCGGCCGATTGCTGGAAATGTGGGAGGGGATGGGATCCCCCGTTCTTTTTATACTCTCGGTGGCTGTGTGAGTTTGGGGGATGGGATCTCTTGTTGGTATGGTTTCAGTGGTGGAGAGTTTTTATCACAAATTGGGGAGAGATCCTCTGTTAACAGAACCGGGTGTGAGTGCTTTGGTTGATCCTTGCTTTTGATGTTTTCCTTGGTTATGCTTATGGTAGTTTCCCAGTAGTGCTTGAAATCATTTGAACATTTTTATCTGAACGTGAAACAAGAATTGGGACAAATGGTTTTGTGGGCAAGGGTCGTGAACTGTGACTCGGACGCAGTGATGTCGTGTTCTGTAGGTTGGCTAGGAAAACCTATGTTTTGGGTGAGTGTTTGTTACCTATATCTATACTTGTAGCTTTGTGTTTCTTATTCGCGCCCCACCCAAGTTGAGCACTTAGTGCCGAACACCCCCATTTATGGGGGAAGGGTGTTTTTCCCAACACTATCCTTAGTGGCTGGTTATTAGCTCCTTTTCTGCTCCCTTTCCCGGATAGCCCAAGTATCTTCGGGCAGGCTGTGATGGCCTGAAGTCCATTATTAGCCCAAGAACCATCGGGCAGGGTGTTGTGGTGGTTGGCCAGGTGTGTGCGGCAGGTGGTTTCCCAAGTGTCTTCGGGATGAGTCCCAAGTGTCTTCGGGCGTGGCAGTGGATCCTTTAGCCCAGGTGTCTTCGGGCGTAGCGGTGGTTGTTCTGGCCTAGGTGTTTGCAGGCATGGTTACACGTGACAGTTGTGGCCCATGTGTGTGCGGGCGGGATTCGGCAGGGGGACTGCGTGTGTTTGTGGCCCAGGTGTGTGCGGGCGGGATTCGGCAGTGGGACTGCGTGTGGTTGTGGCCCAGGTGTGTGCGGGCGGGTGCGGCAGTGGGACTGCGGTGAGAATGGCGGGATTGGTCCGATGCGTAGGATGTCTCAATAACCAGTGGGAAAGTGGCGTGGGGTACCCAAACATCGATGTGCTCTTATATATATATTACTTGACTTGCGTTATTTGGGGAGCGAGCCTTGGTGAGGTCTGGGATGGATAGTTGCCTTGTTAGGTGTTTGGTTTACTCTTTCTCACGGGACTTTAGTATGTTCCCCCACTTGTGCACGAGAGTCTTGGTTTTTCCCTACTGAGTGTACTTGTATGCTCACCCTACGTATATAAAACTGCTTTCAGGTTTCCAGGAGGACTTTGGGGATCACACAGGACTTTACTAGCTCGGACTTTTGGAGCAGTTGCAGTTGTTTCTCTTTTCTTTTTGGTACTTACCTTATAGTCACCTTTCTGCACTTTGTGGCTTTCACTTTTGAAACATGCATGTGGGAATGGTTTATTTTTGGCTTTACTTTTCCTTCTACCTTGGTGTTGTTGGGTTTTCTCCTCCTTATCTTTCGATCCTATAAAAAAAAGGGTAATGCCTTCCATTTGCAAGAATTTCCTATACCCTTGGTGCTAGTCGCCACTCCAGGACCTATTGAAGGCGGGTTTCGGGGGTCATTATCTCTCCTTCAACTTAAAGAAGGAAGGGCTTGGCAACCTGCTGACCCTTCCCTCCTTTTGGTGAAGGCGGGTCGTGACACTGGCTCTTCTCAGAAAGAGAAAGATGATATACCTCATATGTGTTTTATTACAAGAACAATTGAGGTAACCTTAGATTCTCTAGTACATGATACGTATTATTCAGAAAGTGAGTCTTTGAGTATGAAAAAAAATGAATTATTTGAATATTGAAACATGTTATAAGATAAATTTAATTAGTTCAAATATAAGTATAAAACATTGAAGAAATGGCATTCTTTTAGAGTGATAGATAATTCCGAACTTATAACTGAAAAAGGAATATTTCTCAATTGCTCAATGGAAACAATGAGATAAAATGTCTAATGAGAAATTGTAGAAATACATAAAAAAATTTACTAACGATAAATTACTCTCACTAAAATTTTATTAAAGATATAGCATCTAGGTATAAATATGGGGTAGGATATCAACCAGGACAATGATATTTATCCAAATCACGTTTTGTGACCATGTATGGAAAATCGGCTACCTTTTTTAAAAACTATAATTTTACTGCAAGTTCCAGTTCCACAAATTCATTTACTGCATCTAATTCATCTGGACCAAATAGAGTTTACTTTTCAGACGCTCTATATTTTGCATATATGAAACCCATAAGATAGTTCTGGGTACCTAAAGCTTATATTAATAATGTATGTTGACCCAGAAAAATATGGTTACCAAAGTTGTTTCTTTGTTAAACTATTTTGTAGGTAAATTGCCTAATGAGCTCTTGTAAAAAGTTGTGGTATTTTGACAGTGGGTGTTCAAGAAATATGATAGGGTACTATTCATGATTTAAAAGTATTATCATGATTGATGGAGTACATGTCACATTTGGTGACAATGTTATAGGAAAAATCATCGGCCTAGGCCAGATTGGTAAACCTAACTATATTTCATTTTCAAAAGTAATATATATTGATGGATTAAAATTTAACCTGCTCAATATATCTCAATTTTGTGAAGATAGATTTGACGTTAAATTTAAAAATGATGCATTCCATGTTTTTTATGTGAAGAATAATTTAGTATTTACTACTTTTAGATATGATAATGTATATGCTATAAATCTACAAACACTAGCTTGATATAATGTCTCATCTCTAAATGCCTTTCTCAAAGTGTCTTATCTTTGGAATTGAAGACTAGGCCATTGAAACATACACCCTCTTTGGAAGTAAATTATAAAAATCATAGTTAAATTCTTGCCCATGTTAATGTATCCAAACAATAATTTTTGTAATCCTTACCAAAATGAAAGAAACGTAAAATATCTTTCAAACCAAAGATAAAAGTAACTACTTCTCAACCTATTGATTTAGTTCACATGGACGGGTTTGGACCATCTAGAGTTTGAAGTCTCATTGGGATGAACTTTGTTTATGTAATTGTAGATGATTTCTCTAGGTACACCGAGACCTTTTCCCTATATCATAAATGTAATGATTCTTCCCATTTTACCAAGTATGTTGGGTCTGTAGAAAATATCATTGGTTTTAACATTAAATCCATAATAAGTGATCATGGCCAAGAGTTTGAGAATCATGATTTTGAAGAATTTTTCTTACAAAATGGCTATAATAAAAATTTATCTGGTCCTAGGACATATCAACAGAATTGTGTGGTGGAACGAAGAAATAAAACCATACGGGAAATGGTTCGGTCTACGCTTAATGAAAATGATCTACCCATTTATTTTTGGGGTGAAGATATTAATACAATGTTTTAGATAATAAATGGAGTCTTAATCAGACCCATTTGTAATAAATATTCTTACGAGTTGTGGAATAATATGAAACCCAATGTAGGTTGTTTTAATGTGTTTGTATGTAATGTTTATTTTCTAAACAATAAAGATAATTTAGATATATTTTCCTCCAAAATTGATGATGGAATATTTGATGGATATTTTACATCATGAAAAGACTATAGATTATTTAATAAGAATACCAAATGTGTGGAGGAATCTATACACATCATGTTTGATGAATCATATCCATATGACCCAATGTCCTCACTAGAAAATATTATAGATGATATATTCTATCTGGACATTAATGATAAAACCTCAAATCATCATTTGATGGAATCTGTGAAAACATCATGTTCAGGAATTTTAGTAGATCCTAACCGTAGTGAACCAGATAAACTTGAAACACTAGAATTATCAATTCATACCTTCTTTAGACTATCTAAGACCCGTAAGAATCATCCATTAGATGCATTATTTGGAAATTTAGATATAGGAATGAAAACTAGATCTTCTTTGAAAAACCAGGTTGAACTTCTAGATTTATTATCACAACTTGAACCAAAAAATATCAATGATGCATTCAATGATGAATTTTGCGTAATTTCTACAAAATAAGAACATAATAAGTTTGATAGAAATAATGTTTTGAAACTTGTAAATATATTTATGGATACATTAACCATAAGAACCAAATGGGTGTTTAAAAATAATGTAGATAAATATGGAAATATAAATAGAAATAATGATAGACTATTTGCAAAAGGATATAATCAAGAAGTTGGAATTGATTATAAAGATACATTTCCACTAGTATCTAGACTTGTGGAACTTTGGATCTTACATGCCTACGCATCACACTTGCATTTTAAACATTATCAAATGGATGTCAAAAGTGTATTAATAAATGGATATATAATTGAGGATGTCTTTGTTAAAAATCCACGAGGTTTTACAATCCAGTTATTCCAAATCATGTGTTCAAATTTTCAAATAATTTATATGGTTTGAAACAATATCCAAGATCTTGGTGAGAATGTTTGAGTAACATTATTATTTCTAAAGGCTTTACAAAAGGACCCACAAATCATACTCTATTTATAAAAATAAGTTTGAAAGATGTTTTAATATACCAATTATTTATATATGATATTATCTTTGGATCCTCTAAAAACACTTTATGTAATGATTTTTTCAAACATAATGAAAAGTGAGTTCGAAATGAGTTTAATGGGAGAACATAAATATTTACTTCGACATTGAATTTTTCAAAATATAGAATGTATTTATTTTAAATCAAAGTAAGCACACAAAAGATATTTTTAAAAGATATGAATTTGATAGGATTAAGAGTAGTGAAACCACTATGAGTTCTACATGTAAGTTACATCTTGATGAAATTGGAAAATCAGTTGATCAGACTGCTTATAGAGGAATTATTGGGAGTATGATATACTTAATAGCTAGTAGGCCATATATTATGTTCACGGTGTGTATGTGTGTGATATTTCAAGAAAATCCCAAAGAGTCACATTTAAATGATGTTAAAATAATAATCATATAACACAAATATACAACTAACTTAGGATTGTATTCCCCTAAAGGAAAAATTTTTGATTTAGTTATCTAATGAGTTGCTAATATTGGTGGATGTAATTTAGATTGAAACAGTACCTCTAGAACTTGTCACATTTTGAGAATGTCACTAATATCAAGGTGTAGTTAAAATCAAAATTCAGTTTCATTATCAACTATTTAAGTAGAATTGAATACTACAGGAAGTTGTTGTGCACACATTTTTTGGATGAAACAATCCTTATTAGACTATGGATTTCAATTCAGACATATCCCCACAAACTGTGACAACACATGTGCTACTATCATTTCTATGAATGTAATTTCTCATTCCAGGACAAAGGATATTGATGTAAGACATTACTTTTTGAAATATCATTATCAAAAAGTGATGTCACTTTGGAGTTTGTTGGGACTGAGAAATATCTTGATGATATATTCCTAAACCATTAAACTATAAGAGAATGAACTAATTAGACATGAATTGGGAATGAAAAATCTATAAAATCCTTGAAACTCATCATGTCAAACTAATCCCCGAAACTGATCTCCTAAAACCAATCTACTAAAATCGATCTCCTGAAACTGATCTACTAAAAACTATCTCCTAAAACCGATCTCGTGAATCCATTATCTTAAAACCAATCTCCAACAACCGATCTCCTGAAACTAATCTCTTGAAACTAATCTCCTGAAACTGATCTTTTGAAACAGATATCCTAAAACCAATATCTTGAAATTGATCTCCTGAAATAGATCCCTTGAAATTGATTCTTGAAACTGGTCCATGGAACTGGTCTCTTAAAACTGATTCCTGAAAATGATCTCTGGAAACCGACTCTTGAAACAGATCTCTTGTGAAACCTATTCTGGAAACTGATCTATTGTGAAAAAGAACCTGTGAAACCGATCTTATGAATCTGATCGTATAAAAATGATTCAATGTCACTGATGAATTTATGTTTTTATCTATCATTTTTATGTAAAATGTCACTTTTTTGGTATTCATCTTGCCAGATTTTTATATTATGCTTTATGATTTACAATACCTAAAAGATATAATATGTTTAATCAAGACAGACCTTTCACATTCCCACTATCATAAAGAATTCTAATCATTGTCACTCGACCTCTCGATCCTCGTCCTCATCTCTTTTAGAATTTTAAGCCTCGACATGGCAAGAACCAAGCACGCTATGAAAGAGACAAGAAAATCACTGTCTTTTAAGCGACAAAAAGGTGAGTCCAGTGGGATAACAAAACCCATCCTAAAAAGATGAGTGGTAGAGACGAAAAAAGATATGTCTGCTGAGTGGGTTCTACCAAGCAAGTCATTTTTATTAAAACTACTAGAATCTCAAGGGTGGCTGAGCTGGTTTTCTTACAATAAATACCTTATTTTCTCCATCTAGGGTATGAATTCTATCAGTATTTGAATACATCATTGTATGAAGGTGAGGAATCAATAATGATTTTAATAGTAACGGAAAAATAAATTTGACTAAGGAATGTGTTGAGTTATTGAAGATGCCTCGTGAAGGTGTCTTCGCTGATTATTTGGGTAATATTCCATATTCCTCTGATTTGTTCTCTTATGAAAATGCTCTAAAAGAGATAAATAGAAACGGACATCCTAGTAGGCCTCTTACAAGTGAGTTTGAAGGAGAAGTAATATAATTTTTTAAGATTATTAAACATAAAATATTTCCAAGAAAGGAATATTTAACTACTTTGAAGTATCTTGATGTATTCTTAATCGATATGTTGAAACATGGGATAATAGTAAAACATTGTTGGTATCCAATGGTGCATGTCTCAGATTTAATAATGAGTTAAATAAAGTCAACATGATTTTACTATCCATGAATGATCTCTATCATGCTAGAAAGGTCCGGCTATGTGGAAGATGTAGATGAAGTTATAAGAGCATGTAGTGGTTTCTGTCTTCAAAAGGAAATTTGTAATAGGATGAAGATATTTTGGAACCCTTGGAAGAAATGTTAGGTAGGTAATGATGATAGGCTATGTTAATATTTCAATCTAGTTGAACGTCCTACCAGACCAATGGATCAAGTTGATCTAGGTCTCAAACCAGAAGAGGAACCATTTTATTTTGATGTAGAAGTTGAGACTGAATTTCCAAGGGAATAAGGATTACTTTTGATGACAGGAGTGATCCTGATATTGTTGAATGCCCCAAGGACATGTCTTATGGACCTGCTACTCTATCTTTTGTCTTACCCATAAGAGAATATGTGTTAAGTGATGATGATGAATAAGTTACTTTTGGTTACTCGTGTTGAAGGTTATGTGAGTAAATCAGATGAGGAGTCTGATGATGATGATGATAATGGTAATGATGATGGTAATGATGAAGGAGGAAATTATGAGAATGTAAGTGATTTTTTAAAAGTGGTATAACAATTGGTGGATAGATCGAGTGAGGAATATGTACATGGAGTTTGTGATAGCGGTGAGGATGTTGATCAGAGAGATGCTGGACATGAGGACATATCACCCCATACTAATGATGAAAATCAAGAAATCATTCTGTAATTGAATGAACATATGACTGGCGGCCCTAAGGAAGAAGATGAGGATCAAGTGCCTCAAATTGAGGAAGTTCCTGGAGAAATTAAAGTGGTTAATGATCATGTAGAACCAGATGTTTATTTGCTTCATGTACCCATAAATGAAGTTATGGATGGAGGACTAGATGAAGATGTTGATGAAGATAATGTTATTCTTGATCCACAAGGAAGAAGGATTAGGATTGATATTTTTGATCCAAGAATCTGCAAATGTACTAGAGAGTGGAATAATGATCGAGAATACATACTTTTTGGTTTGGAGTATTACTCAGATGAGGAGAGGGTGCATCCTCCTACTGTTACATAATTCCAAGATGAACCAGAACCTATTGCACCTATTCTACTAGTTTTACCTATATTAGTAGAGCTAGTAGAATAGACCATACCCAGTGATTATGTAACTAAGGAGGATTTAGAAGAATTTAAAAAAGATATATGCGAGTCAGTGAAAGCCTCAATTGGATCCAGAAGTGAATCCTCCACTACAATATGTATTTCAGAGGCTGATGCAACGATGATAGTAATAATTGTGATCTAATAGATTCAACTGAATATCATTACTACAACAGAAACCATTATTAGGCACAATGCATTGCTAAGAGAGGAAGTAAGAAAGACAAGAAATGAGTAAAATTCTTTAACCTCTTACTTCATGACCTCCATCAGTGGTGTTCTAGTAGTTCATAGGAACTTGGTGACTCATATACCCCTTGAGGATCTAAAGATGTTGAAAGCGGATCTCGGGAAAATGTTATCTGACCTATATAGTTCTAGAAGTGGGAAAGGTGGTGTTTCTGATTTGGATTCTCTCAAAGATATGATGAGAGAGGAACTCCAACATCTTCAGTGTGTTTCAGACAATGAAAATCTTGAAAATGGGCATCTAAATACAGACCTCAGGTACAATATGGTTAGTAAGTTCCCAAATGAAGCCTCTGCAGCTCAGAAAGACATTTGAGAAAAGGTGGATAAGTACTTTTCCAAGATCTATACCAAGAATGACCTCATTAATAGCTTTATGTTTCTAGTAAAGAATCTCAGAATACCTCCTATCACTAAAACCTTCAAGAAGCGAGTTACTTATTTGAAGGTGTTTAGACCATTCATGAATAAATTCTTGGATAATAAGTATGAATTCAAAAAATCTACGCAATATGGTGGTGAAATTGTTAATTATTTCATCAATATCCTTAATCCATATATTCATATTTATTCTGAAGCCATTGTGGTCCCTACTAGAGCTTCAATTGGTACTGACTTTCTACCTCCAGCTCTAAAGGCTTTCTCCTAGGATCTTTTCCATATTCGACCAGTCATTATAGAGAAAACTCGCAGTCATGTGTTGTTAGAAAGAATTCATATCCTTCCACCAAATGTACCTACATGTACAATCCATCATGGTGTTATCATCAAACAACCTCTACCCTCTACCTCTACCAAACCATCTCATACTACTCTAGATCTTTTATATAAAGTCAAATCCCCATAGCAGCCAAAACCTTGGTGATGGATTGTATTTTTAGATAAGGATTTGATATTTTTGGTTGACTGTACTTTTCGTCCTCATCATGGAAATCATTATGGTGTCAGTATTTTACGATTTTTCATCCCTTATTTTCTGATTCATTATTTGATAATCCCAAAAGGGTGAGAAAAGAAGAGGCATACATTATTAATCTATGAAGAGTCGTAAGTTGTTAATATAAGTGGGAGAATTTCCGGTATTGGACACATGGCATATACTCATCATCATCCTTATATTGAGGGGGAGAATTTTTTTAAAAACTAAAATAAGGGAAGCCTTTAGTTATATTGCATAATCTCCTTCATTTTCGTATGTTATGACTACATATTTTTGATACCTTATATTTATATGTATGCCATAATTTTTGATTATCCAAATGGGGGAGATTATTGGACCCTCTATGATATGGTACATTTCATAATCACAAATAATGTCTAACTACAGATTCTAATCATGTATTCCATTTAATATCTCTATGTATATCAAATATATCATACTGATAAATATACATTAATAAGGAAATAACTTATATTTGTAAATTCATATGTTTACAAGTGTATTTTTACATTCATTTTTTGATGTCACATTGTCATGTAATGTTTTGTGTAAGACAGACACTTCATAGGTTTTTTAGATTTCAAGATCCACACACCGATGTTAGACACACCAATGTTCAACACACTGATGATCGACACACCAATGTTTGACACTTGGATTTTCAACACACGGATTTTCGAAACACTGATGTTCGACACACCAACATTTTACACATCGATGTCTAAAACACCGATGTTTGACACACCAATGTTTGACACCCCAAAGATGACACACCGAACATGACATACAAATGATGAAACAACAAAGATGGCATACCAAAGATGACATACCGAAGATGAAAAACCAATGCCAATCGACCCAATATAACAGACCACTGTAAATAACTCACTGATAGTCATAAATAACTGTTTCATTTTTATTAAGTCAAATTTATTTCTTACAATCATATTAATACAAATTTATGTTTATGACATTGTTTAATGTAGTCTGTATAACAATATGTAGACAGTACAAGGTATATTATGTGTAGAGATCTTCACGCCTACTGGACCTCGATGTACAAAAGGATTACAAGATCATCCAAAACTAGAGCTCTCTCAAACCACTAGAAAAACAAAAAGCTTGGTTGTGAAAATAAGATATATATTTCAAAAATAAGAACATGAAGCTTAAGTATACAAGAAGATTAATATTACAAGACACATCCAGCTGAAACTCGTTGAACATCCTAATATCGAAGTGTTGAAACTCTACACACCGAGAACCTAGAATACAGAGACTACGATACTCTGTTTTGGATCCAACTTCCCTAAGAGGAATCGAATATCATTTTCTCTACATCAAATGTCTCCAGACATTACTACACAACTCACAAAGATTTATATACTCTATTTTTACTTTTTTAACTATGTGGTATTCTTGTGTTTAATTTTCAAGTTGTGTGTACATATATTTGTTTCACACACACTATATCCTGAGATTAAATAAAGGATACTAAAATATCCCCGCACTAAATTCCTTTCTACTCTTATATCACATATAGAATTATGGAAGATATCATGTGGGATGTGTTAATTATTTTTTCCCATGAATAGATGTGCTAGAGGTCATGTGTGACATGGACAGCCCTGTGTGCTATTGTGAACCCTAGTCTAGGGCGTGGATCAAATTTTTATTAATATAAATAGCTTGGTAGGTGTTTATCACCAAGTGAAGAGGACTAAGTCTCAGCATGAGACAAATCCTCTTGATTTAACCGTTGTGTTGTTCTTCATATATTTTATCTGTTATATATTTCGTGGATTAAGATAAACAAAACATTGATAGCTAGTTTAGAAAGTGTTTATATCTTTTGTGAATTAGTAGATTAGTTTCAAATGTTCGACTAATCTTTAGATTTGTAAAAATGAGAACTAATAAATCATTAGAAAAACAAATTGATCTTTTTGGACATATATAAATTCACTACAAACTGAATTTTATATTATTTTAAAGAACCATTTTTTAACATAAATTTTTATAGATACTCAATTCACCCCCTATTGAATCTTCTACTCTTTCCAACAAAATTAAATTCCAATGATATCATGTTGAAAAATGGAATATGATTTTGTAATATTTTCTAATCTAATATATATATATATATATATATATATTTGTACTAGAGTATTAGACTCAATGATGTTTTAGAAATTAATGATTGAACAAGGGATGGATGAGATTGATTTTTGGATATTATGATTATATTTATTTTATTATTCTTATATACATGTTATAAAATCATGAATTCAAGTGGAGTTATTCCTAGACCATTATATTATTTACAATACAATTAGAAATAATCTAATTATTTGGAGATATTTTTTCATTATGATAAGATTTAAAAATTGTGTGAAGTTTTGGTATTTTAATAAATTAAAAGAATGGTTTATGTTTATAAAATTACAAAATGGGGTAGATTGTTTTTTAAGAGTTTTTTTTATTTGATTTATCATTTTATTAATTTATATCCCTCCAAAAAAAATTTACTTAAAAAATTTTGATTTTAAAATATATTTTATTTAATTTTTAATTCATCATTTTTAGTTTCATTATTTTATGTATTACTTTCCAAACATTTATAATTTCATAAAATTAATTGATATATTTAAATTTATAAAAAGGTTTTTCCACACACATAATTTTTGGTTTATCTATTATTATATTGTATAATGTAATGACTTTTTATTGGGTTTATATTTGTATTGTTTTAATATTTCTTATTTTTTAGGGTTTTATATTTATTTTTATATAACTATTTTTATTGTACTTTATAAAAAAATCAACAAAGATTACTCACCTGCATGGGAGATCTAGCCCATAAGAGATCTCATTAATTAGGAATCCTAGTGCACATCAATGACTTAGTGGGAACATAAATCTTACAAGTTGAATGAAAAGGTGGTCTACAAGGGAGAAACAAGACAAAACTATTGTATGTATGTTTGTGTGATGTATGTTTAGGCATGGATCATAGTTCCATATAGAGATATCCTTGAAAGAGAAAATATTGTAAATGCATATTTTTCTGAACATGAATTTTATTTTATATCCAAGATACATGTCCACTATTGATAAAAATAAAAGATACAGATACAATTAGAATCATTTAATAAGAAGTAACTATACCATTTTTTCAACCCATAAGATCATAATCAAACATCATATTTCATATATGAATTATCTAATTTCCATTTAGGCACAATCAACACACATATGATTTATTTCAATGGCTTCACCATGTAAGAATTTAGTCTTTAGTATCATCTACAATTATAATGCATGGATGAATGATATCAGGTGAATGAAATTAATCTTAACTCGTCATTTAATTGTATGAAATCATACATGTACCATATTACCATGAGGATTGTTTATGTGTTTCCATGAGTAATATTTGATCAGGTTTTTCTGAGTGGTGGTTTGGTAGATAATTTAAGTGATATGAAACCTACAATGATGTTCCATATTTAACTTACAGTTAAGATATTTTTAACATAATTCAAATTGTTTATTGGTAACATGAACCTATCATTATTATTTCTCTATGTAGCCATAAATCCTATACAATGTAGAAATATGGTATATTTAAATTTATTGTGATGGTATGTTACTAAAAGTGTTAAATATTACATTACATGAAAAGGTTTTTACAACAAAATGTGTATAGATCAACCTACATTGAGTTATTGAAGGTAAATATATATAATATTGTAATGGAACAATGGTAATATATAAGTTACATTATGGGTGTTACAAGTAACCTTATTGAACTTTTCATGAGTACATTTCAAGGTACCATTTGATCATTTTTCTCAAACAATTAGTATTCCAACCATGAACTACTATGGCATGGTATGTTATCCTACCATAGAAATAATGTCTCCATGTCCCTCAAAAAACATATCAAGTACGTAACTTTGTTTATTATGAAATATAATTATATACTTTAGTATGCTCCGTTTTAGTGATATTCAGATGTTATAATTACCATTTAGATTAATTATTTTATTTTATTTTTTATATTTCATTGTGAAATAAATAAATATTACAATGAAAAAATTTTAAACAATTTATTAGGAAAATATATAAAAATAATTATAGAAATAATAGTTTTCATATTATTTATTTTTTAAATTTTTGTATCTGTTGAATGATAAAATTATCATATGTTAATGGGTGTTTTTTAATTATTGTAATTTTTTAAAAATCGATCATTTATTATAATGATCTGATTTTATGTTTTTCAAATATATTACATAATGGTATAAAATATCATAATAACTCTCAAATTATTACCACGATATTTCAAACAAGATGAAACATATATATTTTCATATTTATTATTTTATGATGAGGTATTCTATGGGTAGTTTTTAGAAACTATTTCATATCTCTTGATGATAATGGATGATTACGGACATAGGATTATACATTGGAATGTGGTCAATGATTGTAAACAAAATAATATTGAAACCATTTATTCACATAAAATTACAAATTTGATCATATAGGAAAAATATTAAAACATTTTAATTAGAATTTTGATGTAATAAATTTTTACTACATCTACTATCTCATTGTTCTGATCCTGATAGAATTCAGTATTTTTCTCATATATTAATGATGTGATGTTTGTTAGTCGATGATCACACCCTAGGAAATGTTTGGAATTTGTGAATACTAGTCTTTTTTTATGTGTAGAGAAAATTATTGAGAGAAATATTATCTTGTTGTTCAAATTTTCTATAAAAGAACCATGTTTAATCTTTTTTATTTTTCTACAGTGTAATTTACACTTTTTATTAATCTATTAATTTTATTTCATTTTATGTGTTAAAAATGAATATTGGCCCCTATAGTCAATATTGAAATCTCATGTATACTAATGATGTTAATAATTACACACATTATATTATATTATTCAATGTTTAATATCCCACCATAGTTTTATTTATGGTCAATTAGAACATTTTAAATATTTTTTGGTATTTTGTGCTTAATTGAAAAAATTATCTAGTTTTGGAATATTTTATTTTATTTAATTTAAATATTTAAGACATAAAATTTTCTACACTAATTATAACATTCAAATTCAGTTTTTATCCATCCTTACATCAAGGGATTAATTTCATCCAACATTATCAAAACCTCAGTCCATTATCATGGGTCTCAAAACTGTCTCACAATAAGGGCCTCAAAAGAATTTCATAGATAAAGAAACATTTGATAATGGGACCATATATCAAAATATTGAATCCAAATGAACATGATTTTTTACATGGGGATATATGAACTATAGGGGTACAAGTTAATTGAAAAGGGAAATGCATGATTCTGTCTCCTCGAGTGTCGTAAATTCAATGAAAGATAAATTGAAGATGTTCCTATATCTCACTAAAATCATTTCAATGGTTATGATGGATTTTTATTAACATTAATTTTATTGTTGTACTATTGATAAAATTTATTGTGTTCTGTGTAGGAAAAGTACATTTAATTTAAAAATGACACAAAAGAATGAAATTACTATTCCTCTTTAAATTTTGGAATTAATATTTGTTTTGAAGAAATAATTGAATATAAACTTACCTCTCCAAAAAATATATTACAAGCATCCATTTTTATGAATATATAGATTGAAATTATTTTTTTAGGGATATTTAATCTCTATGAATTCTTTTTATTCAAATATTGTTAATACTTTACTAGTTTTTAATATGATTTCTTCAATTTTTTTGATTCAATACCAATACAAAAGGCCATGAATTTTGAATATTTAGAAGTTGTTTATGTTGGGGAGGAAATAGAGGATCTAGTTGATCTATACACTAGTGATTATAAGGGTTATTTTACTAAAATAAGTAATCAATGAGAATTCAATTTATGATCTTGAACCAGAAGAGAATATGTTTATGATTCTAAAATGGTCAAAACTAATGGACACCACTCATCTAGTTGGGAAACATAGGGACCCCAATTTGTTCTCCCCCCCCCCTTACCCTAAAATTTTATGTTTAATCACATCTAGATTTTGGTATTAGTATCATTAAAACATAGTCATAGCTAAAATTAAAATTTTTTGATCAAAATGTATATGAACATGGATAAATAATTGATGTGTGTGAATATTATGTTGTAAAACATTAATTTTTTCCCTTAAAGGAATTTTTGATTAACAAGGTAAAAATAATTGTATACATAAAACCTGTTATGTATTTAAACAGTGATCAGATTGGTCCGTTGGTTTTGATGAAAATAATATTTCAAACACATTGATTATGCTATGTAATCCAAAATTTTGTAATGAATAATTGATTCTTTCTTAATAGAATATAGAATTTTTATCAATTTGTTAGTAACAAATGTACAACTTAATCATATTAATATTAGATAAATATTTAATTATTATAAACAAAACAATTATAATAAAAATGGTTATAATAAATCATTATAATACAAAAATAATTAATTCTATATTAAATCTTATAGAATCTTATTCAATGTAAAATATATGTATCATAATTAAATCTATTAGTACAAATAAATTACAAATAGAATGAGAATATAAATGTGTAAATATCTATTTAATTTCATTATAATTAAATTTATTGTAACTAAATAAGTAAATGAATACAAATATTTTATCCCTGAGAGAAGGGTATCTAATAGATTAGAAAAAATGCCTCTTATTTTATACATATGAGAAAGAATGTCTTTCAACAACCATAGAATTCCATTGATACGATGATTAATCTTTCTCTCTAACATCTGGATACATTAATAAAATGATCTGATTTTCATTATCTAACTATCTATGATAACCCTTGATATGATGTTTAGATCTATCAAGGAATCCCCAAAATCCCTTATCTAATATGGTGATTGATTCCTCGGTCGTCCATTAACTAGAAGCCCTGGATCGTAATTGTAAAAACCAGAAAAACAAATAAATTATGAACTGAAAATGGTTAAAATAATTAATAACAAGCTATTCACTCTTGTAAGATATAGATCTATCGCATAATAGAAAAATAATCATTGTAAGTACATGTTTTTTATACGTTTTGAGAAATCATTAAATTATCAGGTGTTTATAGGAAACCCTTAAAATGGTCATCTTGATCTCCAAAATTCATATTTTCTCCATGATTTCCAAAATGAAGATGACAAATTTCACTCTAACAGTCATCTTATCAAAGAATACAAGACATAATTTATCTACACAAATATTGTAACAGAATTCATGCCATCATTTTTATTTATATCATTTATAGTGTAAAATGTTTTCAATTATGATAGAATATTGTTTTTCTGTATTCAGAAATTCACAATTAGTCAATCTGGTGGACTTCATTATAGTAATACATTACATGTTTATTTTTTATTAATAATATATTGATACTAATTCTGATGTAAAATCCGATTAAATCATTTTTCAGTATGAATTAAAAAAATTCTTAAATAGGATATGATAATGGTGAATCCAATGTTATATGATCCATACTCATTATATAATTTAATGAATGTTATAGGTTTATATTAATAAATACTTTTATATTATTTCATAGTATTGTAAATAATATTTCTTTTATTCAAAATTTATTAAAACAATTTAGACATGAAAGATTTAGTTAAATAAAAATTTATGAAATAGTTTTTGATTTCTAAAATAAAGGATTTAAAAAAAGATCTATTTGACTCCACAATCTCCCTTTGTTGGAAAGCAAAAACCCCAAGATATAAATTTAAAATTACATTGAAAAATATAATTCCATTTTCTTTAGAAGCATCATATTCATTTTTTAAACATTAAAAATTATATACACCTCAGTTTATAACCCTTATAAATAAATTGTTCAATTCAACTGACTCCCCATTATAATAATAATTCCACTGAGGATTATATTATCTTCTTCAGAATTTTGTATCCCCACTTTATAAAGAATATCCCCTTTACTGTATAATTATATCCCTATTTAAAATTTTTCCCCCTTTGTGATTTTCAAAATAGAAAAGGGAAAAGTTATTCTTATTCATGGAAAGGGTTCACAAAAATATACTAGAAATAATAACAATTAAGAAATTGAAAATTTTATAATAAATGAGTGAACATTAAATCTAGTATAAATTAGAATACATTCAATATTATTTAATATATAGGAAGAATTTTTTTTTGGAATTATTCTAATTTTTACAATAACCCTTCTTGAGAAATTATATTTTTTTCAAGCTCCTGAATACATTCTTCTAAGATCTGGTTTTTTTTTCATGATCCATCATCTTTTATCCTTGGCACTGAATCTTTTTTTCCAAATGTTTATTATACACTTCCTTTGATTTAATCATCTTAGGGAAAACATCAATAAAATTATCTAAAACAATAATATCACCTATAAATATATTGAATATATAAATTAATCTCACTGAGTTGAAACTTCATGATTTTGTATAAGTCTTAGATATCATTGGTTATTTTCTGATAAGTTCATCTGAATGTTTCTGTATGTATAACCCTTTTGGAAAAATAAATTATAAGAATATTGAAATAAATATTAGTTTTATTCAAATACTTCTTGAATTTTACTTGATTGTAATCATGAATCTTGATTTCATCATCATTATTACAAGACAATTTTACATCTTTATTACAACCCTTAATGTGAGATTCAGAATTTTATTTCAACACATTGAAATATTCTTCCTACTTTATCAGCATGTCTGTCAAAGAATTCACTGAGTCGGAATCATTGTATTGATTCTCAGTAAGTAAATCATACTTGGTTTATAATATTGTAAATTGTGGAATTTTTTCTCCTATATTCTTAAGGTAGGTAAAATTAAATAAAGAAACTAGTTTATGATCATATTTGGGGAATCCCTCTTTTACAAATTGTTTCTCTAACTGGTAATGAAATCTTCTTGAGCAGTTATTATTTTTCCATTACTTGAATATGAATTATAATTACCATCCAAAATCTAAATTTCATCAACATAATATCTTTTACTACATTCAATGTTTTGAATTTTTCTGTTTTCAACATTCTTTGATAAATATATATTTTAAAAAATTGATGGAGACTTATATTTTACATGTGTAATTGAATTATAATTTTCAATTCCTAACGAAGATAAAACTTTTGAGGAGGCATGACATGTAATCAATGAAATCATGTGAGAATGATTATCCCCTTCCTTTTTATTTGATGTTAAATTCCCATTTTTCGTCCTCCTCCTTAGATTAATTTTCTTATTCTTCTTCTTATTAATTTTCATCCATATTTTCTTCACCTTAATGATAGTTTTCTATTTCATGTAAAACATTTACATTATCATGAATTTCTCATGTACCTTCATTAAAATTCTTATGAAGTTATGACTCTGATCATATATCAAATTTTCTTGATGGAATCATTTCCGTTTCACAAAAAATTATTTTTTTTTATCAGGGTAGAGGCAACATCGTCATTGAAAAATTCTAATTCATGAATTTACATATTAGCATCAGGTTTTAAAATTTGTTTTTCCAATGTATCCTCAATACATTTCGTCAAATTTTCAACTTGAGTTCCACTTTATTGTTTATTATTTTTCTTATTTTTCATTTTCACTTTTTAAAATATATCTAAAACTCTAACTATATAGGATAGATCTTTGAGTGGGTCATTTCCTAACTATATATCTCCTTATTTTATTTCAACTTTCTTCATTATCCATTCTTTTTAATGGTATCATATACATTTTTTTCTTCTTTTGTATCTTTTAGGGAAGTGAATATACATTTCTTTTCATGATGTCAATTTCATATTTCATTATTTGTTTAGAAGGTTTTTCAACCAATGAAAAAACCTTCTCACCCATGAAAAAACATTTTTATTCAAATTAAAAAAATTCCTTATTCCATTTATCATAACATCATAGATAAATGAAATATTTTCTTGGAATGGTTTTGACATAATTTGAATATTAAAATGTCGCATGTCTTATTCAATCATCAAACTAATCGATACAGGTGACATTATGATTTGTGACCTGATTTATCTAAATTTGATATTCTTAATAGTAAAAATATTAAAGACAAAAAAATTTATATTCCTCATATTGATGAGAAAATAAAAAATTAAGATATTTTATACGTTCAGAGTGTATCAATCACTATTTCATGGAATGAAATAACCATTAATCCAAATTTATCAAACACATGTATCTAGTGTTAGTTGAGTGCACTTTTTTTTACCTTTTATGATAAATCCTTAAAAAATAAATTTTATGCTATTTCTCTTACAAATGTATACATTGAATATAGAGGAATTTGAAATGAATAAATGAATCTCTTTCCTCAAAAATAGAAAGTAAATCATCCATTTCCCTAAGATTAATCTTATAATATCTATGAAAGGTTTAGAAAGAAAACATTGATTTTCCATTTTATTTCAATTTTTTTTTTATAAATACCATTATCCAAATTAATATATAAGAATTCATAGTTATGATCCTTTTGATCCATAGATATGGTGAACCATCCTTGAAAATCTATCATTATACTTGAAGTGGAATCATACATATTTTAACGATATCCTGAAACTAACCTTTAACTGATTTCAAACCACATGTTATAATCATTGGTTGGATCCATCATATTTGGTGATGAGAAATAGAATTCATACATAAAGAGACAATTAGTTTAGGGATATTAAATGAGGTAGTGCTTTGCGAAAATAATTATTATAAAGTTGATATAGGACATGAGGGGGTCCCTTTTATATAAGAGATAAAACCAAATGGTTCAGATTCCAAATAGATTATCTGATTGATATTTGTTCCCTTTGATTGATCAATTTTGATATTATATAATGAAATATTATTTAAAACATAAAATCAATAGGATTTAAAATTAATTATTGTATTGTGTTAATATGATTAAGTTTAGATGAAATTGTCATCGTATTGAGGGAATACGATGAAACAAAATTTAAGAAAAATTAAAAAAAAATAACAACAAACAAGTATGAATCTAATCAGAGTAGAATGATGTTAAATTATAAAAGAAAAGAGAAATACCTTTTACTGTGGTTATAAGTATTATAATTTGTTCTTATTTGTTTTATAATAAATTATGAAAAAGAAAAAAATTAATATTATAGTTTCAATGGAAAATTCAAATATGATAAATTATTATGAAAAAATAAAAAATATAAATTTATTTGAAAAATAAGAATGTGATAAATTTATATAAAAAATAAAAGTATGATACATTTAAAGAATAAATGAAAACAATTATAAACAAAAAATGAAAATTATTGCCATTTATAACTATTATTATTACAATAAATTTATGAAATTCATAATATGAAAAATTTACTTGATAAAAATGGATTAAAAATACTAAAATATTTTGAACAAAAATCAAATGTACTCCCCTATAAAAGTAGTAAAATAATATAATGGTATGAATTAAATAATAATTAGATATGAATGATGATTTTACAATTATCATTTCTATTTTTTTTATTATTTTATTCAAATCTATTAAAATGTAATTATTTTGTAAAAATATCTGCAAGTTGTTCATGCATTTCGATGAATAGTAAAATAATATATCTTTTTTGTTTGTGATATCTAAAAAATGATGCCTAGTATCTATATTTTTTTCATGAGTGTGATGTGTGAGGATTTAACTAATGGGAATGGAAGTGGTGTTATCATATTGTATTTGTGTTTTAGTAACACCAGAGCCATAGTCTATGAGAGTGTGTTTCATCAATAATACTTGAGCACAACAAATTCTAGTTACCACATATTGGGAATCTGTAATGGAAGGACTTGCTTAGTGTTGTTTCTTATAAGACTATGAAACTATTTAATCTATTCATAATTGAAATTTTGTAGATGTAATTTTATATCCATTATCCAACAACTAATGTTAGAACCTTCATAATCTGTTAATTCAAAATCATTTTTAAGAAGAATAAAAAAGTCCAAAATCCCTAGTTCTCATTAGATAAAAAATCATTTTATTGATTTAAATGGGAATATTTTAGATTAACATAATATAATTCACATAAGAAAACATAAAATTGTATTTCCGGATGACTAGTTGTTAAATATAGTAAACATTTATCATACATTTGATAGTTGTTTGATCAACTATTCTACCATCTTCATCAATCTCATGTGTATTTGAGGTATCAATTAGAGAAAAAAAATACTTTTAGTATTTTCATATCCAAAATTTATAATAAGATCATTTATAAACTTATGTTGATATATATAAGTACCATAAAATCTTTGAGAAATTTGAAAACAATGAAAACAGGGGACTCACCTGTTATACTCATTTCAATCTCTGATTAAATAAGATTCACAAAAGAATCTATTAAATAATATTGATTTCATTCAAATATAATTTCATTAATATATATTTGAACATTTATAATAATTTTATTTACTTTCTTTATAAACTATTTTGGATCAACAGTTACCTAAACTTATTTTTTTGTAACACATATCTTGTTAACCTTTCATACCAGTCACTACGGTCTTTTTAATTCCACACAATTCATTGGTATGTTTATAAATTTATTTAGGATGTTTTGTGTCTTAAAAACTAGGGGTTTTCCTATATAAAACACCAATTGTACATATCCATTATAAAAACCACACATCATATCCATTTAAAAATGTTGAATGTTTAATAATGCTAAATAGTCTAATAGAATTGTAAAAGATTTAAGTATAGCTACCGATGCATACACTATACAAAATCTATTCCCTCTTGTTGGTTATAACATTTAGAAACAATAATTCCATAAATTTTAATGATTGTCCTTTTTTATTACATATTTTTTTGAAAAAAAATTATACTATAATTAGAAATGTATCTCTGGGATTTCAATAAAGGATAAGAATTTATTCAATTATAATTCATTTAGCTCATCCTTCATTGATTTTATTCATTCATTAGAACATAATTCTTCTTCTCGATTTTCAGTTTCAAATTTGGAAATGAAATCAAAGATGTTCATTTTTATTTCTCAAAGAAATTCAAGTCCTATCATTCTGATAAACATCACCAATGATATTATCAATGTGATGATCCTTAAGAAACTACAAACATGTGTTTATTAAGGTTTCTTCATAAAAATTATGTAGAAATTAGTCTTGATTAAATACTTTAGTAACATTTTCATGACTATTTTCCAAATTAAATTTGTCTTTTAACAATATTTGAGTATCATTTTTTGAAAACACGCATAAGGATATTAGTTGGATTTGTTTAAAATAAAAAGAATCTGTTTCATGAAATGAATGATGAACTATTTCCTAAAATGTAAAAAAATGTTTATTAAAAATTCTATATGCCATACAAGTAGTATAGTAACCTATGAATATACCTTCAACGTGTATGGGTGTGAATTTCTGTAATTTGTATTTCGTATTTAGAATGCATACATTGCATCGAAATATTATGAAGTGTGAAAATCTTAATTTTTATCTCTTAAAAATTAATAAGTTGTATTAAAAAATGGTCAAATTAAATACAAATTTTATTTTATATCATGTAGTAAAATTTCCTTTATCCCAAAAATGTTTAGCAATTGAGTATTCCCTCAACATTGTTTTGTTATTTCATTTTGAATATGATTTATTCATTCAATGGTACCATTTTGAAGAGGAGTTCAATGAGATGATACATTTTTTAATGCCATTATTACTATAAAAAATATGATTATTAATTTACCAATTATACCCTATATTCATTAAGAATAGTAATAATGGGATGGTGTTAATAATTTTAAATATTTTTTTCAAAATTTGTAAAATATAAAAAGGGTCCATATTTAATGGTTGGGAAATAGACCCATGTATATATTGTTCAATCCCCAACCAAAACAAATACATAGTACATGCATCCAATAATCCAAATTTTTGTAGGACCTAAATGATCTATCTTCACTAACTATAATGCATCAGAAGATGCGGCTTCAATAATAGATATAAAACCTCACTTATGTTGCTTACTATATTTAAAAGGGTCACAAACATTTTCAGAATCAAATATAATCTCCAATAAATCCATAAATTGTATTTTCTTAGTCAATATAAATAATTTTCTCAAGTTAAAATATCTTAATATTCTTTTATATAACCATGATTGATCATCCATTTAATAATGTAAGGGAATGTCTTGGCTCCTCATGTCTTATTTGTTAAGTGTATATACACTATCATGTAGATGGGAATAAATAATGAATTCATTAATTGAATTGTTTACTCTACAATTATTGTTCTGAAAATTCACAAGTTAACCTTCATCACATAATGGACATATGCCAATAAAGATTTCATTAAGGCAATCGAAAAATAAATCATATGAAATTGCTTTTTTTTCCATGGAGAATAATATTATCTATACTGATTATTTCTCAGTGAGGATTATCTATGAATGTAACCTTTCGATCATACATATTGATAATATTTTAAAATAAATATTTGTGTCAATTTATATTTATAGAACACCCACTATCCATATACCATGTATTCTTATTTTTGGTACTACCTTGGTTTTCTTGAAAAAACAATTATATTTTAAAAAACAAAACCATGTTGGGTACAAATATGTTAGTGTGGAGATTTTTTTATAATCCCCATTTTTTTATGAAAAATATGATTTCTGGAAACCTATTGATTGTTTTTAATTTATGGAAAAATTATTTTATCAATCACCTCAATTTTGAAATTTTGTACAGAACACATCATTTTAAAGAATAAAGAAGTTGTTACTAAAAACTAGATTTCTATAAATATATCAATACATGAACTAATTGTACATGAAAGAAGTTGTTTATAGATATTATGAAAACCATTATAACCAGTAGAAATGTTTGATAAACCATTATTTATTGAAAAATATTTGACTTTATTTTAATTAAATTATTCTTATCAACTCATGTATAGCATAGGAAATGATTTTCTGAAAACAATTTTTCAAAAAATACTTTTTTGAATTGAAATTTTATAATTCTTTAGATTAGTCTCATTATCATAATTGGTTTGTTCATGATATTTTGAAAAAAATGATTTTTCAGTTTTTAAAATATCAATTCTTGAATAATATTATTCATGTTATTCATTATCTTTATCATGTTATTTCATTACTTTATAATATTCATTTTTGATTAGTTTTTTTAAAGTGAATATTTTTAAAAAGTAGGAAAATTATTATCATCATTTTATGTGGAAGATTTTTCATCCTAAGAAATTATATTCTTCTAATTAGAATAATTTTCATTTAAATGCATACTTGTTAAATAATCACATGTATATTTTTTATACATGAAGGATTGATTTTCAAATGGTATTGTGGAAAAGAGAATGATATTATTATGCCCAGACTATTCATTATCACCAGAATCATTGGAAGTGTCTCCTCCACTTGAAATATAATAATTATTAGCTCAGAAAACATTCTATCATTTTTTCTTATATTACTTTATCTGATTTCCATTGGAATGTACTTCTTTTCAAAAATTCCTTTTGAGATTTGGGCACTCTGGTCTTATTTGTCCAACATAATTAAATTCATAACAAGAAACTTTTTTATCATTATTTTCATTACTTTTTTTGTTTCTTTTCTTTTAACAATAATGAAAATTATTTTTATCAAAAATCATATTCATTCTTAACAAAAGATTATCTAACTCATTTTGAGAATGTTTTGTATCACTTAAATTATATTGAATAATTACATGATTCATTATTGAAATAACAATCTTTTCGGGAGTTTGAGATTTCATTATATTTAATATAGAAGAAAAATATACTCCACCATTCTTTTTCATTAGATTTTAAGTGTCACTTTTTTTCCCAACCTCATAGTGAAAGAAAGTTCCTAATAAATCATTAAGAGTATGATTTTAAATCATCCAGGATTCTTAAATACCTATTCTTTTTTATTCCCACTCATTAATAATTATATAATTAATCTTTTAAACAAGGATTTCATCCCCTAATGTTGTTTACCACATAACTTGTAAACTATTATCAATTTTTTCATTCCATTTTTGTAAATTTACAATAGGTACACGATAAACAAACTGAAATTCATGATATTATTTTATATGATTTACTTTTATGGTTTAAAAAACATGTGATATTCCAAAAAGAGTAATCTATATTTAATTCAAAATACCATTAGCTTCATCAAAGGATGAAATATGACTATATAAATTTCTTTTTTTGGAATACAAAACGGTATTTCTTACCATATATTTCCCATAATAATCTTGGTTTTCTTAAATTGTAAAATTTTTAACATCTTTATCTGGAATTTTGTAACGAATAGTATACATAGAAAATCATATTCAACTATTTTATAAGGAAATATTTATTATATCTATCCATTATTCGTAATAATTACCATCAATGATTTTGGGTCTATTAGTATTGATATTATCTATAGATCTGACATTTAGTCCTTCAATAATTTAAAAAAAAATAGGTACAAACAAAATGTTTTCAATAATAAACATTAGCGTAACAAATGATTATAAAGAAGATGTTTATAATAAAAATAATACTATATTTTAATAGTAGTGAAATTAAAGAATCATCATGTATTTGATTAGTAGAATCCACCTCTAATAAGAAATGTGATTATCAGTAAAATATACTCTTAGATCTAATACCAATTGTAGTATAGAAATGTATATAAATATGGATAAATAAAAGAGGGAAGGTTTTTAATTTAAGATAATTACCTTTTTAAACATAATGTAAATTTAGTTTAACAAGGTTATTCTAATCGTGTTCATAAAACCTCTTATTCCTTTAAATAATGATCATATTGGACCCTTGGTACCATTGAAAGGAATACCATAATCAAGTTGATTATGATATTTAATCTATAGGTAATAATGATGAATATATACTATTTTAATATAATATAGAATCATTCTAGATATTGTGGTAATGAATGTAGTGTTTAATCATACACACAATAGAAAAAAATTTAATTAGAGTATAAAAAGATTCATAACCATAATGGCTATGATAAATGAGAGTAATATGTTGCATTGATTTTATCTTAAACAATATAGAATTATATTTATAGAAAATAATTGTATCCTAAATAATTATATTATGATAAAAAAATTACAAATAGAAGGATGTATATTAAATTATAAGTTTTTATTTTATTTCCGCGGAAATAAAAATCTTGTAATAATATTAGTAAATAAATACAATTCGTTTATCCCATTGATATCGTTATCCAATAACATATGATAAATCGCCCTTGTTTTATACATAAAACAAAGTATATATTTCTCTAACTTTATAAATCAACCAATTTGATGTCATGTCTGTCTCTCTATCCTCACAAGACCTCGATACCGTGATCAGATTTTCTCTGTTTACCTATCCTTGATAGGCCTCGATACGATGATCAAATTTTACTTACTATCACTGAAAGACTATGATCAACACGGCGATCGAAACCTCTTTATTCCTTTCATCAAAATCCCTTGATCAAAATCCCAACAATCATACATTATTAGAAATTACAAACTCAATAAGGTTACAATTACAAAGAACATTTTATTCACTCTTGTAAGATTCATAGCTCTCTCATAGTTCAAAATAAACTGAGTAAATTTATATTTGTATGTTTTTCACGTTTTCAAAATCCTCAAATGAATAGGAATTTATTTTCAAGCCTTCTAGTAGTCATATTGATATCCTATAGTTGTATTTTCTCTATGATTTTTCCAAGGACCTAGACACCTAACACTCCGATTGATATATTATAACCGAATAAATGACATCATTTTTATATACACATATAAGATCAAAATTAATGACATCATTTTTATTTACATCACATATAGTGTATATTTTTTTATGATAGAATATAGTTTTTTTTCATATTCTGGACATCACTTTTTGTCAATCGAATGGATTTCCTTACAATAAGTAATTACAATTTTCTATATGAATTTGAATCCGACGATACCAGTTTTGACATCAAATACTATTAAAACTTTTTTATGTAAAAATATGAAATATAAATCCATTAAATAAGATTTGATAAAGGTTCATCCAATTGTTATCAGATCCATACTCGTTTTAATATGTATAATGAATATGGTATGATCATAGTAATGAATACTTTGAAAATATTTCTATGAATGGTAAATCATATATGTTTTCTTAAAAAGTAATTAAAAAGATTTTACATGAAATAATTTGATAATTAATTATTACAAATATTTTTTTTTCTAAAAATTGAGTGGAATAGTCAAAAATATATTTTTATATCAATTTTTGGGGCTATTTTTATTTTATTTCGGTATTCTCACTCCTAACATCAACTGATGGATGTCGAGAAAAATTAAATTTAATGGCTTGGGATTTAGAAAAAAATTCCACCTTCATATTAAGGTTAATCGACTAAAACATAGTATCCAAGGGTCATAAAAACCTAACAGCCAAATGGTTGTCCAAAAAGTAATCTATCATGATTTACAATTATCATAATACTTATGTATTATTCTTATAATTATTATTATTTATATATTCCTAGTGAAAATTGGAAGCGTGTAGGGTATTAACACAAAAATAATAGTGATAATTACAATTAAGCTGTATGATTAATTATATTTGGGTTTTCATACCTTATTTATATTATACATCATTTAAATGAAGGGTGGTAAATTTATGTATGGGGGTGTGTTGACCAAAGTAGTTTTTTCGTGAAATTTTTCTTTATGATTATCTTATTTTTTTGGAACATTGATATTCAATGGATATTCATATCATTTTAAAACATTCATTGATTTTGATATATTTTAAATTATTTTTTAAAGAATGGATTTTAAATCATTGTGGGTAGGTGAACTATTTCCACGAATTCGATATTTATTGATTTTCTTGAGATTGACTGATTTTTACAATACATGGACATTAAACACTAAATTAAAATATATTTTTTCAGTCCTATGCGATATTATGAACCATTTTGACACATTATTCATAATACACATACATTCAAAAGAGAAAACATGATTTTGTGTGCGAACCAGAACTTGTAATGTTTCTCTTTCAATTCATTTGAAATAATTTAATTTTTATTATATTATTGAGGAATTTTATTATCTAACCACATTTTAACTTGAGTTCCAACATCACATGTTTCCCTTTTTTAAACCTCATATTGAATCAATTTCATTATACCTTTATTATGTTTTATAAGTTTATTTTTTCACACATACCATCACAATTGATTGTTTGGAATGAATATATTAATGTTTGAGTGTGGGGGAATATCCTTTCATATGGGTTCCAATGGTTTTGTTTTATTTCTGGGTGGTTTGAGGTGTGATTCATCATTTTAGGTTTCAGATAATGAGATAATTTGAAATGACTTCTCATTTCATTAATCAATAATTGAATCATTAGATTCCCTATAAAAAAAGAACAAAAATAAAAAATAAATGAATTGATATTAGCTTTAATTATTCATTATCATTTTATTATTGTATAATTTTCCACGATAAAATATTGGTTATGGATTTTAAATCAATAATTTTATTCCTTTATTATTTCATCCTCCATGAAAAAAATTTAATAAAAGAAAAAATATTAAACATGTTCCTTTATAGAGATATGAAAAAAGTGAAAATGAATGGGGAAATATTGGGATAAAATCAATCATTGTAATCACTACTGGTCTCATGTTCCACGTTATAAAAAATTGGATTCTATTTTTTCAAATTTTGATGTAGGATTGAGTG
This sequence comes from Viscum album, assembly GCA_963277665.1. Classification (NCBI taxonomy): domain Eukaryota; kingdom Viridiplantae; phylum Streptophyta; class Magnoliopsida; order Santalales; family Viscaceae; genus Viscum; species Viscum album. The sequence goes on from OY728162.1 coordinate 1,432,623,185, forward strand.
ATGAATTTTTTATTTTTTCACCTGATTATTCTTATAATGCCCTTAAGAGATTGACATCCTCTTTTGGACATAATTTTTAAATGATCTTCCTACCATACCAAATAAAATAAGAAACTCCAAAAAGGAATCATGATTGAAAATATTTTCATTTATCTTGGTTTGTAGAATTGGGAATTGTCCCAAGCCTATGGTGATACATGCATTTTCCATGTATAAGCATAACTATAGAATTGATTTCTCTATAGTGGAGAGTGACATAACATTCATGGTGTGGTAGGTTGTGATTTAGAAATGGTATTATATGTGAAGATGAATGCACTTATAATTGAGGAATGAAAAGAATTGGGAATTGTTTTTCATATTGTATATATGAAGTAATTGTTTTTTCAAATAATATCATGGATGCTTTCCCATTTTTTATTATTATGATAATTTTTATTATGATATTTTATGGTTTTATAGGAGTAAAACGATTATATGTGGGGGAGTGTTGAAGCTAATTATTTGACACATTATTAAATATTATTAAAAAAAAATATTCCATCATAGTGCAATTTTATGGGAAATTGTCACATTTTAAGTGGTTTTTGGTATTTTGGGACTAATAACAAATGGAATATTATTAGATTATAATAGTTTCAACTCATTTAAATTTTTCTACAATAAATGATATTATATTTATTTAAATTCTTAATTTACTTTTTTTATGATTCCCAACATCGTGTTTTTCATTTAATATATATGGAACCAAATCTCAATTTTCCATAATGAGGCCCAAAACCAACTCACAATCCAAACATCAAATTAAATGAATAGATCTGGAAACGTTTTGAATATTTTCTAATATTTTACAACACGATAGACAAATGAATCTGAAATTTGACACTAATGGAAAATAATTCTGGGTTAACAAGTTTATTATTTATAGCCATGGATTATTTAACCTCCTCCAAAGATTTAAATTCATGAGAAGATTAATCCTTTGATAGTGAATAGTCACCTAGATAGATTAATATTCTCTTGTGTATTAGAAATACTCACTTCATTTCATTTCCAATCAATGAAATACATCACGGGTTCATGATAAATACATATAAGAATGAATATTTAAAAGAGGCATTTCCAAATTAAATCACTAGTTTTTTATACAAATAATAAATAGTATGTGGATTTATTTGAAGCTTATATTTTCACCCCTCCTCTCAATATAAATATTTTCTCCTCATCATTAAAAGTAGCTGAGAAATGGGGTGAGTCTTCCCTTGTAATATATTTTTTACAAATTTAAAATATTTTTCATTTGTCTAATGTATTATAATTTTCCAACCTCTTTTATTTTATTTTTATTTTTTTGTTCTCTTGTTGAGTGTACCTTAGAAACTCCACTAAAATGGATATATGACCTTGGGGTTTATTATAGTAGGAATAATAAATTTATTTAGTTTCAAGTGATTTAATTTATTTTATTTATTCAATGTATTGAATTTTGGGGGTAGTTAAATTGATTATGGTGAGTTGTGGCCCATTTTAATCATCTATTAGTTTCTTATTCTAGTTAAGGAATCATTGTCTATAGAACTATTTGAGTCACACAAATGGTGGAGCATGGAAATGATTGTGATGGTCTACAAAGAGGTCTCTTAGATGAAATTCGAAAAAAGAATATCCCTGAATACAGAGGTATTGGTATTGGGTGATGATAGATCAATTGATAATTTGAGGTGTGATAGGTCTTCATTATCCCATTAAGTTCAATGTTGAAAACTTTTGTTAACAAATGATTATAGTCACCATAAACTCATGTGACCAACTATCTTTACCCTTTATATTTAATATAAATTGTTTTTTTATTTCATATACCTGCATATTTATATTTATATTTCATGAACATTAATCCCACTCATCATCATTATTTATGTTTTTTTATAATTTTTAGAATATAATATTGATAATTGGAATCAATTTAATTTAGTGTGTCCACCTCAAGACATTGAACGTGGGAGTTCATAATATAATTCACAGATGGGTAAATACAATATTAAAATAGAAAAAATTAATACATTCTCTATATCATGGACCTAATATATAAAATTACCAGACATTTTGGAAGACATATTTATTCCATGACGTTTTTCCCCTTGGGGAGAAAATGTTCCCTTTGTTGGAAACAAATGTTGATTGATATGGAAATTAATTGACTATAGAGTGCTTAGTCAGATCCAAATACAAAAAAATACCATTTACTAGGTATTTATGATAGGTTTGAGGAAATTTGAGGGGATTAATTATTATCCAATATTGGCATCCAAACAGTGTATCATTAGATTAGTTTGAATAATGAATATAACATAAAAACTACCTTCTGACAAGATATGTGTCGTAAGAGTTTTTTATGTTCATTGGCATGTGTAACGATCCTACTATATTTATGTATTTTATATATAGGGTATTTATGGGAAATCAAGAAAAGTTATTAATTTAAATTATAAAAAATATTCTGATATATTCTAAATAGAGTGAGTTTCAGAGGCCCTAAATTTTCATAACTAGATATTTCAACATAATATAATAATATCAACTTAATTATAAAAAATAATATGACGACTGAAAAGAGGTATAATATTAGAAATCTATATTGAAAAATTTAATATTTCATGAATTATCATCAACATAACTCATAAATATTAACCAATTTATTAATCTTCCTAGTCTTAGCATACATAGAAAATATCATGATAACATGGGTGAGGAAAATATAATAAATGGAGAGATCTAATACTCAATAAGGGTAAACAATGTATATGTCAATTGAATATCATATGAACTCATAATAAAAACATAATGTTATGAAATCATGAATATAAATTAAAAAATTCATACCAAATATTCCATTGATCATAAAATCAATTCACTAAATAAAACATTATCATTTTAAAAGGAAAGTATCATAAGAGAACGAAATAATCTTAGCTAAATAGTTAATCATAACATTATGTCCAATAAGTTCATAACTATTATATGTATAGAAATAATTTTATATTTCATGGTTAACTATCGCCTCCATGAATTCATTATGTATTGGACATCCCTACTGATTTCCCATATAATTGTGGTTCATTCATCGACATTTATGTCTCATAATGGATCATGACCATATCATTTTTTTTCTCAAAAATGAGTCACACACCTCTTCATGTTTCTCATAACTTATCATGTACATCAACATGTTTCCCGTAATTATATCATGTTATATAAATCCTTACCCAATTCATTAGAGGTACATATTATTCCATTAACACCCATATCATAATGAAAATTATACATATGTGAGCCAAAAGACAAAATTATTCTTCATTGAATAATATATAGAAAATAAAACAGTTCTATAAACATTTTATCATAAAAGAACAATTTTAAATTAAAGTGTTTGAAAAACATTTCATCATTTAATCATTTTATAACCCATGGATAGCGGAGTTAGTTTAATAAAAATCATTTCACAATAATAAAATCCATCTAGGGTAATAATAATGATGGTATCCTATTATCATATCCCCAGTATAGCATAAGTGAAATAAAAGCACATTATCTTATATGGGAAAGAATTTTGAAGGATCATTTGAGAATTTTCATGAGAAAAATATCCTTTCTACAATGAAATCACATATATAAAATAATAAAAAATATTCAATTATTAATGAAATATTTTTTAAATAAAATTAAATTTTTGTTAATGAATATTTAATTCATTGATCATTCATGATGGTGGGAAATACCTTTCATATTTTTCTTGTTAAAACAATGAATCCTTTCACATTTTCATTATAATGTTAAAATTACAGTGTTTTATAAATTGAAAAGTAGATTCCTTTCAATAAATTTTGAAAAAATACAACAAGGTTAAAAATGAATTTATAAAATCATTATATAAAAGTACAAATAGATTTTAGTACATTTTTATAAAAAATTAACATAGAAGTGTAATGATTTTTTTAAAAAGAAGCAAATAAATTTCATTTTAATTAAAAATATTAATCTGATTTATTTTTTTCATAAAGAGTGCAAATGAAATTTAGAAATCATTTATTTCTAAATTTAAATTGTGAAATTAAATTCATGAATATATTTAGCGAATGATCATAATATTTCATCATCAATAGGATAATCATAAATAATCGAATTATATAATGAGTGTGTCATAAAACATTTATGTATTTGGAACATTTTAATCAGAATCCTCGTGAATAAAATAAAATTAATTGGACATTTAACTACACATTATTTTAAAATTAATATAAAAAAAATAAAGGGATCTATACATACAACCTAAATTAAATAAAGGATAAATATGGCTTCTGTATCAATGAAATAATAGTTAAACAAAGACCCCTATCCTCATGTCGTGAATTTCATCATACACATTAGACACTCTTATATTAATAATATATATTTATAATAAATATATCACTATAAATTATTAATATATATCATTCCATATTTGTTTCCTAAAATTTTATCATTAATTTTTCAATAATTCTTCATTAAAATCCCGATTTTGGGTAATTATTTCTTTTTTCATGTATGTTTTTGTTGGGTAATTTTGTCCCCTATAATTTTATTATGGTTTAATCTATTCATAATTTAAATAATAATATAATATATATATATATATATTAATTATATTCATATTTTTAGTCATTCATAAATGTTATAAAATGGATAATAAATCACACTGTTCATGGAGATGGTTAGTCATACATACACTTGAACAATGCATCAATTTTCACAATGAATAGAAATGAAGAATGTTAAATATAAAATAAAATAGAAATAATTTCTTATTTTATCTTATATATAAAATATATTCATCTACTATATTTTTTTACAGTCCATGTAAAAATGAAATAAGAAGTGAATCACATCGATTTCGGAGGTAGTAATTTTCCATATAGATTATCGAAGGTTTTGTTTTGCATTTGACAAAAGGTGGTATGGATGTAGGTTATGTTTACATTGTAAGAAAATAATATTATATTGAAGTTATTTGTGTTTTTATAACATGATATTTGAATTATATTTTCATGAGGTGTAATTTTAAATGAAACAAAAAACTCATGGTTATGAACAATACATCTTTTTCATACGACCTCATAATGTTTTTTCCAAAAGACTTCCTAAAAGGGTTTTACGACCAATATATGGACTCTATGTCATGGGGAAGGATGTAAGTAATATTTTTTGGTTGCTATATTCTAAAATAAATCTTGTTATAAGAGTGAAGAGAATAGGATGGGAGAATATTTTATAAGTGGGGGAGAGGACCCACTAGAAAAAAATATGGAAATTACTAAAAAAGAATAAAAATGACTAAGTTATTACCAAGAAAAATGAATCAAAATTGACATATATTCTATGATGATATAATATTGGGTTGAAATATGTCAATTATATCGTATTATTACTTTTTTGATTGGAATACATACCCCAATCCTTTGGTTCATCACTTGGTAAACCTCTTTTAACCATAACCACTATAATTAATTTTTTTAATATTATTATGATTAATAATGGAAAAAATATTTTGGATTGGTTTAATAATATTATTTATATTTATTAAAAATATGTAATCCATTTAAAAAAACTTAATTAATAAAACAACAATATTTTAATTGAAAATAAAAGTTAGAGAAACGATGAAAATGGTGTTTTCCCAAGAAATTATTTCATAAGTATAAAATGTTTTTATAAATAATTTCAATATTGATTTGAATAAAATTAATTTTCTTTAATAATAATAATAAGATAGTTTAATTAATGTTACTTTTTTACAATTTTAGAACACGTTTCAAAGTATTGAATTCTTTAATAAAAAGGTAGTTTACAATAAAAATTAGAATTTTCACTATTATGAAAAATTAATATTTTAAAATATTAAAAACATCCATTGTAAGATAATTTGGAATTTTTATTAAAAAAAATTCATTTTTTTAAATATTTTTGTAAAATTAAAAAATACCAAATTCATTATTTGTTGACAATAATTAAAATGAAATACTTTTTGAGAAATGTGTATTTCCAAAGACAACTAACGAATCTATGAATTGTTAACATCTTATATATCAATATAATTTCTTTATGTAAATCCATCATTAATAATTTTTAATTTTTTTACTCATATTTATATCATAAAGTATAATGTCTAGGTAAAAATGATGTCTACAAAATAATATTTAGATTATTTTTGGATCATTAAAAAATTGTGTTGCGTCTAACAGAAGAAATCAAATAAGATAAATTTATTTTAAAAATATCATAAATTGTAAGTGTGTTAACTTTTATACACAATAAAATGAATTTATCCCATAGAATTCGGTATCTTAGATAAAAAATGAGGATAATTTATTCTTTTCATATCCTCAGGTTTCAACATGGCTTCATCAGATTTCTGATTCTTCAAGAGAACATTAACCAGATGAGTAGTATTGTTCAATATTAATTTATTTCTATTATATAAGTTTTACAATGGTTTTCCTTAAAAGGAAATTTTATTCTCCAAATGCATTCCATATGTGTTTAGTACGTGTGATAGTCTAGGTATGCCCTTCCTTAGGAGAGACAAATAAAACATGTCATAAAACTAAGAGAGGTTTAGTGTATGTTTCAAATGATAGTATACTATCTGATTCTGATCAACAACATTAAAGGGGAATATAAAACTAAGTATCCACATTTAATTACACAGAAATATCATAATATTATCCTATAGATAAATTCGAAGAAACACATTCTCATCAAAATCATATTCTGGTCCACACTAAAGATTACCAACAGAAATGTTTTCAACTCTGAGTTGTCGCGATGTGTAGCTGAATGGAACTAAATTGAGTATCCATTTCTTCATATTTCCTTAATCCAAATATCATTCTTTGTTTAAAGAAATCCATGAACATTGTATCCTAAAACTACATTCCATAGAGGGATAGAAAAGGATCTATATAAATTCTTTATTGAAATCTATTATTGTATGAAAACATGACCAGATGAAGATATTGATCCCAACCACCTTTTAAAATTATATAACATGATATCATCATATAATGTATGGTTTACATTATCCTAAAAAATTTATCATCTATGAGGGTGATAATTATTGTATAAAAATAACATCATATCGAGAACCTTATGAATATTTCACCAGAACATATAGATAAAACATGAAACACAATTAGACATAATTGAATGTTGTACTCCATAAAACCACACGACTTATAAAATGTATATACTAGAATACAAGGAGATAGTCTCCCTAATACTGATGAATTGTGCTGATAATGAAAGGAAATCAACCACGATCCAAACATCATTATGCTCTTTAGATGTTTTGGCGAGACTTACACCAAAAACTCGTGTGATTTTCCAATTTCCATTTTGGTATGGGTATTGTTTTGAACATAACTATAAACATCCCACTCTTAGACATAATTCACTATAATATCATGAACTGTGATTCAGACTATTAAATATCACCCAATATTACTTCCCATAGGAAATAGTATTTTAGATCACTATATATAACCATACATATAAGACAAATAGAGAAGTAAGAACTATAGTCTTCCTCTAACATCTTATTATTTATATCCGGCACAGAAGAAACACATACACAATTCCAAAAAATTATTATTCCATCAAAATAATGGTTATACCTATGAGCATTTCTGACCCTCTTAAAAAGCTATATATCTTTCTTCTATGCATTTTTAATATTCACATGGATTAATGGTTGAAATATAATTTGAGAAAGATAATATTTATCCTCCTCTTTTACAATATCCAAAACAATCCTATGAAAAAATAGAAGTATTGGATATTTTGTTATCCTCATCATAGTTAAGAAATATTGATCCTTCAGACTCAACGCATTAGCCACGTTTTTTTCCAACTAAGATTTTTAATTTATGTATAAGTAATAAAATCTAATGAAATCCATTATTATTATTTGGAACATATTTAATTTTCTCTATTTGAATATTCAACATAAAATTTTATTATCAGAATACATATATCACACCTTTCTCTATAAAGATATATCCACATTATCTTTAATGAAAAAAATTAAAACAAATAATTGAATATCATGAGATGCGTAATGTTTCTAATGAATTTTATTTGTCATGATGCATAATCTATCAACACATCATTAGGATTGGGGAAACATCAATATCCCTTTATTGAAGAATAATTATATATTAAAAACTATTCACCAATAAAAGTAATGTATGAACAAGTACACAAGCTAAAATTCTCTTCATTTCTCAGAAATTGTCCTCGCAATTATTTATTATATGGTACTTTTCTCCCTTCTTGGTAAACTTTTTGAGTTGGTTGAACATCAATGAAAAGTATTTCATAAAATATTTGTAATATATAGCTGAACTGAGAAATCTATGGTTCTCATTTATCCTTGTTGTTCTAGAACAATGTTAAATAACACCCAACCTTTATGAATCCAAAAACATTCCCACTATATATATTATATTACATAAATATTAACCCTTTTAGACAAAAAATTAACATTTTAAATATTTATTGTTAATGTATCTATTTCCTTAGTGTCTTCAATACAATTCTGATGTCATTATAATGCTCTACATAGTGCATTGAATATATAAGAATATTTTTTATAAATCATACTACAATATTATCAAGGTAATATTTAAGGAAACTATAGATTAAATCCAATCATATAAAGATTGAAATAGTATGGCCAAATGGTATAAATATATATTCATAATGTATATACATTTTATGTAATTATGTCTTGGGTATACCAACATTCATGACACCAAATATATGATGTATAGAACAAAATTATATCATGATAAAGTATTGACCTCCACACAATTGATCAAAAATATAATCAATACATGGTAAAATACACTTATAACTGATTGTGATCTTGTTTAGATCCAATTAATCAATCAAGAGTAACAAAAATCTAATAATATTATTAATATAAGTAATATGAGAACTTTAAGGTGATACACATGGCTGAATGAAAACTTTTTCATGTTTCTCTATGAGGTTCCACTTAAATTTATACAACTAAATATGTCCATCCAATATAGATTCTATAAAATAGGTGTGTAACCAAGTAAATGATATGTTGAGAACAAAATATCATGATTCATTGGAATATTAGGAAATATATCATGAAGTATATTAAAAACTAAAGCACAGTAGGTGTATCATACATTAAGTGTTTCTTTCCAAATATATATAATGCTTATTTAAAATATGAATCAATATCTATATAATGGAAGTGACCCTCATCAAATATTTATATACATCATCAAACTGATAAAAAATAAGAAAGTTCATCATAAAAACTCATGACTTGACATCCTAAACAATTTTTGTTTAATTTATGTGGATAAATATAATTCATGTATAATATAACAACAGAATCTTCCATTGGTATGAAAACAAGATTTATGGAATTAATTTGGAAAAAAATTCATTTTTAGAAGAATTAAATACATGAGATGTGATCCACATAACATTAGGGGTTTTCATTACTAATTCAATACCTAATGTTTTGGGATATGGATTAGCATTAAAAAATTAATTACCTGGTATAATTTAATTTATATGACTAATAAAAAATCATATACATCAATATTTTATCTTACATATCATCATAAAAATTAATTATTATGTATTCAATCCCTTGGAAAAACAAAAATCCTCAGAATGACCATTAGGAATCATTGACAAAAGTGAAAATTCATTTATAAGAAGTATAAATTAGGAAAACAAAATTAAATCAATGACACCATATGTTTAACATAGTTCATTCTTGATAATAATATATTTAAATCCCTTATAATGGTTTTAACATATATTGTTAATTTTTAAAACATATCATCGAGGAGTGTTAGACCATGTGTGTAGTGAGGCCCGTTGTCATGCACCAATTAACAATTAAGTGAAATCCCAAGGAACAGTTTTTATATTTAATTCACCAAGATACAAATATACTGGAGCTACATTCAATAGTTGTGTCTTGAAAAGGATGCATTTTTTTGGAATCCACTGACTCTATCATTCAAAAAAATCCATGATATTTTTTCAAAATTTCTAATTATCCTTTGTCATATCCCAAGGGTTGTCACTAAAATATTGTTATCATAGTTCCAATGGTTTTTGAAACATGATATTTGATACCTAATATAATGATCCACCATTATCATACATATATATTACATCATATCCTATGAATATTCAATTAATATTTCAACAACATGAATGACGACCATAAGGTATTAGTGTATTTAGAGACTAAGATACACAAACAACTAATTCATATGTGAACTGTTTCATCTGAAACTCTGTTCATCATAACCATCACCCTTCATAGACGTATCAAAAAAAACATTCTCTATATCCTGGGAAAGAGAAACATAATAAATTTTTAGGTATTATTTTCAGTAAGGGTGTACTAGAGATATATCATTCAATGGTCACATGAATTAATTAGATAATAATAATGGTATGATATCATGAATATAACATCCAATGATCATACCCTATCTACATGGATCATTAAAATAATTCCCATCAAAAAACATTATCATTTCGAATCATTTATTTATAAGATCTATAAATGATCATAACTTAATTAGGAACCTTACAGTTATGTAAATTAAGAGTTAAACCATAATTATTATTTAAAAATATCACACATCATTGTAAAATATTGATCCCATCAAATAATTATGTATTAGTAATCCATACATAATTCAAATATCATTAGAGATAAAGAAAATCACCATTTTCCCATAGTTGATCATGAACACCAATATTTATCCCATAACATATCAACAATATTAGCTCGTTTCCTAAAGTTGATCATGTACATGGAATTATTTTCTAAAATTATGTCATGATATATAAATAATTACACAATTAATGGGTGGGTTATTTAATTATGGGCCCACCCATATAAAAATTGTAATCCTACATATTTGGTCTACAAGACAATAACACATTAATCATTGTATAACCCCTAAATGAAAAATGGTTTTCATGAACATTTTATCATAACATAACCGATATAAAAAATTAACGTATTGTAAAACATATATAATTTTATCACTACATAACCCATGGAAAAAGGAAGGGGTTCAATTAACATATTCTAATCATAAAAACCATATATAGTAAGAATATGGATGGTATCTTTAGATCATTTCCGTAGAGAATTTTCTGTAAAATCAAAACATGCCCTCTTAAATGTTAATTGGTTTTTAAATATAATTTTAAATAATTCCTAATGAATATAACCTTTCAAATTTGATATCAATAATTTAAAATATAAAAGCGTCTAAAATATTATATAAATAAATTTCTTTGATATTTTCTTCGGAAATTTTTTTAAGGAATATTTAAATCATTTAGGAGTCAAGAGGTTGTAAAATAATTCTCATTCCACACATTATTCAAAATATTTCTTTCACATTTTCTATAAAAATACAAAGTACCATTTTCTAAAAAGAGGCAAGAACATTAATTTTTTATATTTTCTAGAAAATTAAAGCAAGGTTAAAAAATTATAAAAATACATTGTATAATTGTATGAATGATTTTGGTAACCAATTTTTAGAAATAATGGATATAGAAGATAGATAATGTTCTGCTAAATAATGAAATAAAGGAATTTTTTCATAAAGACATCCATTTGATAAATTTTTTATTAATGATTGGAAAAATAAATTTAATAATGTATGCTATAGATATATGCATATTTTAATAAATTTATTTAGTTTTTATAGAGATAGATCATATTATTTCACTATCATATGTATAATTATAAACATTCCCCACAAAAAATAGAATATATCCAAAATCCTTAACCACATTAATAAATTTTTTATTATTAACCCCCGTGATAGAAAAAACATTATATGGATTTTTAGATATAAAATTTATTTATAAATAGAATCATATAAGTAATTAACGGAAAATATATACACCGCATAAAATAAACACGTAGTAATTATGGGATGTGTCAAACAAAAATAAAATTATGATGAACACCCATACCTAATATCACGACCTTCTTCACACAGTTTTCAAAATCATATATAATAAATATATGATTTTTGAACCTAGATTATATAAACATAATCATACATATCATACCCTATATTCTTTTAATAATGTTTTTCTTTTTTTTATCAACAATTATTTGATAAAATTGTTGTTTCTTGTACTAAACCCTTTGTTTTTCATTGTTTTTTAATTTTCCCCTTTCTTTCATGATTACTGTTAATTAATCTCAAAAAATATGATAATTATATAAATATCATAAATATTTATTATACACATATTTATAATCATCCATAAACGTTTCATATATGAAAATAAATTACATTATTCGTGGAGATGGAAGGTCACATGTAAACAAAAATGTTGTTTCAATTTTCACAATAGACGAAACAAAAGAATGTTAAATATTAATTAAATTTTAAAGAATAATTTTTATATTATAGATATCATTCTTATTAATTTAATCTAACTTTTTTACCATTCGTGTTGATATATAATAAATAATGTATCACCTCACTTCACAAAGTAATAGTCTGATGTACACATGATAGACTCTTTTGTTTCCCATTTGATAAAATTGGATATGAATGTAGTTTATTACACTTATATAAAACATATTACCATATTTAAAATAAATATTTTATTATATCATCATATTTTTATAATAGTTACATGTGGTGAAAGATGAAAAAAATAAAAAACATATGGGTAAGATATATATATCGATTCATCATAAAACATCATAATATTTACAAAAAAAGCATTCATAGAGAGATTTTATGGTCCAAAATAGACACAAGTTCGTGAAAATTGTTTTATGGAATGTATTTTGGTGGGTAATTTCATAAATTCATGGTTTTGGTAGTGTGCATAGGGGAGGCGAGGAGATGTTATTTTATAAGTTAGGGATATGATCTATATAGAAACCAATTTGAAATTTCATAATCCAATAAAAAATGATTAATTAATTTCAAAGAAAAATGAATAAAAAATTTCATAGATACAAGTGTAAATATAAAATGTTTAAATATAGTGATCAAGACTATTGTGATAAATTTATTAGGAAAATATACCCTTATATTTTGATTGCTTCCATCGGTAAACAAGTTCTAAGAACCGGTATTTTATTTTATTTTTATTTATTTTAATTATTCATTGCGTCTAAAATTTTAATTTTACGAAGGAAATAATATTATTGATACTAATACAAAATATTTGTTCCATTTTTAAAAAATAAATTCAAAATTGGGGATAATTGTATTTACTGTAAAAATTCCATATGTGATGAAAAAGATTGTTTCCAAAGGAAACTTTCTCAAAAGTATGAAAGGGTTGTATATAAATATTGAACATAGTATTTATAATAAATACATAAATTTTATTAATAATAATATATTTTAACTATATATACTTATAATTTTTTAAACAAAATATGTTTCTCTATATATTCTTTAAATGAAAAGGATATCTCCAATAAAAACTAGTATTTTTTAAAATTAATGAAAAAATTAACTATTTCAAATAATTCGGAATACATAACTATAAGATATATTAAAAATATAAATATAAAAATCTAATTTCGTTTGGAGTAATATTAGAAATAAAATTTTATAAAATCAAGTTTATTATTTTCTCAAAAAATCATAAATTTTTTTTCTGAAAAATTTATTTTCAAAGCATATGTCGAAATTTTTAAAAACAATAAGGTAAAATTTATCAACATATATTATTTATCAAAAAATTTCCTACAAACTTTACAAAATATATTTTTTATTATTCATACCACCATGTTGAAAATCATTCTAATAATTTTACTTTGTTTTAATATTAGTTGTATATTGTGGTTTAAAAAAAATTTATTTTATGGGTAACATAGGAAATTTTTGATGTTAAATTTATTTCAAAAATATATATACTTCTTAAATTCATTGGGAGTTTTATGAGGGGTATGAGGATCCTATAAATATAATATTACATAATTTGAGGAATTATAATTTTTTTTAAATTCAATAAATATGTGTTCTGGTAAACAAATTTTTAATATTATTTGACATCCTCACTAGCGATGAAATCTATTTGGATATAGAAAATATACCTTTGTAGTAGAGTGGCCATATAATACAATTATAATTGATATTCATATAATATTTGGCCTATACGAATAATATTTATTTTTTTATGAACAAAACAAGGATATATAATCTAATCCCAATGTCATCTCGAAAAGGATATAAGTTTTTTTTGAATAAAGTATTGTGAATAATGTTTAGTGGAACTGATTATGATTTTTTTTTGTGAAACAATATTAACTATATCCATAGTTTAAAAAGGTATTTCAATCTGTAGTGACAAATATATGAAATGGATTTGATGGGTTCTATTGAAAAATGACAAGGTAATCACATATGCATCAAAATAGATAAATCCTCTTGATAAGATTTAACATACTGATAAATTTTTGTCACCTATAGTCTTCCATTCTCTGATATTTTGGAGACAATAATTTTTTTTGAAACATCTAATATAGGTATATATAAAGACCATAAAAAATATAGGTATATATTCAAAGAAATGGAATTAACCATGATACAATGGGGATTGTTGGAGATTCTTAATTATTATTATTGTTCAATACGTTATAATCATAGAATAGAAAACAGTGTTGGAGATGCATTGAGTGGTAAATATCTTAGTGTTATTATAAATATGATGATTCATTTAGATCCATTAATCAAGTAATCGGTATGGTTGGACATGGGAATCATAATGGAAATGTCATCATTAATCATATCCCAAATGAATTCTCAACATTGTTTATTGGATAAGATAATTTATAATAAAAAATATGATGTTTTGATGCCAAATAAGATAGTGGTGGTGGAAAATTTGATGTTTCCTGAATTCAATATTGATGAATAAAGTGTATTTAATTTATTTATAAGGATATACATTCTATCTTTTACAGAGTTATTTTATTGAGTAGATGGATGAAGACCATTTCTCTATGTTCTCAATACATACTAGAAGTGCTAAAATTTATATAGACATACTTAATAATTAATGGTCAGATAACATGAAAAGGGAGATTATTGATTAAACTTGAAGTTTCTTGGAAGGTCATTAGGTGAAGGCATATTTACAACATTATAAAGGGTTATTAAAATAAATATACATAACTATGCGGAAGTGGTATAACATAACTATATGCATTCCCCCCAACCTTCTTAACATATTAGTTGGAAACAATTTTATATGGGAAATCATCAATTTGTAGAATGTTGTTTCCAATCTGTTTCCAAAAGAAATGTCTTGTACTAAGAGTGCCCAGATTCTTTTATATTCAGGATGTGGTGAAGCTCAATGTTGTATCATAGTAGACTATTTCTATATGAGATTAAAGTGTAACTAATTTGTTCTTGAGGACCCTTTAAAAGTCTATGAACACAGATGTAAAACAAAGCTCATCCTATAATTCTTAGACTGAGGGGTTTTTTGTGAGGAAAATATAAAAATTAAAAGACTTCACAAGGGATAACTGACACGGTATTCCAGAGAGTTGGGCCAACATATTCCACATATCAAATTATCCTATAAAAATAATTTTAAATAAAGTATTCTAAAGGAAAATTTTGAAATAATCAATGTAAAATGTATAAAATTCCATCTTATTATCATTTTGGTGATAAAGGGAAATAGTTTGAAACATACAATGTAATGAAAAATAAAAAATATATACTAGTAATTTTGAAACACAACAAGTATACATATATACAAAAAACTAATGATGAAAACGGATGTAAGGATAAAACATTTGATGTTGGGGATTATTATTTTAAAAATATATCACTACCAAAATGTGTTTTGATGTATTTAATTTAGTAGAAATTTATGTTATTCTAAATTAGGAAATTTAAGAATCTAAATCATGTTAATTTTTTTTATAAATTATCACTACCTCCACAAATTTCTTATGTGCACACTGTCCTCCACGTGTATCTGTTGAGAATTTTATTGTCGAAACCAAAACATGTATTGAATTAATGGTGTGGAATTTGAACCAAAATTGATTTATAAAGAGGTTGTAAACCAATTTCTTGATGTAAGTTAAAATAAATTGAGGACAAAAAATATCACATAAGAATTCCCAATGTAAAATTAAATGCTTGAAGAATATTCTTCAGAACATATAATATTTATGAAGTAAAAATATCCCCATTTGTTTTCTAGAAAGATTAAATATTTTAGGATTTAATTCAATAAGGTTTGGTGGAGAATATAATGAATTTAAATTTACATCATTAATTAATAAAAGAAAACTTCATTTTTGAAATGAAAATTTTATTCTTTTCCCAAATGGACTTAAATAGAAAGACTATTAATTAAATAATTTAATATGTAATGTTATAATGCCTATTAATATATCTTGGACTTGTATTGTGATATTAAATCCAAATAATAATGGCTATATAGTAGTATACTCGATAGAACCAAACTATTCCAAGATTATTTAAAATTGCATGAAATATATTTTAAGTTAAATAAATTAACTCAAAAAGAGATTTTTTAAGACACATTGTTAATTTTGTAGTAAATGTCGATGAATAGTATAATATATATAATATATAATGGGGAAAGTAACTATTTGGTTATGACAATTACATAACTATTGGACAATATGACCATTTTATCTAAATGTTCACTAGAACTATAACCCTTGCTAATAATATTAAACATAGAATTAGTTATGATAATTTTTAATAAAAATTGACAATAGATAATGAAAAGAGAAATGATATTCTAAACCTATCTATTCAAGGATTTTAGATCCATTTTGTTAGAAGTTGTGAGGGATGTTGCATTAATAATTCATACACTTGACTAATCCCAAGAATATATTTAAATACAATGTATTCAATGAAATCTACAATTGGAGGAGTTCAAATTAGTGGAGATCACCATGAGGTCAATATTAGTTGTTCCACCACATTAAAATACCATTGTGTAGTGCCTTATCCTTAAGATGTGTGTTGGTGTAGTATGGGGTTTTGTATACAGATGTTATAATAATAAAATTTTAATTTAATTTGTGTAAATGATATATTTATTTTTTATAATTAAATTTACATAAATAATTTAATTAATAATAAACAAAATAAAACAATAATAATTGTTTAAATTAATATTTGGAAATAAAAAAATTACAATCGTATTTTTAAAATATAAAAAAACTATGATAATAAACTAAATTATTTTATTCAAATTTAATCTTAATAAATTATTCATTTAATATTTTATTTATTTTAATACAATGGATAATTTAATTATTTAATGTTCTATAAAATTTTGTATGTGATTTAATGTTGAATATGTCATAAAGGTAATAATTTTTCACTAAATAAAGAATTTTTATATATATGTGAAGATTATTAAATTTAGGATATTATTTTGATAAAAACACTATTTTTAAAATTATCATGTCAAAATGTGGTGGGGGAAATATTGTGAGGATTTTCAAAAATAAGTATTTTAAAATGATTAATAAAAATATAGTTTTTTGTTTTCTCTATGTTTTATAACATCATAAATATGTAATAATGATGTAAAATTTTTAAAACCTAAATCCATTGAAAATATTTTATTTTATTATTATTATGTACATTAATGGATTTAAATCATTTTCCAAAGACTATAAGTGATAATCCCTAGACGAAATTTGAAATTATAATTTTATATGAAATATTTTAAGTAAAATTAAGTTGTCCTTGTCCATAGTAATACTAAAAATAGATTTTGGATCTAATTGGATAACATATTATAAATAAATACTCAATATATAATCCCATGGGAAATAACCATGGTTATGCTAATGATTTTCCATTTTCTTCTACCTAAAATTTGACGACATAAATTTGGAAATTATTAAACAATTACTCCACTTTAATAATAAATATCTACCCATTAGCAATTTACTCTCTAATTAGTATCATTTTGTCACTACATTCTCTTAAATTCCAATATCTAGAGTCTCTATACGGTCCCTCATATATCCTATGGTATCATATTCCATGATTGATGATGTTATATCCCCTGTGAAGGGACCTCTCAACTTATACTTTTTCATTAATGTATATATTATTATGTATATATTATATATATATAATTACATTCATTTCATAGATTTTTATAATCTAATTACATGAGAAATAATTTTCTCTCAATGGTATGCCTTATTTTTCACCCATTATTCCCATTTTTAATCCACATCATATACCAAATATGTTACTGAAATTGTTTCATAGATTCATCCCTTTTGCATGAAATATTATTATGATTCCAATAGCCAATCAATTTCACTATTCTTGAGTATTCAAATATATCTAACATTGTTTCATTTATTTTAGCATTTAAGATTTGAAATATGTATTCATTTCTCATGTTTAAAAATAATTTAATGCTCAAGTCCCCAAAAATATATGAAGGTAAGGAGTTTTACAAGAAACCCAATCATTTTTTCCCACGAGTTATTGTTATATTTACAATGATTATATTCATAAAAAATTGAATTTAGTTATATCAAGGGTGTGCGCTCATAAAACCCCAACACATTCGATAAACATTCAGTCTCAAGAGATGGATAGATTTATGATATGATGGTTAATAAAATTTCTAATTTGGTTTTATAATAACGTTTGGTAAAAAATGTGATATTTTTATAAATGTATCATTATTATATTATATCACCATTTATATTTTATTCATCATGATTATTAATTTATCATATTCCTCGAGTTCTTAGTACCATTCACCATTTTAATGGCACATGATCACATTATAAATTATTCATTTGTTATTGCAGTTTTCATTTTTATTCGAACTACATTATTTCAATGTAATCCCCCGTGATATTTGATGTAGTAAAAGTATCCTATAATGAATATACAAAAATACATACATGTTTATTAGATGAATTTTTATGTATTCACATATTAAATCACAAATTTATTAGAAACTAATCCCCAAAATATCCATTGTATTAATAAATGGTAAATAATTTAATAAAATTGATATGCATTAAAAATATAGGTTTCCAAAATTAGAATTAGTTTTTCAACATCGAGCTAAATAAATTATTCATTTGTTATTGCAGTACTCATTTTTATTCTAACTACATTATTTTAATGTAATCCCCCATGATATTTGATGTAGTAAAAGTATCCTAAAATGAATATAGAAAAATCCATTCATGTTTATTAGATGAATTTTTATGTATTCACATATTAAATCACTAATTTATAAGAAACTAATCCCTAAAATATCCATTGTATTAATAAATGGTAAATAATTTAATAAAATTGATCTTCATTAAAAATATAGATTTCCAAAATTAGAATTAGTTATTCCACATCGAGGTAAATAAATATTTATAAAATAACATTCTGTTTGATAATGAGAAATACAGGACTCATATTATCCATATTTACTAATTGATAGTGTGGGTACTGTGTAATAACACAATATTTTTCCTTTCAAATTATAATTGTGATATTCCATACGTGTTTCTGTAAAATTAAATGTCTTTATAATGAAAGTGTCACATTTAATGGATCTTCGTACTATATTATGATGTGGTGGAAAATATAATTACATAACATTCTTATTCACTAGTGTTCTACATTCTTAGGAGTAGGGTTTCTATATCCTCTTGTTTCCAATAGTTATGTTTTGACCAATGTTTTATCAAAATAATAGTGTTTTATTTAGTATCATTCCCTACTATACATGTTTTATCAACCATTTCCCTTTTGTAAATGTCTATATAATGATTAAGCTAGAACGTTACCACTTTAAAATTATTATCTGGTCATATATGTATCTTCAAAACACACGTCTTGAAATATGTTTTATTTTCAATGTTGAGATAAATATTTAATAAGTTCCAAAAATATATATTATGTTTGGTCAGAGTCATATTTTGAGTCTTGAGGTTTAATAAATTTATCACTCTGTTTACTCTTAATGTATGTAAATAAAAAATCTAATGAATAAATCTTAAAATCCTTCCAATGTAATTTCATATAAATATATACCTCAAAAAACTAAATATCACTATTATTGTATGATATACTCTAGGTTGTATAAAATAATATTCACTATTACATTAGTAAGAATTTTATGGAAATATAAAAATATTTTTCATCATATTAAGAAAAGTTAAATATTTTTTGAAACCGGAATCCCACTAAATAATTTGTGGATTATATTTCTTATATAACATGGTTTCACCATTATAATTTGTTTCTTAGGTTCGATTACCCTTGTTCATATTTTCAAATTCTCAGAAAATACTAAGCAGGAGTTATGGGTAAAAAAATGGTTTAAGTGAGAACATAAATAATAAGGCTCCCTACTATTGGATTCTATGTATTTTAATAAGTTATATTTTTTAAAAACATACTAACTATATCATGTTAGATACTAAAATATTCATTAATTAATTATTATGAAGTATATTATAGCATTACAATAACAATTCAAAGAAAAATAATTAGAAATTAAATTATTTGATAT
The DNA here is from genome assembly GCA_963277665.1 of Viscum album. Taxonomy (NCBI): domain Eukaryota; kingdom Viridiplantae; phylum Streptophyta; class Magnoliopsida; order Santalales; family Viscaceae; genus Viscum; species Viscum album. The sequence continues at coordinate 1,432,643,864 of OY728162.1, forward strand.
AATATATCAATACTGCAATACTAGTGTGGACTCAATTTACTAATGCATGATATCATATGGTAATCATATTAACCTATGCTGATGAGTTTATTATAACAATAAACATGTTTAAAAACTATTTTTAAATATAAAACTACAAGGTAACATAACAGTCATCATAAAGATATTATTTATTTTATTTTAAATTATTAATTTCAGTCCATACCAATAGTTGGACAACATCAAAATAATACCATTATTAATGTTATTAACTAACAAACTTTCTAAGGAAGGAACAAAATTACACTAAAATTATGGAACAAACCCATGTCACCAAATGATAACAATAAATGTCATGGACTTGAAAAAAACATGTGGGATAATTTTATATAAATGAAAATCCTTGATATAGACAAATATGATCATTGATAAAAAATGAGAATAAATCTAGACGTATAATAAATCAATAATTACAATACTAGATTATGATGAAAAAAATATTCTAATCACAAGAAAATAATACTCATGGTAAAAATTAAAAATACATTAATGTGGTAGCCCCCAAATGGTGACACATGATAACAACAATAATAATTAACTCCAAATATCGAAGTCCACAACATCACACAACTCTACTAGTAAAAAAATCATCCCCTTACAAGTATCATGATAAAAAATGTGTCCAAAAACACCAAGGATCATATCAATGGGTTTATTACATAACCCAATAGTTGAAACCTGATACTTCACCCAAATATCTCTAAAACAAGAAGCATATTACCTCCATTTTATTTAAAATAAAAAATATTTACAAGTATAATAACTAGTGAAACAGACAACAAACACACAGACATATATATATATAGTAGAATATATTTAATTCAAACAAAAAAACACCTGTGTGATGAACCCACAAACTCATCCACAACATCAACCAATTCAATAAGTACCCAAATACAACTGTATACTCCTACAAATTTGATATTTTCATCCCACTGGTCCCCATATTTAATTCAAAACATAATCCAATATGCCAAAATATTGGAACCATGTCACTGTATAACCCACATTGCCCTATGCATATTCATATTAACACTTGTGCACTAAAATTGTGTTATTTTACCATATCCAAAACCATTATTCTGAAAACTACATTATTAAAACAATTTTGGAGAACACCTTAAGGCATGACCCACTGGTCTTATTATTAAGAACAACTAAGAAAATATTTTCCCAATGAAAATTTCACAAGGAAATTGTAGTGATCTAAAAATTAATTTATTTATAAATTATAAAGTATTAAAATTATTAGAGAAATTAGAAAATATGGATCATTGACCTACCTCTGAATGGTTTTTACATGAATAATCAACCCATGACCTTGAATATGTATGTTTCTAGATCAAATAAAAATGATTCAAAATTAAGAATAATCATGAAATAAAATAACTAATACACCCAGGAAAGAAAATACATATATAACATTCCATTTAGAGGAAATGATAGGATAATGGAGGTGGAAAATGATGAAATTACCTTGCATTTCACAGATCCAACGACCTCAGATACATTTTAATCAAGAACTAATTTGTAGAAGATCACCAGAATTATCTAATGGAGTTCTATAATTTGAGGTGTAGGTTTTAGGTGGATGAATGCGGGTTTTTTCTGAGATATTTTTGTTTTTAAATAATTTTATAGGTATTTTTATTTCATTCACATAGTACATCTCCATGGTTTGGAAAACTATGTGATATCCATAAAAAATCAGCTATGTCTAATTTTTTATAAAGTCACATAGTTTGGATAAATAGTTTTCTGAATATATTACTACTTAAAAGACCTATATATTTCATTAAAAGTATCTTAAGAAATCATCAATGATTCCCCTAACCATGCCTGAAATGTACACCCACAAATTCCTATCCAAAATACTACAAAAACAATTGGAACCATCTCACGGCTTAACCCAACCATTCTATATATTAAAATAAAAAATAAAATAACGAAATACATCATTATAAGGGTTTTATATGAAACATTCATGTCATATTTTTAGCCTTATATTGGTCATGAAAAAATATTAAGTGGGCGAGAGGTTATATTTTATTATATTAATTGTAGAACAAAAAAAATTACAATAATCAACGAATGTGGAACAAGTGGGAAAATATTCAAGGATAGGTATGGTATGGATGAAATAAACACATAGTATAAATTCTAACCATTATATAGTTTCTTCATAGTATTATATATTATTTTAACCACATTTTATCCCTTTTGACCCATTTATCCCTTACCTTGGTGACAAACATTTAACATTGTTACTATTTAATATGAAAAAAAAGAAAAATTACCTATTTATAAAAATGTGAATGTGTTGATTCAAAATATAAAATTATTTTACTATTATTAACTTTCCATAAGTGTTATAACATAATTTTACAATAATTATGTTCCATTAAAAAATATTATTATCATGAAAAAATATTTTTAGTTATAAAAATTTATCATCCAACAAAGGATTTATTTTACTGTTTACAAAAATTTTAATTTTTTTTATTATAAAAAATAAATATATTAAACATGTATATATATCTAAATCAAAATTTATCCTTAAAAACACTCAGTAAACTTCAATTAAATGTTTCTACTATAATATAATTTTACCTATGTTCAAAAAAGTATAGAATTAACATACAAATTCAACATAATAAATTTGAATGAATTTTGATACACCATAAATTATTATTTGATTAAGAAAAAAAGATATATATATATATATATATATATATATTGAAGTAATTATTATATGATAAAAATTTCAAAAAATTATTGGTATTTAGACAACCAATATTAATCACTATTCACAGAAAAAATTATTATTTTCAACAAAATAACAAATTTTATCCCTATTTTTTTGATATAATTATTTAAAAGTGATGTCAATTTATCCAATGTCAAATTAAAAAATTATATAATTATGATTTTATATAAATATATAAAATTAAATAAAAACATATTTTAATGAAATCTAACCCCATTTAACTTTTAATACATATCAATTTTATTTCATAATATTTTTTATGAGTTTTATTTTTTTAACATTAGATATTAATAGTATATTTTTTTACATTGAATTTAATAAAATATTATTCATTTTATTTTTCTGTTTCTTATAATTGAAAAAAAAAATTATGTAATGAAAATATATTATTTCATATCATTGTGTAACATTCTCCCCTTAAAATAAATAACAACAATGAAATTAAATTTTTTCTTAACAAAATGACTAAATTATGATTAATTCCTTTGTAAGATGATTAATAGTGGGGAAAAATGGTAAGAGCCATCATCATCACCAATGTGAAATTATAAATATCATTGAGTATGAATCTAAAAAATACCTCATTTTCTATGAAAGAAGGCACATATCTAGCGGTGGATTTGGGAGTCATTGGTGTTTTTTATGGAAGGTTGTAATGGGGAACCCGATATGGAATAATTTAACAATACCACCCCATTTATAGTGGGAAAAATAGTAGGATATGAGCTGAACAACCTATACATTAAATCCTATGATGTGTATGGTATAGTAAAATGATTCCATATAGAGTTTTCCATTTCAACCATCCATTAAAATCCCCAATGACTCCAAAATCAATAGCGAGGTACATACCTTATTTCATAAGGTAAGAGGTAATCTTTGGTTTTATACCCAATGATACTTCTGATCTAACATTTAACATGATGATGGATGGTAGGTCTTATTACACCCCTTTTGGGGGATTTATCACCTATTCCATCACACTCTTATAGATTTAAGACGACTTCATTAATCTCTTCCAAATCCTGATATGGAATGGGTTACTCTTAAAATTTAATGATTTTTTAATCCTTCTACATGTAAATGGGTTTATATTGATTAAAAAATATTTATTTATTTTATGTTCTTAATCCATTTTATGTTATTTCATAGCAATCAATAACTACTTATATTCATGAATCAGTATAACATTGAACTCTGATGTTTACTCCAATATAGAAAGAAAGTTGATATTTTGATGATCTAATTGAACCATTATGAGGTGTCAAATGTATCCTTTTAATATTAAGAATAATATCCCACAATAATTATTGATGTATTTCAATTTACCATAATGGAGAATGCATATATATGGGGGAACTAAGAAATCGGGTGTAGAGATCGTTCTTTTTGACGAAGTCCTATATTTTTTTCTTTTCATGATAATTAGTGTCATCATAGTTGGATTAATACCCATGAGGGTTATTTCAAAATTGTTGGAAAATTTTGAATGATTTTGTAGGGTGAAGTCATAACAAGCCACTGAATGGGTCTTACACACTATGGATTCCCAAGATATAGAAAATATATAGTGCTAGTCATATACTCATTTCATGTCCCAAATATTATGTGACCCAGAGCATGGTGTGAGATAGAATTGATAAAATGTAATTAGACATGTTAAAAATGGATTCAATACTTTTTTACTAGGGTGGACTTTATAATTTGGGGCATCAAAATGATCATGAATGGTGTGTTACATTACAACATTGATAAAGAGTACAACACACATATACATAACATTGAGGATGTCAAATCCACTTGAATTGTCTATCTATATGGATTGTAAAGCATGGTCATTGAATTTTTGTGATAACTAGAGGTGGGTACTAGTGGGTATAGGTCCATCATCAATGATGAATGGAGCCTATAATATTCTATATAGTCTGGAAAATAACTCTATGATTGGGGGGGTTCTTATGAACCAAGTGTCTCTTTGGAGGAAAACATATATAACTAGTTTTATATTGGTATGAGATTATATGAAGGGTTCCAAAGGTCCATCGGGGTTCTAATTGAAGGATACCAACCTGAGAACCTGATTGTGTAATCTCATACATCATAGATAAAAATGTACCTTGTGGGAAATTTATGATTCATGAACGGTTTTTTTTACCCTAACAGTAGGGTCTCAAACTAATGAACATGTTATCATTTTGGGGAGATGTAAACAATTATTACATGACCTTTTTATAACACATGGGGAACCATAAATCATGGATCATCATTTTATAGGGCTATAGAATGGTCCATTTTATCTTTATTCCTTATTTATTTATGCCCAATATTTTACCTAAACCTCATAGGTGAAGTGTTCAGTGAGAAGAGACTTGAATTTTTCTTAGGCCACCCTTAGTGGGTTTTCATCCTAAAAATTTTATTTATAATCCACTAGAAGGGTTAGAGTCCTTTTATTTGGACCATAAAAGGATAATGATTACGGTCATATATATTTGGCTGAGGTGTTTTCATAGGAGCCGAATTTCATGAGGTAAATAAAATTTCTTTTTGTTTTAACATCATTTGGTAAGGATGTTTTCCTTGTAATATAATGTCATGCTGAAAATATCTGGAAAGAGATGTGAAATTATTGATGACATCTATGGAATCACATTAAAATTTATTGGTTCTTTTTAATGTCAGTATCACCTTTTATCTATAAATATTATTCTTTATGGGTATCCATATTTTTCCACACTTTTATCATGGGTTTATCTTGTTTTAGAGACATCCATGAATAATCCTGACTTGTGTATAGTTAGGATGAGTATGAATGAATCGACCCTCATTAAAATAAGGTACATGATACTTTTATGGTTGGGATACACTAGGTTGGAATATTCATATTATATATGTATGGATAACAAAATAATAATCACCATTAAGGAGGTCCACCACATAGACCTAACTCATATAGGATGGATAATGATGATATTCTCAGAGTGATTGGGTCTTCACATAAGATGCATAATTTGAAATGGGAGGTTTTAAGGATATTATGTCATAGTCATGAATTGAATATAGGTATGGTTCATAAATCTATAACATTGATAGTATAAAAATAGATTCAATTAATTGTGTCAAATAATGTTTAAATCATAATCCAGGAATATCTATGTTAACTAGAGTTGGTAACCAGTGTGTACAGGTCCCCCATTGGTAATGGCAGGGGACTATATTGACCTACAAGACTAGGAAAATAACACAATGATTTAATGGGGAAATTCGTGGGATGAAGTAGTCTATTTTGATGAACAAATCCATGTTACCAGTTTTTTATTGAGAAGATCCTAGAGAAAGGATGTCCAAGGTGCATAAGGTTATAATATTATTTTATCAACTTGATTAACTGGTTTTGTTCACTGAGATATTGAAGATAATATTTTGGATTATGGGAAGTATAATATTTTAAAAGGCTTTATCTCCTTAATGTCTACATTAGAATGTATTGAACACATTCATTGGAGAAGGAATAAAGAATTATATTCTTGGGTACACAGCCTTCATAGTTGTTGATTTGTTCACTATGAGGGGATTTTATCATAATTTTTAAATTCTCTTGTTGGAGGGTTGTTTATTCAGTTTAACATCATGTTAAAATGACATGTTTATTGATATATGGTTTGTCTTATTGTTTCCTGCTAGAGAAGCTTTCTAGGTACCCCATGCTCACATGTTTCATTCTTTGAATGAGAAACAAGGGGTGACTGTTTATTCTAATATGCTATGTAAGAGTGGTTTTAAGATGGACCACTATGTAAGTCCTTCCCATATGCAGTTAAGGGTGAGTTATATAAACATTTTATACATGAAGGATGATCAATGATTCATGATATTGGTTTCCCAATATAATATGTGATGGTAGGAATCATGTAACATGTAGTTCTTTTATTAAATCTCCCAATATTGATTTGATCAATACACAGGGAGAGATGACATATTTATATATATTATGGATAGACACATGATCGGGGATTCATGAAATAATTTGTGTACATAGATAATGGGAATAAATCCAAACCTAATTCCTAAATGGGAAACTATCTATAATCGTCTAAACCATATGAATAGGGGAAATATTTCACATTGATTATTATATTTGGACCCAGGATTAGAGATATGGGCATCACTATGTATATTGGGATAATAGGAATCAGTCCACATGATGTTCTTTAATGTGAATCTCTCTATACTGGTGAAACCCATTCATGGAGGGAGGAATTGTTCCCATTGAATATTTTATTCAAAATATAGATTATATATACATACATCACTATAAATCTTATGATAATATAAATCAAGAGGCATGTATTCCATGAAAAATAGTGAGGTGGGAGACAAAACCCAAGGATTTTGGTCCTCTTAGGTCATGGACATTTTTATGTCATGCAAGAGACATCAGTATTGAAGTTTAATGTCATGTGGTAAGTAAATATGGCATACCTTTTAAGTACTTTCGATGATGACCCAACATTCCCTAACATTAACTAATATGTCATAATTATATGGGGAATCTCTTACTAGATTTTGTAAACCTGTGAGAGTAGTGCATTGTAATAGAAACAAGGAATGGAAAAGGTTTCATTCTTGACACACAAGTGATTAAAAGCAATGACATGGGAATTATGTTTATTGTGGTAGATGGGCTAATAACAAGGGTCTATGAATATTTTTTTAACACCACGAGATTTTATGAGAAGTATTATTTTTAATTTATTTTATGTCTTGTGTTGTATGCTACACCAAGATTATCTTGCGCTACATTCAACACCGTATTAGCTCACAGTATACGCAGCACTATTCATGGATCGTGTTACACATAATTTCATGTTCGTTTGATAGAAGTTATTCTATGAAACATTGAGTGTTTATATATATATATATATATTCAATGTATAAATGAAATATTTTTGGATTCTATTGTACACCAAAAAATGGAATCTTTCACTATATGCAACCCTGACTAGGCTTTCTTTACACACAATCATGACATTCCACAATAGTGTGAATTATACGAAATACCGAGTTTCACTAAACAAAGATATGTTATTAAAATATTATATAAACTTGCCATTATGAAGAGTAATACCGAATTTTTTAAATTTTATAAATTTTAACATTCAAAATGGACTTCATTTTTGGATTCGGAATATCGAAATTATCCTAGGGTGAAATTTTGGTATTTTTATGAAAAATTTCAATTTTTGATGAATAGTGAAGACACTGAGTTATTGGTTAAAGCCAAATTTTTATTTAAATAATCATTTATTTCATTTTAATTTACTTTAGGGAAAAATATATACATAATACTTATATATATTCAATTTAATTCATTGGTGTAATTTTATAATAATTTTAGATATATAAAAATTTTATTGAACTTTTCTCCGTCTTTTACCCACCTCATGGGATCATTTTCAATCGTACAAAAAAACATAATTTTACCACTTATGTGAGTTGAATTTCAAAAATCCGACAGACACGGTTAAAATCAAGGAGTAAAATATGGTTCAATAAGATTAAAATAATTTTGGTGAATAGTACTTTTTTACTTTTATTTACCATGGTTAAAAGTAGTAGGGTAATTAAGGGTAAAATGATATTATTATTACCCTGAAACATTGCCTAATTATATTGGATAACTTTAATTTGACCTAAAACAAAATTAGGAATAAAATATTACCCTTTAGGTCCACTTGGATTAGATTAGGACACTTAGGATTATTTTATTTAAAGAATAGTTAAAAGAGTTAAAATCGATGTTTAATAACTAAAACATTTTTAATATAGGGTTTTATTTGAGATAAATTAGACTATATATGTTAATTAAAAAGATAAAAATATTTCTTACATAATGGTATTTTATTTATAACTTTTAGACATTAAATAATTTAATTTATTTATGACACAATGATGATGAAGTAATTTCCTTATTAATGAAATATTAACATAATTGATGTTATAAATACCCAAATAAATGTAATTTTAGATTTTTTATGTATTACAATAATTTTATAGGTTAATGTGACATGTTAGTATTCATTTAATTAATATTGTTTGAACTAATAATGCTGTTATGATTTAAAAAAAACAATTACCAAATACTATCAAAATTGACATAAAATATTTTTTAAAACAAATATTATATTATTAATTGATATTATATTCATAAAAATCTAAGGCTAGTCCAAAAGACTTATATAAGGTTATATATATTAATAATTAACCACTTGGGGTTAATTTGGCTTGTAATAGTATGTTTATTAACCATATAGTGTAAGAAAAAAAGAAGACACGGTAAAAGTTAAATTATTTAACTTAGAGTTAAATATATATGGTAATTTTAAAATAGTAACCTAAACATGCCTAAAACCTATTTTTTGAGATTATTTCGACCCATCCCCACTTTAGCTTAGAAATAAATCAATGGGGAATGATTGGGATAAAATCAATCATTGTAATCACTACTGGTCTCATGTTCCACGTTACAAAAAATTGGATTCTATTTTTTCACATTTTGATGTATGATTGAGTGATGAATTTTTTATTTTTCCAATTAATTATTCATGTAATGAACTTAAGAGATTAATATCCTCTTGTGGACATAATTTTGAAATGATCTTCCTACCGTACCAAATAAAATAAGGAACTCTAAAAAGGAATCATGATGGAAAATATTTTCATTTCTCTTGGTTTGTAGAATTGGGAATTGTCCCAAGACTATGGTTATACATGCATTTTTCATGTATAAGCATAACTGTAGAATGGATTTCTCTATATTGGAGAGTGACATAACATTCATGGTGTGGTAGGTTGTGATTTAGAAATGGTATTATATATGAAGATGAATGTACTTATAATTGAGGAATGAAAAGAATTTGGAATTGTTTTTCATATTGTAGATATGACGTAATTGTTTTTTCAAATAAAATCATGGATGCTTTTCTATTTTTTATTATTATGATAATTTTTATTATGATATTTTATGGTTTCATAGGAGTGAAAAAATTATATTTGTGGGAGTCATAAAGATAATTATTTCACATATTTTTAATTTTTATTAAAAAAATTAATCCATCATAGTGTAATTTTATGGGAAATTGTCACATTTTAAGTGGGTTTTTGTATTTTGGGACTAATAACAAATGGAATATTATTATATTATAATAGTTTCAACTTATTTCAATATTTCTACGATAAATGTTTTTATATTTATTTAAATTCTTAATTTATTTTTTTTATGATTCCCAACATCATGTTTTTCATATAATATATATGGAACAAAATCTCAATTTTCCATAATGAGGCCCAAAACCAACTCACAATCCAAACATCAAAAAATATGAATAGATCTAGAAACGTTTTGAATATTTTCTAATATGTCACAACATGATAGAAAAATGAATCTAAAATTTGACACTAATGAAAAAAAATTCTGGGTTAACGAGTTTATTTTTTATGGCCATGGATTATTTAGCCTCCTCCAAAGAAGTAAACTCATGAAAAGATTAATCCTTTGATAGTGAATAGTCACCTATATAGATTAATATTCTCTTGTGTATTAGAAATACCTACTTAATTTCATTTCCAATCAATGAAATACATCACGGGTTCATGATAAATACATATAAGAACGAATATTTAAAAGAGACATTTCCAAATTAAATCACTTATTTCTTATACAAATAATAAATTTTCCATGGATGTATTTGAAGCTTATATTTTCACCCCTCCTCTCAATATAAATATTTTCTCATGATCATTTAAAGTGGCTGAGAAATGGGGTGAGTCTTCCCTTTTAATAAATTTTTATCAAATTTAAAATATTTTTCATTTGTCAAAAGTATTATAATTTTCCAACCTCTTTTCTTTTATTTATATTTTTTTGATCTCTTGTTGTGTGTACCTTAGCAACTCCACTAAAAATGGATATCTGACCTTGGGGCTAATTATAGTAGGAATAGTAAATTTATTGAGTTTCAAGTGATTTAATTTCTTTTATTTATTCAATTTATTGAATTTTGGGGGTGGTTAAATTGATTATGGTGAGTTGTGGCCCCATTTAATCATCTATTAGTTTCTTCTTCTAGTTAAGGAATCATTGTTTATTGCACTATTTGAGTCACACAAATGGTGGAGCATGGCAATGATTGTGATGGTCTACAAAGAGGTATCTTAGATGAAATTAGAAAAAGAATATCCCTGAATATAGAGGTATTGGTATGGGGTGATGATAGTTAAATTGAGAAGCTGAGGTGTGAAAGGTCTTCATTATCCCATTGAGTTCAATGTTGAAAACTTTTGTTAACAAATGATTATAGTCACCATGAACTCATGTGACCAACTATCTTTACCCTTTATATTTAACAGAAATTGTTTTTTATTTCATATATCTGCATATTTATATTTATATTTCATGAACTTTAATCCCACCCATCATCATTATTTATGTTTTTTTATAATTTTTAGAATATATTATTGATAATTGGAATCAATTGTATTTAGTCTGTCCACCTCAAGACATTGAACATGGGTGTTTATAATATAATTCACACTTGGGTAAATACAATATTAAAATAGAAAAAATTAATAAATTCTCAATATAATGGACCTAATATATAAAATTAATAGACATATTGGAAGACATATTTATTCCAAGAAGTTTTTCCACTTGGGAGAACATATTCCCTTTATTGGAACCAAATATTGATTGATATGGAAATTAATTGACAATAGAGTAATTAGTCAGATCCAAATACAGAAAAATACCATTTACCAGGTATTTATGATAGGTTTGAGGAAATTTTAGGGGATTAATTATTATCTAATATTGACATCCAAACAGCGTATCATTATATTGATTTGAATAATAAATATAACCTAAAAACGACCTTCTTGACAAGATATGTGTCGTAAGAGTTTTTTTATGTTCATTTGAATGTGTAATGATCCTACCATATTTATGTATTTTATATATAAGGTATTTATGGGAAATCAAGAAAATATATTAATTTAATTTATAAAAAATATTCTGATATATTCTAAATGGAGTGAGTTTCAGAGGCCCTAGATTTTCATAACTAGATATTGCAACATAATATAATAATATCAACTTAATTATAAAAAATAATATGAATAATGAAAAGGTGTATTATATTAGAAATCTATATTGAGAAATTTAATATTTCATGAATTATCATCAACATAACTCATAAATATCAACCAATTTATTAATCTTCCTAGTCTTATCATACATAGAAAATTTCATGATAACATGGGTGATGAAAATATAATAAATGGAGAGATATAATTCTCAATAAGGGTAAAAAATGTATATGTCAATTGAAGATCATATGAACTCATAATAAAAACATAATGTTGTGAGATCATGAATATAAATTAAAAATTTCATACCAAATATTCCATTGATCATAAAATCGAGTTACTAAATAAAACATTATCATTTTAAATGGAAATTATCATAAGAGAACAAAATAATATTAACTAAATAGTAAATCATAACTAGATGTCCAATAAGTTCATAACTATCCTATGTATAGAATTAATTTTATATGTCATGGTTAACTATCACCTCCATCAATTCATTATGTATTGGACATCCCTACTGATTTCCCATATAATTGTGGTTCATTCATCAACACTTATGTCCCATAATGGATCATGACCATCTCAATTGTTTTTCTCAAAAATGAGTCACACACCTCTTCAGGTTTCTCATAACTTATCAGGTACATCAACATGTTTCCATAATTATATCATGTTATATAAATCCTTACAAAATTCATTAGAGGTACATTTAATTCCATTAACACCCATATCATAATGAAAATTATACATATGTGAGCCAAAAGACAAAATTATTCTTCATTGAATAATCTATAGAAAATAAAACAATTCTATAAACATTTTATCATAAAAGAACAATTTTAAATTAAAGTGTTTGACAAACATTTCATCATTTAATCATTTTATAACCCATGGTTATCAGAGTTAGTTTAATAAAAATCTTTTCACAATAATAAAATCCATCTTGGGTAATAATAATGATGGTATCCTATGATCATATCCCCAGTATAACATAAGTGACATAATATCAAATTATCTTATACGAGAAAGAATTTTGAAGGATCATTTGAGAATTTTCATGAGAAAAATATCCTTTCTACAATGAAATAACATATATAAAATATAAACAAATATTCAATTATTAGTGAAATATTTTTTAAAATAAAATTAAATTTTATTAATGAATATTTAATTATTTTATCATTCATGATGGTGGGAAATACCTTTCATATTTTACTTGTTAAAACAATGATTCCTTTCACATTTTCATTATAATGTTAAAATTACATTGTTTTATAAATTGAAAAGCAGGTTCCTTTTAATAAATTTTGAAAAAAGACAACAAGGTTAAAAAAGAATTTATAAAATCTTTATATAATAGTACAAATAGTTTTTAGTACAATTTTATAAAAAATGAACATAGAAGTGTAATGATTTTTTACAAAAGAAACAAATAAATTTCATTTTAATTAAAATTATTATTCTGATTTATTTTTTTTATAAATAATGGAAATGAAATTTAGAAATATTTTATTTCTAAATTTAAATAGTGAAATTAAATTCATGAATATATTTAGCGAATGATCATAATATTTCACTATCAATAGGATAATCATAAACAATCGAATTATATAATGGGTGTGTGTCATAAAACATTTATGTATTTGGAAAATTTTATCCATAATCCCCGTGAATAAAATAAAATTAATTGGAAATTTAACTACACATTATTTTAAAAATAATATTACAGAAAAATAAAGGGATCTATACAAACAACCTAAATTAAATAAAGGATAAATATGGATTCTGTATCAATGAAATAATAGTTAAACATAGTCCCCTATCCTCATGTCGCGAATTTCATCATAAACATTAGACACTCTTATATTAATAATATATAATTATAATAAATATATCACTATAAATTAATAATATATATCATCCCATATTTTTTTCCTAAAATTTTATCATCAATTTTTCAATAATTCTTCATTAAAATCACGATTTTGGGTAATTATTGTTTTGTGTTTCATGTATGTTTTTGTTGGGTAATTGTGTTCCCTATAATTTTATTATGGTTCTATATATTCATAATTTAAATAATAATATAAAAATAATATATATTCATTATATTCATTTTTTAGTCCTTCATAAATGTTATATAATGGATAATGAATCACACCGTTCATGGAGATGGTTAGTTATACATACACTTGAAAAATGCATCAATTTTCACAATAAATAGAAATGAATAATGTTAAATATAAAATAAAATAGAATTAATTTCTTATTATATCTTATATATAAAATATATTCATCTACTATATGTTTTTTACAGTCCATGTAAAAATGAAATAAAAAGTGAATCACATTGATTTCGGAGGTAGTAATTTTACATACAGATTATCGAAGGTTTTGTTTTGCATTTGACAAAAGGTGGTATGGATGTAGATTATGTTTACATTGTAAGAAAATAATATTATATTGACGTTATTTGTGTTTTTTTAACATCATATCTGAATTATATTTTCATGAGGTGTAATTTTAAATGAAACAAAAAACTCATGGTTAAGAACAATACATCTTTTTCATACGACCTCTTAATGTTTTCACCAAAAGACTTCCTAAAATGGGTTTACGACCAATATATGGACTCTATGTCATGGGGAAGGATGTAAGTAATATTTTTTTGTAGCTATATTCTAAAATAAATCTTTTTGTAAGAGTGAAGAGAATATGATGGGAGAATATTTTATAAGTGGGGGAGAGGACCCACTAGAAACAAATATGGAAATTTCTAAAAAAGAATAAAAATATTAAGTTATTACCAAGAAAAATGAATCAAAATTGACATATATTATATGATGATATAATATTGGGTTGAAATATGTCCATTAAATAGTATTATTACTTGTTTAATTGGAATACATACCTCAATCCTTTGGTTCATCACTTGGTAAACCTATTTTAACCATAACCACTATAATTAATTTTTTTTAATATTATTAATATTAATAATGGAAAAAATATTTTGGATTGGTTTAATAATATTATTTATATTTATTAAAAATATGTAATCCATTTAAAAAAATTTAAGTAATAAAACAACTATATTTTAATTGAAAATAAAAATTGGATAAACGATGAAAATGATGTTTTCCCAAGAAATGATTTCCTAAGTATGAAATGTTTTTATAAATAACTTCAATATTGATTTCAATTAAATTAATTTTTTTAATAATAATAATAATAATAATATGGTTTAATTAATGTTACTTTTTACAATTTTAGAACACGTTTCAACGTATTGAATTCTTTAATAAAAACATAGTTTACAATAAAAATTAGCATTTTCACTATTATGAAAAATTAATAGTTAAAAATATTAAAAACATTCATTGTAAGATAATTTGGAATTTTTATTAATAACAAAATTTCATTTTTTCAAAATTTTTTGTAAAATTAAAAAATACTAAATTTATTATTTGTTGACAATAATTAAAAGGAAATAATTTTTTGAGAAATATGTATATCCAAAGACAACTAAAGATTCTATGAAATGTTAACATCTTATATATCAATATAGTTTTTTTATTTAAATCCATCATTAATAATTTTTAATTTTTTTACTCTTATTTATAACATAAAGTATAAGGTCTCGGTAAAAAATGATTGTTGACGCCGAAAAAAGTATGTAACTCCTGGAGGAAATTTCAAAATGACGAAGCTAAGTCATATTCGGGATCAGAGGCCTGATCCAGAGGCCCGGGATGTGGTGCGCGAAATAAAGGAGGATTTGCGCGAAATATCTTTCTACGCGCGTAGAATCCCCAGGTTTTGCCAAATTGAGCTGATGAGGCGCACAATCTTTGCACGCCTTGTTTCTGCGTGGTGAATGTTTGCGCACCGGCTACGATCTGCGTGAAGAATTTCGTGCGCCGCCTGGATTCCGCACGGGAGGTTTCCTATAAATAGAAGGTGACCCCGAACGATTTGGGGGTTCAAGAATCCTAATTGACTCCCATGCGCGCAATTCGGCTCCCCCCGCGTGCAAGATGACTTCCAGGTAAAACCCTCATTTCGCGCAACCTTGCCCCGGAGTTTTCCTTTGCACGCAACTCCACCAGCTTCAATAAATTTTCCCCCTCCCCAGGGTTCCATCCTTGCATGCAATCCGTGTCTCGTGCGCGTAATACCCTGCTGTGCGCGCAAAACCCCGCGCGTAGTTCCTTCTCCGCGCGCGATTCCCTTGCTTTAATTGTGCGCCGTACCGGAGTTTTGCTTGAAAACATTCATTTTTGCGCGCAAAGCCTAGGACTCCTCACCTTGATGCCCCTTGGCTGCCCCCTACACTGGCATATGATGTCTCCCCTGCCGGGCAAGCGCACCATGCATTGTTTTCTCGCACGGCCTTCCAGGCTCGTGCGAAGTAACCTCATGGTCCCTTGAGCCGTGTTTCCCATTGTGTTTCTTTTCCTTATGCTTCTCTGCATAGGCACGATAACGACTATTGCTTCTTCGCATAGCCACACTAAAGTGGACCCCCCCCCCCCCCCCGATGGTTCGCCCTGTGGCCCCCTTCACCATGGCCTTGCCGTTGCCTTCCCTTCCACAAGGGGTAGAGGGCGTTGGCCATGTAAGCCCTTGGGGTGTGGAGAAAACCAACCTCGTCCAAGCTGCTGGACGTTAAACTTCTAAGCACCTCATCCTTAAAACAAGACGTTAAACTGTGGTTTGACCCCGTTCTTCGCACGTAGGGTCCCCCCAGCTCGGACATTTTTTACACCACTCATCTCCACAGGAATAGACTCTTCCTCACATGGAATGAGATCCTCCTTGTCGGAGTGGTGTTTGTTCGCGAGGGAAGGTCTTCCTCAAAGCGTAAGCCCCTAGCCTTTCTTGCGGATGATTGCACCCATGCATCTCTGTACTTCCCCACTTCCAAGGCCAGTGGAGTCCTTTGCCCACCACGCTTTGTCGCACCACGGGCCTCCACCATGGAGTAAGCCCCGGCACCAAGGGCCGCTAACCACGTGTAAGCCCCTGTTTCCTCTTTGTGCCGCTCAATGCGTAAGCCCCATTCCGCTTCTCACGGACGCACCCTTCGCGACGTGATCTTCTGGTCCCTGATGCCTCTTGTTTCCCCAATCGAGCATGACTCACGTGGGCTTAGAGTGCGCATCGACCATGATATCCTCTTATGGGCTGCCCCAGAGCGTAAGTCTCATCCCAGCGAACTACGTGGAATTTGATCCATGCTAACGCACGGTACGTAGGAAGCGTCCACGAGGTTCAAGCCCACTACCCGGTCGTCCCGACCTCTCCATGTCGGTTCCCTGACCACCTTGGGCCACCTCAGAGCGTAAGCCCCAAACCCCTCGTCCCGCATGACGTTAAACTGTATTCCGTCCCGCATGATGTTAAACTGTATCGCGTCCTGCATGACGTTAAACTGTATCCCCCCTCTTGGGCCGTCTCAGAACGTAAGCCCCATGTCTCACCCAACCATCCATCCTGATCCTTACCCGGGCCGCCACATCTTGGTGAGATCATGCCACTCCATCCCACTCCATGATATATGGGAAGCCGCCCATGTGTTGGCCCCAACATCGGTGTTCCCCCTAAGGAACCTTCAACCCGATCCGTCTCCGCAAGACGTTAAACTCGCGACATACCCCATGTTAAACATGGGAAGCTGAGGAAAACCTTAGATGGTACACATTCCCCGTGTTCGATGTGGGATGCCTCGGGCTTCTGTGCCCTCGAGAAGCCCTGTGATGAGGGACCAAAGAAAGACATGCCGACAACACCCCAACGTGACCATTCTCCTCACCGAAGGTTGCTGCCCCAAAAAGACCCCTCGGAGCATCTTGACGGAAGCAGCGTAATTAACAGGCGTCCATGTAGATATGGCACTGGGAATGAGCTTCATGAACACATCTTAAATCTATGAGGGAGACCCGGACTAGGTGATGAGCTCTGAGGAGGAATCCACATAAGTAAGAACCGACATCCCATCATCCCGTTTCAATCAAGGATCAGATGTACCTGAACAAGGAACGAATGTCGCCCGCCTTTGGAAAGCGGGAATGCGGGGCAACAAGCAATGCGTCCTCCTCCACAGACGGATGCGCGTTCCCCGGTGAAAGCGTCGGAAACAAAAAATGGTGAACCCGACGTGAAGCTCTTCTACGAAACATGGGGAATGGTAGCCGTTGGGGCATCAGAATAATAGCATGTCACCAGGTCCGGGTAACCCTCACTGGGATGTGAATCCGCCAGGGGTCGAGGCCATCAGGACATTGACTACTCCGTTCTGCGGTGTCGTCAGCGTGGATCCTCCTCGCCGACCATTGAATATGGAATGTCACTGGGCCTTGGTTGTTGATATCCTTTCCTGTTGATACTAATGGGTTCATCTCCATGTTTCCAGGAATCAGTTCACCGCATTCGGAGCTCGATCGCCACTTGCCCACCGGCGCAGGGGCAGAGGCAGTACGGACGCGGCTACCCCGCGCGGTCCCATCTATCACACGGTTGCTCCGACTTCGACCGTCGTAGCAGTCGGGCGGTTGCGCCCCCTCTCCCAATGAGAAATCATCCAGCTGAGGGTGATTAATGACCTGGTTCGTAGGTATGACGAGGAAGGGGTCATCCCCACCAGGGGCATGGCCCACTTGGATCTAGAGGCGGCTGTGCCTCACCACCATCGCCGCCCTCGAGGGCCACTCAGGGAGCCGCCGCTCCCCACACTGACGTTCAACTGCTTCAGGAGCCTATCCCTGGAGCGCTTTGACACATCCCTACCCTATGCCAAGGAGGTGGGGGATGTCCGGGTACACCCGATCGGTGATCCATCCCATGGGTTAATGGTAAGAACCCCCACCAGGCCGCGTTGATGCCGCCGCCCGACTCCCCGAGCCGAGGAGTAGGAAATCTTCATGCCCGCACCGCCGGTTCCGGCCCATCTGACTCGACGCCAGCGTCGGGCGCGAACGAGAGAGAATTACCGTCCTGGGGCACCAACATCAACAACCACTATGGCCCGAGCCACTGCTGACTCCCATTACCAGATCCCCACGCATGTTGAGCAGGAGCAGCCGCGTGCCCGACTGGGATCGAAACCCCGACCGCCCTGCAGGCAAGTTGGGTCAAATCTCCCGGTCATGGACACTGGCAATGGCCACTGCGGGTCAATCTGCAGTAGTGCCGCTCGCCATGAGGGCTCATTCTGTGTCCCCGATCTTGGAAGACGGAAGCTTCTTCGCAACGGCTATGCTCCGGGTATGACTCCTTCCAGTGCCCACTGCATGGGGTATGAGCTCACTCCCCCTGCTGTCGGCCGCGAGCATGGAGCCGTTGTGTATCCAGTCGCTCACTCACATGTAGGTCCTCCCCATGTCCCTTTCGACATCTGTCCTGGTGCTTCTCGCACCCCAGCCATCGGTCCCCTCTTCCCCAGCTCTATTGTGGCAGGGGGACCCCATGACGGAAATCGTCCTTACCCTGAGGAGCTACCCAGGGGCAGGAAGGTCGGGCGTCGTCAATGTAGGAGGAATGTCAGGGGAGTCCGGATGAAAATCAGACTAGTCTGTTTCTCAGATGCTGAGTCAGAGTACGACTCGACGATGCAACCTCCCCCACAAACCATTGAGTTGAGGACAGGGAGGGGGACGCGGCGCGTCAGTCTCGTACTCCCCGAATGTGAGGTCCGTATGATTCCCTCCTACCTTCGAAGGTATATCCAGGAGGACGAGGACTTGGCGTACCGCCGGGGATCAAGCCTCCAGTTGCCGCTGGCCTCCTCGGAAGCACCTCTCGTCCCTTTTAGGGAGGGTGAGGAACTTTTCTGGGGACCGACAGAAGAATCGCGAGGCGATACGCCCTCGGCAAGCACCGACGCTATGACAGGAGGCCCATTCGCCAGCCCATCCTATCGCGACCTGGCAGCCAGGGCACTACAACCCCTGGAGGATGACCCAGGGATCGGTGGCCAATCAGCATGTTCGCCGTATTCCCCGCCGGCCATCCCACAGCCCCGATGGCCTGCCTCGGCACCATTTCCAATTCCCCGACTTTCCTCGGTGGACGAGCAGGGGCGGAAAGTTCCAAACCCCGAACCGGAGCCATTGAGCTTTTGGACCGTTCTTGCAGCGGGCCACTTCCCTGAGATGTTTTGGCCAGTCACAGAATCGGGTTTTGATGTGCCATAGTCAGTCACCCCGGGTGAGTTTGAATGCATCAGCCAGATTCTTCGGGTGACTCAATCCCGCCTCCTCCATCAGCTAGAACCTTATCCCGGGATCCAAGCGCATCTTGAGGAGATTGGTTAGCAGTGCCGACGGGTCGACCTAGCAGCACTCCCCGCGGCCCGGAAACCCGAGTCGCTGGACCACCACAAGGGACTTCAGCAACAATGCGTCTAGAGTTTTCAAGTACTCCACAGAGTTATTAAGGAGGCCACCCCCCATGCGCACGTCCACAGGTGGGGGAATTACGCTGCTCTCCTCTTCTGTGCAATCTTCCGGCAGCCCGATCCACAGGACGACCCTGAGGGAACATCGCCAAGGGCAGTATCAGTCAACATGGTTGACCTTTCAGATGAGGGAAACATTGTGGAGCCCCTCGACGGGGACTCACCCCCCAAGGACAGGCCGCTACTGGACCCATCTGTGAGGATTACTCGCCAACAGAGGAGCCTCCTAGGTCTTCCTGTACCCATGGAGGCACTGGCGCTGGGCCGAAACATTGGAAGGGGTAAAGAGCTCATCGGGTCTGTCATACTCGCCAACCCATCTACCTCAGTGCAGATGGTAGAGGAAGATTCTGAGAAGGCCATGCTGTGCGAATAGCTAGCCGAGAAAAAGAGGCTGGTTGATGAGCTCCTGGCCGAACTCATTTCAGAGTGGCGGCCTGACTACGGCAACCCTAGACCAGGACAACAGGGGCAGGAGCATCTACCCCTTGCTGAGATCCCCCCAAGAAACCGTGACCGTGTCGTGTTCGCCAACAGGGGAGATACTGGAGCCCATGGAAAGAGGAAGCGATATGTTTCGCCGAACCCTCCCGAGCGACAAGACAACCTGGGGGACCCCGCTCGGTTTCCTCCTGGCGCTCCAAGAGTCGCTCTACCAGCTGCCCCGCGAGCCGCTGAGCGCGACTATCGTATCGTAGAGCCTGGTAATTCTCTTGTGGTTAGATATCCCCGTCAGGACAGGAATACGCATCCGGACGATCTGATGGATGTACTCATCGCTTTCTTAGAGGCCCTGGAAACTCGACAGGTGGCGATCCCACCGGATGGCAAGCCGTACCCCACATGGGTGGATGACATGTCGGCCCCCCGGGATTTGGGAACAAGACTTTTTCCCCCTTTAACAGGACCGGAGACCTACCAAAACACTTGGCCCACTTCAACTCGAGGTGCGGGCCTATGTTAGGGACTCCGGCGCTGCATGAGGCTGCCAAGCTCCAGTGCTTCATTCAGACACTGGAAGGACCAGAATTCGACTGGTACAGCCAGCTCCCTGTTGGATTTGTGACTAGCTGGGAGGACCTTCGCCAGAAATTCCTCTACCAGTTCAGTTCCACAACCCGGAAGACGAACATTGCAGACCTCTTCAGGTGCAAGCAATGGCACGACGAGCGAGTCGCGGACTTCGTCGCCTGGTGGAAGGGGCTCACGTACTCCCTTGACATGCTGCTGACTTAGGATCAATTACTAACGACGTGTGTAGGGAATGTCAAGGCGGAGTTGGTTCCTTCCCTGATCACACAGAATTACCCTGGAGGGTTCCGGGACTTATCAGACAAGGCATAGTGCCTTGAAGAATCCCTACAACAGGCCGGTCAGGCACACCCGCTGCCTCATGTAATCTCTGCAATGAGAGCCGCCAGAGCCGAGCCCACTGCTGTGGCCCAGATAGAGGCCCCCGGACAGCTAGAGTTGCTTCCAGTGAGGCCAGATCAGCAGGCTCATAGGGGTCCACCCCCACGGGCACAGCCTCCAGCCCAGCAGCGACCGCCTCAGAATCGGTCGGCGCCTCTGCGTAACGCACCGCCACAACCTAGGTGAGGTAATTCAGATCCACCTCATCGGCCTGATCCTCCGGCCCCTGGCCATGGTCATCCCCCAAGAGTCCCCTTTCCATACAGGAGGAATCAGGCTTACTCGTTTGGCGAGGCCCAGGTCCCCAGTTATTTCTATAGCGCCTTGGAGTAGAGGATCGTGCGACTGCATGAGTGTCGGAATCCAGAAGAGGCGTGTCTCACAGGTCACCCTAACTACTGCCCTTATCACTGGATCCTAGGACACACCATCTAGCAATGCTATGTCTACAAGGACTGACTCCAATACCAGATTGACAACAACATAGTTAGGTTGGGCCCAGTCCCAGCACAGGTGGTAGGTTTCTTTGTGGGATCAGATGGCAGTAGTGACAACGGGGATGGGTGGGAACAGGTTTCCGACCGTGGGTCCCGGAAGTATAATGACTGGATGGCCCGCTGGACGGTCGCCCATTCCCATGGAATCATTTGTGCCCACCTAGATCAGCCAGAGCCCTCGGAGTCTGCGAGCGCCACTTTGGCATCGTCGTCCCAGCCTACTTCCCAGAAGAGCAGGCGGCGGTGCAAGATGAAAGAACGCACCATGCCATTGCCGTCATCTTCTCGCACGCTTGGCGATTTCATGCCCCCGGAAATGGGGATCCCTCTGAGACCTCGACCGGTAGTGGATGAATCCTCGAGTGAGAGCCAGGGGTACGCTTTGGTTAACACCGTAGAGTTGGTAAATCCCTTTTTGGCTCCCAACGGTGAGGAGTGTCAGGTTGACCTCCCCGAGAGCCCGGGGTACGCTTCAGTTAACACCGTAGAGTTGGTAAATCCATTTTTGCCTCCCGACGGTGAGGAGTGCCAGGTGGACCTCCCCGAGAGCCTGGGGTACGCTTCGGTTAACACTGTAGAGTTGGTAAATCCCTTTTTGGCTCCCGACGGTGAGGAGCGCCAGGTGGACTTCCCCGAGAGCCCGGGGTACGCTTTGGTTAACACCGTAGAGTTGGTAAATCCCTTTTTGGCTCCCGACAGTGAGGAGCACCGGGTGGACTTCCGTAAGAGCCCGGGGTACGCTTCGGTTGACACCGTAGAGTTGGTAAATACTTTTTTGGTTCCCGACGGTGAGGAGCGCCTGGTGGAATTCCCCGAGAGCCTGGGGTACGATTCAGTTAACACCGTAGCATTGGTAAATCCCTTTGTGGCTCCTGATGGAAAGGTGCGCCAGGTGGACCTCCCCAATGTCCCTAGACGTCACCAACGTCGACGGAGCCATGGTTACTTGAATCACCAGGGCACGACAGTCGTCACCTCCAGTCAGGATGTGCACGCTACCAAGACCAGGCAGCAGGCCCGGTATAGAGAGCAGCACTCGTGGCTCCCTCACCCGGTGACAACACGTTCTCTTCCACCACAGTTTGTGTTACTGGATTGGGCGCAACCGCCATGCCCGCGTCGCAACCAGTGCAGCCCTGCCACTGGCCGACTACGGCCTTCTGGTCCTAGCATGATAACCGCCTCCCGGGCTTCAGCTGGTGAATAGCGGGACGTGCCTAGTACCAGTCAGTCACCGGTCCCGCCAGCAGGGCCCATCATGCACCCAATCACAGAGCGACCTCCTGTAAGCAGAAGATCGCGTTTGGCGCAAAATTATGATGTCTTGAAGCATTCGGTCGGCATTCTGACAAGTGTTTCCATCCTTTAGGCCCTTCTCCTGTCGTCCAAAATGCATGAGGCGCTCGCCGAGGCTCTAAGGAGCCCCCTATAGTTTGAAATGGTGGTAGTGGCCGCAGAAGACTTCCTCACCGCGGTGATTGAGGATGTCGAGTGTCAGGAGGTTATCTCATTCTCCGGTGAAGATGAAGACCCTCCCATACAGGGGCACATCTGCCCGATGTACATCACCGGCCAGTTCAACGGCGTGGAAGTCTGTCACTGTCTTGTCGACATACGTTGTGGGATTAACTTGATCCCAACTCAGACACTACGAAAACTGGGGTTGTCCAAGGATGATTTAACACCGTCTGACCTCAGAATCCAGGGGTATGACAGGACCGAGCAAACTCCACTCAGCAAGATTTGTCTGAAGACACAGTTCAGTGGCTTAATTCCCATATACTGAATTCATGGTTGTCTCTCAGGACACTGCCTACAATGCATTGATGGGCAGGCCGTGGCTCCATCTTCACGCATCGGTTCCCTCATCATAGAATTAGTGCCTAAAATACTCCCTTAAGGGTCGAGTGGGTGTGCTCCAAGGAGATGCGTCTCCGTTTTCCTCTTGTGAAGATCGTTACCTGGACGCTGACTATTACAAGTGCAAGGACAAGCAAATCCTGACAGGTGAGGTTGAGCCCGCCACTGTCGCGAGTGATTCCTGGGCAGATTTGGATGACACATTTGTCTTTCCAATCCATCGGTTGGAGGCCACGACCCCTGATATGGGAGAGTTCTTTGTTGTCTCGAGTACCAGAGGAAGCCATATCTCCGGGTCTAAGCGACGGCGGGAAATCACCTCGTACTCTTACACCAACCAGGTTCAGGTGATCCCAGAGCCTCCTACCCCCGTAAGATATCAGGGAGTTGGGCTCATGGAAACTGCAGTACGTCATACTTGTCTATTTCTCCAAGCCAGGATCGACCGGCTCAAGCCAACGTGTCACCACTTCTTTGATGTCATAAAGCATGGCCCCTTGGGCCGAAGGCCGGATGGGATTGGATCAACCGCCTTCATCGCTATGGTCTCCGCGGTGCATGAGTCTCCCGTCATGACGACCTCTGCCGCCCAAGCCGGTTCTAGCTCCCCACCAGGGTCGAGCAGCCCCAAAACAGATCCCCCCATGGACGATCCTTCAACAATCAGAGAAGAAGACATGGAAGATGCTCCTCCTACCTTTGAGGAGGGCGTCTCTGCCACGGCCGACGAGCTGGTACAGGTGAACCTCGGTAGTGAGGTGGACCCGAGACCCACATTGGTCAGTGCCACTATGCCTCCCGAGGAACGACAACAGTACATAGACTTCCTCAGATAGCACCGTGATGTGTTTGCCTGGAGTTATGATGAGATGCCGAGGCTATATCCTCAGGTAGTCGTCCACCGCCTTGGCCTCCCAACAAACCATCGTGGGTTCAATCAGCCTCCCAAAAAAATGCACCCCTTTCATGGTGCCATGGTTAAGGCCGAAGT
This sequence comes from Viscum album, assembly GCA_963277665.1. Lineage (NCBI taxonomy): Eukaryota > Viridiplantae > Streptophyta > Magnoliopsida > Santalales > Viscaceae > Viscum > Viscum album. The sequence continues at coordinate 1,432,669,033 of OY728162.1, forward strand.
TGATAAGCTCATTAAGGCCGACTTCATCACGTAAGTCCAGTACCCCAGATGGCTAGCCAACATTGTGCCTGTTAGGAAGAAGAACAGGCAGACTAGAGTCTGCATCGACTTCCGCGATATTAATCGCAACTGTCTGAAGGATGACTTTCCCCTTCCCTTGACAGAGCTGTTGATCGACGCAACGGCCGGGTTCCAAGCCCTCTCCATCATGGATGCGTACTCCGGGTACAGCCAGATCCGGATGGCCCCCGAGGACGAAGAGTTCACAACCTTCAGGGCCCCCCAGGGCACTTTCTGCTATTGGGTTATGCCCTTTGGCCTGAAGAACGCGGGTGCCACCTTTCAATGGGCTATGCACCGCATATTCATGCCGATCCTCGGGACGCTGGTGGAGTGCTACGTAGATGACTTGGTGGTTAAATCTCGTCAGCACTGAGACCATCTCATAGACCTTGAGAAAGTGTTTGGTTTGCTCTGTTCTCGCCACTTGATGACGAACCCGTTGAAGTGTACCTTCGGGGTCACCTCCAGAAAGTTTCTTAGCTTCATCGTTAGGTATCTAGGTATCAAGATCAACACCGAGAAGATCAAGGCCATCAGTCAGATGCCTCCCCCGAGTAATATTCGGGAGCTTCGAGGCCTCCAAGGCCACTTAGCCTATATACGCCGATTCATTGCGAATCTGGCCAGCAAGTGTAAGCCCTTTTCTCGACTCATGAAGAAAGGCACCGCCTATGGGTGAGATGAAGAGTGTCAGACCTCTTTTGAGGAAATCATGCAATATCTGCTTCAACCTCCGGTCCTGATGCCACCCATTCCCGGAAAACCATTGGTCCTTTACGTGACTACCCTGGAGCGATCCCTTGGCGCCCTTCTCGCCCAGAAGTACAACGAGGGAATAGATAATATCCTATACTACCTCAGCTGCATGCTCCTCGACACGGAATTTAGATACTCTCCCATTGAGAAGAGCTGTCTGGAGCTCGTATTCACCGTACAGAAATTTAGGCACTACTTACAGTACCACACGGTACAACTGGTCTCTCGGGTAGACCCGTTGAAATACATCCTGAGCCGGCCTATGTTGACTGGCCAATTGGCATGCTGTGTGGTGATCCTCCAGCAGTTCGGCATTAGGTTCATACCTCAGAAGGCCATCAAAGGACAGGCGTTGGCAGACTTCTTAGCTGCACACCCAACCTCTGTGGACCAGCCACTGGATTTGGGCTTTCCTGATGAGGCAATCCTCTCTGTCGATCACTCCACCCCATGCTGGCAGATGCACTTTGATGGCTCCTTCCGAAGCCCTACCGGTAGAAGGCTCAATGATCCTAGGCTTAACAGAGTGGGCTTGGGTATCGTCTTCATCACCTCGGAGCAAGTCGTTCTGCCATATTATTTCTTGTTATCAGAAGGCTACACAAACAATGAGGCAAAATATCATGCCCTCATCACCGGCCTCGAGTTGGCTCTGGAGGTTAACGTACCCCACATGTATGTAAAAGGGGACTCTGAGGTAGTCATCAAGCAGGTTAACGGTGACTATGCTATCAGAAAGCCAGAACTCATGTCATTTCTAGAGTGCACCCTCCATCTAATTGCTAAGTTCTCATCCCGACCAGATGTCGTTCACGTTCCCCGGTCGTAGAACAATCGAGCAGATGCTTTGGCCCGCCTGGCCGCATCACTCGCAGAGCCCGAACAGGATGACCTAATCATCCACATGGCTCACTGAAGAGTCATTGCTCCTATTATCCCGGAGGGCGATCGTGGCCCGCGAGTGAACCATCTCACCGCTGGTGCCCCGCGTCAGGACCCCCCGGGGAATCAGCCGTGTTGATCGAGACAATTCCTGACTAGAGGACACCCTTGGTTGAATATCTCCGGCAAGACAATCTTCTGATGGACCGAGCATAGCGGGAACGAATCTGGTGACGTGCGCTGCAGTTCACCCTTCAAAGCGGTCCCAGCTGTGAGCAGCTCCTTTACAGGCACGGGTTTGACGGTGTTCTCCTCTATTTTCTTCAAGTAGTTGAGATCCCACAGGTCATGCAGGAAGTGCACACTAGTTCTTGTGGCACCCACCAGGCCGGGTCGAAGTTGTCCCACCAGATTCAGAGACTGGGATACTTCTGGCCCTCCATGATCCACGACTTCATTGAGTACGCCAAGAGGTGTCATGCGTGCCAAGTTCATGCTAACTTTGTGCATCGGCCACCGGAGCCTCTGCATACTACTAAGTATTCTTGGCCCTTTTCAGTTTGGGGGTCAGATGTCGTAGGGCCTTACCCGCCGGCAACGGCCTTCCAGTGCCAGTTCATCTTAACCGCCACAGATTTCTTCTCAATGTGGGAAGAGGCATCCCCGCTTAGGGAAGTCAAGGCTGGTTCTATCGCTGACTTCGTGAGCTCCAATATCATTCACCGGTTTGGAATACCTCACGCTATCCTCACAGATAACGGAACCAACTTTCGAGCGGCCGAGATGAAAAGATTGTACGCCAAGTACAACATTCGCTCTAACCACACCTCCCGCTATCATGCACAGGATAATGGACAGATTGAGGTGTTTAAAAAACCCCTCTCTAACATTCTGCAAAAATGGTTGGTCAGAACAAGAAAAGTTGGCCGGACAAGCTCCCCAATGCCCTCTAGGCTTATAGGAGAACGACTCGAAATTCAACCCAGGTGAATCCGTATTCACTGGTATACAGAGCTGAGGCCGTCCTTCCCATCGAGGTCCAGCTTCCCTCATTGCGCACGGCGGTCTACGACCAGCAAGCGCCGGATAGAGTTGTCGAGATTCGTCTAGCGGAATTGGAAGCACTGGACGAAAGTAGGATTCAAGCTTTACATTACTTGGAAAGGCATCAGAGCAGGATGGCTCAAGATTTCGATAAGAAGGTTCGCTTCCGCTCCTTCGTGCAAGGTGACTTGGTGTTGGCTCTCAGAGCGCCAATGATTCCCGGCAGGAAACCACCCAAGTAGGAGCCCAAATGGGAGGGGCCTTTTATTGTCCACAAGGGCTATCCAAATGGCGTGTATTCCATGGTGACTATGGATGGTGAGCGTATCACTCCTCCCACCAATGCCAAGTTCCTCAAGAAGTACTTTTCCTAGCCTGTATGGTCCTGCATGACCTTAAACTGTATGGTCCTGCATGACCTTAAACTATATGGTCCTGCATGACCTTAAACTGTATAGTCCTACATGACCTTAAACTGTATGGTCCTGCATGACCTTAAACTGTATGGTCCTGCAAGACCTTAAACGGTATGGTCTTGCCTGACCTTAAGCTGTATGGTCCTGCATGACCTTAAACCGTATGGTCCTGCACGACCTTAAACTACACTCTTCCCTACATCTGGGCTCCATGGTCCGAGCTCTAAGACCATAAACTAAGATACTCTTTTGGTTATGCCCTTTTCTCGGTCCGAGCTCTAAGAAATAAAACTAAGATCCATATTTCGTCCAACATGATGTTAAACTGTCTTGCCAGAACTACGTATGGCTTGATTCTCATCATAATGTGATACGTAGGAATGCCCAGACATTTCGTCTTGGGTCCAGCCCAGGAGTTACCAAACTCCACCCTTTCTTCTCAGTCCGAGCTCTAAGACCTAAAACTAAGATCCATATTTCGTCCAACATGATGTTAAACTATATTTCCAGAACTACGTCTAGCTTGATTCCCATCCTAATGGGATATGTAGGAATGCCCGGACCTTTCGTCCTTGGGTCCAGCTTGAGGTCTTCTGTCGCGTCCGTTTCGCCTTTGGGACGTTGACCACAGGATCGCGTGGCGTGGTGTGAGATTATGTCCCCATTCACGTCGGGTTTGCAATAGCTGGACCACGGGCACCCTGTCCTCAGGGTTTATCCCTCCTCTGTCCAATCGCATTTAAAGACAAACGCTTTCAAGAACTACATCTATCTTGATTCCCATCCTTATGGGATACGTAGGACCGTCTGAACACTTAGAAGTCAGGTCGAGCCCCATCTCTTAGGAGATCCCACGATCTCCCGGTTCCCAGGATGTTTGGCATTACGCCCCCTCTTTTGCCCACGGATCCGCCATCTTTTGGCCGCTCTCGGACTGAGCCCTCTGACCCTTTCCAGTGGTCTGCTGATGTGCTCAAGGCACTCTGGTCTAGAACATGGAGTTCCATATTCGACTTAGGCAAGATCCATCCACTTTCCAAGCTTTGTGTTCCCCTTCATTCGGGCCCCCGTCATCCTTCACACCCGGAGGGACCCCCAAGAACGGCCTGGATACAATGCCCAAGGGATCTCCTACTGTCATTGGCCAATGTCCCCGTGGATTTTAGACAAAAAATTTATACGATCCCCACATTGTGAACATGGTCAGTAGTTGATGCTCATTTGTTTGTCCCCGTGGCTGACATGACAGGATGCTGTGTTGCGAACATGGTCAGCAGTAATCCTCAGTCGTCACGCCGGCTTCCACAGGCCCTGAATGTTGGTGGCATGGTTCATGTCATGTTCAGCCCCACTATGTCAAGTTGCAATCTCGACACTCCTTGTACAAACCCTCAGTACACCCTCGCACATCAGACAGACCGAGCTGTGTAACGGTGTCTCTCGGGGCTCCCGTGATCTGAGTGCTAGAGTATGTTCTTGGGTCTCTTCTTTACGGGTTGCATGCCGCTTGACCTCCATCCCCTTGGGGAGTGAGGAGTCACCCAGACATTGTGTTTCGGGCCCAGCATAGCTGGGAGCTAGCATCTCCTGCCCCTCCCTGATTATTGAACCCTCACAGGCCCCTTTGGCCCGAGGCTCCTCTCTCGGACGGTCCAAACCATATGACCTTAATCTTTATTGTCGGTCAAAACCATATGACCACAAACTGTGTTTTAGGTCCAAACCATATGACCTTAAACTCTGTTGTCAGTCCAAACCATATGACCTTAAACTGTGTTGTTGGTCCAAACCATATGACCTTAAACTCTGTTGTCGGTCCAAACCATATGACCTTAAACTGTGTTGTCGGTCCAAACGATATGACCTTAAACTATGTTGTCGGTCCAAACCATATGACCTTAAACTGTGTTGTTGGTCCAAACCATATGACCTTAAACTGTGTTGTTGGTCCAAACCATATGACCTTAAACTGTGTTGTTGGTCCAAACCATTTGACCTTAAACTGTGTTGTTGGTCCAAACGATAAGACCTTAAACTGTTTTGTTGGTCCAAACCATATGACCTTAAACTGTGTTGTTGGTCAAAACCATATGACCTTAAACTGTGTTGTTGGTCCAAACCATATGACCTTAAACTATGTTGTTGGTCCAAACCATATGACCTTAAACTGTGTTGTTGGTCCAAACCATATGACCTTAAACTGTGTTGTTGGTCCAAACCATATGACCTTAAACTGTGTTGTTGGTCCAAACCATAAGACCTTAAACAGTATTGCTGGTCCTATCACACGACCCTAAACTGTGACATTATCATCCTGGCTGCAAGACGAAAAATGACACTGCATTGTGATGACCTCATTGTAGAGGACATCACATTGGGTATTGGTCTTATGCCATGCCATTTGTCAACGCCTGTCACGACTTTATTCTTATGGCGACACCACGACCTACAATTCTAGGCCAGTCACTTCACAAAAAAAATACACTCACCTTAAAGGAAAAACAAGATTTATCAAATTCCTCTTCTTTTAGTGCAAGGGCCACGCCCGCACTCCCCTTTTACCTTGGCACTGGTATCTTACCATGTCATCTTTCAGAACTATGTATGTCTTGATTCTCATCTTTATGAGATATGTAGGAGCGCATGGGGAACTTCCCCGTAGGCCCAGCCAGCCTACCTTCGTGTTTGGTCCCTCGACTCGAGCATTTTCTCGGAGAGCACATGGTAAGTAGGTTTTAGGTCCTCATTCACGTCAGGTTTTGTAACCACCTTGCCATGTGTCTGTTTCTACCCTTTCCTCTTGGTCTGACCTCTAAGACCTAAAACTAAGATCCTCTTGGTTCGAGCTCTAAGACCTAAAACTAAGCTCCTCTTGGTACGATCTCTAAGACCTAAAACTAAGATCCTCTTGGTCCGAGTTCTAAGTCCTAAAACTAATATCCTCTTGGTCCGAGCTCTAAGACCTAAAACTAAGATCCTCTTGGTCCGAGATCTAAGACCTAGAACTAAGATCCTCTTGGTCCGAGTTCTAAGACCTAAAACTAAGACCCTCTTGGTCCGTGCTCTAAGACCTAAAACTAAGATCCTCTTGGTCCGAGCTCTAAGACCTAAAACTAAGATCCTCTTGGTCCGAGCTCTAAGACCTAAAACTAAGATCCTCTTGGTCCGAGTTCTAAGAAATAAAACTAAGATCTTCTTGGTCCGAGTTCTAAGTCCTAAAACTATGATCCTCATGGTCCGAGCTATAAGACCTAAAACTAAGATCCTCTTGGTCTGAGTTCTATGACCTATAACTAAGATCCTCATTGTCCGAGTTCTATGACCTAAAACTATGATCCTCATTCCGTCCCGCATGACGTTAAACTGTATTTCATCCCGCATGACGTTAAACTGTATTTCGTCCCGCATGACGTTAAACTGTATTCCGTCCAACATAACGTTAAACTATGTTTCAAGAAATATGTGTGGCTTGATTATCATCATAATGAGATATGTAGGACCGCCCGGACATTTCGTCTTGGGTCCAGCACCATGGATTACTGAACCCCGTCCTTCATTATTGTCGGCCCCTCGGCCCGACTTCATGGGGAGTGGTGTAATCAGGACATCTACCCCGAGCAGGTTCGGGATGCCCCATGATAATAATGGGAAGCGATAGTTCTCTCGCCAAAGAGGCCCTGCCTTGAAATTGGGACGACCCGTAATCAGGTCGGTATGTCTGCCTAATGCTCCTTCGCCATGGTGGCGCAATTTCAGGAGTGTTGGACTCTGCTCAAACAAACCAGAAATCCACCTTCCACGCTTTACGTCAACCATTATTCGGATCCTCATTTCCTTTCATGTTTGATGGGACCCCCTAACAGTATGGATGCTCGACCTATGGTCCACCTACTATCATGGGCCAACGTTCCGGAGGACTGGTCATGTTTGAGGGGACCCCCTAACAGTATGGATGACAGACCTATGGTCCGCCTACTTTCCTAGGCCAACGTTATGGAGGACTGGTCATGTTTGACGGGACCCCCTAACAGTATGGATGACAGATCTATGGTCTGCCTACTGTCCTGGGACAACGTTCCAGAGGACTGGTCATGTTTGACGGGACCCCCTAACAGTATGGATGACAGACCTATGGTCCGCCTATTGTCATGGGCCAACGTTCCGGAAAACTGACCAACGATATTTGAGTTAGGCCCCGTGTTGCGAACATGGTCAGTGGTCAGCCCCCAATTATTGCCCCCCAACCCATTCCAGGCCAACATCATAGGGATGCTGTGTTTCCACCACAGTTGATAGTTATCCACCATGGTTGCGCACCATTGGGTTCCAAATTTGGGCAGCGTGATTCACCCTTCCTCTCCATCCCCCTGTGTTCGGATGGAATTCAATTCCCCCGGCATTGCCCCGCTTGTGTGTTAAAGCACATTGAGGAGTCGACACATCAATCGGCCCGGGGTCTCCTCAGAAGTCCAGGCCCAATTTTGGACGCCTGAAGCTTGGTCAACGACCCACAGTTGAACGAAGTGATGGTACGAGCATCTTCTGCTTCTTGCATTGGGCACAACCCACAGGAGCCTAGGGATGAGTTGTTATTCATTTCGAAACTATGGTTGAGCTCATTAAACCAACGGTACAAATGAGTGGATTTGGCCATATATTGGATTGAGAAGAGGACCAATACAAGCAGAAAGTTCATGAGATGGCAAAAACAATTCCCTTAGGGGTCAGCGTGCTGAAGCGATCTTTCCAGCGCTGCTACCCTGTGGATGGTAGCCTCCAGGACTAATTCTCACTCTTTGAAGACTCTCTTCTCGTCGGCCACTATAGAGTGCAGCTTGCCAGCCCTAGCTTGTGCCTGCACCCGCTCGGTTTGAAGTACGGTCATCTGGTGACTCGCCTCCACCAGTTGTTCATGCACATCAGCCAGCTGGGCCGTCAGTTGCTCCACGAGCTCAGAGCATGTTGCGATGAAGGCCTCATTATCTTTCGCATTCCCTTCAAGGTGTTGGAAATCTTGCTCTGCCCTCAGCAGAACTTGAGCACTCGCCGATCCTTCCCGGCACTGGGAAATGTCGGTGCACCGGCTGCTCTCACGTATCTTCTCATCCATGTAATCACTGACCATCAGATGAAGGCGCTGAGCGTCAGCCCCTCCGGCGCACAGGAAGCACAGACAGGTCTGAAGTGATCCAATCTGCCTCAGCCAATCCGACTGGGGCTACCTGAGGAAGCGCTGGATACACTTCCACCCTTTGTGTCGTGTCATTCGGCTCTCCTCGGCTGCCTCTGAGTCTGAGTCATCAATCTCTTCAGGGTCAGCGGGTCGGTATATGGGGAAGGACGCCAACAAATCGGTATCAGAATCCGCCATAGGGACGCCTTCGTGAGGAATAGAATCCTCAACGACCGGGAAACCTTCTTCTCTCGCCCCAACAGCAATGATGCCTCCACTAGCTTCCGACCTCGTTTCAGGAACAGCACAACTGATGTCTGCCGCCCCATGTTCATCAATTGTCGGGGCCGACTCAGTGCAGAGAGTTTGTTCCGAGCGAGGTGGTATGTCCGCCACTAGTCCACTCACGGATGGCCCGGGATCTGCAGCCTGACATGCCTCCAGTGTTGAGATCACTGCGCAGGACATACGCTGGTCAGACGAGATCTTTTGACACCAAGCACCAGTAGTGAACCGTGAGACTTACAAGAATCCAAAGTGTCAGTCCCCAGTTTTTCGGCCGCTACAGGAGATGTCGTAAGGGGATACCCCTCTGCAGTTGTTAATTCATTGATTGGTGTCAGATCCCCTTCATGTCCCACGGGTTCCTCTCCTCCCTCCGCTGGTGGGGATGCCTATCCAATGCTCAACTGCTCCTGGTTTAGGATGGAGAAGTGAGATAAAAGTTTGAAAGGAGAATGGATGAATGAGGGAAATGAATGAAGGAAGAGACAAACCTCGAGAATCTTGGTTATGTCGAGATCTGAGTCGGCAATCTCGCCGCTCTCTCAGAGACTCCCTTGGTAGGTCGCCCCTTGTGACCCCTAACCTTTGGGCTCCTCTTCTTTGTCTTCTCACTCGCCTTTGTCCTCTCCGGTTTCCTCCTCCCCCTCTGGCTCCTCGTCACTATCGCCTTCTCCCGGCAGCATCGCTTCCGGATCATGCTCCTGGCCGTGCATCTCTTTCACTAGGAATGTTGGCTCTGAACACCACCCTTGTTGGCATGCGTATGCATCCATGGTCGTCAGATAAGCATGACGCTGATGGAAGTTTCCTCTGTCGGTAATTCGAACGAGCCCGACCTCTGGCAGTTGGATCCCTTTTTGCATTATCTTCTGCCAGATGGCTTTGATGCTCATCGATTGTCGTAGGGTCATCCAGGCCGACAACATTGCCGGGAGAATTGCGTATTGGGAAGGTTCAAGCAGATATCTTATCTGCTTCCTGGGCAGTTCCCTGGCGGCCTCATTTGACCCCCCTGCAGGTAATGAGGACGTGGCAGCACCATGTGATGCTCTCATTGCCGAAGTCCCGGCCTGCGCATTCCTCGCTGCCTGACGCGCCCTTGGTCCTCCCCTTCCGACGGCACCGTGCCTTCTTTCCCGTCGCCCCGTTTCCGCGCGAGTAACCTCAAGTTTCCGGACGCTCTTGCGTAATAGCCACTCAGGGTACGCAATGGTCCAGCGTTCGGCGTATTCGGTTTCTAGGCCGGCATCGACCCCGATGGGGGGAAGGGTAACGACATCATCAGAGCCGAAAGTGGTAAACATCAACCAAATCTGGCGCAAGACGCATGGATTATTCTCCTACCAGACAACTGTGAATACTTTCTTCAGCATCCGTTGGAGGAACCCGAACTACCTGGCGAATCGAGATGGCACGTAAGGCTCGCAGATCACCTTCCTGTTGATCTGAGCCATGAGCACCCCGCCCCAAATGCTCTAGAAGTATTCCTGCTGTTCCAGAGAGCCTCGCCCATTTTCCACCAGCTATCCGACTAGGGTTGGGATCGGGCTGAAGTTGAAGTTGGCATCGTTTCCAATGCGGATCCTCATGCCCTCCTCATTGAGCGTCAAAGGCGCCACCCCTGTGATGTTTAGAAAGGACGGTCACAGGCCATTGCCCAGAGGACGGATGACGTTTGGGAAATTATATCCGCCGAGATGAGACGCCACCCAGCCATGGAAGACCTGGAAGGGACCACATACCCTCCGAGGCGACCCCCTCGTGAGATGCGCCCCAAGATGGTATAAAGCTTGGCCAGCACGGGGATGCCCAAGTTGAACTGTTTGTTGGGGGCCATAGAGCCCGCCATCACCAAAGTCGCTGGACGGACTCCCATCCTCGCGTCCCGCACTGGCAGGAGCCACCCTCTCAGGAAGGCAGAAAGGAACCCGGCATACCGGACGTTTGGGTCTCGGGCCTCAATGATGCGGTATCCCCATGGTTGGTATTGCCCGGCCTCCAGGGTCTTCCAGTATGACCCGTCCTTGCTCCTCTAAGTCGTGGTTGTCCACCGTTTTCCCTGTCCCAGGATCTTGACAGTGGCATCCTTCTCAAGGAACAGGCTGAACCAGCCCTTGTAGGCGATGTCCTTCAGGAAGTCCTTGACCCCCAGCCTCTTCTTGGCCAGCTCCTGTAGGTGCCACGTCAGCATAGGCATCCGCGACCTGTCTCCCAATGTGGTCTTTGGAGGAATGAACTCTTCATATTGGTAACCCTCCAGTGGGATACCTCCGATGCAATGAACGTCCCAGAGACTGATGACGACTTCCCCATGATGAAGGTGGAACGTGTTAGTGTCAGGAGACCACCGGGTGAATATCTCTGGACCGAGTTCAGGCTGGCGGTGGAAATGGAACTGCAATGTCCATACCGCCTCGAAAAGGCCGATATACCGCAGTTCGTCCCGAACTAGTCACAGGTATGGCGGACCCAGAATGCCCAGGCCCATTCGCTGGTGAAGTTGCCCCTGGACCGCAGGTCCCAATCCTTCAGCCAGCCCTTTGTGTCATCTGTGATGCTTTGACGGAACGTGCTCGCATAGAGGGCCAGAGAATCCTCTGCCACAGGCTTGTCCCCAGTAATGGTCCTAGTCCTCGGGTTCAGGACATAAACGTCCATATGTCTAGTTTCCCTGGCAGGATGGCCATTGTGGGTGATGTTTTAGGGAGGAAGTTCGTCCTCCTGAGTCACCCAAGACTACGACGTGTCCACTTCGAAGCCCGGCAGGGGCACCTCCTCCAGGATGCCAAAATTCCAGAGCGGGAGGTTGTCCGACAAGGGATATGTCTTCTGGGCCGGAGTCAGCAGGTTGAACAAGGTCAGATTGTTAGAGACAATCACCTTGGCGCCATAAACCTCCTCGTTTTCCGCCATTTATATCCTACGGGAAGTGGCTTCCCCCTCATCAACTCGGTTTGCAGCCATCTCGAATCTTTAGGGAGTTGGGCGAAATCAGGATGCAGTGCGCGGAATCAGAGAGATCTGCGTGAAATCTGGATGAGTTGCGCGGAATCTTGGAGATGAGCACGCAATCAGCACACGGAGCGCAAAAAAGCCCGATGAGGCACGAGATCAAAGCTGAATTTCGGATGGAATTCCCCGCTGCCAGTACTTTATTACGCGTAGACGTGGAAGCAATTTCGCACACAAGAGCGATAAGTTTATCGTGTGGAAAAAGCAGAAGTACGGATTTGGGACCCACCACCCCTTTTTATAGGCAAGGCCAGGATTCCGCGCGCGTCCGTAGTTTTGCGCGAACCGTCAGAATTTTGCGCGCAGCTTGATCCGGGGACTTATCATTTCAGTGTTTCGGGGATTCCCTTGGAATATGATCGTTGCGACTTCTTTCCGATCCAATTCCAAGGTGGGGGCATTTGTTGACGCCGAAAAAAGTATGTAACTCCCAGAGGAAGTTTCGATATGATGAAGCGAAGTCATATTCGGGATCAGAGGCTCGATCCGGAGGTCCGGGATGTGGTGCGCAAAATAAAGGAGGATCCACACGAAAAATCGTTATCCGCGCATAGAATCCCCAAGTTTCACGAAATTGAGACGATGAGGCGCGCAATTTTGCACGCCGCCTGGATTCCACGTCGTAGGTTGCCTATAAATAGAAGGTGACCCCGAACGGTTTGGGGGTTGAGGAATCCGAAGCGACTCCCGTGCGCACAATTCGACTTCCCCCGCGCACAAGATGACTTCCAGGTAAAACCCTCATTTCACGAAACCTTGCCCCGGAGTTCGCCTTTGCATGCAACTCCACCGGCTTCAGTGAATTTTCCCCCTCCCCAGGGTTCCAGCCTTATGCGCAATCGGTGTCTCGTGCGCGCAATACCCTTCTGTGTGCGCAAAACCCCACACGTAGTTCCTTCTTCGTGTGCGATTCCCTTGCTCCAATTGCGCGTCGTCCCGGAGTTTGGTGCGCAAGCATTCCCTTTTGCGTGCAAAGCCCAGGACTCCTCACCTTGACGCCCCTTGGATGCCCCCTGCACTGGCATCTGATGTCTCCCCTGCCATGCATGCGCGCCATGCGTTGTTTTCCCGCACGGCCTTCCAGGCTCATGCGAAGTAACCTCAATGTCCCATGGGCCGTGTTTCGAGTTGCGTTGCATTGCCTCATGCTTCTCTGCATATGCACGCTAAAGGCTATTGCTTCTTCACATAGCCACGCTAACGTGGACCCCCTGGTGGTTCGCCCTGCGGCCCCCCTTCACCATGGCCTTGCCGATGCCTTCCCTTCCACAAGGGTTAGAGGGATTTGGGCATGTAAGCCCTAGGGGTGTGGAGAAAACCCACCTCGTCCAAGCTGTAGGACGTTAAACTTCTAAGCACCTCCTCCTTAACAAAAGATGTTAAACTGTGGTTCAACCCCGTACTTCGCACGCAGGGTCCCCCTAGCTCGGACATTTTTTACACCACTCGTCTCCACGGGAATGGACTCTTCCTCACATGGAATGAGATCCTACTTGTCGGAGCGGCGTTTGTCCGCGGGGGAAGGGCTGCCTCAGAGCATAAGCCCCTAGACTTTCTTTCGGATGATTGCACCCATGCATCTCCGTACATCCCCCCTGCCAAGGCCGGTGGAGTCCTTTTCCCACTGCGCTTTGTCGCACCATGGGCCTCCACCCTGGAATAAGCCTTGGCACCAAGGGCCGCTAACCACGTGTAATCCCATGTTTCCTATTTGGGTCGCTCAACGTGTAAGCCCCATTCCGCTTCTCACAGACACACCCTTCACGACGTGATCGTCTGGTCCCCGCTGCCTCTTGTTTCCCACATAGATCATGAATCACGTGGGCTTAGAGTGTGCATAGACCATGACATCCTCTTATGGGCCGCCCCAGAGCGTAAGCCCCATCCCAGCGAACTATGTGGACTTTGATCCGTGCTAACGCACGGTACGTAGGAAGCCTCCGCGAGGTTCAATCCCACCACTCGGTCGTCCCGGCCTCTCCATGTCGGTTGCCTGACCACCTTGGGCCACCTCAAAGCATAAGCCCCAAACCCCTCGTCCTGCATGACATTATACTGTATTCCGTCCCGCATGACGTTAAACTGTATCGCGTCCCGCGTGTCATTAAACTGTATCCCCCTCTTGGGTCGTCTCAGAACGTAAGCCCCATGTCTCACCCCACCATCCATCATGATCCTTACCCAGGCCGCCACATCCCGGTGAGATCATGCCACCCCATCCCACTCCATGATATATGTGAAGCCTCCCACGTGTTGGCCCCAACATCTGTGTTCCCCCTAGGGATCCTTCAACCCGATCCATCTCCGCAAGACGTTAAACTCGCGACATACCCCGTGTTAAACATGGGAAGATGAGGAAAACCTCATATGGTACACATTCCCCGCGTTCGATGTGGGATTCCTCGGGCTTCCGCACCCTCGAGAAGCCATGTGACGAGGGACCAAAGACAGGCATGCCGACGACGCCCCAACGTGACCATTCTCCTCACCGAAGGTTGCTTCCCTGACAAGACCCCTTGGAGCATCTTGACGGAAGCAGCGTAATTAACTAGCGTCCAATTAGATATGGCACTAGGAATGAGCTTCACGAACCCGTCTTAATACTATGAGGGAGACCCGGACTAGGTGATGAGCTCCGAGGAGGAATCCAAAGAAGGAAGAACAGACAACCCATCATCCCGTTTCGATCAAGGAGTAGACGTACCTGAACAAGGAACGAATGCCTCCCGCCTTTGGAAAGTAGGAATGTGGCGCAACAAGCAGCGCATCCTCCTCCATAGACAGATGTGCGCGCCCCGACGAAAGCGTCGGAAACAATGATGTCTACAAAATAATATTTATATTATTTATGGATCATTAAAAAATTTTGTTGCGTCTAACACAAGAAATCAAAGAAGATAAATTTATTTGGAAAATATCATAAATTGTAAGTGTGTTAAATTTTATACACAATAAAATGAATTTATCCCTTAGACTTCGGTATCTTAGATAAAAAATGAGGATAATTTAGTCTTTTCATATCCTCAGGTTTCGACATGGCTTCATCAGATTCCTGATTCTTCAAGAGAACATTAACCAGATGAGTAATATTGTTCAATATTAATTTATTTCTATTATATAAGTTTTACAATGGTTTTCCTTAAAAGTAAATTTTATTCTCCAAAGGCATTCCATATGTGTTTAGTACATGTGATAGTCTAGGTATGCACTTCCTTAGGAGAGACAAATAAAACATGTCATAAAACTAAGAGAGGTTTAGTGGATGTTTCAAATGATAGTATACTATCTGAATCTGATCAAGAATATTAAAGGGTAAAATAAAACTAAGGATCCACATTTAATTACATAGAAATATCATAATATTATCTTATAGAGAAATTCTAAGAAACACCTTCTCATCAACATCATATTCCAGTCCACAATAATGATTATCAACATAAATGTTTTCAACTCTGAGTTTTCTTGATGTGCAGCTGAATGGAACAAAATTGAGTATCCATTTCTTCATATTTCCCTAGTCCAAATATCATTCTTTGTTTAAATAAATCTATGAACAGTGTATCCTAAAACTACATTCCTTAGAGGGATTGGAAAGGATCTATATAAATTTTTTATTTAAATCTATTATTGCATGAAAACATGACCAGAGGAAGATATTGATCCCAACCACATTTTAAAATTATATAACATGATATCATCATATGATATATGGTTTACATTATACTAAAAATTTATCATCTATGAGGGTGATAATTATTGTATAAAAATAACCTCATATAGAGAACCTTATGAATATTTCACCAGAACATATAGATAAAACATGAAACACAATTAGACATAATTTAATGTTGTACTCCATAAAACCACACGACTTATAAAATGTATATACTAGAATACAAGGAGATAATCTCCCTAATACTGATGAATTGTGCTGATAATGAAAGAAAATAAACCACAATCCAAACATTATTATGCTCTTTAGATGTTTTGGGGAGTCTTACACCAAAATCTCGTGTGATTTTACAATTTCCATTTTGGTATGGGTATTGTTTTTAGAATAACTATATACATCTATCTCTTAGACATAATTCACTATAATTTCATGAACTGTGATTCAGACAATTAAATATCACCCAATATTACTTCCCATAAGAAATAGTCTTCTAGATCACTATATATAACAATACATATATGACAAATAGAGAATTAAGAACTATTGTCTTCCTCTAACATCTTATTATTTATATCCGGCACAGATGAAACACATACACATTTCCAAAAAATTATTTTTCCATCAAAATAATGGTTATACCTATGAGCATTTCTGGCCCTCTTAAAAAGCTATATATCTTTCTTCTATGCATATTTAAGATTCACATGGATTAATGGTTGAAAAATAATTTGAGAAAGATAATATTTACCCTCCTCCTTTACAATATCCAAAACAATCCTATGAAAAAATAGAAGTATTGGATATTTTGTGATCCTCATCATATTTAAGAAATCTTGATCCTTCAGACTCAAAGCATTATACACATTTTTTTCTAACTAAGATTTGTAATTTATGGATAAGTAATAAAATATAATGAGATCCATTATTATTATTTGGAACATTTTTTAATTTCTCTATTTGAATATTCAACATAAAATTTTATTATCAAAATACATATATCACACCTATATATATAATGATATATCCAATTTATCTTTAATGAAAAAAATTATAACAAATAACTGAAAATCATGAGATGTGTAATGTTTCTAATGAATTTTATTTTTCATGATGCATAATCTATCAACACATCATTAGGCTTGGGGAGACATAAATATCCCTTTATTGAAGAATAATTATATATTAAAAACAATTCAGTAATAAAAGTAATGTATGAACAAGTACACAAGCTAAAATTCACTTCATTTCTCAGAAATTGTCCTCACAATTATTTATTAAATGGTACTTGTCTCCCTTCTTGGTAAACTTTTTGAGTTGGTTGAACATCAATGAAAAATATTTCATAAAATATTTGTAATATATAGCTGAACTGAGAAATCTATGGATCTCATTTATCCTTGTTGGTCTAGAACAATGTTAAATAACATCCAACCATTATGAATCCAAAAACATTCCCACTATATATATTATATTACCTAAATATTATACCTTTTAGACACAAAATTCACATTTTAAATATTTATTGTTAATGTTTCAATTTCCTTAGGGTCTTCAATACAATTCTCATGTCATTATAATGCTCTACATAGTGCATTGAATATATAAGAATATTTTTTTGTAAATCATAATACAATATTATCAAGGTAATATTTAAGGAAACTATAGATTAAATCCAATCATATAATGGGTGAAATAGTATGGCCAAATGATATCAATATATATTCCCAATGTATATACATTTTATTTAATTATGTCTTGGGTATACCAACATTCATGACCCCAAATTTATGATGTATAGAACAAAAGTAAATCATTCTAATGTATTAACCTCCACTAAATTGATCAAAAAGATAATCAACACATGGTAAAATACACTTATGATTGATTGTGATCATGTTTAGATCCAATTAAACAATCTAGTGTAACATAAATCTATTATTATTATTAATATAAGTAATATGAGAACATTAAGGTGATACAATGGCTGAATGAAACCTGTTTCATGTTTCTCTATGAGTTTCCACTTAAATTCATACACCTAAATATGTCCATCCAATATAGATTCTAGAAAATAGGTGTGTAACCAAGTAAATGATATGTTGAGAACAAAATATCATGATTCATTGGAATATTAGGAAATATATCAAGAAGTATATTAAAAACTAAAGCACAGTAGGTGTATCATACTTTATGAGTTTCTTTCCAAACATATATAATGATTATTTAAAATAGGAATCAATATCTATATAATGGAAGTGACCCTCATCAAATGTTTATATACATCATCAAACTGATAAAAAATAATCAAGTTCATCATAAAAACTCATGACTTGACATCCTCATAAATTTTTGTTTAATTTATGTGGATAAATATAATTCATTTATAATATAACAAAAGACTCTTACATTGGTATGAAAATAAGATTTATGAAACTAATTTGGAAAAAAATTCATTTTTAGAAGAATTAAATACATGATATGTGATCCACATAACATTCGGCGTTTTTGTTATTAATTCAATACCTAATGTTTTGGGATATGGATTAGCATTAAAAAATTAATTACCTGGTATAATTTAATTTTTATAACTAATAAAAAATCATATACATAAATATTTTATCTTACATATCATCAGAAAAATTCATTATTATGTATTCAATCCCTTGGAAAAAAAATCGTCAGCATGACCATTATGAGTCATTGAAAAAAGTGAAAATTCATTTATAAGAAGTATAAATTAGGAAAAAAAAATCAATGACACCATATGTTTAACATACTTCATTAATGATAATAATATATTGAAATCCCTTATAACGGTTTGAACATATATTGTTAATTTTTAAAACATATCATCGAGGAGTGTTAGACCATGTGTGTAGCGAGGCCCGTTGTCATGCACCAATTAACAATCAAGTGAAATCCCAAGGAACAGTTTTTATATTTAATTCACCAAGATAAAAATATACCGGTGCCACATTCAATAGTTGTGTCTTGAAAAGGATGCAATTTTTTGGAATCCACTCACTCAATCATTCATAAACATCCATGATATTTTTTCAAAATATCTAATTATCCTTAGTCTTATCCCAAGGGTTGTCACTAAAATATTGTTATCATAGTTCCAATGGTTTTTGAAACATGATATTTGATACCTAATATAATGATCCACAATTATCATATATATATATTACATCATATCCTATGAATATTCAATTAATATTTCAACAACATGAATGAAGACCATAAAGGATTAGTGTATTTAGAGACTAGGATACACAAACAACTAATTCATATGTGAACTATTTCATCTCAAACTCTGTTCATCATAACCATCACCCTTCATAGACGTATAAAAAAAATAACATTATTAATATCCTGGGAAAGAGAAACATAATAAATTTTTAGGTATTATTATCACTAAGGGTATACTAGTGATATATCATTCAATGATCACATGAATTAATTAGATAATAATAAAGGTATGAGATCATGAATATAACATCCAATGATATAAACCTATCTATAATGGATCATTAAAATAATTCACATCAAAAAACATTATCATTTCGAAACAATTTATTTTTAAGATATATAAATGATCATAACTCAATTAGGAACCTTACAGTTATGTAAATTAAGAGTTAAACCATAATAATTATTGAAAAAATATCACACATCATTGTAATATATTGATCCCATCAAATAATTATGTATTAGGAATCCATACATAATTCAAATATCATAATAGATCAAGAAAATCACCAATTTCCCACAGTTGATCATGAACACCAATATTTATCCCATAACATATCAACAATATTAGCTCGTTTCCTAAAGTTGATCATGTACATGGACATATTTTCTACAATTAAATCATGATATATAAATCATTACGCAATTAATTGGTGGGTTATTTAATTATGGGCCCACCCATATAAAAATTGTAATCCTACATATGTGGTCTACAAAACAACAAGACAATAATCATTGTATAACCCATAAATGAAAAATGGGTTTCATGAACATTTTATCATTACATAACCGATAGAAAAAATTAACGTATTGTAAAGCATTTATAATTTTATCACTACATAACCCATGGAAAATTGAAGAGGTTCAATTAACATATTCTTATCATAAAAACCATATATAGTAAGAATATGGATGGTATATTTGGATCATTTCCCCAGAAAATTCTCTGTAAAATCAAAACATGCCCTCTTAAATGTTAATTTATTTTTAAAAATAATTTTAAATATTTCTTAATGAATATAACCTTTCAAATTTGATATAAATAATTTAAAATATAAAAGCGTCTAAAATAGTATATAAATAATTTTCTTTGATATACTCTTTGGAAAAAATTTTAAGGAATATTTAAATCATTTAGGAGTCAAGAGGTTGTGAAATAATTCTTATTCCACACATTATTAAAAATATTTCTTTCACATTTTCTATAAAAAGAAAAAGTACCATTTTCTAAAAAGAGGCAAGAACATTAATTTTATATATTTTCGAGAAAATTAAAGCAAAGTTAAAAAATTCTAAAAAATCATTGTATAATTGTATGAAAGATTTTGGTGACCAATTTTTGAAAATAATGGATATATAAGATAAATAATGTTCTGCTAAATAATGATATAAAATAATTTTTCCATAAAAACATCCATTTGATCAATTTTTTATTTAAGATAGGAAAAATAAATTTAATAATGTATTCTATAGATATATACATATTTTAATAAATTTATTTAGTTTTTATAGAGATAGATAATATTATTTCAGTATCATATGTATAATTATAAACATTCCTCACAAAAAATTAGATTATATCCAAAATCCTTAACCAAATTAATAAATTTTTTATTATTAACCCCCATGATAGAAAAAACAATATATGGATTTTTAGATATAATGTTTATTTATAAAAACAATCATATAAGTAATTAAGGGAAAATATATACACCACATAAAATAAACAAGTGGTAATTATGGGATGTGTCTCACAAAAATAAAATTATGATGAAAACCCATACCAAATATCACGACCTTCTTCACAGAGGTTTCAAAATCATATATAATAAATATATGATTTTTGAACCAATTTTATATAAACATAATCATACATATCATACCCTATATTTTTTTAACAATTTTTTTCTCTTGTTTATCAATAATTATTTGATAAAATTGTTGTTTCTTGTAATAACCCCTTTGTTTTTCATTGTTTTTTAAATTTTCCCTTTCATTCGTCATTACAGTTAATTAATCTCAAAAAATATGATAATTATATAAATATCATAAATATTTATTATACAAATATTTATAATCATCCATAAACATTGCATATATGGAAATAAATTACATTATTCGTGGAGATGGAAGGTCGCATTTAAACAAAAATGTTGTTTCAATATTCGCAATAGATGGAACAAAAGAATGTTAAATATTAATTAAATTTTAAAGAATAATTTTTTTATTATAGATATCATTCTTATTAATTTAATCTAACGTTTTTATCATTCATTTTAAAATATAATGAATAACGTATCACCTCACTTCACAAAGTAGTAGTCTGATGTACACATGATAGACTTTTTTTCCCATTTGATAGAATTGGATATGATTGTAGTTTATTACACTTATATAAAACATATTAGCATATTTAAAATAAATATTTTATTATATCATCATATTTTTATAATTGTTACATGTGGTGAAAGAATAAATAAATCAAAAACATATGGGTAAGATATATATATCGATTCATCATAAAAACATCATAATATTTTCAAAAAAATAATTCATAGAGAGATTTTATGGTCCAAAATAGACACAAGTTCGTGAAAATTGTTTTATGGAATGTATTTTGGTGGGTAATTTCATAAATTCATGGTTTAGGTAGTGTAGATAGGAGAGGCGGGGAGATGTTATTTTATAAGTTAGGGATATGATCTATATAAAAACCAATTTGAAATTTCATAATCCAATAAAAAATGACTAATTAATTTCAATGAAAAATGAATAAAAATTTTCATAGACACAAGAGTGGAAATATAAAATGTTTAAATATAGTGATCAAGAGTATTGTGATAAATTTATTAGGAAAAGATACCTTTATATTTTGATTTCTTCCATCGGTAAACAAGTTCTAACAATCAATATTTTGTTTTATTTTTATTTATTTTAATTATTCATTGCGTCTAAAATTTTAATTTTACGAAGGAAATAATATTATTTATACTAATACAAAATATTTATTCCATTTTTAATAAATAAATTCAAAATTGGGGATAATTGTATTTAATGTAAAAATTCCATATGTGATGAAAAAGATGGTTTCCAAAGAAAAATTTATCACATGTATGAAAGGGTTGTATATAAATATTTAACATAGTATTTATAATAAATACATATATTTTATTACTAATAATATATTTTAACTATATATACTTTTAATTTTTTTAAAAAAAATAAGTTTCTCTATATATTCTTTAAATGAAAAAGATATTTCCAATAAAAATAGTATTTTTTAAATTTAATGAAAAAATTAACTATTTTAAAAAATTATGAATGCATAACTAAAAAATATATTAAAAATATAAATATAAAAATCTAATTTCATTTGGAATAATATTAAATTTAAATTTTGATAAAATCATGTTTATTATTTTCTCAAAAAATCATAAAATTTTTTTCTGAAAATTTTATTTTCAAAGCATATGTAGAAATTATTAAAAACAATAATGTAAAATTTATCAACATATATTATTTATCAATTTTTTTCATACAAAATTTAAAAATTATATTTTTTTAATATTCATACCACCATGTTTAAAATATTTCTAATAATTTTACTTTTTTTTGAATATTAGTTGTATATTGTGGTTTATAAAAAAATTATTTTATGGGTAACATAAGCTATTTTAGATGATAAATTTATTTCAAAAAAATATACTTCTTAAAATCATTGGGAGTTTTATGAGGGGTATGAGGTCCTCTAACTATAATATTACATAATTTGAGGAATTTTAATTTTTTTAAATACAATAAATATGTGTTCTGGAAAACAAATTTTTATTATTATTTGACATCCTCACTAGCGATGAAATCTATTTGGATCTAGAAATTTAACTTTTTAGTGGAGTGGCCATATAATAAAATTATAAGTGATATTCCTATAATATTTGGTCTACAAGAATAATATTTATTTTTTTATGAACAAAACATGGATATATAATATAATCCAAATATCATCTCGAAAAGGATATAAGTTTTTTTTGAATAAAGGAGTGTAAATAATGATTATTGGAACTGATTATGATTTTGTTTTTTGAAACAATATTTACTATATCCTTAGTTGGAAAAGGTATTTCAATCTATAGTGACAAATCTATGAAATGGATTTGATGGGTTCTATTGAAAAATGACAAGGTAATCACATATGCATCGAAATAGATAAATCCTCTTGATAAGATGTAACCTACTCGTAAATTTTTGTCACCTACAGTCTTTCATTCTATGAAATTTTGGAGACAGTATATTTTTTCTGAAACATCAAATATAGGTATATATAAAGACCATAAAAAATATAATTATATATTCAAAGAAATGGAATTAACGAGGATACAATGGGTATTGTTGGAGATTCTTAATTATTATTATTGTTCAATACGTTATAATCATAGAATAGAAAATAGTGTTGGAGATTCATTGAGTGGTAAATATCTTAGTGTTATTATAATTATGATTATTAATTTAGATCCATTAATCAAGTACTCGGTATGGTTGGACATGGGAATCATAATGGAAATGTCATCATTAATCTTATCCCAAATTAATTCTCAACATTGTTTATTAGATAAGATAATTTATGATTAAAACGATGATGTTTTGATGCCAAATAAGAGAGTGGTGATGGAAAATTTGATGTTTCCTGAATTCAATATTGATGAATAAAGTGTATTTAATTTTTTTATAAGGATATACATTCTATCTTTTACAGAGTTATTTTATTGAGTAGATGGATGAAGACCATTTCTCTATGTTCTCAATACATACTAGAAGTGCTAAAATTTATATAGACATACTTAATAATTAATGGTCAGATAACATGAAAAGGAAGATTATTGATCAAACTGGAAGTTTCTTGGTGTGTCATTAGGTGAAGGCATGTTTACAACTTTATAAAGGGTTATTAAAATAACAATACATAACTATGCAGAAGTGGAATAACATAACTATATACATTACCACCAACCTTCTAAACATATTTGTGGGAAAAAAAATTTATATGGTAAATCATCAATTTGTTGAAAGTTGTTTCCAATTTGTTTCCAAAATATATTTCTTGTACTAAGAGTGTCCAGATTCCTTTATATTCAGGATGTGGTGAAGCTCAATGGTGTATCATAGTAGACTATTTCTATATGAGATTAAAGTGTAACTAATTTGTTCTTGAAGACCCTTTAAAATTCTATGAACACAGATGTAAAACAAATCCCATCCTATTATTCTCAAACTGAGGGGTTTTTTGTGAGGAAAATATAAAAATTAAAAGACATCACCAGGGATAACTGACATGGTATTCTAGAGAGTTGGGCCAACATCTTCCACATATCAAATTATCCTATAAAAATAATTTTAAATAAAGTATTCTAAAGGAAAATTTTGAAACAATCTATGTAAAATATATAAAACTCCAACTTATTATCATTTTGGTCATAAAGGGAAATGGTTTGGAACATACAATGTAAAGAAAAATAAAAAATATATACTAGTTATTATGAAACACAACAAGTATACATATATACGAAAAAATAATGATGAAAACGGATGTAAGGATAAACCATTTGATGTTGGGGATCATTATTTTAAAAATATATCACTACCAAAATGTGTTTCGATGTTTTTAATTTAGTTGAAATTTAAGGGATTCTAAATTAGCCAATTTGAGAATCTAAATCATGTTAATTTTTTTTTATAAATTATCACTACCTCCACAAATTTATCATGTGCACACTGTCCTCCACGTGTATCTGTTGAGAATTTAATTTTCAAAACCAAAACATGTATTGAATTAATGGTGTGGAATTTGAACCAAAATTCATTTATAAAGGGGATGTAAACCAATTTCTTGAAGTAAGTTAAAATAAATTGAGGAAAAAAAATATCACATAAGAAATCCCAATGTTAAATTAAATGTTTGAAGAATATTCTTCAGAACATATAAGATTTATGAAGTAAAAATATCCCCATTTGTTTTCTAGAAAGTTTAAATCTTTTAGGATGAAATTTAATAAGATGTGGTGGAGAATATAATGAATTTAAAATTACATCAGTAATTAATAAAAGATAACTTCATTTTTGAAATGAAAATTTTATTCTTTTCCCTAATGGAATTAAATAGAAAGACTATTAATTAAATAATTTTATATGTTATGTTATAATGCCTATTAATATATCTTGGAATTGTATTGTGATATTAAAACCAAATAATAATGGCTATATAGTAGTATACTCGATAGAACCGAACTTTTCCAAGATTTTTTTAAAATTGAATGAAATATATTTTAAGTTAAATAAATTAACTCAAAAAGAGTTTTTTTAAGACACATTGTTAATTTTGTAGTAAATGTCGATGAATTGTATAATATATATAATATATAATGGGGAAAGTAACTATTGGGTTCTGACTATTACATAACTATTGGTAAATATGACCATTTTATCAAAATGTTCACTAGAACTATAACCCTTTCTAATAATATTAAACATAGAATTAGGTATGATAAATTTTAAAAAAAATGACAATAAATAAAGAAAAGAGCAATGATATTCTAAACCAACCTATTCAAGGCTATTAAATCCCTTTTGTTAGAAGTTGTGAGGGATGTTGCATTAATAAGTCATACACTTGACTAATCCCAAGAAGATATTTAAATACAATGTCTTCAGTGAAATCTCCAATTGGAGGAGTTCAAATTAATCAAGATCACCCTGAGGTCAATATTAGTTGTTCCACCACATTAAAATACCATTTTGTAGTGCCTTATCCTTAAGACGTGTGTTGGTGTAGTATGGGGTTTTGTATACAGATGTTATAATCATAAAATTGTAATTTAATTTTTGTAAATGATATATTTATTTTTTATAATTAAATTTACATAAATAATTTAATTAATAATAAACAAATGAAAACAAGAAGAATTTTTTAAATTAATATTTGGAAATAAAGATATTACAATTGTATTTTTTAAATATAAAAAAACTATGATAATAAACTAAATTATTTTATTCAAATTTAATCTTAATAAATTATTCATTTAATATTGTATTTATTTTAATATAATTCATAATATAATTATTTAATGTTCTACAAAATTTCGTATGTGATTTAATGTTGAATATGTCATAAAGGTAATAATTTTTCACTAAATAGTGAATTTTTTTATATGTGTCAAGATTATTATATTTAGGAAATTATTTTGATAAAAACACTATTTTTGAAATTATCATGTCAAAATGTGGTGGGGGAAATATTGTGAGGATTTTCTAAAATAAGTTTTTTAAAATGATTAATAAAAATATAGTTTTTTGTTTTATCTATGTTTTATAACTTCATTAATATGTAATAATGCTGTAAAAATTTGAAAACCTAAATCCATTGAAAATATTTTATTTTATTATTATTATGTACATTAATGGACATAAATCATTTTCCAAATTCTATAAGTGATAATCGCTAGACTAAATTTGAAATTATTATTTTGTATGCAATATTTTGAGTAAAATTAAGTTTTCCTTGTCCATAGTAATACTAAAAATAGATTTTGGATCTAATTGGATAACATATTATAAATAAATACTCAATATATAATTCCATGGGAAATAACCATGGTTATGCTAATGATTTTCCATTTTCGTCTACCCAAAATCTGACGACATAAAGTTATAAATTATTAAACAATTACTCCACTTTAATAATAAATATCTACCCATTGGCAATTTACTCTATATTTAGTATCATTTTTTCACTACATTATCTTCAATTCCAATATCTAGAGTCTCTATACGGTCTCTCCTATGTCCTATGGTATCATATTCCATGATTGATGATGTTATATCCCCTGCGAAGGGAACTCTCAACTTATAATTTTTCATTAATGTATATATTATTTTGTATATTATATATATATATATATATATATATAATTACATTCATTTCATAGATATTTTATAATCTAATTACATGAGATTTAATTTTCTCTCAATGGTATTCCTTATTTTTCTCCCATTATTCCCCTTTTTAATCCACATCATATACCAAATATGTTACTGAAATTGTTTCATAGATTCATCCCTTTTTCATGAAATATTATTATGATGCCAAGAGCCAATCAATTTCCCTATTCTTGAGTATTAAAATATATCTAACCTTTATTCATTGATTTTAGATTTTAAAATTTGAAATATGTATTCATTTCTCATGTTTAAAAAGAATTAAATGCTCAATTACCAAAAAATATATGAAAGTAAGGAGTTTTACATAAAACCCATTCATTTTTTCCCACAGGTTATGGTTTTATTTTTAATTATTATATTCATGAAAAATTGAATTTAGTTATATCAAGGGTGTGCGCTCATAAAACTCCAACACATTCGGTAATCATTCAGTCTCTAGAGATGGATGGATTTATAATATGATGGTTAATAAAATTTCTAATTTAGTTTTATAATAATGTTTAGTGAAAAAATGTGATATTATTATAAATGTATCATTATTATATTATATCACCATTTATATTTTATTCATCATGATTATTAATTTATCATATTCCTCAAGTTCTTAGTACCATTCACCATTTTAATGGCACATGATCACATTATAAATTATTCATTTGTTATTTCAGTTTTCATTTTTATTCTAACTAAATTATTTTAATGTAATCCCCCATGATATTTGATGTAGTAAAAGTATCCTAGAATGAATATACAAAAATCCATTCATGTTTATTAGATGAATTTTTATGTATTCACATATTAAATCACAAATTTATGAGAAACTAATCCCCAAAATATCCATTGTACTAATAAATGGTAAATAATTTAATAAAATTGATATTCTTTAAAAATATAGGTTTCCAAAATTAGAATTAGTTTTTCAACATCATGGTAAATAAATATTTATAAAATAACATTCTGGTTGAGAATGATAAATCTAGGACTCATATTATCCATATTTACTAATTGATAGTGTGGGTACTTTGTAAGAACACAAGATATTTCCTTTCAAATTATAATTGTGTTATTCCATAGGTGTTTCTGTAAAATTAAATGTCTTCATAATGAAAGAGCCACATTTAATGGATCTTGGTACTATATTATGATGTGGTGGAAAATATAATTACATAACATTCTGATTCACTAGTGTTCTACATTCTTAGGAGTTGGGTTTCCATATCCTTTTGTTTCCAATAGTTAAGTTTTGGCCAATGTTTATCAAAAGAATAGTGTTTTATTTACTATCATTCCCAACTATACATGTTTTATCAACCATTTCCCTTTTATAAATGTCTATATAATGATTAAGCTAGAACATTACCACTTTAAAATTATTATCTGGTCATATACGTATCATCAAAACACACGTCTTGAAATAATTTTTATTTTAAATGTTGAGAGAAATATTTAATAAGTTCAAAAAAAATATTATGTTTTGTCAGAGTCATATTTTGAGTCTTGAGGTTTAATAAATCTATCACTTTGTTTACTCTTAATGTATGTAAATAAAAAATCTAATTAATAAATCTTAATATCCTTCCAATGTAATTTCATATATATATATACCTCAAAAAATTAAATATCACTATTATTGTATGATATCCTCTAGCTTGTATAAAAAAATATTCACTATTACATCAGTAAAAATTTTAATGAAATAACAAATATTTTTGATCATATTAAGAAAAGATAATTATTTTTGAAAACCGGAATCCCACTAAATAATTTGTGGATTATATTTCTGATATAACATGGTTTCACCATTATAACTTGTTTCTTAGGTTCGATTCTGCTTGTTCATATTTTCAAATTCTCAGAAAATACTAAGTAGGAGTTATGGGTAAAAAAATGGTTCAAGTGAGAACACAAATAATAAGGCTCCCTACTATTGGATTCAATGTATTTTAATAATTTATATTTTTTAAAACCATAGTAACTATATCATGTTAGATACAAAAAGATTCATTAATTAATTATTATGAAGTATATTATAGCATTACAATAACAATTCAAAGAAAAATAATTAAAAAATAAATTATTTGATATAATATATCAATACTGCAATACTAGTGTTGACTCAATTTACTAATGCATGATATCATATCGTAATCATATTAACCAATGATGATGAGTTTATTATAAGGATAAACATGTTTACGAACTATTTTTAAACATAAAACTCCAAGGTAACATTACAGTAATCATAAAGATATTATTTATTTTATATTAAATTATTAATTTCAGTCCATACCAATAGATGGACAACATCAAAATAATACCATTTTTAATGTTATTAACTAACTAACATTCTAAGGAAGGAAAAAATTACACTAAACTTATGGAACATACCCATGTCACCAAATTATAACAATAAATGTCCTGGTCTTGAAAAAAAATATGTGGGATAATTTTATATAAATGAAAATCCTTGATATAGACAAATATTATCATTGATAAAAAATGAGAATAAATCTAAACGTATAATAAATCAATAATTACAATAATAGAAGATGATGAAAAAAATATTCTAATCATAGGAAAATAATACTCATGGTAAAAATTAAAAATGCATTAATGTGGTATCCCCCAAATGGTGAGACATGGTAACCACAATAATAATTAACTCCAAATATCGAAGTCCACAACATCACGCAACTCTACTAGTAAAAAAATCATCCCCTTACAAGTATCATGATAACAAATGTGTCCAAAAACCCCAAGGATCATATCAATGGGTTTATTACGTAACCCAATAGTTAAAACCTGATCCATCACCCAAATATCTCTAAAACAAGAAGCATATTACCTCCATTTTCTTTAAAATAAAAAATATTTAAAAGTATAATAACTAGTGAAACAGACACACAAACCCACAGACGTATATATATATATAGTGGAATATATTTAATTTTAACAAAAAACACACCTGGGTAATGAACTCATCCACAACATCAACCAATTCCATAAGTACCCAAATACAACTGTATACTCCTACTCCTATGACATTTTCATCCCTCTGGTCCCCGTATTTAATTCAAAACACAACCTAATATGCCAAAATATTGGAACCATGTCACTGTATAACCCACATGGCCCTATGCATATTCATATTAACACTTGTGCACTAAAATCATGTCATTTTACCATATCCAAAACCATTATTCTGAAAACTACGTTAATAAAACAATTTTGGAGAACACCTTAAGGCATGACCCACTGGTCTTATTATGAAGACCATCTAAGAAAATATTTTTACAATGAAAATTTCACCGGGAAATTTTAGTGATCTAAAAATGAATTTATTTATAAATTATAAAGTATTAAAAGTATTAGAGAAATTAGAAAATATGGATCATCCACCTACCTCTGAATGGTTTTTACATGAATAATCAACCCATGACCTTGAATATGTATGTTTCCAAATCAAATAAAAATGATTCAAAATTAAGAATAATCATGAAATAAAATAACTAATACACCCAGGTAAGAAAATACATATATAAGGTTTCATTTAGAGGAAATGATAGGATAATGGTGGGGGAAAATGTTGAAATTACCTTACATTTCACAGAACCAATGACCTCAGATACATTTTAATCAACAGCTAAATTATAGAAGATCACCAGAATCATCTAATGGAGTTCTAGAATTTGAGGTGTAGGTTTTAGAAGGATGAATGCGGGTTTTTTTGAGATATTTTTGTTTTTAAATAATTTTATAGGTCTTTTTATTTCATTCACATAGTTCGTCTCCATAGTTTGGAAAACAATGTGATATCCATAAAAAATCAGCTACGTCTAATTTTTTCTAAAGTCACATAGTTTGGATAAATAGTTTTCCTACTATATTACTATTTAAAAGACCAATATATCTCATTACAATTATCTTAAGAAATCATCAATGATTCCACTAACCATGACGGAAACGTACACCCACAAATTCCTATCCAAAATACTACAAAAACAATTGGAACCATCTCATGGCTTAACCCAACCATTCTATATATTAAAATAAAAAATAAAATAATGAAATACATCATTATAAAGGTTTTATATGAAACATTCATATCATATTTTTAGCCTTATAATGGTCATGAAAAAATATTAAGTGGGTGAAGGTTTATATTTTATTATATTAATTGTAGAACAAAAAAAATTACAATAATCAACAAATGTAGAACAAGTGGGAAAATATTCAAGGATAAGTATAGTATGGATGAAATAAACTCATAGTATAAATGTTAACCATTATATAGTTTCTTCATAGTCTTATATATTATTTTAACCACATTTTACCCCTTTTGACCCATTTATCCCTTACCTTGGTGACAATCATTTAACATTGTTACGATTTAACATGGAAAAAAGAAAAATTACCTATTTATAAAAATTTGAAAGTGTTGATTCAAAATATAAAATTATTTTACTATGATTAACTTTCCATAAGTGTTATAACATAATTTTAAAATAATTATGGTCCATGAAAAAATATTATTTTCATGAAAAAATATTTTTAGTTATAAAATTTTATCATCCAATAAAGGATTTATTTTACTGTTATCAAAAAATTTAATTGTTTTTCATTATAAAAAATAAATATATTAAACATTTATATATATCTAAATCCAAATTAATCCTTAAAAACACTCAGTTAACTTTAATTAAATGTTTCTACTATATTATAATTTTACCTATGTTCAAAAAAGTATAGAATTAACATACAAATTCAACATAATAAATTTGAATGAATTTTGATACACCATAAATTATTATTTGTTTAAGAAAAAAAGATATATATATATACATATTGAAGTAATTATTTTATGATAAAAATTTCAAAAAATTATTGGTATTTAGACAATCAATATTGGTCATTATTCACGGAAAAATTTAACATTTTCAGCAAAATAACAAATTGTATCCCTAATTTTTGATATAATTATTTAGAAGTGTTGTCAATTTACCCAATGTCAAATTAAAAAATTATATAATTATGATTTTATATAAATATATAAAATTAAATAAAAACCTATTTTAATGAAGTCTAACCCCATTTAACATTTAATACATATCAATTTTATTTCATAATATTTTTAATGAGTTTTATTTTTTTCACATTAAATATTAATAGTTTATTTTTTTGCATTGAATTTTAATAAAATATTATTCATTTTATTTTTCTGTTTCTTATAATTTAAAAAAAAATATGTAATGAAAATATATTATTTCATATCATTGTGTAACATTCTCCCCCTAAAATAAATAACAAAAATGAAATTTAGTTTTTTCTTAACAAAATGACTACATTATGACTAATTCCTTTGTAAGATGTTTAATAGTGGGGAAAAATGGTATGAGCCATCATCATCACCAATGTGAAATTAGAAATATAATTGGGTATGAAAATAAAAATGACCTCATTTTCTATGAAAGAAGGCACATATCTAGCGGTGGATTTGGGAGTCATTTGTGTTTTTTATGGAAGGTTCTAATGGGGAACCCGATATGGAATAATTTAACAATACCACCCCATTACTAGTGGGAGAAATAGTAGGATATGAGCTGAATAGCCTATACATTAAATCCTATGATGTGCATGTTATAGGAAAATGATTCCATATAGAGTTTTCCATTTCAACTGTCCATTAAAATCCCCAATGACTCCAAAATCAATAGCGAGGTACATACCTTCTTTCATAAGGTAAGAGGTAATCTTTGGTTTTATGCCCAACGAGACTACTGATCTCACATTTAACATGATGATGGATGGTAGCTCTTATTACACCCCTTTGGGGGGATTTATCACCTATTCCATCACACTCTTATAGATTTAAGATGACTTCATTAACCTCTTCCTAATCCTGATATGGAATGGGTTACTCTTAAAATTAAATGATTTCTTAATCCTTCTATATATAAATGGGTTTAAATTGATGAAACAATCAATATTTATCTTATGTTATTAATCCATTTTATTTTATTTCATAGAAATCAAAAAATACTTATATTCTTGAATCAGTATAACATTGAACTCTGATGTTTACTAAAATATAGAAAGACAATTGATATTTTGATGATCTAATTGAACCATTATGAGGT
Organism: Viscum album; assembly: GCA_963277665.1. Taxonomy (NCBI): domain Eukaryota; kingdom Viridiplantae; phylum Streptophyta; class Magnoliopsida; order Santalales; family Viscaceae; genus Viscum; species Viscum album. Next base: position 1,432,701,718 of record OY728162.1, read on the forward strand.
GTCCAATGTATCCTTTTAATATTAGGAATAATATCTCACAATAATTATTGATGTATTTCAATTTACCATAATGGATAATGCATATATATGGGGGAACTAAGAAATCGGGTGTAGAGATTGTTCTTTTTGACGATGTCCTATATTTTTTTCTTTTCATGACAATTAGTGGCATCATAGTTGGATTAATACCCATGAGGGTTATTTCCAAATAGTTTAAAAAATATGAATGATTTTGTAGGGTGATGTCAAAACAAGACACTAAATGGGGCTTACAGACTTTAGATTCCCAGGATATAGAAAATATATAGTGCTTGTCATATACTCATTACATGTCCCTAATATTATGTGACCCAAAGTATGGTGTGAGATCTAATTGATAAAATGTAATTAGACATGCTAAAAATGGATTCAAGAATTTTGCACTGGGTGGCCTTTATAATTTGGGGCATCAAAATGATCATGAATGGTGTGTTACATTACTACATTGATAAAGAGTACAACACACATGTAAATAACATTGAGGATGTCAAATCCACTTGAATTGTATAGCTATATGGATTGTAAATCATGGTCAATGAATTTTTGTGATAACTAGAGGTGGGTACTAGTGGGTATAGGTCCATCATCAATGATGAATGGAGCCTATAATATTCCATATTTTCTGGAAAATAACTCTAGGATTGGGGGGGTTCTTATGCACCAAGGGTCTCTTTGGAGGAAACCATATGTATCACTAGTTTTCTATTGGTATGAGATGATATGAAGGGTTCCCAAGGTCCATCGGGGTTCTAAGTGATGGATACCAACCTGAGAACCTGATTGTGTAATCTCATACATCATAGATAAAAATGTACCTTGTGGGAAATGTATGATTCATGAACGGTTTTTTGACCCTAACGGTAGGGTCTCAAACTAATGAACATGTTATCATTTTTGGGAGATGTAGAAAATTATTACATGACCTTTTTCTAACACCTGGGGAACCGTAAATCATGTATCATCATTTTATAGGGCTATAGAATGGTCTATTTGATCTTTATTCCTTATTTATTTATGCCATATATTTTACCTAAACCTCATAGGTGATGTGTTCAGTGAGAAGAGACTTGAATTTTTCTTAGGCCACCCTTTGTGGGTTTTCATCCTAAAAATTCTTATTTATAATCCACTAGAAGGGTTATAGTCCTTTGATTTGGACCATAAAATGATAATGTTGACGGTCATATATATTTGGTTGAGGTGTTTTCATAGGAGCAGAATTTCATGAGGTCAAGAAAATTTATTTTTATTTTAACATCATTTGGTAAGGTTGTTTTCCTTGTAATATAATGTCATGCTAAAAATATTTGTAAAGAGATGTGAAATTATTAATGATATCTATGGAATCACAATTTAATTTATTGGTGCATTTTAATGTCAGTATCACCTTTTATCTATAAATATTATTCTTTATGGGTATCCATATTTTTCAACACTTTTATCATGGGTTTATCTTGTTTTAGAGAATTCCATGATTAGTCCTGACTTGTGTATATTTAGGATGAGTATGAATGATTCTACCCTCATTAAAATAATGTACATGATACGTTTATGGATGGGATACACTAGGTTGGACTATTCATATTATAAGTGTATGGATAACAAAATAGCAATCACCATTATGGAGGTCCACCACATAGACCTAACTCATATAGGATGGATAATGATGATATTCTCAGAGTGATTGGGTCTTCACATAAGATGCATAAATTGAAATGGGAGGTTTTAAGGATAATATGTCATAGTCATGAATTGAATACATGTATGGTTCATATATCTATAACATTGATAGTATAAAAATACATTCAATTAATTGTGTAAAATAATGTGTAAATCATAATCCAAGAATATATATGTTAACTAGAGTTGGTAACCAGTGTGTACAGGTCCCCCATTGGTAATGTCAGGGGCCTATATTGACCTACAAGACTAGGAAAATAACACAATGATTTGATGGGTAAATTTGTGGGATGAAGTAGTCTATTTTGATGAACAAATCCATGTTACCAGTTTTTTATGGAGAAGATCCTAGATAAAGGATTTCCAAGGTGAATAAGGTTATAATATAATTGTATCAACTCGATTAAATGGTTTTGTTCACTGATATATTGAAGATAAGATTTTGGATTATGGGATGTATAATATTTTAAAAGGTTTTATCTCCTTAATATCTACATCAGAATGTATTGAACACCTTCATTGGAGAAGGAATAAAGCATTAGATTCTTGGGTACATAGCCTTTATAGGTGTTGATTTGTTCACTATGAGGGGATTTTATCATAATTTCCAAATTCCATTGTTGGAGGGTTGTTTATATAGTTTAACATCATGTGAAAATGACATGTTTACTGATATATGGTGTGTCTTATTGTTTCCTGCTAGAGCGGCTGTCTAGGTACCCCATGCTCACATGATTCATTCTTTGAATGAGAAACAAGGGGTGACTGTTTATTTTAATATTCTATGTAAGAGTGGTTTTAAGATGGACCACTATGTAAGTCCTACCCATATGCAGTTAAGGGAGAGTTATATAAACATTTTATACATGAAGGATGATCAATGATTCATGATATCGGTTTCTCAATATAATATGTGATGGTAGGAATCAAGTAACATGTAGTTCTTTTATTAAATCATCCAATATTGGTTTGATCAATACACAAGGAGAGATGACATATTTATATATATTATGGATAGACACATGATCTGGGATTCAAGAAATAATTTGTATACTTAGATAATGGGAATAAATCCAAACCTAATTCCTAAATGGGAAACTATCTATAATGGTCTAAACCATATGAATAGGGGAAATATTTCACATTGATGATTATATTTCGACCCAGGATTAGAGATCTAGGCATCACTATGTATATTTGGATAATAGGAATCAGTCCACATGATGTTATTGAATGTGAATGTCTCTATACTGGTCTAACCCATTCATGGAGGGTGGAATTGTTCCCATTGAATATTTTATTCAAAATAGAGATTATAGATCCATACATCACTATAAATCTTATGATAATATAAATCAAGAGGCATGTATTCCATGAAAAATACTGAGGTGGGAGACCAAACCCAAGGATAGTGGTCCTCTTAGGTCATGCACAATTTTATGTCATGCAAGAGACATCAACATTGAAGTTTAATGTCATGTGGTAAGTAAATGTGGCGTACCTTTTAAGTACATTCAATGATGACCCAACATTCCCTAACATTAACTAATATGTCCTAATTATATGGGGAATCTCTTACTAGAATTTGTAAACCTATGAGAGTAGTGCATTGTAATAGAAACAAGGAATGGAAAAGGTTTCATTATTGACACATAAGTGATTAAAAGCAATGACATGGGAATTATGATTATTGTGGTAGATGGGCTAATAACAAGGGTCTATGATTCTTTTTGTAACCCCACAAGATTTTCTGAGAAGTATTATTTTTAATTTATTTTATGTCTTGTGTTTTATGATACACCAAGATTATCTTGCGCTACACGCAATACCGTATTAGCTCACAGTATACGCAGCACTATTCATGGACCGTGTTACACATAATTTCATGTTCGTTTGATAGAAGTTATTCTATGAAACATTGAGTGTTTATATATATATATATATATATATTCAATGTATAAATGAAATATTGTTGTATTCTATTATACACAAAAAAAATGGAATCTTTCACTATATGCAACCCTGACTAGGCTTGCTTTACACACAATCGTGACCTTCCACGATAGCGTGAATTGTACGAAATACCGAGTTTCACTAAACAACGATATGTTGTTAAAATATTATATAAACATGTCATTATGAAGAGTAATACCAACTTTTTTAAATTATATAAATTTTAACATTCAAAATGGAATTCCTTTTTGGATTCCGAATATCGAAATTATCCTACAGTGAAATTTTGGTATTTTTATGAAAACTATCAATTTTTGATGAATAGTGAAGACACTGAGTTATTCGTTAAAACCAAATTTTTATTTAAATAATCATTTAATTAATTTAAATTTATTTTAGGTAAAAATATATATATATTACTTATATAAGTTTAATTTAATTCATTACAGTAATTTTATAATAATTTTAGATATATAAAAATTTTATCGAACTTCTCACCTTCTTTTACCCACCTCCTGGGATCATTTTCAATCATACAAAAAACATAATTTTACCACTTATGTGAGTTGAATTTCCAAAATCTGAGAGACACGGTTAAAATCATGGTGTATAATATGGGTCAATAAGATTAAAATAATTTTGGTGAATAGTAACTTTTTAATTTTATTTACCATGGTTAAAAGTAATAGGGTAATTAAGGGTAAAATGATATTATTATTACCATAAAACATTTCCTAACTATATTGTATAAGTTTAATTCTACCTAAGACAACATTAGGAATAAAATATTACCCTTTAGGTCCACTTTGATTAGATTAGGACACTTATGATTATTTTATTTAAATAATAGTTAAAAGAGTTAAAATCGATGTTTAATAACTAAAAAATATTAATATAGGGTTCTACATGAGATAAATTCGACTATAAATATTAATTAAAAAGATCAAAATATATCTTACATAATGGTCTTTAATTTATAATTTTTAGACATTAAATAATTTAAATTATTTATGACACAATGATGATGCATTAATTACCTTATTAATGAAATATTAACATAATTGATGTTATAAATACTCAAATAAATGTAGTTTTAGATTTTTTATGTATAACAATAATTTTCTAGGTTAATGTGACATGTTAGTATTCATTTAATTATCTTTTTTTGAACTAATAATGCTGTTATGATTTCACAAAAAATCAATTACCAAATACTATCAAAATTGACATAAAATAGTTTTTAAAAAAATATTGTATTATTAATTGATATTATATTCATAAAAATATAATTCTAGGACAAATGACTTATATAAGGTTATATATATTAATAATTAACAACTTGGGGTTCGTTTGGCTTGTAATAGTAAGTTTATTAACCATATAATGTAAGAAAACAAGAAGACACTATAAAAGTTATATTATTTAACTTAGAGTTACATATAAATGATAAGGTTAAAATAGTAACCTAAACTTGACTAAAACCTATTTGTTGATATTATTTAGACCCATACCAACTTTATCTTAGAAATAAATCAATTTTGAGCTGTTATAATCCGAATATGACTTTATTATATAATAATATTTTATGTTTTTTCTAAGGTGCCCCTCTCCTCCCTTATAAAAGGGCACCTCCTCCCTCTTCTCTTTACACAATTTGGAGCTTTAAAGCAAAAAAAACCCTGAAAATTTCACTTATCAACTATCCTATAAACATTATAGAGGTTATTGTCTCCTCAAAATACAAACTCTAGTGCCTTAAGAGAAAGCTTAAAATAGGTGCGTCGAAGAAGAGGTAATCTCTTGTACTGATTCTTTCAAGTTTCTTTCTTCTTCAACTTCTTCTTCATTAATTGTTTCACTATAAATTAATAACATCAGTATCACTAATATAATGATATGTTATTATAAATATGAAACAACCCCATTTCACCTTCTATGCATCGTACATAAAATGAAATCACTGTGCGTGCGTACGTACGGAATACCGTCTCCATGCCGTGGTGTAATCAGTTTTTCGACCACCACCTTACTTGGATGGGTATACTGGTGTAAATAATAACTATATAGGGTTATTGTAATATCATAATGATTCTGAGATATTATATCATCCACTTCAATTCCATTCAATAATTAGGGGAACGATATCATCGCTCGTGCATACGTACGGATTACCGTCTCCACGACGCGATGAGATTCATTCTCTATGTTAACCATTTAAGAATGATTAAAAAGTATATTTAATGAATAATAATGAAATATATGAAATAATTAATCTATTTTATATATATATATATATATATATTTCATCTACTTACTTCCATTCAAGTTAATAAGGAATGGAAAATAGCGTTCATGCGTACGTACGGCCTATTGTCTCCATGAACGGTGTATTTCATTTCATTCATCTATCTATTATATATATATTTACTGAATATATAAAATATATAAATCATTATTTAAATTCTTGATGTAAGTAAATCATGATATAAGTAATAATAATTTCAAAAACAACAAGTCTGATCACTTATGTTAAATAAAATGATTTTACCCAAAACGCTGCATTAACAAAGAATTTACATAGAACCGATAATATATAGTAATAAGTGAACCATATATGATATCATAACAATGAATATGATTCAGTAATAAGTAAATTACTATATTTAAATCACTATACAGGAGGTTCGGATACGTATGAAACACATCAGACCTAAGTTAATGGATAATTTGGTAATCTCGTTTTTATCCGAGATTGCTTATATGTAAGTATTTACTGGGGTTATATTTTTCATCCATGTCCATAAAACTGTTTTTAATAAATTGTTTTATATTCTTTCATGTATTTTTAAATTTATGTTTAACCCTCTTTAACTTTTACTTTTTGTTATGGAAGGAATATTTCTTTTGTTTACCATATAAGGTACTTTTTGACTTTTCCGGGAAAAGTACGAGAAGAAATTTTTTAACTTATATGACATGAATGGATTATTACGGTTTCATAACTCCTTTGTTCATGAATATTCCAGTACAAGATTTATTGATTATTATAATCAAAATCCATTTCATTTAATATTTCATTGCATTTTTAGAAAAGAAAATGATTTTGTAGAACTGATATTTTCCTCAAGCATTCATTTCATGTGTTTTATCAAGATTGTTTTCCATATAAGATGGAATTCTTTAATATGGTCATGTCTCCAGTATAATGTCCTTATTATTTACATGGTTTGATTTTGTTTATGATGAAATGATATCCATTTTTTATATATGGATTATGTTATGATGGGACGATGTTTCTGAAACCCATTTTATTCTTTGGGTTATGATGTAAGATTTATGTTTATTTTGTAACACACATAATAATGATTTCATTATGAGATGGTTGGGACCTATATATCCCTCCAATGTATTGGGAAAAGATTTATATCTCATGAGATAGACATGGCTGGAATGGTAATTCAATCTGGTTCAGTGATACAGGACTGGAATGAAGAGTAAACTCGATTCAGAGAGGGACCTTTTCCATGAAGATGGTCTTGGTAGCAATGCCATGGCTACTATGGAAATAATATCTTGTGATTAATGGTTTTTCACAATTAAATGTTATATTCACATTCTATTTTATCATGATTCACATTCCATTATGATCTATTCCTTATGTACTTCCATGATTTATTTCACAACTCAAGATTTTGATGTCTAAACATTATGTTCATGTTTTGAAGTTCAAATGTATACTGTTTGTTTTATTTTCTCCATGATTACCCATACTGAGAATTTGAGATCACCCTTTATATGTTTTCTTTTCCCCAGGATATAAAGAAAGGTTTTAGGTAAAAAAAGGGAAGATCTTTATGGGAGATGTTGAAGATCATTCACCAAGATTAGAAAATTATGTTCCATGTTTCCAAAGACACTAAACTATTACGATCCTTTCGTGTCTATTTTTGTTATGTATTAAGTACTATGAAAAAGTAATGCAATGTCCATGTATGTCAAGATTGATTCTCTACAATTGGTATCAGAGGAAAGGTTTAGTTATCCTTTGGAAACTAGTATCCGAAAACTTTAGTGAGATCCCTAGAGATATTTCTAAGGTATGTATAGGGATGTCCCTAAGGTTTAGAATAAATATGGGTTATAGTCCTATATTTATGTTTAAAATCATGAATAATCTATGGTGAACCTAGGGAATCATGGATTATAGACTGTGTGAAAATTTAGACATCCCATAAGAGGCTTTTTATAATTATGTGGTTCCTTGTTATTTTAACTGTTTCTTACACTATGGTTATTGGTTTTAGTCAATGGAGGGAACCAGAAGGAATTGGGTCAACATTTAATCCAATAGAAAAATTGGTGACTATGAGAAACAAAATTGCGTAATTCCTAGAACAAAATATTTTGTGATTATGTAGAATCAGTCATCGCGATATATGATTAACAAGGGGAACTTTAGTGGTATTACTAATTCATCAAATAAGAGGAAGATAGAATTTTATGCATATTTACATGGTGAGGAGCAAAGAGAAATGAAGATTGAGATTTCTAATGAAGGGAAGAATAACCTTTATGAATACATAAAATGGAGGGGAAGATGTTATTTGTGTTGAGAGAAGGGTCATAGAGTGAAAGATTGTTATGGAGTTCAATGTCTTTTCTGTGGAGAACATGAGCATTACCCAACTCAATGCCCTGACCTAAGAGGTTACTTCTAAATCAAGGATGGACTTATTCAATGAAATTTTTTTAAGATAATGGATTGAAGTTTTTATGTATCAGTATTCATGAATAATGTTGTTGAGGTGCTTTTATTGTATATTGGAATATCTATGTATTGGTCCATTGTGGTTTTAACTAGTTATATGTTACCCGTAACCATGAAAAGTGTATGAAATATTTTGTGAAAGCAGATGGTATGTTCATAATGAATGGTTAAGGATAAAATAATATGTTTGATTGTATTCATGAGCTCATGACTGATATAAGCAAAATGTGATATCATGGTTTGAGTATATAGAAATTTTTGAATTTTGGTATGTGGAAAGAGTAAACTTCTGACAACATTCATGATTTCACTAAGGTTCTATAGTAATTAATGTTTCAAAAAAATACATGATTGAGGTATTCAACTGTTTTGAATGTGACCAACATGATATATATTATGATATATGGGGGATAAATGATGGTATTCACGTGAATGTAATGTGACCTTTCAAGTAATCATTTTTTTTACAATATGAGATTGGACAAGTGTATTTTGTATGTGCCTAAAGATTGGAATGAATTATGTTGGAAATCATATAGTGTTATTTAAGTATAGAACTTGTTTTTCTATATTATTCCTTGAAATAGTATATTTTTAGAAAAATGACCACCCATAGGACGAGCGACAACCTGTCACGTTAGACAAGGCTGTGGGAATCGAACCAACAACTAAATTGTGACAAGCCTTTATCGCATACCACTATCATATAGGATGTCCCTAGTTAGTATAAATTAGTTTTAATTATTACGTGGTATGATATAATAATTATAATTCCATTTTAGGAACCATATATGATTAATCATACTATTTAAGGGCTTATGTATATTTAATATCTTTTTCTATGCTTTTTTTGAGACAACTGGAATTACCTACCATTCTATCAAATGATCTGCTAACACTTCACGAATGAAAAATTCAACATCATTTCTTTATGAGATGAAGTGGAAATTTTTCAGGGATCGACCAACGGTGAGATTGTACCAAATTCAATAAATTATTTCATGTAATTCCAATTATTTCAACTTTAGGGAAATGATCATGAAAACCCAAAATGTTATCCTATTTCCCTCACATCTAATGAATTAGATGGTACCTTAGATGATAAGAAATTCATAACTTTGTGATTATTGGCTTATTCATAGCCATGTTCTCTACGACTCTCCATCGGAACATGATGGTTAGATTTCACATCCACATACATATTTTCACCTATGTTCTCCTATGTGGAAACCCAATGATTAGTTAATTTGGGTAACTGTTACGTTTCATAATTTAGTTTTCAAAGATAAGTTTCGGTAGTCCTTTTTACGATGTGGGTTTCTATTAAAGAAACATTCAAGTAGTAAACCATTTATAACCCTGATGAATTTCTAGGGAGAAATTCATTTTAAGGGGGGTAGAATGTAACACACCGAGATTTTTTGAGAAGTATTCTTTTTAATTTATTTAATTCCTTGTGTTGTATGCTACACCAAGATTTATCGGGTGCTATACGCAACACCGTATTAGAATACAGTATCCACAACACTATTCTTGGATCGTGTTACAAAAAATTTCAAGTTCGTTTGATAAAAGTTATTTTACGCAACATTGAGTGTATATATATATATATATTCAATGAATAAATGAAATATGGATGGATTCTATTATACACAAAAAAAAATGAATCTTGCACTACACGCAACCCTGACTTGGCTTGCTTTATAGGCAATCGTGACCTTCCACGATTTCATGTGTTGTACGCAATACTGAGTTTCACTAAACAACGATATGTTATTAAAATATTATATAAACTAGCCATTATGAATAGTAATAAGAACTATTTGGAATTTTATAAATTTTATCATTCAAAATGGAATTTATTTTTGGATTCAGAATATTGATATTAGCCTAGGGTGAAATTGTGGTATTTTTTTGAAAACATTCAATATTGGATGTATAGTGATAACACTGAGTTATTGGTTAAAACCGAATTTTTATTTAAATAATAATTTATTTTATTTAAATTTATTTTAGGTAAAAATAGGTACATAATACTTATATATGTTCAATTTAATTCATTGCAGTCATTTTATAATAATTTTAGATTTATAAAAATTTTATTAAACCTTTCACTATCCTTTACCCACCTCCATAGAGCATTTTCAATTGTACATAAAAAATAATTTTACCACTTCTGTGACTTTAATTTTGAAAATCCAAGATACATGCTAAATATAAAGGAGTAAAATGTGGTTCAATAAGATAAAAATAAGTTTTGGTGAATAGTAACTTTTAAATTTTATTTACCACAATTAAAGGTAAATAGGGTAATTAAGGGTAAAAATGATATTATTATTACCATAATACATGTCCTAATTCTATTTTATAAGTTTTATTTGACCAAAAACAACCTTAGTAATAAAATATTACCCTTTAGGTCCACTTGGTATGGATTACGACACTTATTATTATTTTATTTAAAGATGATTTAAAAGAGTAAAAATCCAAGTTTAACTACTAAAACATTTCTAATATAGGGTTATGCATACGATCAATTCAACTATAAATATTCATTATAAAGATAAAAATATTTTCTACCTAATGGTATTTTATTTATAATTTTTAGACATTATATAATATAATTTATTAATGACCCAATAATGATGCAGTAATTACCTTATTAATGAAATATTAACATAATTAATGTTATAAATACACAAATAAATGTAATTGAACACTTTTTATGAATTAAAATAATTTAATAGGTTAATATGACATGTTAGTATTGATTTAATTAATGTTTTTCTAAATAATAATACTTTTATGATTTTCACAAAAATAAATTACCAAATAGTGTCATAATTGACAAAAAATAGTTTTTAAAACAAATATTAAATTATTTATTGTTATTATATTCTTAAAAATCTATGTTTTGGAAAAATGACTTATATAAGGTTATATATATTAATAATGAACCACTTGGGTTTATTTTGGCTTTTGATAGTATTTTTATTAACTGTATAGTGTAAGAAAACCAGAAAACATGGTGAAAGATAAATTATTTAACTTAGAGTTAAATCTAAATGATAAGGATAAAATGCTAACCTAAACTTGTCTAAAACCTATTGGTTGAGAGGATATAGAAACATCCCAAAATTATATTATAAATAATTCAATTTGGAGCAATTATAATCCAAATATTACTTTATTATAAAATAATATTTTACGTTTTTTCTTACGGTACGCCTCTCCTCCCTTATAAAAGGGCCCCTTATCCCTCTTTTCATTACAAACTTTTTAGCTTTCAATCTCAGAAAAACCCTGCCCATTTCAATTATCAACCTCCCAATAAACATTATAGAGTTTCTGGTCTCCTCAAAATACAAACTCTAGTGCCTTAGAAGATATCTTAAAAGAGGTGTGTCGAAGAAGAAGTAATCTCTTCTACCGATCCTTTCAAGTTTCGTTCTTCTTCAACATCTTCATATTTAGTTTTTTCATTATAAAGTAATAAAATAAGTTTCACTAATATAATTATATGTTATTATAAATATTAAAAACCCCATTTCACCATCTATCCATCCTACGGAAAACAAAATCACTATGTGTGCGTCCGTACAGAATACCGTCTCCACACCGTGGTGTAATCTGTTTTTCCACCACCACCTTACATGGATGGGTATAATGGAGTAAAGAATAACTATATATGATTATAATAACATCATAATGATTCTGAGGTATTATATCATCCACTTAAATTCCATTCAATAATTATGGGAACGATATCATCGCTCGTGCGTAAGTATGGATTACCGTCTCCACGACGCGATGTGATTCATTCTCCATGTTAACCATTCAAGAATTATTATAAAGTATATATAATGAATAATAATTAAATATATGACATAATGAAGATACTTTATTTATGTGTATATATATTTATATTTCATCTACTTACTTCCATTCAAGTTAATAAGTAAAGGAAAACAATGTTCATGCATATGTACAACCTACCGTTTCCATGAACGATGTATTCCATTTCATTCATCTGTCTATTATATATATATATATACACTGAATATATATGATATATAAATCATGATTTAAATTCTGGAAGTAATAAAATCATGATATAATTAATAATAATATCAAGAACAATATGTCCAAACACGTATGATAAATAAAATGATTTTACCCAAAACACTAGTTTAACATGGAATTTACAAAAGAAAATGAAATATAAAGTCATAAGTTAACCATATATGATATCATAACAATGAATATAATTCTGTAATAAGTAAATGAAATTATTTAAATCATTATACAGGAGGTTCATATATGTATGAAACACATCTTACCTAAGGTAATGGATAATTTTGTAATCTCAATTTTATCCGAGATTTTTTATACGTAAGTATTAACTGGGGATATATTTTTCATCCAGGTCCATAAAACTTCTTTTCAAATATTGTTTTATATTCTTCCATGTATTTTTAAATTCATGTTTACCCCTATTTGATTTTTACATTGTGTTATGGAAGGAATATTTTTTTGGTTTACCTTAAGGCACTTTTTGACTTTTCCGGCAAAAGTACAAGAAGAATATTTTTAACTTATATAGAACGAATGGATTTTTATGGTTTCATAACTCGTAATTTTCATGAAGTTTCCTGTACAATATTTTATGATTATTTTAATCAAAATCCATTTCATTTAAAATAAGATGTCATTTTTTTAAAAGATACTGATTTTGAAGAAGAAATGTTATTTTCCTCAAGAATTCATTTCAAAGGGTTTTTTCAAGACTATTTTCCATCTAAGATGGAATTATTTAATATGGTCATGTATCAAGTATAATCTCCCTATTATTTAAATGGTTTGATTCTGTTTATGAATAAATGATATCCATTTTTTATATATCGATTATGTTATGACGGGATGATGTTTATGAATCCCATTTTATTCTTTGGGTTATGATGTTTGATTTATGTTTATGTTGCGGCACACATACGAATTATTTCATTCTGAGATTGGTGGGACTGATATCGCCCTCCAATGAATTGGGTAAAGATTTATATATCATGAAATAGACATGGATGGAATGGTAATTTAATCCGGTTTAGTGATACAGGACTGGAACAAGGAGTGAACTCGATTTAGAGAGGGATTTTTCCACTATGATGGTCTTGGAAGAAATGCCGTTGATACTATGGAAATCATATCAGGTGATTAATTATTGGCCACAATTAAATGTTTTATTCCCATTCTATTTTATCATGATTTATGTTCCTTTATGATATATGACTTACGTACTGCCAAGATTTATTTCACAACTCCAGATTTTGATGTTTAAAATTTATGGTCATGTTTTGAAGTTCAAATGTATATGGTTTGTTTTATTTTCTCAATGCTTACCCTTAATGAGTATTTGATCTCACCCTTTATATGTTTTATTTTTCCCAGGATATAAAGAAATGTTTTAGGTAAAAAAGGAATATATTTATGGGAAATGTTGAAGATATTTCACCAAGATTAGAATATTATGTTCCATGTTTCCAAAGACACTAAACTATTACGGTCCTTTGGTGTCTTTTTTTGTTATGTAATACATATTTTGAAAAATTAATGCAATGCCCATGTATGTCATGATTGGGTCTATACACTTTTCATATCTCATAGGAATGAAAATAGAATCGTATGTAGTTATAGGAGAACCATGATGTTGTAGAATCATTTTTGTGGACATTAGGAAAGCAATTTGACATTATGTGGTATGGATGAAGTTTATCCGACATGAAAAATGAATGCATGAGGCCTCATAAAAGTTGACCAGGAAATTGTGAAATAATATCATGATAGACATCCTATGATAATGATATGAGGCTTATTGAGCTGGTTCCATAAGTCATCCTACACATAATATAAAGGGTAAGACTACATATTAATATCATTTTTTTACGAAGTTATTACATGGTGTGATGTCCTATGATGGTAATGAATATATTGTAGATGGACCTAGGATTTGTAGACGTGGGGTTCACTATGTATCCTATGATAGTAGGAATCAATACCTATGTAGTAATTGTTTGGGGAGATTTCCTATGTTAATCTGACTCACACACGTGGAAGAGGGGATATAATTTTTTAATGTTAATGATCTTTCACATTTGGTGTATATCATATGTGAAGTCACATTTGTCATGCAGTTTAATATCATGTATTGGGGAAAAATATATTCTTGTATTTTGAGGTCATATTAATGGGACCAATCATGTATTTTAGCATAATGAAACTAGTATGAATCATGCATTTTTGTCACACCCCGACTGCAGATACCCTTATTTTACTTTTTTCTTGGTCTTGGTATGAAATTTTAATGTTTATTTGTGTTGAAGGGTTTCGCGCCAGTGCGCGGTCATCCCATCGTTAGCGGTGACCGTGCGGATGGCCCGGGTGACTACGTGTTCGCCTGACTTTAAAATTTGATAATTTTATGTTGTCATTTTATTATTTATTTTATCATTATTATTATTATTATTATAAAGTTTTATTAATATTATTCTTATAATTTTTTTTATTGTTAAGATTAGTTTTTATTCTTTTATTTAGTCTTTTATTATTATTATTATTATCAAATATATATATATATATATATATATATATTCCTAACCTTAAACCTACCCAGCCGCCACCCTCCCCTCTCCCCTCTCTCTCTCTCCCCCATTTTTTTCTTCCCCCCCTACTGGTTCGGCCGGCCCGCGCCGCCTCCTGCTCCCCTCCAGCCGCCGCCGTCCGGCTCCCGCTCAGCCCCAGCTGCGCCGCCGCGCAGCCCCAGATCCTGCACGCTCCCCTCCTGCGCGCTCCCCGCACCCGGCTCCTCCCTCGTCGGACCTCTGTCCTACTCCCGCACCCTACCTCCGTGCGGCACTCGGCTCTGCCCCTGTCGCTCCTCTTCGGCCGCCACACCTCCTCCCGACCGCCGGCCTCGCCCCGCCGTGCCGATCCCGACCTCCGCCAGACCTCTCCTCCGAATCTCCCCGCGCCCCTGTAAGTCAGGCATGTTTTATTTTATTTTTTTATTATATTATTATTATATTTGAGTTATTATTATTTCGTTAGAATTTTTATTTTTAATATGTTAATATCTTTAATATTATTATATGATTATTATTTTGATTATATTACTGTTATTATTACTATTATGTTAATATTATTCTATTATTATTATTATTATGTTATTATTATTGTTATTATTGTTATATTATTATTATGCTTATTATATTATTATTGTTATCATTATTATATTATGGGCATATTATTATTATTATTATTATTGTTATTGTTATTATATTATTATATTATAATTATGCTAAATTATTATTGTTATTATTATTATATCATTATTATTATTATTATATTATTATGTTATTTTTATCACTATTATTATTATTTTTACATTATTATTATTACTGTTATTACTATTATGTTATTATTATTGTTGAACCTGTTTAACGGCCTATTGTTTTAGGACCTATTTGACAGCGCAATACGGTACGACCATTACGCAACGGGAGTTTTGCGCTGTGTCGTTTTTCATTCCGATTCGAGGTAGGTCTCCCATTGCACTTTCCTTTAAATTTAGAATTTATTTATTCCGTGACTTTTTATTAAGATTCATTAAATTTAAAAGTATTATTAAGTAGTTATTTATAGTGTGGTGATCTGCTGATGATAAAAGCTGTTTTAATTCTAGTGTCTCATTGAAAGTGTTTTTCATGGATTTAATTGTGTGCTTCCATGGTAGTATTGCTAAATGGTTCATCCTGAATAATGAAAGTCATGTTGAATTGTGTTTTGAAATGTTTTGGCGTGTGTAAATTAGTAGATGTATTGTTAATGGAAAAGGTGTTTCTTAGAACCTGGATTAGAGAAAATGATCGTATGACCTTTTAACTTGATTATGGAAACTTAAAGTGTGGTTCTTCGTTGATAAAAAAATGATTTCCTTTTTCTCATGAACAAAAGTTTGGATTTTATATGAGAAATGGTGTTCTTTAAAAAAGTGATTAATGGCTCGTTTGGCTCTTGATAAAAGTGGGGTGTGTTTGGATATTGGAAAATGATTATACTTGTGAAAACAATGTGTTTCAGGTTTAATATGCTGATTTGAGTTTCTTAAATAAAGTTTTAAGTGTGTTTCTGGTTTTCAATGAAATGGCGTGTGTCATATCCCTTTAGAAATGCTATAGTAATAAATGGTTAAAATGTAAATGATATGACTGACCGGTAGGAACTTTATTAAATGTGAAGTGATTATACATATATATATATATATATATATACGTACTTATGGGGCATCTCTACAGGGGGACTTCCCTTCGAGGGTTGTCGTGTAGCGATGTCCGTGTAAGGGGTTAGCAAGTGCGGTGATATGAGTCACGCGTGCGAGGGTCTCCCACTTACACAGTGTTATTAAAACCACCATGGGTTCTTGGGCGTCCTTTAGAGAATCGAGTAACGGTTGCTGGCTAACCCCGATTAGACAGGTTAGTCCCCCCTTGGTAGTTAAGGCCTTGTGGGGCATGCCACTGGTTGGCTGTTAGGGCGGCCAGTTGGTTATTGACTATGGAGTACCATGCCGGCAGGTAGTCTGAACCCGAGTACGTCCAGGGGTTTTCTAGGGATGTTTAGAATCGCCCATGGTTATTGCTGATAACTTCTGGTTTACTTTACTTGCACTTGTTTTCCCTTCTTTTTTACTTACAATCATCTTTCATAGCATATACTGTTAGATTTTTAGGAAAAAGGTTTTCAAATGAAAATACTTTATTCTCTTTGTGTAAGATTTGAAAATGTAACACTTCTTTCCCTTTTAAATGAGTTTAGAACTAATGAAAGGAATCTAATTTTTGGACAATAATAAAGAAATGTCTTGTGTTTTAGTTTTCAAGTGAAACTTTATGAGAGCTTACATTTATACATTGTAGTTCAAACCTGGATTATGTAGACTCCTTATTTACTGGCAGTGCTTTGGGATTTGTTGTGGGGCTCACCTACTGAGTACTTTTGTGCTCACGCATATCTTTTACCATTTCAGTTGCAGGTTCCTTGTGTTCATGTTTTCTTGGCTTGAGTCGCTCAGTGATGGAGTGACGTTGGTTTGTAGTTGGGTGGTGACCCGCGAGGTCACATGGAGGTATGTTGGGATGTAGTCTTGTTTTATGTAGTTTGTGTTTGTCTGTTTTATCTAGTTTATATTCTTTCTTTGATCCTGTTTTTCTGGTTTGGGATGAAATCGTTCCCAGCGATTAAAATTTCAATGCCAGGCACTAGTTTCCATCCCGGGGGGATCGGGAACTCCCCTCTGGATTTGCCGCGGACTGGATCGGGTGACCGGTTCAGGGTCGACCCGGGCTGATTCGTGAAAAAATGGTATCAGAGCAGGTTCTTGTTATTTGGGTTGTCTGGTAGGTGGAGATTAGGACTGTCGGGACTTGAGAGGTAGGTATGGGAAGGACGTCATGAACCCCTTCCCGTTTCGCACCTCGAGTCACCAGGTGTAGTCTGGGAATTGGGTGTTTGTCTCTTTCTAGTTTGTCTTGGATTGAGAGATGACAACGGAGGCAAGGCGACGTTACATCATGATTTCACATGGAGTAGTGACCCATGTGGAGTCTGAGTACACGGTTTGAATTCCTCCTAGTGGTCGACGCTGACTTGGGACATGTCCCAGTACAATTTCACCAGGTTGAGTGTGACTACTAGTCCCTCACTTCAGTGGTTGATACAAATTTGGATGCTGCTTTTGTTTTGGTCTATGTAAGTACATTGTTGGAAATGAAAAAGGTTTTTCAAAAAAAAATTGTACTGGTTTCTTTTAAAAAACATTAAATGTATGAAATGGGTTTTAAAACTAAAATCTCTTGAATTTCAAATTCGTTATTTCCTGGAGCTGGTCGAGAATGGTTCGGGATGAAACCCCAGGTCCTCTTTATGAACGTTTGCATATGTGTGAGAATTCATGGGAAAAAAGTGCATGTTGGTGTGAGTATGAATGGAAAGTGGATGAAGAAATGTGCAACGGTTCATGAGATTACCTGGGTGTGTATTTTAAATTAAAGGTTTGACCTTGTTTTCTAAATTGGTTTTAAAGGGGAAACGGTTTTGGAATGTTTTTTGGTTTGAAATTAGATTGGTTTTGGAAAGTAGTCTTGAAAGAGGGTGGATTTATAATCTAAAATAAAAAGGGGATTTTAAAAAGGATATCTTATTTTGGGTTGTGTTCATGTTTTATTGGTCTTTATGCTGATTGTTTTTGATGAAGGCGCTTTTATTGATGTTGCTTCAGTTTGATTTTGGTCTTGGCCTTGTGTTTTATATGTCACTAAAGAAATGCCGCCCGGAAAGGTCTCTAAGGATTCAGATAAGTCATGCCCAGTTTTTGGTCCTTCTCAGACTTTGCTTATTCTCCATGGATATCAAGGTCCGTTAGAGGTAGTGGAATGGCTCAAGGAAGTGGAGTGTGTCTTTAGAACGTTGGGAAATCCCGATAATGTTATGTTTCGTGCAATTATGGGGTTGTTTGAGGGTCCAGATCTGGACTAGTGGAAGATGGTTACCCCACTGTCAACGCAAGGTGAAAAGACATGGGATGTCTTTAAAACAGTTTTCATCCAATGGTTTGTACCTGAGGAAGTGAAGCTGGAGAAAAAGAGAGAGCTTGTGCATATTCAACAAGGCCAACGGACGGTGAAGGCATATGTTTACCATTTCAAGGAACTGATTTCTTTTTCTCTAGAGGTAGCGTCGCATGAGCTCATGAAGGCATCTCTTTTCAATGGGGGTCTTCGTCCAGAGATCAAGGAGTGAGTCCTTCCTTCTAAAGACCAACGCTTCGAGAAGCTGATGGAGGAAGCATTTTTGGCTGAGTTGGTTTCCGAAACACAGTTGGTTAGTACTCCAGCATCCTCGGTTGTTCGTAAGAGTTCCCCCTCTAGTGAGGAAAAGGCACCAGAGATACCTATTCCTAAGGAGTTATCCTCTTTTTTCCCAGCTTCGAGTTTATCAGATCGTTCAATGGTATGCTATTAGTGTGGTCGTTTCAGGCATTTAAAGTCGTCTTGTTGCAACCCTCCGAAGACATGTCATCGATGCGGTTGTCTGGGTCATCTGGAGAAGTTTTGCAGGAAGTTTCCCTTGAAGAGGAAGTTGTGATTGGAGAGTGTCAGTACCTGACTGTGAGGCCGGAGATGCTTCAGCCATCAGAGCCCCAGCCATAGGTCTCGGGGTGAAGCTTGCGCACAGTCTGTAGTTCCCAGGGTTGTGAAGCCTTGGTCTGGGTTCTGTTTTTCCGTATTGATGGTGGAACAATTAAAAACCTCTTTATATTTGTTTTCCTACTATTAAAGTTTCAACAGCATTGTAAATGAGTTTTTTTCCATGACGTTATGATGGACTTGTTCTATGATAATCCAACCAGACTTGTCATGTGGATGCGATATTCTGAATCGTGTGTCTTTCATAAAGTGTGTTAGACCTCTATGTAGGTTGACCTTCGTTTAGCTATGCTTGTCGGATGTGGTTATGATTGGGGAATTCGATGGATCATGTTTCCGACTCAATGTCTGGTTAAGTACTTTCTGTGGGTTATCGCTGGTGTTTAAGTTGTTGACTCTAGTCGTGGGTTCAATGTTTCGACAGAGGTATTAATCTGATCGTGTTATAGGAGTCGGTTTGGATCGGTTAGGAGTTCCCGCACTTGATCCGCCTCCTTGTGGTAGTATGTTTTGAGTGTTAAATTTTCGAACCAATTAAGTCTTGCGGTGGGGAGAAACCTTCGTGTTCTCCCCTCAACCTCGTACATAAGTTTTCTCTTGAATTGGCCGGGTGTGACCTGTGTGGAGTAAGGTCATCCCGATATTCTGAGTCCTCTTCGGTTCTTTTAGTTTCGTTGGGGCATGGACTTGAATCTTGACCGACTTTTGGCTTGGTGACTTTCTGGGGGAAGAAAGTGTCTGTGGTGGGGAGAATTGTCTCACCCCAACCGCAGATGCCCTTATTTTACTCTTTTCTTGGTCTTGGTATGAAATTTTAATGTTTATTTGTGTTGAAGGGTTTCGCAACAGTGCGTGGTCATCGCATTGTTAGCGGTGACCGTGCGGTTGGCCCGGGTGACTACGTGTCCGCCTGACGTTTAAATTTGAGAATTTTATGTTGTCATTTTATTATTTATTTTATCATTGTTATTATTATTATAATGTTTTATTAATATAATTATTATAAATTTTTATTATTATTAAGATTAGTTTTTATTCTTTTATTTAGTCTTTTATTATTATTATTATTATCAAATATATATATATATATATTTCTGACCATAAACATACCCAGCCGCTACCCTCCCCTCTCCCCTCTCTCTCTCCCCCGTTTTTTTTTCTTCCCCCCTGCTAGTTTGGCTGGCCCACACCGCCTCCTGCTCCCCTCCAGCCGCCGCCGTCCGGCTACTGCTCATCCCCAGGCACGTCGCCGCGCGGCCCCCGGATCCTGCGTGCTCCCCGCACCCGGCACCTCCCTCGCCGCACCCCCATCTTTCTCCCTCACCCTGCCTCCGCGCGGCACTCAGCTCTGCCCCGTCACTCCGCTCCGGCCGCCACACCTCCTCCCAACCGCCGGCCTCACCCCGCCATGCTTATCCCGACCCCCGCTGGACCTCTCCGCAGAATCTCCCCGCGCCCCTGTAAGTCAGGCGTGTTTTATTTTATTTTGTTATTATATTATTATTATATATGAGTTATTATTATTTTGTTACCATTTTTATTTTTAATATGATAATATCTTTAATATTATTATATTATTATTATTTTTATTATATTATTGTTATTATTTTTATTATGTTAATATTATTCTATTATTATTATTATATTATTATTATTATTGTTATTATTGTTATATTATTATTATGCTTATTATATTATTATTGTTATCATTATTATATTTTGGGTATGTTATTATTATTATTATTATTGTTATTGTTATTATATTATTATATTATAATTATGCAAAATTATTATTGTTATTATTATTATACCATTATTATTATTATTATTATATTATGTTATTATTATTATTATTATGTTATTGTTATCACTATTATTATTATTTTTACATTATTATTATTACTATTATTACTATTATGTTATTATTATTGTTGAACCTATTTAACGGCCTATTGTTTTAGGACCTGTTTGACGGCGCAATACGGTGCGACCATTACGCAACGGGAGTTTTGCGCCATGTCATTTTTCGTTCCGATTCGAGGTAGGTCTCCCATTACACTCGCCTTTAAATTTAGAATTTATTTATTCCTTGAAATTTTATTAAGTTTTAGTAAATTTAAATGTATTATTAAGTAGTTATTTATTGTGTGGTGATCTGCTGATGATAAAAGCTTTTTTAATTCTACTGTTTCATTGAAAGTGTTTTTCTTGGATTTAATTGTGTGCTTCCATGATAGTATTGCTAAATGGTTCTTCCTAAATAATGAAAGTCATGTTGAATTGTGTTTTGAAATGTTTTTGGCGTGTGTAAATTAGTAGATGTATTGTTAATGGAAAAGGTGTTTCTTAGAACCTGGATTAGAGAAAATGACAGTATGACCTTTAAACTTGATTTTGGAAACTTAAAGTGTGGTTCATGGTTGATAAAAAAAATGTTTTCCTTTGTTGTGTGAACAAAAGTTTGGATTTCATTTGAGAAATGGTGTTCCTTCAAAAAGTGATTAAAGGCCCGTTTTTCTCTTGATAAAAGTGGGGTGCGTTTGGATATTGGAAAATGATTCTACTTGTGAAACCAGTGTGTTTCAGGTTTAATATACTGATTTGAGTTTCTTAAATAATATTCTAAGTGTGTTTTTGGTTTTCAATGAAATGGCATGTGTCATATCCCTTTATAAATGCTATAGTATTAAATGGTTAAAATGTAAATGATATGACGGCCCGGTTGGCACTTTATTAAATTTGAAGTGATTATACATATATATATATATAAACGTACTTATGGGGAATCTCTAAACGGGGACTTACCTTCGATCATTGTCGTGTAGCGATGTCCGCGTAAGGGGTTGGAAAGTGCGGTGAGATGAGTCACGAATGTGAGGGTCTCCCACTTATATAGTGTTATTAAAACCACCGTGGGTTCCTGGGCGTCCTTTAGAGAATCGACTGACGGTTTCTGGATAACCCTGATTAGACGGGTTAGTCCCCCCTTGGTAGGTAAGGGCTTGTGGGGCGTGCCACTGGTTGGCTGTTAGGGCGGCCAGTTGGTTATTAACTATGGAGTACCATTCCGGCAGGTAGTCTGAACCCGAGTACGTCCAGGGTTTTTCTAGGGATGTTTAGGATCTCCCATGGTTATTGCTGATAACTTCTATTTTACTTTTACTTGCACTTGTTTTCCCTGCTTGTTTACTTACAATCATCTTTCACAGCTTATACTATTAGATTTTTAGGAAAACGTTTTTCAAATGAAAATACTTTATTCTCTTTGTGTAATATTTGAAAATGTAACACTTCTTTCCCTTTTAAATGAGTTTAAATCTAATGAAAGGAATCTAATTTTTGGAAAAGAATAAGGTAATGTCTTGTGTTTTAGTTTTCAAGTGAAACTTTATGAGAGATTACTTTTATACATTGTAGTTCAAACCTGAATTATGTAGATTCATTATTTACTGGCAGTACTTTGGGAATTGGTGTGGGGCTCACCTACTGAGTACTTCTGTTCTCACTCCTATCTTTTATCATTTCAGTTGTAGGTTCCTTGTGTTCAGGTTTTCCTGGCTTGAGTCGCTCAGTGATAGAGTGACGTTGGTTTGTAGTTGGGTAGTGACCCGTGAGGTCACATGGAGGTATGTTGGGATGTAGTTTTGTTTTATGTCGTTAGTGTTTGTCTATTTTATCTAGTTTATATTCTTTCTTTGATCTTGTTTTTCTGGTTTGGGCTGAAATCGTTCCCAACGATTAAAATTTCAATGCCCGACAGTAGTTTCCATCTCAGGGGGATCGGGAACACCCCTCGGGACTTGCCGCGGATCGGCTCGGGTGACCGGTTCAGGGTCAACCCGGGCTGGTCCGTGACAATTTTAATATTATGTGTCCTAGATGTAGATGGATTTGATGGAAACTAGAAATAATATTACATGAGAAACATCAAATTTTTGTGGGGTGTGATGTGTTACCTAGCCATTGTGTATAATTATTAATGTCCATTAGAATAGACATTGACTATTATGTATGGATCATCCCATTTGGGTTCCAACATTGATGGGTTCTTTCTAGAAATTATTGGGGTTCTGAGATCTAATACATCTTATCATTAAAGGAATGTGAAAAGGGGACCGTTTTTATCGAATTATTTTTTGATCTCATTCTGATGAACATTATGGTTTTATAGTGTATACATCCATTTCTCATTTATCCTTACAACTCATCATGTTTCATTTGTGATTTATCATCTTCTGAGTGTTATCCACATATAGCTACTCAATGTGATGGAAACTGTAATTCTCACAGTAATTCTATCTTAGTTACATATTCCAATGAATATAGAGTTTTTTGTGTAGTAGTGCATGTGGTGGTAAGGTAGGCCCAAAATTATAGAAGATGTGTTCTTTGGTAGGACTTCTTGTCCTTACCTAACATCTTCTAGTGCAAATTTCACATAGTCTTATTTAATGCTCATATTTGTTAATATTTTCAACATTATAGTGGGAGTATTGGTTAGGGATGATGTTATAAAACATGAATAATTTCATCAGCTCAGTAGAACTAATGTTTATACTATTTACTGTAATATTGACTGTGGGACTCCAAATCTAGTGATGATATTACAATTAAAAAAGTTATTGATATCATTCATCCTAAATTCATTGAGGGGTATTAAGTCATCCCATTTGGAAAATATGTCGGTATCAGTAAGGATGTAACTACACTATATAGCTATCGCTGGGGGATATTGCCCTACAAAATCCATTCCCCATATTGATAATACCCATGAATATTTTGAAGTATTTATAAATAATGGGGGATAATGGATGAATCATTGATGAATCATTTAGGAAGAAAATTTCATGGTAAATTATAGATAGTCACATTTCATTGTTTTTTAGTTGTAACCAAGCATCCTGATTTGGTGAGAGAGAATTTCTCGAGACGTATGAGTTCTATAAGAGCCTATGTTGACTTAATGAATGATGGATGTAATATCATTTTATACTAGGAGTGATAGGAGTTTTCTATCAATGTCTCTATTGTGGAGGGATTTATATTTATTTGGATGATACAAAATGAAATCATTCACTACATAACAAGGTGTATATTCCCTTCCAACTCAGTTTATTTAGAGATCCCCATTTTAGAGAAAATCAATTATATACTCTATCCAACCAAGTGTGAATATTAGTTCATCGTGCTATGGGGTGGTGTTGATCTAAGATATTTATTCCATGTCACAGATGATTACCAATGATGTCACCCTTTGACACATAATGTGGGTGTTCAATTCATCCAGATAAGGGTCAACCATATCTATGGTAGCATTAGCTAGTGATTACACTACGAGAAAAAGTGGTATTAGCGACAGGTTATTTGCGATGGGAATATGTCTCGTCGTAAATAACCCCCTCAATCGAGGTATTTGCGACAGGATATTCTCACCCGTCACAAATGGTTTGGCGCGACTTGCACACCAAATCATGTGAAAGATATTTGCGACGGGATCCCCTACCCGTTGCGAATAATCGGTGGTGGTAACTATTTATTTGCGACGGGATCGGCTTCCCATCGCATATAACCTGACAGCAGGGGTTATTTGTGACGGGGCACGTCACAAATAATCCCTTTAATTGCCGCCCATAATAAATGCGGCCGGGGTTATTTGTGATGATTCCATCTAAAATAATACCAATTGCGACGATATTCCTATCACAATAAACCCTGTCGCAAAGAATCTAACCTATAAATATAGCCAGCCTTGACAAGTTTTCTAAATCTGAACAACTTCTTACTAGTTTATATGTGTTGAGTGATTTTTTTTGCAAGCTGATTTCATGGAGGTTGCGGGGATCATCCTACAAGTACAACAAATCGAATGCTCGGAAACCAGTTTATGGTTTTTATCTGAATATTAATTTAATATTTATTTAATGTTTTTGTTTTATATTTTTACATTAGTTTTTATTATTTCTTATTAGATATAATTATGTTGTATTAAGGTTGTATTAAATTTGATTTGTTAGATTTAATTATTATTAATTAATAGTATTTAATAATTAAGTGACTGTAATTTGTAATTAAAAACTTTAATTTTAATTACGGATAGTAATTAGTAATTAATGAATGTAATTAGTAGTTAATGAATGTAATTAGCAGTTAATGAATGTAATTAGTAAATAATGAATGCAATTAGTAATTAATGAATATAATAATTAGTAAAAGTTTCCAATAATTAGTAATAATCAGTAATAATTTGTAATAATTAACAATAATTAACAAAAAATAGTAATAATTCAAAAAAAATTTATTAATTAGCAATAATTAACAAAAAATAGGAATAATTCAAAAAAAATTGTAATAATTAGAAAAAATTAACAATAATTAGTAATAAGTTAGAATAATTAGTAATAATTAGTAATAATTAGTAATAATTACAAATAATTACCAATAATTACCAATAATTAGTAAAAATTACCAACAATTACCAATAATTACCAATAATTAGTAATAATTACTAGTAATTACCAATAATTACTAATAATTACCAATAATTACCAATATTTACCAATATTTTCCAATAATTGCAAATAATTACCAATATTTACCAATATTTACCAATAATTTCCAATAATTGTCAATATTTACCAATAATTAGGAATAATTACCAATAATAAGGGATAATTACCAATAATTAGGAATAATTAACAATAAATAGGAATAAGTAACAATAATTAGTAATAATTAGTAATAATTTCCAATAATTACCAATAATTACCAATAATTACTGTAACACCTCGAGCTTCCATGGTACGCTTCTCTTTCAATAATGTAATAGCTTACATTGTATGCAAGTTTGAGATTCTGACACATCGTGGCCAATCAAAATAGCCATTATGAATAGTAATACCCACTTTTTGAAATTATATATATTTTATATTTCAAAATTTACTTCATTTTTGGATTCAAAATATCGAAATTAGCCTATGTTGAATTTTTGGTATTTTTCTGAGAACTTCCAATTTATTATAAATAGTGAAAAATAAATAAAAACAACTTTTTTAATAAAAATAATTTATAGTGATAAATTATACTATTGAGTGGTTTTAAAGTATAATTAGAATATATTTTTACCATTTTATCCAATGGTGTTCATTAGAATTAATTTCACTTTGAAATTGGACATAAACAATTGTTAATCTTTTGATATATACTATTTCTTAAAAACACGCTATTTGTTGTGACAGAGGGAAATAATTATAAAATTAATTAATTCAAATTATATTTTTGGAATTTTGTAAAATATACATCATTTTTGAATTCAGAATATCAATTATAGCTTAGGGTGAAATTTTGGTATTGTTCTGAAAAACTTCAATTTTTGATGAATAGTGAAACCACTAAGTGGTATTTAAAAAAGAAATTTTTCATTTCAATGAAATACTAACACTTCTGTGATTTGATTATTTAAAATCCAACATACATGGTTGTCATTAGGAAGTAAAATATGGTTCAACGGGATAAAAATAATTTTTTTGGTGAATAGTAACTTTTAAGATTATTTAATTGCGATTAAAGGTAATTAGTGAATTTTAAGTTAAAAATGATATTGTAAAAATATGAAAATACCTTTACACTTGTCCTACCCTTATTGGATGAGTCATGTCCGACCAAGAAAATCCATGGGTCAACTTGGGGGGCCCATGGAGCCACTTGGGGAAGAAAATGACATTAATAACTTTTTATTTAAAGTAAAAATAAAATTATCACAAACATGTGTTGTTTTACTAAAACAATAAATAAATTGGGTTATATAAGTAAGAAGTTTGACTATAAATATTCATTGTAAAGCTAAAAAGATTTCCTACATCATGGAAGTTTTTTAATAATTTTTAGACATTAAATAAATTAATGTTTTTCTGACACAATGATGATGCAACGATTACCTCATTAATTAACGATTTGAATAAAATGAAAGGATAATTTAAAATATAAGACTTGCACTTGTCAAAAACCTATTGGATGAGAATATTTCAAACCCTTATCACCTTTTCCTAGAAATGTATCATTGTGGGACCTTTAGAAGCCACAAATCATTTCATAATAATGTAATATTTCATTACTTTCCAAGAGTGCCCCTCTTCTCCTCTTATAAAAGGCCCCCACCACTACCACCTTATTCACACCTTCAATGACTTTTGTCTAGGACAAACTCTTCCAAAATAGTCTCTACAATTTTCTCTATTACTCCTAGAAGCCTCATTTTTGGGATAATTCTAAACAAGGAAGCCTTTGGCTCAAATCGAAAAGAGTTGCCCGATTTTATGGTAATGTCTTCTCTTATGTTATTTTGTTTTATTTTTCTTTTCCAATATATTAAACTATTTTTATTTCTTTATTTTATAACAACACAAGTATCTTCAATATACTTGGATTTTTTTATGAGAAGGAATTTATTTACACTTACACACACCTTCGTCTAATGGTTAATGAACATACTGTTTCAGTTGGTGGTGAATTATTGCCTCACGAAATGGTGATTGTTCAATCTTCTTTTAACACCTCTCATGGTGGCCATTATGATGAAACTATTTTTATATATGATATATATTATGTTTTAGTTTTCATTATTATTCTTTATTTTTCATTTATGTCATACCTTTATGATTTCCATTATGGAGAACACGATAATTTTATTTTAGGAAGTGCGGACTACCGCACCCTCAAAGGGATTTGAATCGTTAATTTCATATGTGGGATGTATAAACGATGAAGTAAATGATATTATACATTATATTATACTGGAATTATATTATACCTTTATATAATTATAACTTCATTCCATTAAATATGAAATAGAAATGAAAGTAGCATTCATGCGTACGTACGACTTACCGTCTCCATGAACTGTGCATTTCATTTCTTACCTCTAAATGTTATATAATATTATAAATGCATGTATATACTAGATATATTGAATATATATGATATCTACATCAAGAATATAATTCTGGAGATAATGTATATTCTACCACATAAACAACTTGTAATTATATGAAGTTTATTGTTGATCCAGTACCAAAGATCGACAAAACGACCGTTATTAACTTAAATGACTACATAATTTTTTGTAACATTGTAATAAGTGATATAAAAGAGATAATTAACTTGAAATAGGTTCTTAAGAAAGTATATATTAACCCTAATTTAATATTCAGGAGATTAAAGAACGGTCAAGTCAAGTCGGACACAAGGTAAGGGAACTTCTTAACCCAATTTCTATTCTTTGGGTTAATCTCCTACATTCAAATTATGACATGATATTATTATGTCCTATCTTGTATTTTTACTTTATTTATGTGTAATTATAGTGAATAAACATAATAGATCTATTTTATTATAAAATATGATCTTTTTAAGGGACTTCGTCTCAATCTCCATTCATTGCGCCATATTTTGTTTTATACAAAAATTTCTTTTATACGGTGTATAAACCCCTTTAAATTTTAGGTTTACTCAAAAGGAATATTTTTATACGACGCATTTTAATAAAAAAAAGTAATGTTTTTCTTGTTGTATGTATGCGGTGACAACGACTTCTTCGCCGTCGTGACCATTATTTGAGTTTCAGCTTCCTCTACAAGCCATAACTTTTTTTTAAATGAAAAATAAATACCAAGTTTTAATTTTCTTTTATTTTGGTATTGAAAATGGTTTTGAAAGTGTTTTTATTATATCAACGTGTTGTATTGATATCTTGTGATTTAAATGTGGAAATTTTATGTTTCCATTATACATGTTTTATAAGATAAGATTATGTTATGGTTTAGGATATGTTTAAACCTGTTGATATGAGGAATGCATTGGACTTATTAAGAGACGGGTGGAGCCCGCTATAGCTGCTCGATGCATCAGTAAGTCTCATGAGACAAACTAGTGTCATGGAATGAGGCCTTGAAAAAATCTTTATTTGTGGTATTGGCACGAGGCCTTGTCTACGTGGGTATGATAGTCTGGCATTATGTATTCCATCATTATGAAAGTGGTTATTGAAATTGCATGTGATTATTCAACCAGTAGAATATCCATGTGAAGAATTAAATGGAATTATCTCATTTTACTTTTTCCATATTATGTTGAAGTTCATGTTTAAAAGGCTTTTGTTTTCGTTATATATTGCCTTAAATGTTTATGTTTATTTATGAAAGCTTCTGCTAAATTGTTATCCTTACTGAGCACCTGAGCTCACCCCTTTCAATGTTTTAATTTTTCCAGGATGTGAAGAAATATTTTATGACTGAACTACAGGGATATTCTGAAGGCGATAGATTTGTGTACAATGGAGAATATGTTATTGGGATTTTTCACATTATGATGTAATGAAAGACTTATGAATGTATCTAGTGTTTCCAAAGCTACTAAACTAATCGGTCTTTCAAGACTTGATCTTTGTGATCATGCCAATGTTACGCAATAATGCACCGACTCTGGGTAACTGGGGTCCAGGTGTTGCAGTTGGTATCAGAGGAAGTTTAGTACTTACCTTGGAAGCTATATTTAGATAAACTCTGATTTGAGCACATAACCCAAAGATAGACTTTGAGGACTAGTATAGAAGAACATCCTAGAATTTTGGTATTATAGAGATTTTGTGAGTTTTCTGAGCAATACATCCCTGTCTGGATATGAGCAGGTATAGGCGGCTCTGGCACAGATGTACCTAGGGGTAAAACCCGAAAACACCGCTTTGAGCTAGGCTTGAACGGGAACCGGTGCAAGACAATGGGCCTTGCTGCACTCCTGGTTATGACACTCATGAGGGATATGCTTAAGATAATTCTCATTTTTTTACAAACCATTATGAAGGTTTTATGAGTATATACTTTCTAAAAGAAAACTTTTTTATGATTATTGATTATCTCCATAAATAGTTCAATTTATGTTAAGTGTTTTACAAGTATGGAATTATGTATTCTGATTCATAAACTAATCTAGTTTATGCCATTGTTTAGAAATGGCGCCTAGTGGGAGGAATGGAAACTATATCAATGCACACACTCCATGTAGGGATTTCCCTCCTGCTCAAGATAATTATTGTGGAGCTAGAGATACAACTGGTGCTGATCAACTTATCACCATACTGGGACAACTCACTCAGGATATGAATAATAACCTTACTCATATGGAGAAAACTGATCCGAAACGTGGAGGATCAATGTTAGACCGCTTCATGAGGTAGAAACCGCAAACATTTAATGGGGGTACAAATCCATTATTAGCTGAGCAATGGATAAACTCATTAGAGAAAATATTCCATGCCTTGGGGAGTAGTGAAAGGGAGAAAGTTGTCAGGGCAGTTTACCGCTTCACTGGAGATGCTGATCAGTGGTGGCCATTGATTCAAAACACAATGGAAGATGATGAAGTATAAAATATGGAATGGAGGGAGTTCAAAGAGTTTTTACTAGAAAATTTCTATCCTCGTGACCATCGAGCAGATATGGAAAGGAAATTTCTGGGTTTGAGGTAGAAGGAGGATGAGAATGTCGCAATGTATGAGGCTAACATTACAAGGTTAGCAAGGCATGGTGTAGATAATATACATAACCCAAGAAGTAATATTGATCGTTTCTTTGATGGGTTAAAACCATTTCTTTGTCGAGATTTAGTATCATAATCGTTCTCATCGTATGAAGATATTGCCTCGTGTGCTATCAAGATAGAAAAAGAGTACTCTAAGTCTTATGAAAAAAAAGTAAAGTAAGAGAAGAAGAGAACGGTGGAACAAGATATAGATAATGGGAAAAATGGAAAGAAGGATTATCCATTAAGCGATAATTGTGGGAAGAATCACCCCGGTACTTGCCTAAAAGGAATGGGATTCTGTTATAAATGTGGAGAAAAAGGACACCAGGCTCGTGATTGCAAAGGAAAGAAAGAGGCTATCAATGTTGAGTGGTACAATTGTAGGGAAATGGGGAATTATGAAAATGAATGTCCTAAGCATCACGGAAACTTACCTCAGAAAAGTCTAAGGGATCATGGTCAATATTATGTTGTTACTACAGTTGAAGAGGAATAATTAATGTATTAGTGGTTTTGGACTCAAAGATTATATTTTGGTTATAAGAATAATGTGATATCTATAAAGATTGTACTGCAGTAATTTTTGTTTTAATATGATGAAGGTAATCATATTTTTGTTATGTGACAATAAGAGAAACATTACTTTGTTTGGTTAATCTAATGTTACAATTGATTTTGGGATTTAGAGACCTTTTAGAGAAAGTCTAGACAGAGGAATTTTGGATAACTATAAAGGTTGGAATGGATTAAGTTGCACTTTGGATAGTATTGTTTAAGGTTAAAACATTTCTGAAGCTTATTTTTTGAATATTATAATACTAAAGTTTTAGGAAAAGGACAACCTACAGGTTGGGGGATAGCCCGTCGCGTCGGAAAAAGCTGCAGGAATCAAACCCACAACCAAAGTGCGATAGGCCTTTATTACCTACCACTAGCCTACAGGAAGTACCTGGTTATTAAAAATATTTGTCCTAATCTAAATGGTATGTGTTGATATTTGGAACCTTTTATGATTAGGATAATTATAATATTTTTACTTCTATTATCTTTTTGAGTGAAATATGGGTTTGTGGTAAAAATTTATTTAAGAATGAAAGTCTACATGACAAGTAAGTATATTTCCTTTCGTTCTAATTAAATCTCTTAAATAAATTCCTCAACATTATAAAAGGTGACTTAAAACAAAAAGGTTTCCTGTTCACATTTCCAAATGGGGATTCAATGATCGTTTAACCAATCACAATTTTGTGATTTTCTTGTGGTTAACTTTCTACTAATCCTGATTTCTACATCTCTCTGTCAGACCTTGATGGTTTGTTTCTCCTCCATATCCATATTTTCATAGAATCCTAGTATGGGCTATCTCGGATTGCCTTTGTTCTTCTCTTTCTTTCTTTTAAAGTTATATTTTTATTAACCATATTTCCGATGTGGGTTTTCAACAAAGGTATTTTCTATTTTCAAACTTTTCTTTTCAAAGAAATATTTCAAACTGTGGGGACGCAATTTTTGAAGGAGGGGAGAATGTAACACCCCGAGCTTTCATGATACGCTTCTCTTTCAATAATGAAATAGCTTGCATTATACGCACGTTCGAGATTCTAACACACCACGACCAATAAAAATAGCCATTATGAATAGTAATACCCACTTTTTAAAATTATATATATTTTATATTTCAAAATGGACTTCATTTTTGGATTCGAAATATCGAAATTAGCCTATGTTGAATTTTTGTTATTTTTTTGAGAACTTCCAATTTTTTATGAATAGTGAAAAATAATTAAAAACAAATTTTTTAATAACAATAATTTATAGTGATGAATTATACTATTGAGTGGTTTTAATGTATAATTATAATATATTTTTACCATTTTATTCAATGGTGTTCATTAGAATTAATTTCACTTCAAATTGGACATAAACAATTGTCAATATTTTGATATGTATTGTTTCTTAAAAACACACTATTTGTTGTGACAGCGGGAATTAATTATAAAATTAATTAATGAAAATTATATGTTTGGAATTTTTTAAAATAGACATCATTTATGAATTTGTAATATCAATTATAGCTTAGGGTGAAATTTTGGCATTGTTCTGAAAAACTTCATTTTTTATGAATAGTGAAACCACTAAGTGGTAGTTAGAAAACTAATTTTTCATTTAAATGAAACATTACCACTTCTGTGATTTGATTTTCAAAAATCTGACATACATGGTTGTCATTAGGAAGTAAAATGTGGTTCAACGGGATAAAAATAATTTTTTTGGTGAATAGTAACTTTTAAGTTTAATTAATCATGATTAAAGGTAATTATTGAAATTTAACGTAAAAATGATATTATAAAAATATGAAAATACCTTTACACATGTACTAACCTTATTGGAAGAGTCATGGCCGATCATGAAAATCCATGGGTCACCTTGGGGGCCCCATGGAGCCACATGGGGAAGAAAATGACATTCAAAACTTTTTATTTAAAGTAAAAATAAAATTGTCTCAAACATGTGTTGTTTTACTAAAACAATTATTACATGGGGTTATATAAGTTAACATTTTGAATATAAATATTCATTAGAAAGATAAAAATATGTCCTAAATCATGGTAATTTTTTTTATACTTTTTAGACATTATATAAATTAAATTTAGTATGACACAATGATGATACAACGATTACCTCATTAATTAACGATTTAAATAAAATGAAAGTATAATGTAAAATCTAAGACTTACACTTGTCTAAAACTTATTTTATGATCATATTTCGAACAATTATCAATGTACCCTATAAATATATCATTTTGGTATCATTATAATCCGAAAATCATTTCATAATAATGTAATATTTCAGGACTTTCCAAGAGTGCCCCTCCTCTCCTCTTATAAAAGGCCCCCACCACTAACACCTTATCCACACCATAAATGCCTTTTGGCTCGGCCAAAGTCTTCCCAAATACTCTCTCCACACCCCTCTATTACTCCTATAAGACTCAATTTGGGAAGAATTCTTCCCAAGGAAGCCTTTGGCTCAAATCAAAAAGAGTTACCCGATTTTAAGGTAATGTCTTGTCTTATGTTATTTTGTTTTATTTTGCTTCTCCAATCCCTTAAAATCTTTTTATTCCTTTATTTCGTAACAACACTATTATATTGAATATACTAGGATGTTGTAATGAGAAGTACTTTTTTACACTTACAAACACCTTCGTCTAATGGTTAAAGAACATACTGTTTCTGTGGGTGGTGAATTACTGCCTCATGAAATGATGATTGTTCAATATTCTTTTAACACCTCTCATGGTGGCCATTATGATGACACTATTTTTATATATGATATATATTATGTTTTTGTTTTCATTATTATTCTGTATTTTTCATTTATGGCATACCTTTATGACTTCCATTATGGTGAACGCGATAATTTCATTTTAGGAAGTGCGGACTACCGCCCCCTCAAAGTGATTTGAATCGTTAATGCCATATGTGGGATGTATAAAGGATGGAGTAAATGGTATTATAAATTATATTATACTGGAATTATATTATAACTTTATGTAATTATAAATTCATTCCATTAAATATGAAATAGAAATGAAAGTAGCATTCATGCGTACGTACGGCTTACCGTCTCTAGGAACGGTGCATTTCATTTCTTACCTCTAAATGTTATGTAATATTATAAATTCATGTATATAATGGATATATAGGATATATATTATATCTAAATAATTAATATAATTCTGGATATAATGGATATTCTACCACATAAACAACTTGTAATTATGAGACGTTTCTTGTTGACTCAAGTACCAAAGATCGACAAAACGACCGTTATTAACTTAAATGGCTACATAATTTTCGTATCATTGTAATAAGTGATATAAAAGGGATAATGAACTTGAAAAAAGATCTTAAGAAAGTATAGATTAACTCTAGTTTATTATTCAGGAGGTTAAAGAACAGTCGAGTCAAGTCAGACACAAGGTAATGGAACTTCTTAACCCAATTTCCATTCTTTGGGTTAATCTCCTACATTCAAATTATGTCATGATATTATTATGTCCTATCTTGTATTTTTACATTATTTATGAGTACTTATAGTGAATTAAAATAATATATCTATTTTATTTTAAAAAAATGATCTTTTTAAGGGACTTCGTCTCAATCTCCATTCATTGAGACATATTTTGTTTTATACACAAATTTATTTTATACGGTGTATAAACCCCTTTGACTTTTACGTTTATTCAAAAGGAATATTTTTATACGAAGCATTTTACTAAACGAAAAAAATGAATGTTTTTCTTGTTGTACGTATGTGGTGACAATGAATTCTTCACCGTCGTGACCATTATTTGAGTTTCGGCTTCCTCTACAAGCCGTAACATTTTTTTAAATGAAAAATAAATACCAAGTTTTAATTTTCTTTTATTTTGGTATTGAAAATGGTTTTGAAAGAGTTTTTATTATATCAATGTGTTGTATTGATATCATGAGATTGAAATGTGGAAATGTTATTTTTCCTTTATGCATGTTTTATGTGATACGATTATGTTATGGATTATGATATGTTTAAACCTGTTCATATGAGGAATGCATTGGACTTATTAAGTGACGGGTGGAGTCCGCTATAGCTCCTCGATGCATCAGTAGGTCTCATGAGACAAACTAGTGTCTTGGCATGAGGCCTTGACAAAATCTTATTTTTGGTATAGGCACGAGGCCTTGGCTACATGGTTATAATAGTCTGGCATTATGCATTCCATCATTATGAAAGTGGTTATTGATATTGCATGTGATTATTCGACCAGTAGAATATCCATGTGAAGAAGTAAATGGCATTATCTCATTTTACATTTTCCATATTATGTTGAAGTTCATGTTTAAAAGGATTTTGTTTTAGTTATAGATTGACTTAAATGTTTATGTTTATTCATGAAAGCTTCCGCTATATTGTTATCCTTACTGAGCATCTGAGCTCACCTCTTTCAATGTTTTAATTTTTCCAGGATGTGAAGAAATATTTTATCACTGACCTACAGGGATAGTCTAAAGGGGATAGAAGTGTGGACTATGGAGACTATGTTATTGTGATTTTTCACTTTATGATGTAATGAAAGGATTTTGAATGTATCTAGTGTTTCCAAGGCTACTAAACTAATTGGTCTTTCGAGACTTGATCTTTGTTATCATGCCAATGTTACGCAATAATGCACCGACTCTGGGTAACTGGGGTCGGGGCGTTATTACCAATAATTACCAATAATTACCAATAATTACCTATAATTACCAATAATTACCAATAATTACCAATAATTTCCAATAATTGCCAATAATTGCCAATAATTGCCAATAATTGCCAATAATTGCCAATAATTTCCAATAATTTCCAATAATTAGGAATAATTACCAATAATTAGAAATAATTACCAATAATTAGGAATAATTACAAATAATAAGGAATAATTACCAATAATTAGTAATAATTACCAATAATTACCAATAATTACCAATAATTACCAACAAATACCAATAATTACCAATGATTACTAATAATTACCAAAAATTACCAAAAATTACCAAATATTACTAATAATTAGTAATAATTACCAATAATTAAAAATAATTACCAATAATTTCCAATAATTACCAATAATTACCAATAATTGCCAATAATTAGCAATTATTATCACTAATTAGTAATAATTAGAAATAATTACCACTAATTAGCAATAATTACCACTAATTAGCTATAATTACCACTAATTACCACTAATTTTCAATAATTACCACTAATTACCACTATTTTTCAATAATTACCACTAATTAGCAATAATTATGAATAATTACCAATAATTAGGAAAAATTAGGAATATTTACCAATAATTACAAATATTTAGCAATAATTAGCAATAATTAGCAATAATTAGCAAAAATTAGCAAAAATTAGCAACAATTAGCAATAATTAGCTATAATTAGCTATAATTAGCAATAATTAGCAATAATTAGCAATAATTAGAAATAATTAGCAATAATTAGAAATAATTAAAAATAATTAACAATAATTAGCAATAATTACAAATAAATAGCAATAATTACAAATAATTAGTAATAATTACCAATAATTACCAATAATTACCAATAATTACCAATAATGACCAATAATTACCAATAATTACCAATAATTACCAATAATTACCAATAATTACCAATAATTAGGAATAATTACCAATAATTATAAATAATTACCAATAATTAGGAATAATTACCAATAATTAGGAACAATAACCAAAAACTAGGAATAATTACCAATAATTAGGAATAATTAGTAATAATTAGCTAATTAGAAAAAACTAGAGTGATCATTATCTTTCTCAATTATCTTTTCATCACTGTATTGGTTTTAAGAAAACTTCTATCTCCACATGTAATATTTGCATTCTTATTCAAAATTATCTACCTACTCACCAATAGAAAGGTGAAAGTGAATGAAAATATTAAATGTGGAGACCGAATGTTAAACACACAGATGAAAGGAGAATTGTAACATAATATAGAAAATTATATTATTTTAATATTAATAATATAAAATATTAATAATTTAATAATGTTATTATTATATAATTAATATTTATGAAAAAAAAATTATTAGTATTATTAAAATAATAAAAATTTATAAAATATTAAAATTATCAATATTTTTAACTGATTTTGCATTATTTTTAACATGTTCAATTCTTAAAGGGTCATTTTTTAGGTCTATCCCAATAAAATGTTTGTGTCAGTTGTGTCTGATGTAAACTCTATAATTATCCTTACTTGAGTGTTTTTTCTAACAAATTATTCAAAACCAGTAATTCTTTTATATTTTATAGAAAAATATGGAACAATGTGGTCATTGTAGGTTCCGGGCGCAGCGGAAGCCCATTGGTGGGTTTGCCCAACTTTAATTTTAACGTTAAACAACGTTCAATCTGAGATCTGTCACGATATAAAACGTCAAATCTTCAGAATAGAATGAAGAACAATAAGAAAAGAAGAGTCCTGGAACCTTTGAGAAGGATCATCATATGTTGATTATAATTAATTTAATTAATTCATAAGAATTACCTTGTTGGCATTCTTTCTTCGTTGATGTGTCCGGTCACGATTCGGTGATCCATCGTTGTGTCGTAGAATCCAAGTGTAGGATTCCTCTAGCGGTGATCCACACATGTGTCACGTATCTCCGGACATCACCGAAGAGATCTCCGGGTGCTAGCGCGGAAGAACCTTCGCTTGTGATGTCCGCCTTCGACCGCCTTGATCTGGTGGAGGATCTTGCTCTTGTAATGTGAGGGCGTTCTTGGTGGAAAGGGAATTCTCTCTTGGAATGAGAGTATTTCCAAATCCGTTGTGCACAACAATGGCTCTAAAAAAATGTTGGGTTTGCGAGGATATTTATAATCATGTTTGAGGTTAATAGAGTTATGATAATAAATAAACGTGTTACGCGTTTTATTTATTTCATTAACTCTTATTGAAAACCCCCATGTCGAATTATTAATTCTTTGAAATGCGCCCACGCTGATTATAATAAATATCATTTAATAAAACAATATCAAATCCTCAAAATTCCAATTGGAAAAACAACACGGTGTGTAATAATTAATACACGACATGTACATGTTTTTCATAAAACTACACAGCGTGTATATTTAATATACACGGCGTGTACTTTTATTTTCCATTTTTCTCCACCACATTTATTAGACCTTGAGTAATGACTATTTATTTCTTAAATAAATGTAATTGCATTACTCGCTAATAAATATATTATTTTATCCACAATATATTTTCTCGAATAACTAGTGTCAAAATAAATGCGATCAGACATCCTTAAATAATTATTAAACCACAGTCGGGAATAATATATATTTAACTTGTTAAATTAATATTTAACTGAGATACATGGACACACTTAGTGTGTGACCCTCTAGGCCTCTTTCTCAGTGGAATTAGGCTAAGCCTGCCTAAAGTCCAAGGATAGCGTCTAGCAACACGCTAAGGAACCCATAGAGAAAGAAGTTAACGCCGCAATGACGTGTCACCTCCTACGAACGCTTACCGTGTAATATAATCCCTTTTTCTCGATATCTCCAATCAAGCAGGTTGCATGCTTGTGCCATCAACCCATGTGCTTGATTATTCTTTCTTTGACTTCCCGGAATTGAACTTTGCCCATACCTTACCATGGCCATGGATTTATTTAGACTATATCAATTCCATGAAAGGGCCTGAGATATCGACTTCTGTTATGGAATGAAAGGGACAAATCCTTTCTCGCATTATCTATTAATACAGTATTACTCGTGACGCACCCAACGTATCCTACCTCGCTTCGAAAAGTGTGTTGTCACAGTTTTCGTCAATACATCTAAGTGCGCGAGTTGTAATACCCATTAATAATAATCTTAAATTCTAAGGATCAATACACACGTCTGTAGATAGGAACATCCAATGACACTATGAAATGTGGATTTCCTACTGGCGGGTCTCGTTCTCATAATATCCTCTTGGATATTACCAAGGACGCACACCATGAGAAGGTGCCTCAAAGTTTTATGAGTCCTCACCCCTAATGACCTGTATTATTTGTGTCCCTCAAATAATATCATCCGGCCATAGAACATACATTCAAGAACAGTGTTATGGAACTTTCGGGTTCTCATCATAGCAGGGATCCGCTACGACCCTTTAATGCAACAGCTATCCTTAAGACATTATCACATGACATGTCACGCAAAAGAACAATCAAGATGTGATAAGGCTTTTATTTAATGAATAAAGTACAAAGTAGTTGGTTCTAGACCACCAACTCCAACAGACTCCCACTTGGACTAGAGCCAACTGCTAACAACCTTTAACCCGCTAGCTCTCACATGATATTCATGCATCTGCTGAGATAGGCCTTTAGTCATGGGGTCCACCACGTTCTCTTCCGTGGACACTCTGCTCACTGCAACTTCACCCCTTTGATAGAAATCCCTCAAGAGGTGATACTTCCAAAGTATGTGCTTTGTCCGTTGATGTGACCTTGTTTCTTTTGAAAGAGTCACCGCTGCAGTATTATCACAATACAATGTAATGGGATCTTTACTGCTAGGCACCACATCAAGCTCCTGGACAACGTTCCGAATCCAAACGGCTTCTTTGGCTGCATCAGAAGCCGCTATATACTCGGACTCCACAGTAGAATCAGCGACAACTAGCTGCTTTGAACTCTTCCAGCTCACAGCTCCTCCATTGAGACAGAAAACATATCCAGATTGCGACTTCAGATCATTCTGATCTATTTGAAACCCAGCATCAGCATACCCTCTGATGACAAGCTCTTTGTCTCCTCCATACACCAGGAACATATCCATAGTTCTTCTCATATACTTAAGGATAGTCTTAACAGCAGTCCAATGCTGTTCTCCTGGATCTACTTGATATCTGCCTACCATGCTCAGTGCATAGGCAACATGAAGCCTGGTACATAACATGGAATACATGATGGATCCTATATCTGAAGTGTATGGGATCTTGCTCATCCTATATTTCTCATCTTGTGTATGGGGACACATTTTCTTAGAAATATGTAAGCCATGTGACACTGGAACCAATCCCCTCTTGGATTTTTCCATACTAAATCTCTTTAGTATCTGGTCAATGTATGTACCCTGACTTAGTCCAAGCAGCCTCTTGGATCTATCACAAATGATCTTGATCCCTAGAATGTAGGCTGTTTCTCCTAGGTCCTTCATGGAGAAACACTTGTTCAACCAGTCCTTAACTGACTGTATGGCTGGTATGTCGTTTCCAATAAGCAATATGTCATCAACATATACCACTAGGATGACGACCGCATTCCCATTAAACCGCTTATAAACACATGTCTCACATTCGTTCTTAATGAAACCAAATTCCTTTATGGCTTCATCAAATCGAATGTTCCATGACCTGGATGGTTGCTTTAATCCATAAATGGATTTCTTCAACTTGCAAACCCATTTGGATTCACCCGGTGTCACAAACCCTTCTAGTTGTGTCATATAGATATCTTCCTGAAGGTTCCTGTTAAGGAATGCTGTTTTGACATCCATCTGCCAAATCTCGTAGTCATGGTAAGATTCTATGGAAAGTATGATTCTTATGGATTTAAACATGGCAACTGGCGAGAAGGTTTCATCATTGTCAATTCCTTGACGCTGTCTGAATCCTTTAGCCACTAGCATTGCTTTATAGGTGCTAACTTGACCTTCCATGTCCATCTTTCTTTTGAATACCCATTTGCATCCAACAGGCTTTACATCAACTGGATCATCGACCAGAACCCAAACTTGGTTCTGATACATGGAATCCATCTCAGAATTCATAGCTTCTAGCAATCTTGCAGCTTCTGAGCTTTCTACTGCTTCCTTGTAGGAGAGAGGTTCATCATTTTCCAATAATAATGATTCACCATCCTCGGTGACTAGGAAACCAAATCTCTCTGGTTCCCTTACCTCTCTTGAGCTCCTACGCAGTACTTGTGTTTCTGGAACCTCGTCCACGGGGACCTGTGGAACTTGTTCCTGTACCAACTCCTGTGTATCTTGAGCATCAACTTCGTCGAAGTCCATCTTGCTCCCACTATCCTTCTTGAGGATGTGCTCCCTCTCAAGAAAGACAGCTTGTCTGGCGACAATCACTTTGTTATCTTGGGGGTTATATAGGTAATATCCTTTTGTTTCCTTGGGATATCCTATAAAGATACAATTCATGCCCCGGGGTGCCAGTTTGTTGCCTGAGAAGGCCTTAACAAACGCCTCGAATCCCCTTACACGTGTGTGCGACAAAGTGGGTTTCCTTCCATTCCATAACTCGGATGGAATTCCATTTTCCGCCTTAGTTGGTACTCGGTTTAATGTGTATGTTTTAGTTTGTAATGCATATCCCCAAAAGGATAATGGAAGATCTGCATGACTCATCATCGACCTCACCATGTCCAACAAGGTGCGGTTCCTCCTTTCACTAACACCATTCCACTGTGGTGTATAAGGAGGAGTGAGCTGAGATAGAATCCCAGAATTCCTTAGAAGATTGATGAACTCTTGGTTCAGATATTCTCCACCTCGATCCGATCGAAGCTTCTTTATCTTCTTACAAAGTTGATTCTCTACTTCATTCTTGAATTCCTTAAATTTCTCTAAGGATTCCGAC
Source organism: Viscum album (assembly GCA_963277665.1). Taxonomy (NCBI): domain Eukaryota; kingdom Viridiplantae; phylum Streptophyta; class Magnoliopsida; order Santalales; family Viscaceae; genus Viscum; species Viscum album. The sequence goes on from OY728162.1 coordinate 1,432,744,222, forward strand.
TTATACCTCATTAAGTATACATAGCCATATCTACTCAAATCATCAATAAAAGTAATAAAGTAAGAATATCCACCTCTAGATTCTACTAGAAATGGTCCACACACATCTGTGTGTACCAATCCTAGAAGCTCTGTGGCCCTTTCACCTTGTCCACCAAAAGGCGGCTTGGTCATTTTTCTTTGTAAACAAGCGTGACATCTATCAAGTGGTTTTATCTCAGTAGAGTCTAAATAGCCATCTTGGCAGAGCTTTGTAAAGTGCTTCTCGTTCACATGACCAAGGTGGTGATGCCATAACTGGGTGATGTATGAGTCATGTGAGTTTGTTTCGTTATCGATTGCCAACACTTGGTTTTCGTAATTTAATACATACAAACCATTATTCAAATGTGACATACCATAACATACGTTGTTCTTATAAAAGAGACAACCCTTATTTCCAAACATGAAAATAAATCCATCCATATCCAAACAAGATACATAAATTATGTTCTTGGTAACAGTAGGCACAAAATAACAGTTTTGTAAAACCAAAATCATGCCAGTTGGCAATGAGAGGTGATAGTCGCCATTAGCCAACGCAGCCAGCCTTGCGCCGTTGGCAGCTCAAAGATCCACCTCTCCTCTGACGATCTTTCTAAATCTACTTGGTTCCTGCATTTGAATACAGATGTGATCCCCACAAGCTGTATCTAATACCCAATGTGTAGAAATATAAATATTATACTCGATAACAAATGCACCTTTAACGTCCCCATGCTTCTGGGTGCAGTTCCTCTTCCAGTGGCCCTGCTTGCCACATGCAAAAAACACTGCCTCTCGTTCCTTGCCCTGCCTCTGGATCTTCCTCTTCTTGGAGGGACGGTTCTCGGTGGCTTCAGACCGTTTATAAGTCTTTGGCCCCTTTGCCTTGTCCTTCCTTTTCTTTTTCACCATAAGGATTGCGGGTTTGTCACACCCCATGTCCTTATCTACCTGGCGAATCAAGGTCAGAAGCTCCGATAGACTCTCCTCATTGCCTCTCATGTTATAGTTGACAATGAAGCTAGAGAAGGTCTTGGGAAATGATGATAGGATGAGATCTGTACGCAACTCATCTGAGAATTTAATCCCTAAGATGAGCAGGCGTTCAATGTAGCCAATAAGCTTGACTACATGAGGCCCAGCTGGCGCAGACTCTCCATGCATTGTGGTAAACAGAGCATTGGAGATCTCATACCTCTCCTGTCTCTCCTTCTCTTGGTAGAGATCTTTATGGTGAGACATCATGCAATACGCGTCCATGTTTTCATGTTGCTTCAAGAGCTCATTAGACATGGCTGATAGCATGAAACACTGGACATCTGTGGCATCATCCATGTGTTTCATGTAGAGAGATAATTCCTCATCACTAGCCTCTTTCCCTGGCGCAACTGGAATAGGCTCTTCCAGCACATATAATTTCTTTTCATGGTGAAGGACGACGCGTAGACGCCTCTGCCACTCTTGGAAATCGGTGCCGGTGAGAAGGTTTTCTTTTTCGAGTATGGTGCGAAATGATATGTTTGAAGTCATTTTCTTTCCGTTTCTACAAATTAAGATGAGCAATGATTTAGTACCTTATTACAAAAATTGAGACAAATAAATAAATTAATACTTATTAGTATCCCACTATTTTATCGAAATCCAATAGCCCTCCCCATTGACTTCGGAATATTCTATTGCGTGAATATTCTAGTGGAAAGGATCCATATTTACCTTCGCATTACCCCAACTAGGGTTGGTCAATCAACTTGAAGGGTTTTAGGTAGGCATTCCAAATTCCAACTGCATTAACTCGCAGTTCCTTGATCCACTGAGTGGACTCCCCAATCCTGAAATCCTTTTTGGATTTCCTCAACCTTTGCCTCTTGGTCACACCAAGTCCTGCTGTGGCAGTCAACCCTTGATGTGAACCAAGTCAAGTCATCCCAAAACCTTGAATTAGAATTCCACGATAATTGAAAGCACCCCAATTAGGGTTGGTCAAGCACTTTGAACTATGGTTCGATTCTAACCAAGATTATGGAAGGCTATGCCGACTTAATATTTATTTTGAGGGATTTTATCCTTATACGTAAATTTCCATTTTATTATCTTTGATTACATGCTTGTTAATATTAAGTGGGATCTACTTAAGTGATTAAACCATTTCTATGATAATATTTTCGTATAAGCCAATTTTATTTTAGTTCCATCTTGCATGCTCGTTTAATTCATTAATTGTGTGATCGTGACAACACACCCACAATAAATAAACCATGCAACTGACAAAAATAAAATAAATTGTATGATCATGAGCTTTTCTATTGGTTAGTTTATCTAGTGGTTGATAAACTAACCCAAGACCTAGGGGAGAAACACCTTGAACCTTTCGGGTTCGTGTTTACAGCTTTCCACCTGTCCACCTTTGTATCTCCTTGGATTGGATTCATCTTGGCTCCTGACTTGAGTCGCCTCCACTAGCTTGGGAGCTCCATCAATTACATATGCATTTATCTCACACGCAGGTGAGGGGGAAAAGGGTTCTTACATAAAAGAATCCTTGGGCGCGCATGCCCTACATATTAATGAGGAGATAGCTCGCAGGCCAACAAATTAAATTTAAATAAATAAATTAAAAGAAACCATTCACATACAAAGGTCTCTATCTAGCTCATGATCATCCATACAAGCAACAATATTTACGCATAAATAAGACTAGCATTCAATTCTTTAATCGTTCTTGTTTAAGATAAATCACGCTCGAATCAATTAATTATCTTTAATTAATCAATACTTTTATCTTAAATCCCTTTTATGAATTTCTTTGAGATTCTCATCCATCACAATTTTAAACAAATAAATTCATTTAAAATTATCATTGTACACAACTTGAAACTTGGAGGCAACCCAGAGAATTCCCATTTATTACGCAGATGTTAAATTAAACACATATATATAAAACACCTATCACGTGTTGTGCCTCAGCTTTACGCCTGCACCATGGTACACGTCTCAAGGGTTTGTATAATATAATAATAAATTTTAATAAATCTGCGTAATTTGGGTGAGTACACGGCGTGTAGTTCCGACTACATGGCGTGTAATTTTTATTCACCGTCCATCTGAAGTACACGCCCGGGGATAGGGCGTGTTAATGTACTTCGGAAATTTTCGGAGTATACGGCGTGTATAGTGGGACACACGCTGTGTAGTTTCCGCGTTACATGGTTTCCAGCCGGGCAGGCTATGTACGGAGTACACGACCCAACCCTAACCCGAATGGACTACACGCCATGTTCATTGGACCACACAACATGTATTCCAGAAACCATGTGCCACCTGTTTCTGGTCAACACACGGTGTCTTAAATTCTTAGAAAGAATCAAATACATGGCCATATTTGGCGGATCAGTCAATGCATTGAACCTAGACTACACGGTGTGTACTTCCAAATACACGACGTGTATTCTGGTGTTATACGGCCAGAAACAATTGGCTCCTCCGGATGAGTTCATCTATTTTATTTTAATCCAAAATTAAAAGAAAAATCTGTTTCTGTGAGGTGAACGAGAAACGAGAGAGGGGGAACAGATCTCAATATTCAGATTTCCAAAACGATTAAACAAGAATTGAAATAACTAAATTATTAATTGCGTAAATCACCAAAAAAAAACTAAATAATTATAACCAACGATATGACCCCGCTCTGATACCACTTGTAGGTTCCGGGCGCAGTGGAAGTGCGTTGGTGGGTTTGCCCAACTTTAATTTTAACGTTAAACAATGTTCAATCCGAGATCTGTCACGATATAAAATGCCGAATCTTCACAATAGAACGAAGAACAAAAAGAAAAGAAGAGTCCCGGAACCCTTGAGGAGGATCATCATATGTTGATTATAATTAATTTAATTAATGCATAAGAATTACCTTTTTGGAATTCTTTCTTCGTTGATGTGTCCGATCACGATTCGGTGATCCGTCGTTGCGTCGTAGAATCCAAGTGTAGGATTCCTCTAATGGTGATCCACATGTGTGTCACGTATCTCTGGACATAACCGAAGAGATCTACGGGTGATAGCGCGGAAGAACCTTCGCTTGCGATGTCCGCCTTCGACCGCCTTGATCCGGTGGAGGGTCTTGCTCTTGTAACTTGAGGGCGTTCTTGGTGGAAAGGGAATTCTCTCTTGGCTTGAGGGTATTTCCAAATCCGTTGTGCACAACAATGTCTCTAAAAAAATGTTGGGGTTGCGAGGATATTTATAGTCAGGTTTGAGGTTAATAGAGTTATGACAATAAATAAACGCGGTACGCGTTTTATTTATTTCATTAACTCTTATTGAAAACCCCCATGTTGAATTATTAATTCCTTGACATGCTCCCATGCTGATTATAATAAATATCATTTAATAAAACAATATTAAATCCTCAAAATCCCAATTGGAAAAACTACACGGCGTGTAATAATTAATACACGGTGTGTACTTGTTTTTCATAAAACTACACAGCGTGTATATTTAATATACACAGCATGTACTTTTATTTTCCATTTTTCTCCACCATATTTATTAGACCTTGAGTAATTACTACTTATTTCTTAAATAAATGTAACTGCATTACTCACTAATAAATATATTATTTTATCCACAGTATATTCTCTCGAATAACTAGTGTCAAAATAAATGCAATCAGAAATCCTTAAATAATTATTAAACCACAGTCGGTAATAATATTTATTTAACTTGTTAAATTAATATTTAACTGAGATACATGGACTCACTTAGTGTGTGACCCTCTAGGCCTCTTTCTCAGTGGCATTAGGCTGAGTCTGCCTAAAGTCCAAGGTTAGTGTCTAGCAACACGCCAAGGCACCCATAGAGAAAGAAGTTAACGCCGCAATGACGTGTCACCTCCTACGAATGCTTAATGTGTAATTAAATTCCTTTGTCTCGATATCTCCAATCAAGCGGGCTTCATGCTAGTGCCATCAACCCATGTGCTTGATTATTCTTTCTTTGACTTCCCAGAATTGAACTTGCCCATACCTTACCATGGCCATGGATTTATATAGGCTATATCAATTCCATCAAAGGGCCTGGGATATCTACTTACGTTATGGAACGGAAGGGAAAAATCCTTTCTCGCATTTTCTATTAATACGGTATTACTCGTGATGCACCCAACGTATCCTACCTCGCTGTGAACAGTGTGTCGTCACAATTTTCATCAATGCATCTAAGTGCATGAGTTTTAATACCCATTAACAATAATCTTAAAGTCTAAGGATCAATACACACATCCGTAGATAGGAACATCCAATGACACTATGAAATGTGGATTTCCTATTGGCGGGTATCGTTCTCATAATATCCTCCTGGATATTACCAAGGGCGCACACCCTGAGAAGGTGCCTCAAAGTTTTATGAGTCCTCACCCCTAATGACCTGTATTATTTGTGTCCCTCAAATAATATCATCCGGCCATAGAACATACATTCAAGAACAGTGTTATGGAACTTTCGGGTTCTCATCATAGCAGGGATCCACTACGACCCTTTAATGCAACAGCTGTCCTTAGGACATTATCACATGACATGTCACGTAGAAGAACAATCAAGATGTGATAAGTCTTTTATTTAATGAATAATCTACAAAGTTGTTGGTTCTAGACCACCAACTCCAACAGTCATCAATAGTCATTATTAGATGACCGCATATGGATAAATCAACATAGATATCCAAATGGCTCTGGTTTAAATCGAGTATATATAGAGGGTGTAGATAATGTTTTAGCATTTGCGGCATCAAATCCAGAATTTTTTTCAGAAGGAAAAATAAAATGTCCTTGTAAAAAATTTGCACTCAGAACATTTGACACGTTTTACATAGTTGGGGGACATCTCTTGCAATTTGGTTTTCAACCAGATTATGTTTTTTAGTGTCAACATGGTGAACGTAGTTCTACAGAAGGTGATACTAACTTGATTCCAGACCCATCCCGGTTTCAAAATTCAGTACATGATGTTGCAGGTCCATCTATTTAACATACAAAAACTGAATATGATATTGATTCAACTCCTGAGTTGGCACACTCTGAATTTTATGAGTTGTTGAGGCCTACTAAGGATGCGTTATATACTAGTTGCACAATTAGAAAATTAGAAGCAATTGCCAAATTTATGGCTATCAAATCAGATAATGGAATGTTAAACACATGTTTTGATCAAATATTTTCTTTGGTTAAAACACTGTTACCCGAAGGAAATGTTTTTCCTGTGAATTACTATGAGAGTAAGAGGCTGGTTCAGAATTTAGGACTTAGTTGTTAGAAGATTCATTCCTGTTCAAATGATTTCATTTTATATTCTGGGGAAAATGAGTCGTTGGATAGTTTTCCCACTTGTGGGAAATAGAGGTATAAAGAAGCTCAATATGGGATGTCTGGATTGATTCCTGTAAAACATTTGAGATATTTTCCTCTTACATCCAGACTTTAGCATTTATTCATGTCTAAGAATACAGCGACAAGGATGTCATAGCATAAAACAAATATTTCAACCATTAAAAGCTTGAATCATCTGGCCGATGGTGATTCATGGAAACATTTTGATAGTGTGCATCCATCCTTTTCTTTAGAATCCCAAAATTTGCGACTGGGTCTTTCCACTGATGGTTTCTGTCTATTCGTATCTTATGGTAGTCAGTAATCATGTTGTCCTATCTTTTTAACTTCGTACAATTTACATCCATCGATGATGATAAAGGAGCCCTATATCTTTTTGACCTTACTAATCCCAAGACATCCGGAGAATAATATTGATGTTTATTCAAAACCATTGATTGATGAATTAAATATACTATGGAGTACTGGTGTCAGTTCTTATGATGTTACTGCGAAACAGAATTTCATAATAAGAGCAGCATTGATGTGGACAATCAGTGACTTCCCGGCATATGGGATGTTATATGGCTGGAGAACACATGGGATGAAATCATGTCCTTATTGTATGGGATAGAACAAGGCATTTCTGCTCGTCCATGGAAAAAACCCTTCCTATTTTAACTTTCATCACAGATTTCTTCCAGCTGATCATCCTTTTTGCAGAAACATATCTCATTTTAGAAAAGGAATAGTTGAAAGGGATGGACCTCCAAAAATTCTATCATGTATGGAGTTAAAATCAGTTGTATATTCATTACCTCCCATCACATTTGGACCCACAATAAACCAACAGAAAATTTCTAGTATTGGGAAAGAACACAATTGGCTAAAACGTAGAATATTTTGGGATTTTCCATATTTGTCTGATTTACTACTCCTCCACATGTTGGATGTCATGAATATTGAGGAGAACTGTTTTGATAATTTGTTTCATATAGTTTTGGATACACCAGGAAAGAGCAAAGATAATGTAAATGCTCGATTAGATCATGCTCAAATTTGCAGGCGTCCAGAGCTCGAACAGTTTGAAAATATAAGAACAGAAAGGTTAATGAAACCAAAATCATCTTATACATTGTCCAAATAAATCCTCTTATTATTTTGTCAATGGATTATAGATTTGAGACTTCCAGATGGACGTGCTTCGAATTTGGGTAGATGTGTAAATAATGATCATATTACCGGATTAAAAAGTCATGATTTTTATGTTATAATGGAAGGACTTATACCCATTGGATTAAGAGGTCTGTTGAATTCTGTGATACGGGATTCCATAACAGACGTATCATATTTGTTTCGGGACATTTTTGTGGCAACAACAGATTATGATGCTCTATGAAAACATCAAGAAGATGTTGTTGTAATTACATATAAACTGAAAAAAATATTCCCGTCGTCTTTCATCGACTCAATGGATCATTTGATATTACATTTTCCATATGAAGCAAAATTTGGAGGTCCAATACAGTTTCGATGGATGTACCCATTCGAAAGATGCATGCCGAAATTGAAAAAAAAAATTATGTAACAAAGCATATGTTGAAGGATCTATTGCTGAATCATATTTGCAAGAGGATATATCTTTTTCCTGCTCCCACTATTTTGAATCTGAGTATCCTTCAAAACACAACCGCATGAGATGGAATGAGGGGAATATTTATGAAATCGACAATCAATTATATATTTTTAACCAGTCAGAGCTTGGTTTTGGTGGAGTTCATGAACGATGGCTTTTAGATGATGAACATCACAGATCTCATATGTATGTTCTTCTCAACTGTGATGAGATGACATCATTTGTACTGTAAGTGCTTCTATTAATTATTCAATTATTTATGTTTCAATAAATAACATGGTTTTATTATAGATTGTATAATAATCATATCAATAAACAACTTCCAAGAATTACAACACTTTCTCTCGAAGAACGCAGACAAAAAAATTTTCCCAGTGGTTTCAAATACTGGAAACATAAATTTTTCATAATTTTACATCTCCTTCAATTTATAGTTTACTATATTGATAATTATTTCACAAATTTTCAAGTGTCTCGACATGCTGATAAAATTGACAAACGACTTTGTATATTGAGTAACCCACCATCCAAAATGGTGAAATCTTATAATGCATATGTGGTGAATGGTTTTTAATTTCATACACATGCATATGGGGAATCAAAAAAAACAATGAACAGTAGAGTTTACTTGAGAGGATCTCATCATAGAGAAAATGAAGTTGACTTTTATGGAATACTTGATGAAATCATTGAACTCTGTTATCTAGGACACCATTACATAACGATGTTCAAATGTCGGTGGTTGGATACTTAGAGTGGTGTGTGTGTTCATCCGACTCATGCAATCATCGATATTAAATGTAAATGTGTTCTTGTAGTAAATGAACCATTCTTACTGGCTCAACAGGAACATCACGTTTATTATGCAAAGTACTGTACTACGTCAAGAGGCTTGACTGATTGGTGGAGCCTAATAAAAATGAAAATTTGAGACAATCAGTTTAGTCAAAGTGAATGTGCTTCCACTGAAGTGAAAGGAATTGATGTTTTTCAAGAGATTACTCAAAATAAATCTTTTTTACAAAGAGACATGAGTATCAATGATGAAACACCTAAATTAAGAGTCAGTGATGATGATGATGATGGTAATGATGTCATAAATGAATTTGAAATGGTAAGAGATGAAGCAATTGGAACTCAAATGGATATCGATGATATTGAGGAGGAATATAAATATGGCATTGATAGATATGAAGATGATGACAAAGATTAACATTGATACAATTCAATGGTAGTTATATATAATCATAACTAATATATATGTATATATAATAATAATTATAAATTATTTTCTAACAACATTCGTTTTCTTTTTTAGATGGATGAGGACACATTTTGTGAGTTGGCAGATGCTGACCTATCTTTCGATGCAGATGAGTTACTGGCACCTGACCCTCATCCTGAAGGCGCTTCAGGGGGTATGCATAGGGGGAGCGGTCTTGCACGACTGATGATTCTTGACCCTATCCCTGAGTGATGTCCATGTCTTGGGTTCGATCCACACACTCGGAGGTGTGATAACCTGTGCGTTTTAATAAAATTTAATTAATCTATTTACATAATAAATGTTTTATTATTGTTTTTACAGTTTTCTGCATATAGCAGTTGGACAGGGCAGCGCTATTTTGTGCAACTATTTTTCTCAGCCACGGACGACATGGGAGAATATTCCCGTTGATGTGCAGCAGGCCATGTTCGGCCATTGGTTGTACGTATGTAAATAAATAATTTTTATTTTTAAATTTATTTCATTTATAACTTGATATTTTTAATTATTTGTGGGGTTTATGGTATCCGATCGAGGATACCATGCGTGACGCCATCCACGAGGCATGGGAGGTGGCCATATGTGATCGCTTTCGTCAGTTTTTTCACAATTTAAGAAGAGCTGCCATGAAGAAAGAAGGAGTGTCAGATTTTGATGAGTCATGTAGAGAACACCGATCAAAGTACATTTCATCCCATGTATGGGATGGATTATGTGAACACTGGTTGAGTGGTGGCTTTCAGAAGAGATCATCGGTGGGGAGGCAGAATCGGGGGAGACATGAGGTGACTTATCGAGCTGGGAGTCGTACATTCAGTACTCATAGACAGCATTTGGTACGTTCATTTTTTATAAATATTTTATATAACTTTAAATATTAACAATTTATTTTATATTCTTATAGGCTATCGAGCACCCCGATATTACGGAGTATGGCGTATATCGGAGGATGTACATGGATCCAACTACTTGGGATCTCATAGGTGATTTCCAGCGTCAGATCGTGGTCAGTATTATTTGTTTTCAAGTTTAAAAAATAACTGCATATAATATATTCAGAATTTTGATTTTAAATTGCAACTATAGGAGTCATATGAGACAACAACATCACAGACCCGGCCTGAGGGTCAGGCTGAGGCATCAGATCAGACCAGTGGCCATCAGTTTGATGAGGCGACATGGATGCAGGCGACCCAATATGCCTTCGAGACGGGCCGTGTAGTTGGTACCACCTCTCGACTGACTCCCGGAGATTATTATGGTAGTGATGCGATGTCTTCGTCCAGCTCGAGAGGAGCTCGTGCATCTTCTTCCTCTACACAGTATGAAGATAGGCTATTATCTTAGACTGAGTTGAAAGAGAGTCTCTAAAAGGAGTAGGAGGAGATGCGTCTGCAGCAGTAGTAGCATGAGGAGGAGCACCGACGACAGCAGCAGGTGTACGAGGAGCAGATGAGTCGGTGGCAGCAGCAGTAGCAAGAACAGATGGAGTACATGCGCCGACTCACTCATGCCTTATGGAGGGAGTTTCCTCAATCAGCAGATCCCCCCCGCCCCTCCTCCTTCAGATTAGTTATTGTTTAGATGTTATAAAGTTTGTAAATTTATAATATGACATTTTTTCTATTCAGAGTTTTTGTCTCACTTATACTGGTGTCAATATTGTATTATTTAATTTCTATTTATTTTTAATACTTTATTATTTATTATTGGTATTTATTTTAATGTTTTTTTATTTTATTAAAAATAATATTACTCTTAGTACTTTATTATTTGTTTATATTTCTTTTTGCAAATGTTGATAATTGTCATATTTTTATTTTCTAATTATTTTAATAATATTATATTTAGTATTTTTAATACATAAAAAGTTTCAAAAATTTTAATTAAAATTATAATTTTTTAATTATTTATATTAATATGAATTCGGTATATTATTATTATTATTATTATATAATATTTTATGATTTATATTACAATATTAATATGATTAATAATATTATTCATATTTTACATTACTAATTTTTTATATATATACATTTTAATCTCTTAATCTTTTAATTTAATTATAGTTTTTTAAATATTTGAATGATTTTTTGTTATAATATTTGAATGAATTATAATTGTATTATTATTATTATAATATTATTTAAAATTTTTTATTAATAATTTAATTTTTTTTATTTTTTTATACATTTTTGCGACGGTATAATCATCCAGTCAGAATTAAATATTTTTTTAATTTTTTTTAAAATTGCCTATTGCGACGGGAATATTCTCCCATCACAATTCCTTATTTTTTTTAAATTTTTTTTTAACTTTTTCACGACGTTATTCGTGGCCCGTAGAAAATAAAATTTGCGACAGGCCTGTCACAAAAACCATATTTATTGTTTTTAATATATATCGATTAGTATTTGCGACGGGACATATTACCGTCGCAAATAATATTTTTACTGATGGACCCGTCACAAATAGTGTTAGTTGTGACACCATTTACCACAACGGGTCATTTGCGACGGACCCCCGTCGCAAATAACCAGTCACAAATGGGATTTATTTCTAGTAGTGTTAGGAATGATTATTTTCTGATCGTGGGACATGATGCAACATTAGTTCAAAAGGGGTCCTTTTTATTAGTCCAATAGTTTTTTCTGGTGAGTAGGGGGAAACTTCTTCCTTTCTAATGGCATATTTTCCGTTGATGTACACTATTTATCTTTTTTAATACCCATTCATTTTATAGTATTTTATTTACAACTATAGGACAACTTCAAAGCTAGTAATGAGGGTTTTTTATTTAGCTTCATTATTAGTGCGACCTTCAGATAGTTTGAAAATGTATGAAAAAATTGCATTGTTTAGTGAAATTAATAGCACCCATAGAATAACCCAAATGATCTTAAGAGATTAAATAATCAGTAATATTGGAATCTTGGAGGGACCATCAAAATACATCTTCCATGTTTGGGGATAATCGATGTTTTATTAGAAATTTTTTTATGGAATTTATGTGTCCAATTTTTTTACTTTATATGTTGGAATGTGTATGAAAGAAATCATCCATGGAATGCCATTTCATTGGAATATGTACCTAAAATTATAAGTCATGTTGTAAAAACTGTTCCCACCCAAAATGAAAATCTCCCAGTAGGTATTGGATGGTCATTTTTATACATTAGAGGTTCTGTACATTAGACCCTGTTGAATTCATGGTGCAACAAATATTGTCTCATATTTTTTAGTACCATTATGAGAAGGAATCAATTCTCCTCAAAATCAAAATATCAAGTCTCATTTCCTATCATCATTTGACTAGGTTAGTAAATATTGTTTTTGTTCCCTATTTTTAGTAGGCAATGATGTTATAGTTCGATATAAACCACATATAAGATGAGTTTCCTTCTATCCATCAGTGAAATCTAAACCAGTTGGTGTATGAAGTACTGGTTGATATTCTCACAGGCTTATAGGATGACCTTACTCCATCGGTAGGTAACTTCATTCTTCATTTATTTAGTGAATAAGAGGGACTTCCCAACCATGTTAGCTATGAAATTATGGATATAATTAATTGTCTATTATATACCCTCAACGCTTTGTGATTTTGTTTTGGAGAAATTTACATAATTGATCTGTCCTTCTCTAGGATGATCAAGACACCCAAATGGTGTACCATAAAATCATGGAATTTCGTAGCCATTTACCCAAAATAACACCATAGTATATTCATCTACAAATAGTCCTGCCTTAACTTTTCAATCATTTCATTATGATCAGTGAATTTATTAGGTCACTATCGATATATAACCACTATGTCATTAATATAAAATTATATTATTCATTACATGTTGTTATAAATGATATTATGCCTGAAACATTGATATGTTTGTTCACTATTTTGTAAAGAAAAGGGTTGGACTCGAAAATAAAATATCCATTGGTGGTTCTTTGAAGGTGGTGGATTCATTGTCTTTAGGGTTCATCTTTATTTGATTGTACCCTAAAACCCTAAACATAATGGACAAGAAATAAAATCTAGTAGTTGCATCAATAACGGTCTATGTGATTGTTAATGGGAAAATTCCCTTAGAGATTTTTTGATTAATGTCTCTAAAATTAATGTATAACAAAATATTCTATTATTTATCTTAATATGTAAAATTATTGAGATCCATATATGGTATTTCACTTTTTTAGCGAATAAGGAAATGATCAATTTTTCTAATTCCGATTGTACATTAGTATCATGGGTGGCGTTCATCCTCCCGAACTCCTCCTTGAAACCAAATGGTCAATGGTTAAGACTAGATGGTGTGTATATAATTTAGTGTACATCCTATATGTCTATATATAATCAAGGAGAACACATATAGATTTTTTTAGAAATGCAATATAAATCCTCAGCTCCTCGAGAGACATGGATGCAATAATCAATGTCATCCACGGGTCTTCTACTATTACTTAATTAACCTTCTTTATTTTATTGATGGTTATGGATATTCCTTCTTGAAATGTTGGAGGGGAGTTCCTTAGATTATCCTCTTCATCTTACATAATTGAGCCACTAGAGGAATTTTGAATCATGGTGGGTAATATAAGGGAACCTCTATCACTATTAGGGATAAAGGGATCTTGGGAAGAGGCATTTCCATCATGAACTACCATAGTCATTATATAAAGACTCCAATGTAGATTATTTTATTTTATGTTGTCACTCAGGATAGGAGTATCTTAGACATTTATAATTCAGTATGTTGCGTCAATCAAGATTATTGGTAGCACATAATCATCAATGAGCATACTAGAAGGACTCGTAGGGATAATCCCTAAGCCATTAGGGGATTTACCATTTATATTTCCACCAATGATTATGTTCTTTAAATCTTTAATAGAAACCATCCTCAATATATATGGGTTCATATGATTAAAAGTGGGATCTTCCACCATGTAGTATGTTAAACCTACCATAGATTGGGGGTTTTTAATCATTAATGAAATGCTGAATGTATTGATGTGTGGATATGAAGTCAAGGACATACATGAATGAAAATATATGATGTGTCGAACTAGATAACAATGAACATAGTATTATATGTGAGATCCCCAGACTATTTTGTGAGAATAATCGTCATGAGAGGACATTGCTCACTCTTCCCATTTAATATAATGGTTATATTTAAAAGAGATAAATAATATTCACATTATCTTAAACATTGAAGGGTTTGAAATTAGATGAGGTTAATCTCGGAGACATTTTCAATCATAGCCATTATTTATTTACATCGTTCAATTTTTTTTAATATTATATGGGTATGATATGTCCTTGGATGACCACTTCTTGGATATTATTGTTGAATGATATGAACACAAGGAATTATGATGGAATAATCTCCACTCGATAAACATTGAATACAAAAATATCATGTCTTAAAATCTGGTGGGATCTTGAGGTTATAGATGATTTCCCCATTGGGATGTTTTTAAAGATGATGAATTTCCATGATTTCGAGTTTGGATAGAATAGTTACCAATTTTTAGAATTTAATACTCACATTCCATATGTATCTGTTTCCTTATGTAGGGTTGATATTTATTATGTCGTTCAAAAGATAAGGTATATGAGGAATATGAGACCATTGTATGTGTAGAGGTATAGGGAGAATATTCATCTTGTGGAATGGGTTTCACCAGCCTTCTATATTGTCTAGTATGATAATACAATTTCACCCCCACTTGTCGGTCGAGTAGGATAATATGTATTTAACAGTTTATAGAGGGATTTGAGATAACTATGTGATTTTTGGCTTGATGGATTTCCATTCAATGGTTCTTGGATACATATATCTCCTAAACATGATTGGTATTGAAAAATTGTGTTTAACCATACCTATCTTGTCCCTTATGCCCTCAGGTCCTCCACCTTTTCCCTCCATATATTCGTTTAGATTTTTGGAACTCATACTCAGAAAAATATTCATCATCAGAGAAGGGATCTATTTGGTGAACTACATTTACAAAAACAATGATCAATTTTTTTTACAATGATGGTTATGTTTGGATGGGTGGTTCCATTTATTCTGTTGTTGTAGGAAGGAAATATAAAAGAGTAAAATCATTCCTTGGAGCTAAATATGACTCCCCCTCTTATTTCCCTTATAGGGTCTAATAATTATGTATATATCCAGTATATGTGATTGATGTCACCTCCTTATGTGATGAGAACGTTATGGGTTTTCATAGTTTTTCTCTTTAGGTGTAATGATCCCATTAAACTATCATTCTAGTCATACAATTATATAACATATATTAACACATATCCAAAACATCTTTCTAGTCAAACTTTTGTTATTTTTAGGCGATCGATGCATAATTATTTTTTTATAGGAAATTTTACACCACCAACTATCATGAATTAACCAGGATTTAGATGATGTATTTGAAGATGAAGAAATAATAGATGTTATGAACCAACCTCCAATTGAATGGGGCATAATCTAGATGATCAGTGAGGATGTCCTCATGGGGTTTTCTTGGTGGTGGTAACATGAGTTGGTTGTTTTCCATGTCTTCAAGACAATAACTGTAACACCCCAAGTAAATAAAGAGTATGACATTTTCACATTTGTCCATATTTGTGAATACAATATTAATATAACTTTAAAGGGGATGATATGCTCGATGGCGTACCCAACATGCAACAACAAGTTTCTTGGGAATCTTACATTTCACTCTAATAGTAACTTAATATTATTTTAAATGGTAGTTAACGCCTAGCTGTTGTGATGGCGGGAATGAATATAACTAACTACAAAATGATTATATATGTTTGTAAAATATTTTTACTTTTTACAATAAATGTTAGAGGATTAAAAATGCGAATGAATCCAATTTTAAACATAAACATTCTAATATTCTTTAAAAGGTCGATTAACCGCCTTTTGATGGAGAACCTCTTTTTAATCCACTTTTTGAAAATTTTATGTGTTATATTTGACTAAATAAAATTATTCTTTATAATCAGGACACCAAATTTTACTTTGTGTAAATTTTTGGTATTTTTCCGAAAAAGTTCAATTTTTTATGAATAGTGAAAAATGTTGTATTTTAATTCAAAAACTCTTTTTAATCTAATTTATTTATATGATTAGATTATCTTTTGAATTTTTTTTAAATTGAAATTAGAATTTATTTTTACCATTTAATCCAATAGTGGTCGTTGGAATTAATTTCACTTTGAAACCGGACTTAAACTAGTGTCAATCTTTTGATACATTTTGTTTCATAAAAACACACAATTTGTTTTGACAGTGGGAATTAATTATTAAATTAATTAATGAAACATATATGTTTTGAATTTTGTAAAATAAACATCATTTTTGAACTTGGAATATCAAATATATATTAGGGTGAATTTTTGATAATTTTCTAAAAAACTTCAATTTTTGATGAATAGTGAAACCAATAAGTGGTACTTATAAAAACGGATTTTCCGTTTAAATGATAATTTTCCATATTTGTGTTATTAATTTGAAAAATACAACATACATGGTTTTCATTAATATGTAAAATGTTGTTCAATGGGATTAAAATAATTTTTTGGTGAATAGAAACTTGTTAAGTTTTTTATCGCGATTATAGATAATTAGTGTAGATTAAGGTAAGAATAATGTTTCAATAAACTGAAATGACCTAGACACATGTCCTACCATCATTGTATGAGTCATGGACGACCAATAAAATCTATGTTTCAACTTGGGGACCCCATGGAGCCACATTGGATGGAAAATGACATAAATACCGTTTTATTTAATGTTAAAGTAAAAATGACACAAACATGAGATGTTTTACTGAAACAATTGTTACATGGGGTTATACAAGTCCGATTTTTGACTATAAATATTAATTAGAAATCTGAAAAGATTTCCTACATCATGACATCATTTTAATATTTTTAGACATTAAATATAGTAAATTATTTATAACATCATAATGATGCAGCGATGACCTCATTATTTAACGATTTAAATAAAATGGAAAGATAACGTAAATTCTAAGACCTAAACATGTCCAAATCCTATTGGAAGGGTTTATTTAGAACCCTAATCACCTTATCCTATAAACACATCAATTTGGGACCATTAAAATCCTAAACCCATTCTAAAATAAAGGAACATTTCTTTACTTTCCAAGGGTACCCCTCCTCTCCTCTTATAAAAGGCCCCCAACTCTACCTCCTTACCCACACTTCCAAAGCCTTTGGCTCGGCCAAAACCTGACCATTTTGTCTCTCCACATCCCTCTATAACTCCTTGAAGCCTCACATTGGGCATAATGCTTCCCAAGGAAGCCTTTGAGCTCAAACCAAAGGGACTTATCCGATTTTAAGACAATGTCTTCACTTGAGTCCTTTTGTTTTATTTTGCTTCTCCATCCCCCTAAAATCTTTTTATTAATTTCTTTTGTAACAAATATAGTATCTTCAATATACTATGATGGTTTTATAATAAGTATTCGAGCTACACTTACACAAACCTTTGTCTAATGGTTAAAGAACATACTGTTTCTGTGGTTGGCGATTTTCTGCTCACGAAATGATGATTGTTCAATATTCTTTTAACACCTTTAAAGGTGGCCATTATGATGTCACTGTATTTTTTATATGATATATATGGTATTTATGTTTACTATATTCTTCTGTATTTTATATTTAAAACATACCTTTATTCTTTTCATGTTGTGTAAATGCGATAATTTCATATGAGGAAGTGTGGACTACCGCCCCCTCAAGTGATGTGACTCGTACATGCAATACATGGAATGTATAAAGAATGAAATTAATGAACATACGTGACCTATATTACATATATATTATAATTTAATTATAATATATATATATATATCATTTATTTTTAATTCCATTAATATGACAATAAAAAATGAAAGTAGCGTTCATGCGTATGTACGGCCTACCGTCTCCATGAATGGTGCTTTTCATTTTTTATCTCCAAATGATATGGAATAGTATAAAATGAATATGTACTGGATATATATGATATTTTAATCATTAATACTATTCTGTAAATTATTTACTTATAACTACATCGGAAATCATTTTTCAAACAAGTTCATTTTTGACTCATGTACCAAACATCGACAAAAACGTCTGATATGAACTAATATTATTAAAAAAATTTAAAACATTATAATATGTTATATGAACTGAATAATAATATTTAAAGGAGGTACATAGGAAATTATAAATTGACCAGAGTTTATTATTCAGGAATATAAAGAAACAAACAAGACAAGTCGGACTTGAGGAAAGGGATCCGACTCCTCTCTTTCTTTTTAAGTACACTCTTTTATGTCATTCCTTTTAAAGCTCATATTTCTTGTTATTGGGATGTTATTTTATATTAATATTACTATTAATTTTATGTTCATATTATTGGAGACCCTATTTTCTCTCATCAATCCATTTTTCATGTTTTGAGTGGCACCGTTAGGTTGCCGAATTTTCGTAAGAGATCTAACATCTCTCTTTCTTTTTAAGTACTATCCTTTATGTCACTTCTTTTAAGCTCCTATTTTTTATGTTGGGGGATGTTATATTATTCCTATTTCTTTAAACTTTATGTTAATATTATTAGAGACGCTATTTGATCTCATCAATCTATTTTTGTATGTTTTAAGTGGCGCCGTTAGGCTGGCGAGCTTTCGTAAGGGATTTTTCATCTCACTTTTATTCCCGTGAGATTTATGATACATTTTCCACAATTTCCTTTGAGTGGTGTATGAACTTCCCATTATTTTAATCATTGTGTAATATACTTTCATTTATGAGTATTTACATCAATGTTGTATTGTCCTTCTTTCACGAGGTGTATGTTTCGAAGGATACCCATGTCGGTAAGGGAACCTTTCACCCTCCACTTTTTAAAAGACTTATTTTGAATGTCTTTTAATTCACATACTATTATGTTGGGATATGTTCTTATATATCCTTATTGATTTAAATTTTATGTCCATTTGATGAGATACCCTTTTTATCTCTCATCAACTCATTTTCTGAATTTTGTAGTGAGGCCGTTAGGCTGTCAAATTTTTGCAAGGGAACTTCTTAACCCAAATTTTATTCTTTGGGATAAACATGTACTCCTTGAATATGTCGTTATATGAATATGTGTGAATAACCTCTGATTGTTTTACACTTAATATCCACTTATATTTGGTGTATTTGTTTGTCACACATAATTATGTAATTGATTTATCCTTAAACCAAGGATACCGTATTTGTAAGGGACTTCATCTCAATCTCATTTCATTGAGGAATATTTTATTTTATACACAACCTTCTTTTATATGGTGTATAAAGCCCTTTTACTTTTACCTTTATCCAAAAGGAATCCTTTTTATACGATGCATTTTACAAAATGGAAAAAGGGAATGGTTTTGTCATACGTATGCGGTGACAACGACTTCTCCGCCACCGTGACCATTAATTGAGTTTCGGCTTCCTCTACAATCCATACCTCCTTTTTAAAAGAAACATAAATACCATGTTTTAAATTTATTTTATTTTGGTATTGAAAATGGTTTTCCTTTTTTTTTATATCAATGTGTTTTATTGATATCTTGTGATTGAAAAGTGGAAATGTTATGTTTCCTTTATGCAAGTATTATGTGGTATGATTATGTTTTGGTTCTTGGGCATTGTTATGAAGACAGGTGGTTCCGTAAAAAACTAAGGGTGGGTGAGCCCGATATAGCTCTCCAATTCATTGGGTAATGTGAAAGAGTGAAAAGTTATGGTTTCCCCGAAGAGATTTATGGAATATACTGTGGTGGATATTCCAAACGTAACCGAGAGGGTTACTCCCTACGTAAAAATGTTATGAATGCCTCATGTACATTTATTTATTATGATTTATATGATTTATTAATGATTTAATATGACTATGTTTTATGGGTAAAGTATGATTTCATTCTTATGTATATATGAACTCATGTTTCCTTTCCATATTTTTTTATAACCCTTACTGAGCTTTTTATGCTCATCCCAAGTTTTTTTTGAAATGTTTTTCACAGGTCAAGGGAAATGTACATGATATGATGATAGTGTCAAGGAAGTTTCAAGAAAGAATCCATGCTTTATTTTTAAATATGTTTTCGTTGATGTAAAAAAATGAATACTTTCTTTTATGTAACCACTTTGTTAAAATGTGGAATGTAATGCAAGTTGTATGATCTAATTATCTAAAACTCTAAAACTAAAAAGATCCTCAATGTGTAATCTTGTAATAACTCATGATTAAGTACGGTTTAAGGATGGGGCCTTATAGTTGGTATCAGAGGTTGGTTTAGATAACTTTTGAGGTTAGGGTATTCTCTAGGTATAAGTGACATTACTATAATGGTTAGTATTTCGGAAAGAGTCCTAGTTTTAGATAATGTGAATGAGTAAGTATATATTAGTGTTTATCTTCCTCAATAGTAAATTATGGTTTTGTTGATATACTCACACTGACATTTCTATTTTTAGTTAATGGATGGATCTAACAGGCACCAAAGTGACAATTGGTTTGAACGAAACTGTGGTGGTTCTCTGATTAAGAGACTGGATGAAATGAGGGATTCAATGAGGAAACTCGTGGTTGTTCTAAACCAAAAATCAAGGAGTCATGATCAACCACTTGTACCTTGGTATGTTGTGTAATACATCATGTACGAGATGACCAATCGATGTGGAAGTTCAGGTAATAATTATAATGGTAACCATTATTGTTTATATGATCCTTGCTTTTGAGGTAATTATGGGTTATTATATATTATGATGGAAAATGAAAGTAATGAGATAAACTTGATGTTAAAATATGTTATGATTATTTTTGAAGATATTATCTCATTTTGGGTAAATTTTTAAGAAATATATAGTTTTAGAAAAAGGACAACACATAGACCGTGTGACAACCCGTCGTGTCGGACAAAGATGCGGGAATCGAACCCACAACCAAAGTGTGACTGGTATTTATCACCTACAACTGGACTACGTGAAGTCCCTGGTTAGTTTGAAAAATTATTTTTAGTTAGATTATTTTATGAATTAAGAGTAAGTTGATTTTGGGTTATGTTTGGAAATTTATTAACCTATCACAGAGGATATGTGATTAGGTTAATTACTTTTCAATACGAGACATTAAGAGCAACTGATGTTGTTTGGAGATAAATGTTACGATTTAACTTGGAAGACTATGTGACTAAATCCTTCAAATATTTGGGTTTCAATCCTAGTTTGGTTTACTTTGAAGAATTTTATGGACAATATTTTATCGAATGGTCTTCGTTAAGATTTGGGTTTTTTTTGACAAATTTTGGAGATTAAGAATAGATTTTATTTTTATAAAGGATTATACTATTGTGGATTATGTGATATCATACTAACAATTTTGGTTTTGGATTTTGTCTAAAGACATGATAAATATATAGTTCTCTTTTGTGGATTAGGTGATTCTCATGAAGTTGATTATAGTACTCATAAGGCGAACAAGTCATCTTAAATACTCGTCTTTTGGAAAAAATATGAGTTTGATTAAGGAATCTAGTAAAAGTTTAAAGTCTATGTGAAAAGTAAGTATGTTTCATTATGATTTAGTTAAGATCAAAAATAAATTCCTCAATGAAGAGTAACTTAAAACAAAAATGTTGTCTGTTAACTTTTCCTACTGGGGAATCGAATACCGTTTAACTCATCACAAGTTTGTGATTTTTTTATGGTTAACTTTCTCCTAGAAATGTTTACTATCACTCTCCATCAGAAATGACCCTTTGTTTTTTCCTCCATGTCCATATTTTCATACTTAGAATCCTAGTATGGGTTAAGTCGGGTGACCTTTGTACTTCTCTTTCTTTATTTTAAAGTGATTGTTTTACTGACTCTTGTTCCGATGTGGGATTTCCAATGAAGTTTCCAAGCCCAATATTAAAATTGCGAGGACAAAATTCCCAAAATGGGGGAAGGATGTTACACCTCAGGTAAATAAAGAGTATGAATTTTTCACATTTATCCATATTTGTTAATAAAATATTAATATAACTTTAAAGGAGACTCTATGCTCGATGGCGTACCCAACACGCAACAACGAGTTTCTTGGGAATCTTACGTTGCACTCTAATAATAAAATAATATTATTTTAAATGGTAGTTAACGCCTGGCTGTTGTGATGGCGGGAATGAATATAACTATCTACAAAATTATTATATATGTTGGTCAAATATTTTTACTTTTTACAATAAATTTTAGAGGATTAAAAATGCGAATGAATCCAATTTTATGCGTAAACATTCTAATATTCATTAAAAGGTTGATTAACTTCCTTTTGATGGAGAACCTCTTTTAAATCCACTTTTTGACAATTTTATGTGTTATATTTGACAAAATTTAATTATTATTTAGAATCGGGTCATCAAAATATACTTTGTGTAATTTTTTGGTATTTTTCCGAAAAAGTTCAATTTTTAATGAATAGTGAAAAATGTTGTATTTTAATTCAAAACCTATTTTTAATCTAATTTATTTATATTATTAGATTATATTTTTAATTGGTTTCAAAGTGAAATTAGATTATATTTTTACCATTTAATCCAATAGTGGTCGTTGGAATTAATTTCACTTTGAAACCGAACTTAAACTAGTCTCAATCTTTTGATACATTTTGTTTCAAAAAAACACGCTATTTGTTTTGACAGTGGGAATTAATAATTAAACTAATTAATGCAACTTATATGTTTTGAATTTTTTAAAACAAACATCATTTTTTAATTTGGAATATCAAATATATATTAGGGTGAAGTTTTGGTAATTTTCTGAAAAACTTCAATTTTTGATGAATAGTGAAACAACTAAGTGGTACTTATAAAAACTGATTTTCCATTAAAATTAAATTTGGTCATCATTGTTTTTTGAATTTCAAAAATCTGACATACATGGTTGTCATTAGGAAGTAAAATGTTGTTCCATGGGATTAAAATAATTTTTTGGTGAATAGTATCTTATTAAGTTTTTAATCGCGATTAGAGGAAATTAGTGTAGTTTAAGGTAGGAATAAAGTTTTAATAAACTGAAATGACCTAGACACATGTTCTACCATCATTGGATGAGTCATGGCCGACCACGAAAATCCATGGGTCAACTTGGGGACCCCATGGAGACACTTTGGTTGTAAAATGTCATAAAAACCTTTTTATTTAATGTTAAAGTAAAAATGACACAAACATGAGATGTTTTACTAAATCAATTGTTACATGGTGTTATACAAGTCCGATTTTTGTCTATAAATATTCATTAGAAAGATAAAACGATATCATACATCATGACTTTTTTTTAATTTTTAGACATAAATATATTAAATTATTTATCGAATCATGATGATGCAGTGATGACCTCATTATTTAACGATTTAAATAAAATGGAAAGATAATGTAACATATAAGACCTACACATGTCCAAAACCTATTGGATGGGTGGGTGTTGAACCCTAATCACCTTATACTATAAACACATCAATGTGGGACCATTAAAATCTGAAAAACATTCTAAAATAAAGGAACATTTCTTTACTTTCCAAGGCTACCCCTCCTCTCCTCTTGTAAAAGGCCCCCACCTATACCTCCTTACCCACACTTCCAAAGCCATTGGCTCGGCCAAACCCTGTCAATTTAGTCTCTCCACATCCCTCTATAACTCGTTGAAGCCTCAAATTGGGCAGAAGTCTTCCCAAGGAAGCCTTTGAGCTCAAACAAAAGGGAGTTACCCGATTTTAAGGTAATGTCTTCACTTGAGACTTTTTGTTTTATTTTCAATCTCCAACCCCCTAAATGCTTTTTATTCATTTTTTTGTAACAACTAAATTATATTAAATATACTAGGATGTTGTTATAAGAAGGATTAGAGCTACACTTACACACACGTTTGTCTAATGGTTAAAGAACATACTGTTTCTGTGGTTGGAGATTTTCTGCCTCACGAAACGATGATTGTTCAATATTCTTTTAACACCATTAAAGGTGGCCATTATGATGTCACTGTATTTTATATATGATATATATGGTATTTTATTTTTACTATATTCTTCTGTATTTTATATTTAAAACATACCTTTAGTCTTTTCATGTTGTGTAAATGCGATAATTTCATATGAGGAAGTGTGGACTACCGCCCCCTCAAGTGATGTGACTCGTACATGAAATACATGGAATGTACAAATAATGAAATTAATGAACAAATGTGACCTATATAACATATATATTATACTGTAATTATAATATATATATATATATATCATTTATTTTTAATTCCATTAATATGAAAAAAAATGAAAGTAGCATTCATGCATACGTACGGCCTACCGTCTCCATGAACGGTGCTTTTCGTTTTTTATCTCCAAATGATATGGAATAGTATAAAATGAATATTTACTGGATTTATATTATATTTTAATCATTAATACAATTCTGGATGTTATTTACTTATAACTACATGGGAAATCATTTTTCAAACAAGTTCATTTTTGACTCATGTACCAAACATCGGCAAAAAAGTCTAATATGAACTAACATTTTTAAACAATTATTATAACATTATAATATGTTATATTAAATGAATAATAATCATTAAAGGAGGTCCTTAGGCAATTATAAATTGACCAAAGTTTATTATTCAAGAATATAAAGAAACAAACGAGACAAGTCGGACTTGAGGTAAGGGATCATACTCCTCTCTTTCTTTTTAAGTACACTCTTTTATGTCATTCATTTTAAAGCTCATATTTTTGTTATTGGGATGTTATTTTATATTACTCTTACTTTAATTTTTATGTTCATATGATGAGAGACCCTAATATCTCTCATCAATCCATTTTTCATGTTTTGAGTGGCGTCGTTAGGCTGCCGAATTTTCGTAAGAGATCTAACCTCTCTCTTTCTTTTTAAGTACTCTCCTTTATGTCACTTCTTTTAAGCTCCTATTTGTTATGTTGGGGGATTTTATTTTATTCCTATTTCTGTAAACTTTATGTTAATATTATGAGAGACTCTATTTGATCTCATCAATCCATTTTTGTAAGTTTTAAGTGGCCCCGTTAGGCTGCCGAGTTTTCGTAAGGGATTTTTCATCTCACTTTTATTCTCGTGAGATTTATGATACATTTTCCACAATTTCATTTGAGTGGTGTATGAAATGCCAATTATTTTAATAATTCTGTAATATAATTTCTTTTATGAGTATTTACATCAATTTTGTATCGCCCTTCTTTCACGGGGTGTATGTTTCGAAGGATACCATGTCGGTAAGGGAACCTTTCACCCTCCTCTTTTTAAAAGACTTATTTTGTTATGTCTTTTAATTCACATTCTATTATGTTGGTATATGATCTTCTATATCCTTATTGATTTAAATTTTATGTCCATGTGACGAGATACCCTTTTTATCTCTCATCAACTCATTTTCTGAATTTTGTAGTGACGCCATTAGGCTGCCAAATTTTTGCAAGGAACTTCTTAACACAAATTTGATTCTTTGGGATAAACTTGTACTCCTTGAATATGTTGTTCTATGAATATGTGTGAATAACCTATTATTTTTTTACACTTAATATCCACTTATATTTGTTGTATTCGTTTGTCACACATAATTATGTAATTGATTTATCCTTAAACAAAGGATATCATCTTTGTAAGGGACTTCGTCTCAATATCCTTTCATTGAGGCATATTTTATTTTATACACAACCTTATTTTATACGGTGTATAAACACCTTTGACATTTACATTTATCCAAAAGGAATCTTTTTTATACGAAGCGTTTTAGGAAACGACAAAAGGGAATGTTTTTGTCATACGTATGCGGTGACAATGACTTCTCTGCCATCGTGACCATTAATTGAGTTTCGACTTCCTCTACAAGACATAACTCCTTTTTAAAAGAAAAATAAATACCATGTTTTACTTGTCTTTTATTTTGGTATTGAAAATGTTTTTCCTATGTTTTTTTATATCAATGTGTTTTATTGATATCTTGTGATTGAAAAGTGGAAATGTTATGTTTCCTTTATGCATGTATTATGTGGTACAATAATGTTATGGTTCTTGGACATTGTAATGAAGACGGGTGGTTCCATAATAAACTAAGGGCGGGTGAGCCCGATATAGTTCTCAAGTGCATTGGGTAACGCGAAGGAGTGAAACATTAATGTTTCTCCGATGAGATTTAGGGAATATACTGTGGTGGGTATTGCAAATGTAACCAAGAGGGTTACTCCCTACGTAAGAATGTTATGGATGCCTCAAGTACCTTTATATCTTATGATTTCTATTATTTCTTCATGATTTGATATGCCTATGTTTTATGGGTAAAGTATGATTTCATTCCTATGTATATATGAACTCATGTTTCCTTTCCATATTTTTTTATAACCCTTACTAAGCTTTTTATGCTCATCGCAAGTTTTTTTTGAAATGTTTTTCACAGGTCGTGGGAAGGGTACATGATATGATGATAGTGTCATAGAAGTTTCAAGAAAGAATCCATGCTTTATTTTAAAATATGTTTCTTTGATGGAAAAAAATGAATACTATCTTTTATGTAACCACTTTGTTTAAAAGTGGAATGTAATGCAAGTTTTATGATCTGATTCTCTAAAACTACAAACCTGAAAAGATACTCAATGTGTAATCTTGTAATAACTCAATATTAAGTATGGTTTAAGGCTGGGGCCTTATAATAACCCAGGACCTACTCATTTTAAAATATGTACACTTGATTTATTTGTTCCTTAAAATTTCTGGTGACCCTGATTTCCTTTTTCTTCTAGTTGAGGGAAATTTGTTTGCTGTTTCCACTCGATAGGAGGAGCATCATGATTTGAGGCCTACCAATGTGCTTGAATGTGAACCATTATTAGTTTGAGAGTAACATAAATGGTTTCTACCTTGCAAATACCTTTTCACAGTGCTAAGGGAATATACTTAAATTTAGAATATGTTATTTAAATGGAATATTCAAATAATTTTTTCATTTATTCATTCTTGTATAATGCACCGAGATACCCAATCTTGACTATATATATCTCTATCTCATTCCGAAAACTTGTGTGAAAATTTCCATCAATTTCCCATGAGATCAAACTATGATGACTGAATAGATTTCCATCTAGAAATAAAATTAGATACCCTCTCATTCAATTTTTTCCATACATTTTGTGAGGTTCGTATTTATTTTCTTAGTTTGGAGATGAAATTATGAATGAATTGATGAAAATGTTCTTCTCATACCACATTGAATGATAGTAATAGGTTATTATACCAAAACCGTATAGGACTATCTGACTATATACAAATCATCTCATCTTGGCCACCCCTACTTATCCCAGGGTCCCATCATTGGGTAGCATCTGGAAATGAAATGTGTTATATTAAATTATATATCTCTCATGTATTCAATGGTAAATAAGTTGTATTTATAAATTTGGTTTGGGGAAAAGTGTTATCCACCCATTAGGCATATGGATTCTTCTCAAGTATCATGGATTCACCTCCACACATCCATTTCTTTTATTCGATCAACCATGAAATTAATGGAGTTGAGATGTTATAGAAGTACATTTTTCTTCACCACCTAATATCTATTGGGACCATGTGGGGTTTAGTGATGTCTCCCTATTTTCATGTCCCTATAATTAATTATCTGTTATAAGATAAAATAATCTCACTAGAGGGGAACCAGGCACCATTTCAATGGTGGGAAGTCATGATAATTTTCGACATCCTCATTTATTTAGATAGGATGGCTAGATCCATAGCTGACATGAAGCTCAAGTGAATCCTTATTAGAAATTTCATTTCTTTTCTGATGTGTGAGAGGGGGGATTCTCATCACTATTTAATGATGATACTGAGTGGGAATGTTTCCCCTAAGTAGCTCCCTATTGGGTTTTTTGAGATATTGAATCTCATTCACATGTTGTGTCAAGTAGTCGTTCGTGGAAGGAATTTAATCTATTATAGTTGGTGAGTGTGATGTTTCTAAACAATTCTACATATCAATGATATTGTGCTTTCATATATATGGATGATCGTTATTTGAGGGTTCCATATTGTAACTCATCTGCCGATTCAACGTATGTGGAGCCTTATGTGGTTAATCTGGATAACCCTTCTCTAGTAGTACTCTTTCTATATTACATACCTCTTATTCCTAATCTTGATCCACATCATCTATATTGTTGATTTTGTCATCATTCACTAAAGTATAACATGATATGGATGTCATCCCATTACTCTTAATTAAATTGGGTGATTCTTTAATACATACAACATGGTCATTTTTCTAGGACCATCCCATATTTGACCATTTTTTATTATGAATCGTATGGGTTTTAATTGACTTTCAAGTAAATTACTCCCATATTAGTATATGAATAATGAACTATAGGGAGTCTCTTGGATTATGTGTTTAATGGGATAAAAGTAGAAATTATCTAAATTGCAGTGGGAGGAAGAGTTGTGATATTGACTATCAATAGTTACCTCCGAACCTGGAGAAGAATGATCCCATGTGTCGGGAAGATAATAATGAAAATTTCCCCAGCCCTATTGGTTGTGGACTATTATGAGTTAACAATTTAATTTTTTCATCATGTTTTAATGTAATTAACGATTCCATTTTGGTATATATTGAATCCTCTTATGTGAAATGGGATATAATATTTAGACGCCCTAACATGATGTACATGGACATTGAATTTCTTATTTAGAATACTTATTACATGAAAGACAGAGACGCCCCATGACAGTATTAGTTTAGTGTTTTTTGGAAACAAGGAACATAATATTATATCTTGGTGCATTATTTTCAACATCTCCTATAATTATTATCCCCTTTTGTTTTCCTACCTAAAACATTTTTTTATATCCTAGGGAAATGAAAAAATAAAAAATGCGATTTCAAATGCTCAGTAAGGGTAAACATAGAGAACATAAAATAAACCATAAAAATTTTAACATAATAACATGAACTTGAAGTTTAATCATCAAAATCACGAGTCATGACATAAATCATAGTAGTACCTGAGGCATAGATCACATGGGGAAATTAACCATGATAGTATAACATAGGAATAAAAAATGTAATAGTGGAGAACTCATAATCACATAATAAATTGTCCATAGTATCCAAGGAATTTCATCAAACACCATCATATTGGACATAGTGAAATAATGAACCAGGTTTACATGCCAGTCTATACATGTATTACTGAACGAGATTTACTTGTCATTCCAGCCCTAAATTACTGATGAGGATTTACATGCCATTCCAGTCATGTATATCTAATGAGATATAATTCTTTACACAATGAATTGGAGGGATATATATGTCTCACCAATATCATAATGAATTAATTCATAAATCTTCCACGAAAACATAAATCATTCGTCCTCGAATAACCCAAAAATAAAATGGGATTATTAAACATCATTTCATCATAACATAATATATATATAAGATAAATGGACATAGATAATACAATTAATTCATAAAAACAATAAAATCAATGTAATAATAGGGATTTAGACCTAACTTTACATCATCTTTGATGGAAAATAATTTTGATAAAACACTTGAACTAAATTCTAGATAAAAATATCCCTTCTTCTTCAAAAACATTTTTTTCTCAAAATGCCATGGAATTATAAATGAAAATAATTTAGTATAATATAAACATGAGATAGAGTATAGGAAGCTTCATGGAAATAATGTTTTTTCAAACAATAAAACCATTTATGCCATATAAGTTAAATAAGAACATTTTCCTCACACTTTTGCTTGAAATGTCAAAACATATACCCTGTATAATAAAAAAAAGATTGATTCCTTACATACCATTTAGTTAAATTAATAAATGGTAGAAATTAATTAAAACAAACATGTATGAATAGTAAACATTTTCTGATTTATTATAGAATACATGGTCATGGATGATAAATATAACTGAAACAAATAATTACTTATATGTAATCATGGATAAACATGAGATTGAAAAATTTTTCTTTACAAATTATAATTAGTGGAATAATATTCCTTATAATATAATTAAATTTATATGAATATGTAAATACCATAACCTTTATAATAAAAATCATAAAAAATTCATTGGAAGCAAAAAACAACACACAAATGAAATAGGTGGTGAATGAAACATATGCCCCACAGAAATAAAAGTGAGACAAAAAAATCCCTTACCTTTGGTCGGATATGCTTCGTATGTATCTGATCATATTATAAGATGATCTATAAAATTTTAATGATTTATTTCAGAATTATTATCATTTTTATGATAACATTTATGATCATATCTTCATTCATTTCTTAGTAACATTTAAATGTTACTCGTTATTCGCGTATTAACTGTTGACGTTCTTATACATGTTTTGTCAGATTATTTCATATTCCTATTTTTAGGTTATATTTATATCACTTACAAAGTGTTATTATAATAATATATATCATATTTATTCATTTAATTCATTTATATATATTCATGCATTAATTAATATTATGTAGAACGAATCAGATCACACCGTGGAGACTGTAAGTTGTACATATGCATGAGAGACAATATTGTTCCTATAATAGATGAATGGTATTGAAGTGGATGGTTTATAATATCTAATAATTAGTATAGAGTTATTTCAATAATATATATTTATTATTTCCACCATTATACTCATCCATGGAAGGGGATGGTGAAAAAATATTATACCCTGACACGGAGACAGTAAGTCGTACCTACGCATGCACGGTGGTTTTATTTTTAATAGGATGGATAAATGGTGAAATATGGTTGACTCATATTTTTTATAATGTACTAGTATATGGGTGATACATATGATATTAATTTATATTTAAACAACTAATGAAGAGGAAGTATAATAAGAATGAAATATGAAATAATCGATAAAAGATATTACCACTTCTGTGACGTTCCTCCTTTAAATATTAATTTATATTTAAACAACTAAGGAAGAGGATGTAGAAGAAGAATGAAATTTGAAAGAATCGGTAGAAGATATTACCTCTTCCTTGACGTGCCTCCTTTAAATTTCCACTTAAGAAAATACGGCTAGTCCATTAAGAATCCCAGAATCTCTAGAATGTGTCTAGGGATGTTTATAAGAGAATTTAGAAGGGGTTGGCTGATTTGGAAGCTCCAAAATAGAGTAACGAAGGGAGGAATGAGGTTCCATTTTACAATAGAGGGGAGGGGTAGTGTAGGAAACTCCCAAAATATTAATTTATTATAAATTCAATTTCCATTATAAATGGTACAAAACTTATTTGATTCTACTATAAGATGATTTTGGTTCTAAAACTAATCATCCAATAATTTCTACACATGTTTTTAATAATTTTTTTATCATTAACATTTTGGATTAACCATTATTTCACCCTTTTTTTAATCGTACTATGATATCTTCTTATTTACACATTGTGGGTTAATGTAATTAGTATATAATATCAAAAGACCCAAAAAAAGTTATTTATGACATATTTTTACTTATACTACCCATTTGGATGAATTTTATATTTTTATAAATTTAATATCATTTAATAAAATATTTTATGTGAATTATGTCTATTTTAGGCATTATTCAGACACGTCTTTTTAAAAAATTCATAACAACCTGATTCCTTCGAAAAAAAGGAATTATCTTATCTCTAATATGTAAATTTCATCCCAAATATTCTTGTATGGAATAAAAATGTACAAATTAAATTTATTTCAATATATATAAATTCATTTTTTTAAATATTTCATTAATTATGAAATCACTACATCAATATTTTTGATATATAAATTTATATATATAATTTCTAAAAATTATAACTAAAATAATATGATATAGGAAGTATTTTTATATTTTTAATGAAAATTTATAGAAATAAATATGTGTAATATAACCATATATTAAAATAAATTTAGTAAAACATATATGTTTATGTTATAATTATCTTTACATTAAATTAATTTTTATGAAATGTCATTTTCACATCCAAGTGAATCCAAAGGGTCCAAAAAATGACCCAATGATTACCATGGTCAGACTTATCTTATTCAATAATATTAGGGTATGTGTTTTATTAGTTTAATATTATTATAATATTATTTATTACTCACATTAACCTTATTCACTGTTAAACCAAAGTAAAAAAAATATTTTATGATGTTATTATTCATAATGTCCAAAAGGTACCTATTTACACAATTTTAACAGTATGTTTTTAAATATGGAATAATGTTTTCCAAATTCAAAACACATAAGTTGTATTAATAAATATAAAATTAATTCTCATTGTCAAAACCATAAGGTGGTTTTTTAAAAAGTCATAACTATCTTATTATTTACATGTGTTTATGTCCATTTTAGTTGTGAAATTACTTATAATGGTCAAAATTGTATTAAAGGACAACAATATAATCCAGTTAAACATTAAAACAAATTAAAAATATATTCTAACTATATAAATTAATTAGATAAAAATATATTGTCGAGGTAAAATGTACTATTGTTCACTATTCATTAAAATTTTAATTTTATTAGAAAAATATATAAAATTCAAAACAAATTATGTACTACTCCCAAAGAATAAGTTTATTTTTATAAATTTTTACTTATAAATGTATCAAAACTATATTTAAAATCGGTGCGCCATCAAAAGATGTTAAATCCGTATTTTTTTAAACAAACATCTTTTATCCAAAATATTGATTTTGTTCTCATATCATGTTCTAGAAAATGTGTAAGAAGATTTATAATGTTATATAAAATTAAAAATAGTGTTAATACTATTCTTAATTTTTAGTATATATAATATTTTAATAATATATCATTGTTTATAGAAACTCTCTATTGCGTAAAATGCAAGCTATCAAGGAAGGTAACTCTTACGTGCAGCGTAAGCAATGTCAGTGTTGCGTGTAGTAAAAACTTTCATTAGTGTTGCATATAACATAATCTAAGAATATTTCATTTATACAATGAACAAAATCTATATATAGTGTTGAGTGAAGTTAATTCTATCATAAGTACATGAAATTTTGTTTAATAGAAGCCATGTATATTGTTGCGTATACTGAAAGATAATACGGTGTTGAAAAATTCCCAAGAAACTCTTGGTGTAACATACAACACAAGACATCAATGAGATTAAAATAATATAAATCATTAAATCTCGAGGTGTATCATTCTACCCCCTTAAAAAGAATTTCTCTATCGAAATACGTCGGGGTTATAAATGGATTTCTACTTAAAAATTTATTTCATAGAAACCCACATCGTAATGAGGAATACTAAAACTTAATTTTAATGAGAAATTTTATAATGATTATGATAACCAAAATTAACTCATCATTGGCTTTTTACATAGGAGAATCTATGTGGGAAGAAAAAACATTGATATGGAAGAGAAATATAACCATAATGTTCTACTGGGTAGTGATCGAGAACATGGTTTGGAGAATTTTAACTATGTGAAAGTCGTGATGTTGCGATGATTTAGGGGACCTTATGATTCATTGGATAATTAGTTACTAGGATTACATTTTATGTTTTCAATATCCTTTTCCTAATGTTGAAGAATTTTTTGCATGATAAATTACTTGATTTTAGTACTATTGACCATTTTTGAACATTTTCTATTACATCACTTTTTTAAAGAAATGAAGTTGATTTTTTCATTCATGTAGTGTTAGAAGATGTTACGATAGAATGATAGGTCATTCTATCTGTCTCAACAAAAAGGTTTGAACAAGTTATCTAATGTCCATAATTCCACCTATAGTGAGAAATTAAATTAATCTACCAAAGATAAACAAGAATATAACTTATACTTTCCATAAATTATTAACATTAAAATCCTTACAGAAAAAATATAAAACATTAGAAAGAGGTGAACTAAATAAATATAACATTTACCTCCCATATCTCATTTGGTAGTTCTTAGTTTTCAAATTCCAAACATGTCAATAACATGATCGTGGATTCTCTTTAAACATGATAATAATATGATTTTCCATATAACCCTACTGAAAAAATAAATTTGATCAAAATTAACTATTTCCACACACACAAAATACCAAAACATTATACAAAGATATCACTATGTCTTTATATCAATAATTAGTTCATTAATACCATCACACATATTATTATCTCATTATCCCTTCATTATGCGCATGTCATGTGCTTTTCAAATATATTTGATTCAAATTTCATGGTTACCAGTACCATATACATATTGAAAGACAGAATGGACCAATACATAGATATTAAAATATTCCACAACACAATAAAAGATCTTCAAGAACACTATTTTGTAATCCCATTACATAAACACTTAATCATTCCACCATGTCATTGTCATACTCAGCATCACCAATAGTGATCGCTTGTGAAATCCCTTTTTCTTTTTCCTAAAGTGGTTGTTGACATGGATCATTATTAACCCCTGGCTTAGGTAATTGGTTAGCATAATTCCCCATTTCCTTTCACATGTAGCATTAAAGTGTTTGTGGTGCGTTTTATGTAGCCTTTTCTTTATTCAGATCATTAGAAACATTTTTCCCTTTACATCAATGCACATTTGCTCGATGATCATTTTTTTCAAACTAGAAACATTTGATATCCCCTTTAAGACAATCTCTAATGTGCTTATTTCCTCACTTTGAGTGTAACAAAACATGCATCCTCTTTTCACCATTGTTTTTTGATTTTTCATTAAACTCCATCAATAGTTTCTTTTCAAAACCATATGATGGATATGTATCATAAACATCCAATTATTCATTGACATCACAACATATAATCTATTCATATCTCCTGGAGTCTCTAATAGCTAACTCTTATTGAAGACATGGTTTTATGCCACTGATGAATCAATGAAATTTACTTTATAGTTGGATGATAAATCCAATATCATACCTTGCATGCCTTGTAAAATTCACCACTCATGTACCAACATATTCATCATCCTTTTTCATGATGATAAAGAATGTCATTTTCAATCATTTTTCAAAGAATTAGAGGGAATTACTTATTGAAAAACAAGTCCTTGGACTCGTCCCATTCCATGGATTCAATTTCATCTAACTTTCATGTATTCTTAATTAGATTCCCCCACTGGTATGATTCAACTTCTAGATGATAAACATCCAAAATGACCATTTAGTGTTATGAACAAAAAAGGTTTGAAAATATATTTTCAATGGTCCTGATCCACTTTTCATCAAAAATAGGATTAGAAGACCCACTGAAAGAAGGTCAGAATTGCCTTCTGAAGGACTCTATATAATGTTGTTCCCTTCTCTCCTCATTTGGAGGTCCTGAATGAATCATAAAATATATAAGTATATAAATAATATTTTTCATTCCATATCCTATAGAGTTTGGTCATTCAAGAGTATAATCATATAATTTCCCAGTGTATTGGTCATTAACATAGTTCTTTTGGGTTCCACCCA
The DNA here is from genome assembly GCA_963277665.1 of Viscum album. Classification (NCBI taxonomy): domain Eukaryota; kingdom Viridiplantae; phylum Streptophyta; class Magnoliopsida; order Santalales; family Viscaceae; genus Viscum; species Viscum album. Next base: position 1,432,780,082 of record OY728162.1, read on the forward strand.
TTGACTAATACCTCAAATGAATAGTGTCAGATACCAAAATCATACTAAAAAACAACATAATCACAAGGGATTAATTTCAATCCCTATCATCTTAGGTTTAATCCTAGGTTATTCATGATCTTTACCGTAATTATAGTACTTTAATTTATAGTTAAACTTACCCTTAGAGAAATCCCTATACATACCTTATAAATATCTCCAGGGAAAATACTAATGTTTTTTCATTATAGTTTCCAAATTTTGACTAAAACATCACTATAATACCAACTATATAGACCCTATCATTACATAAATGTACATTACATTTCATTTTTGAAATACTTTACACATTAACCAAACAGACGCCCAATGACAGTATTTGTTTAGTGTATTTTGAAACATGGAACATGATCTACTAAACATGTGCAAGATCTTCATCATCTCCCATAATGATCTTTCCCTTATGTTTCCCTAAATAAAAACTTTATTTATATCCCGGGGAAAATAAAACATCCAAAGGGTGATCACAATTTCTCAGTAAGGGTAAACATGGAGAACATAAACCAAATGATAAACAGTTTAACATAAAAACTTTAACATAATGTTTAAACATCAAAATAATGAGTCATAACAAAAATCATTGCAGTTTGTAAGACATATATCATAAATAAACATTAACCATGATATAATATAATTGGTATAAAACATATAATTTTGTATAAATAATAAGCACATAAAATGAATTCCATAGTTTTTTAGGCATTGCTTCCAAGACCATCAAAGTGGACATAGTCCATTACTGAAACATATTTACTGGCCATTCCAACGATATATTGCTAAACCAGATTTACTTTTCATTCGAGACCTACATTACTTTATTGGATTTACTTTTCATTCAATTTTGGTCCATCTCAAGATATTCAAATCGTTAGTTATTTTATTGGAGGGACATATAGGTCCCACCAATCTCATAATGAAATCATTCTTACATGTGCCACATGAATATATAACATTCATCATAGAATAATCCATGAAATAAAATGTAATTCTTAAACACCTTTTCATCACAACATAATCCATATAATATAATTGGACATCATAAAAAAACTTCCATCATAAAAAAATCAAATCATTGTAATAATAGAGATATATACATTACCCTATATCATCATAGATGGAATATAATTTTGACAAAACACATGAACATAATTCCTGATGAAAATAACATTTATTATTCCAAAATGTTTTCTTTTCTTAAAATTCCACGCTATTTTGAATGAAAATAATTTATATGAAAATACACATGAAATAGTTTAGAGGAATCTTCTTGGAAATAAGGTGTCATAAAACCATAAAAATAAATTCATGCTATATATGTTAAACAAAAACATTCTCCTCTTACTCTTTTCTAGAATAGTTAAAAAAATACCTCCTATGGTAAACAAAAGATGGATTCCTTTCATATAATTTAGTAAAAGCAAAAAATTGGTAAAATGACTTCAAACATACATGGAATTACAGTAAAATTGTTATCAACATATTTTTATAAAACATTGTCATGGATGATAAATATTACCCCAATAAATACTTACATATAAGTAATCATGGATACAAATGAGATTGAAAAATTATACCTTACCAATTAGAATCAACATAATCATATTATCATAAAATAAGGAAAATTATAGTCATATGTAAATATAAAGTCCTTCAAAACAAAAATAATAAATTATTTATGGGAAGCATAAACACCACACAAAATAAATAGGTTGTGGGTAAGACATATGTCCCCCAAAAGTGAAAATGAGATGAAATAATCCCTTACTGTAGGTCCGATATAATTCATATGAATATGAAACTACTATATGATGATTTAAATAATGTTGCTGATTTCTTCCAGATTCATAATAATTTTTATGACAAAATTTATGATCATATTTTCATTCATTTTTTATTAACATTTCATTATTACTCATTATTCAGGTATTAACTACTTTGTTGTTGTTATGCATGTTTTGATAGATAAGGTCATATTATAATTTTTAGGTTATTTTTTATATCATTTACAAAATGGATTTAGTATAATATATATCATATTAATTCATTTAATTAATTTCTTTTAACATTATTTAATGATGATTATGTAGAATAAATCACATCACACCATGGAGACGGAAAGCCATACATACGCAAGAGCGACGATATCGTTCCCATAATTGATGGATGGGTTTGAAGTGGATGGTGTATAATATATAAGAATTATTTCCATGTTGTATTAATCATATATATTTAATATTTCCACCATTATTCTCATTCACATAAGGTGGTGGTGAAAAATAGATTACACTATGGTGTGGAGATGGTAAGTCATACGTACGCACGTGGGTTGATTTCATTGTTCATAAGATGGATATAAGGTGAAATATGGTTCTTTCATATTTATAATAACATATCAGCATATGAGTGATATTAATGTTATTATTTTATAATTAAATAACTAATGATGAGAAATTAGGAGAATTAAAAAATTTGAATGAATCAGTAGAAGAGATTACTTCTTCCTCGACGTTCCTCATTAATATTTCCACATAGAGAAATAGTATTGGACCATTGAGAAGATAAGAACCTCAACAATATAAATACTGAAGTTTATAAGGAAAATTGTTATGGGTTGGAAGATCATTAAGGCTCAAAATAGATTGATGATGGGACAGATGATGTTACCTTTTGTAAGAGAGGAGAGGGGCACTTTAAGAAACTCTCTAAATATTAATTTATTATGAATTCAATTTCGATTAAAATGGCCCAAAAAATATTTAATTAAAATATAAGATAATTTTTTTCGAATATCCACTATATAATAATTTTTAGAGATATTTTTAATATTTTTTATCCTTATAATTTTTGTTTGACCATTATTTTACCCTTTTTTAGTCTTACAGTGATATCATGGTATTTACACATTGTGGGTTATTTTAATTACCATATCATATAAAAATACCTAAAAAGTTATTTATGAAATATGTTAACATAAATTAAAAATTCTTATTAATATTATATTTTTATGAATTTTATATCATTTAGTAAACTATTTTATGTTTTAAGTTATGAAATATGTTATTTTTGGACACTATTAATACTTGACTTTTTGAAAATTAATATAAAACCTGATTACATCAAACCAAAGAAATTAAATTATACCTAATATGTTTATTTCATTCATAAATTTCTTGGATTTCATCCAAATGTTCAAATTAAATTTATTTTAATTTTTATAAATTTATTTACTTGAATCATTCATAATTGAGGGAATGACTACATCATAATTGTGTCATGTATAAAAATATTTATATATTTTTAAAAAATTATAAGTAAAATACCATGATGTAGGAAATATCCTTATATTTCAAATAAATATTTATAGCCTTAAATATCTATTATATAACCCTATATTAAAATCTGTTTATTAAATGATATATGTTTACTTTATAATTATCTTTACTTAAAATTAATTCTTATAAAATGTCATTTTCACGTCCGGGTGAATCCATGAGGTGCCATGATCAACCCAATGATTCTAGTGGTCATAAATATATCATAAAATATGATTATGACAAGTGTTAGGGTATTTTAATATTGTTATAATATTATTTTTTACCCCTATTTAAAATATTTTCCTTTTAACCACGATAAATGAAATATTTACTGAAGTTACTATTTATAATGTCCAAAAATAAAAGGTGCAATTTTTCACAATTTTAACCTTTTTATTAGAAATATGCAATCCATTTTACCAAATTGAAAACACAATATTTTCATTAATTAATTTAAAATTAATTCCCATTGTCAAAACAAAAAAGAGGGGTTTAAAGAAGTAATAACTATCAAAATATAGACATTTGCGTTATGTCCAATTTAAAAGATAAATTACTTCTATTGAACATATTTGTATTAAATGATTAAAATATAATACCATTACACTTTAAAATGAATTAAAATTAAAAAATAAAAATAAAAATAAAATAGATAAAGATGCAGTTTCAAATTAAAATGCATTATTTTTTACTATTTGTTAAAAATTTAATTGTATTAGGAAAAAATAAACAATTCAAAAAAAGTAAATTTTTTTACATACCTCCTTTAAATAATAGGTCTATTTTGTAAAATTTTACTTGTAATAGTGGGTAAACTAGATTTAAAATTGGTTCCCCATCAAAAGGTGGTAAAACTACATTTTTTTTAAAAACATATTTTATCTAAAAAATTCATTTTCTTATCATATTATTTGTATATAATGTTTAAGATCAATTATAATGCTAAATAAAATTCACAATTTGGTTAATAATATTCATAACATCTAGTTTATATAATATTTTAACAATATATCCTTGTTTAGTGAAATTAGGTATTACGTACAATACAATCTATCGATGAAGGTAGCTCTTGCATGTAACGAAATCCATGTCAGGGTTGTGTGTAGTTAAAGCTTCCTTCAGTTTTGTGTGTAACATAATCCAAACATAGTTCATTTATACATTGAAAAAAATATATACTCAGTTTTCTGTGAAAATAATTCTATCAAAATAACTTGAAATTGTGTGTAAAAAAATCCAAGTATAGTGTTACGTATACTAAATGTTTATACAGTGTTGCGTATAGGGCAAGATAATATGGGTGCACCATAAAACACAATACATAAATGAAATTAAATGAATCTATCTCCTAAACACTAGGGGTGTTAAATGAATTCCACTAAATAGTTATGATAGGTCTAATCTAGAACCACTATATATTTATCTAGGACCCTCTTAGGGTGTGATGAACAAGGTTATGTAGATTGAGATTAAAATCCCCCAACCCAATGGGATAGGTTATTTTGCTACTCTAATAAGTCTTGTACCCTATCTATGAGGGATGATCTGAGAGGTAGAGTATATGGTAAATATCCCCTACCCCTATGTGTCACATTTTTATTTTTAATATTATTTATTTTATTAATTTTTTGCGCATCAGATTGTTCGGGTCGAGGCTCGACTTTAAATTTTTGAGTTCTTATTTAGAAACGAAGGTTTCTCTCTTGGTTGTGTCTAGCACACCGCGGTTGAAGCCGTGCGGCCTGACCTGGGTCACCACACGACCTCGCCCAGCTTGCCGCCATCATGCACGATGGTCAACTAATGAAATAAGATGAATTAAGAAGTCTTTTAATAATAATGATAATATTAATGTCACTTGAGAATATTATTATTTTATCGGATAATAATTTAATTGAGAGTATTGTTTTTATTTATTATTAAGTTTATTAGGTATGTTATTATCTTATAATTATTATTATTAATATTATTATTATTATTTTGAGTGTTTTGGGTTTCGCGTCACAAGATGTATGGGCAGGGCACGGTTCTGAGACAGAGCGGTCTGCTCGGCTTTCTGAAATGAGTTAAAACATAAAGGAATAATAAAAAGATGATGAATAATGAAAATGGAAATTTTTTTAAGTGTTTAATAAAATTTAAGAAAATGTTTTAAATTTAATAATAATAATATTTTTGGAGAATGTTATTATTATAAACTAAGAATATAAAAGTTATTCTTAATATAGTAATACTTATTATTATTCTTAATATAGTGTATGGTTGTTACCTCATTTATTAATATCATAAGTTTCATTACTATTATCACAAACATAAATTATTTTTATTATCATAATTATTTTTTATCTCATTAAATTTTTTGACATTTTAATTAATGTTATCATCTTGAAGATATATTATTTATTAAACTATTATTTTTATTCTCATTATTATTTTTATTGTTAAGGTTTTTTATTATAAATTCTATTATTAATATTAATATTAATATTTTTATTAGTTTAGTTACTTTTTTTTTCATTTTTTTTCATTTTTTTCATTTCTTTCATTGATTAGGGTTTCAAACTTATTTTTCAGTGCCTTTCTACCCAGCCATCGAGCCCTTTCTCTTCTCCCCGTTTTTTCATCTTTCACGCTGCTGCACCTCCCTACTCGGTTCTGCTCACGCCGCAGTCGTGGCTAGCCACCGGCCTCCCCTACTCCGTCTGGCGATGTCACCTCACTACTCCTACTACATCCCATCGCGCCGTCTCCCCCTACACTGGCATGTATTGTCGCGACCCCTCCCCAAAAATTATACCTCTCCTAGGCCGGAAATGTGAGAAGGGAGATAATGACCCCCCGAGTCCCACCTCCAGTAGGCCCCAGGTTGGCAACTAGCACCGAGGGTATAATAAACACACAAATGGGAGGCATTACCCTCTTAGAGAAAACATGCATAAGAGAGAGATAAGATAGAAACCAACCAACCCCAACTCAGAACTGAAGTGTAAAAGAAAACCCAACTGAAAATATGTAATTTCATGTAATATTACTACAACTGAAAGGGGGAAACTATAAGTACCCAAAAGAAAAGTAAAGACAACAGCGACCGTAAGCCCGAACAGCTCCTGTAACCATAGGCTAATAGTAACCAGCCTGATCTCCAACCTGCTCCAAGTTACCTGAAAAATAGTTTATATTTATGTAGTGTGAGTATAATAGTATATTTAGTTGGATCCTCCCAGAATCCTCTCGTTAAAAGGTAATGAAAGCATGATAAAGCATAGTGAACAACAAGTGAAACTAACACATCACCTAAATAGGTATACTAAGTTCCCAACCACACCATGGCTACTCTCACCATGTAAGGAATACAATAATATAACATATAGTAAATAATAAAAAGGGTTCCCCGCTATTACTTCCCTACTGGTTTTCCACTTTTCCCCATCGATATACGTCTTCTGATTCTCTCTCCAAGGGCTTGCCTGCATATACCTGGGCTAAGCTCCACAATCTGCACCTCGTGCACTACAAAGGCTTGACTGCAAACACCTGGGCGAAGCAGCACACCATCCTCACAACGAAAAGTAACCAGGTAGTATCTGGGAGCCAGCACAGCTCGCATAACGTGTATCATACGTCGGGAATTATACCTCAAGCTATTGCAGTCAATAATCCAGGTAAGGATCCTCAATCCATCACAGCCTATACACTTTACACCTATAGTATTCCATATGATACTATATACAGAATATATTTGTGTGAATAACCATAACCCATTACAGCCCTCTACACCCATATATGGGTAACAAACCGTTGTGCCTAATGGAACAATAATCTACCAAGAGAAGAGAGTGGGGTCAAAGGGGGTAGTCAGCCATTCACCCTCCCATCGAAATGTTGGTGAAACCACCCCCAAGGGATAAGAATCCACGGGGTATCAGTTTCCCTTACTGACAGGGTGGATTAGCATATATAAACACCAAAATTGCAGAATATATTATAACTCACAACCACACTATGGGCATAACCTAGTATTAGACACAACTACAGCTAACGTCTCTCGGACTCTGGGCTGCCACTTCTAAGACTAGGTACCCTATAATAAAACAACCATTTAAAGGGATTTATTATATTACTTCATTCCCTTTTTATCAATTACACTGTATGTTAATTAATTATTCAAACATTAATTAACCATGGACAATTCGACACTAAATTCCATTAACATCACATCCAAAATCCATTGTCCCATCAAAAGATCTCAACCACATCATTATGTTCCAAACAACTCCAACCCCAGGGGTTAACATCATATATTCAAACATTCATTATAGAATTACATTCAAATATTCCCAAGCATTCTAGCAAATAATCATATGCTACTAAACACAAGGGGGCTCAACACGGTGAGTATATGTACTACCCGTCGAGTCTTTGTCGCCTATAGAAAGAGCATAGACCCATTCTTATTTGAAAGGATAATCACGGAAAGCACGTGGCATACCCTGCGTGTCTTTTCCTCTTTTAGAAGAAGGTTAAGCATGAATAGCTTCCTTGAGTAGTGGGGAAAAGTAAAGTTGATAAACAACCAAAAAAAAGCACCAAGCATCCAACAATCACGTCATCCCATTCAATCATACCGGGTGTCCTCCCTGACACCCATATTCATTAACTGATGCATCTCGCCCCAATATGCGTCATCCGATGCCACAACCACAAGGCCTCCATACCCCCACATATCACAACATCCATCCAGGATCACATCACAGCACAACCAGTAGGAAAGTAAACATCACAACAATTTGGGCTCTTCCCCCTTTAACAAGGCATCCCGCCTTCATAAACAAGCACCAACATATTTTAGGTTTACCAACAAACTGAATTATTCACATACATCAGCATCAATTTGATTAATATAAATTTAGTACAAAACCACATCATAAACAACTGAATTCGTTTACTTTCCTCTTTGTCTTTAGCCAATTAATTATCAATTAATATTAGCTTTATGTTCTTTAACAATTTCATCAAGAACAACATGTTGACAAGCAAGGCATAGATATCACACTATCCAAAAAATCAATAGGTGAACTGTTATCACGGTACAAGAAAAAACGTGCGATCAAACCAATTCTTTTAATCGGGTTCAAGTATTTAATTAGTTCAATTTATTATTGATCCTAAGGGCTAAATCATGAAAACTATACTATTGCACATAAAAAATTTGAGAATCCATGAACCCCCTACCTCAACGGTCAATGAACACTCAAGAAACTGGGTCGATTATCAATAAATCCTCCTTAGATCTCCTCTCCTAACACAACCAAGACCAAATATTATCATATTCGACATCCACATGCTTAGATCTACCCATAATGGGCATAGATCTAAGAAACAGATAGAAGAGGAGGAGTAGATCTAAATAGATCTAAAAAACCAAGCAATAACGATCGCATACCTCAAGAAAACGGCTTCGATTCATGAAGAGAAGCCTCAGATTGCCTCCAAAACTCTTGGATAGGTTCTTCTATCTCCATGGAAGGGTAATCCTGAGTTATGGCCGCATTAGGGCTTAAAAAACCATTTAGATGCAACAGAGTTCAGATCCACAATTTTAGGATCTTACTTTATGTGCATGCACGGTTATTCCGCACGGTTTAAGAAGCCATGCACAAACCGTATGTTAGATTCTACCTCGCCAAAATATTATTGCATGGTTAGGACGCATGGTTAGACAAACAGTGTGTCTCCCATGTGAAGGCTACTACCTCCAACACCAACCTTGCACAGTTTTTCCACACAGTTTAGGCAAACTGTGTGCCTCACATGTAAAGGTTATTACCCTTCAATTTCTCTTAATGGTCCACCCAATCGCACCCGAAGTCACTTTAACCTCCTGGGACACCTATAGAACCACATTTTCACAACGGAATGGACCAGAGTGGTCCGGGAAATTACATGCCCTTCATGTCGTCGCACCCAAGGCAAGCATGCCCCCCCCCTCCGGCGAGACCCGGGCCGGTGAAAATCCCAGTTGGCGTGGCCCAGTTCTGGCAAGGCTACTAGCTTTCCTCTCTTGTTGGTCACAAACTGGCCCAGCTCACCTCCCCCTCACTAGGAAACACCACTCCTTCTCCCCAACATGCACTTCTCTCACCTTCCATACACGTTACACACCTTCGGATAAGTCTTTTTCTATTTGAGTTTTGTTTTTATTTTCAGTGAGTATGAGGTCTATTTTTGGTGGTTAATTTGGTGTTATTAGGTGAATTTTCCTTTTTTGTATTCTCTCTAGGTTGTTGGAGGTTTTATTAGCATGCGACGGTCTTTTTACACCATGTTTGTGAAGTCTACTACACCAAGGTAGGTGGTTCTACGTTTAAACATTATTTAGTGAATTAATTTTCTAGCTTAGTAAGTTTATTATGTTATTTGATTAATTATTTTGGGTGTGGATTTTGTTTTCTTAATGTTTTTAATGTGTCAAATTTTTTTGGTAGTATGTTTATATTGGTTGGTGCGTTCATTGGCTGAGAACTTATCTTTAATCAATTGTTAGTGTTTAATAATATGTTTAGTTAGCTATTCATTTGTGGAAGTGGTGTCAAGTGTATTTCGACATAGCGTTTCATGTGCTTGGTCATAAATGAATGTGTTTTATTGCTTGAGTAGGTTTTTTCTATGAAAAACATTGTTGAGCTGTCTCTTAGTGTTTAATAAATTGTTGCATTTGTTTTTGTGAAAATGCGCAAAGATCACAGTTTATATTCTGGTGTAGCATTCATATGCGTTTTGCCTAAAAAGGGAATTAGAGTGGGTCTTTGGTGTGTAAAGTCATTCTTTATCTTCTGGATTTGCTAAATAAAATTTATAGTGTTCTATTTAATCAGTAAAATGTTCATTTAATAGTGTGGTTGGGTTATTTATTGATGCAAGTGGAGTTTGTCGAATTCTTTATGTGGCGTCAGTTATGTTTGGTCAGAGCGGAGGGTTGAGTTGGTTTTGCATGATAAATCTCTGTTATGTTTCTTTTTAATGAATTTGTTTAGAATGAATTTAATATGACTTAATAAAATTATTAATGATAAAAATTTAATATGTTTTTAATAATAAATTATTAACAACGCATCAATTATTTTAATTCAGTTGGGTAAAGTCTTTTGGCGTGCGTTCTTTGTCAAATGGTTACCTATGTGTGTGAAAGTGTGGTGTTGGGTTTATGTTAAAACCTGTTTTTTTATTTTTCTAAGTTTGACATGAAATTTGAAATTGGAACATCTGGAGCTCAAAAGGGGAAGCTTGGGTACTAGGTTGGTGGACTAGATCTAGCGTGCTAATGATACGGAAGTAGATTTGTCCCGGTTTCACTTAGCTAGTTTGGTGATTACAAAATTAACTAAACATTGGATAATGATTGGAGACCACTAGGTTATGGATGTGTTTCCCTACTAGTGGCTCGTGCATGAGAACATATTTTTTTGGTTCATATACTACTGTTCAACGAGATGTGACATTCTAGGGACTCATTCCTTTAGCTAGTACCTATAGGGACTCTCCCACTTTTGGTGCTCCTGGGCTTCTATACACTCTCTGTCGGCATATGGTGTAGCTTTTGGGTTCTCTTGAAGGATTGAGTTTTCTTAAATAATAGCGTGTTTTATTCTATTTTTAGTTTGATTTTGTTGAACGTACTTTCTTTATAAAAAAATATTCATTTAACGTTGATCAAGCTTTGGTGTCCATTCTTTTATTAAGACTGCAAATTAATTTGTCATTTAATGTTTACATGTCTAACCTTTTCATTGGGTGACGTCCTACTGGGCTCTTGGCTGACACCATACATACAGATTTGGGTGTATGTAGACTTTGTTTCTTTTTTGTTCTAGATCGTGACATCGTGCTCAACGACGGTGGTTTTGGTCGGTGATGGTCTTCTCATGCAGGTTAGTGTTTCTGGTGAGTGGATGTTGTGCCTCTCTTGTTGGTTGGAGGTTTGAGTTTTAGTTTTAGTTTCTTTTTTTTCATTTATTTTTTGATGTTTTTCAAGTTGTAAACAACTAAAATTGGTTTTAGTTTAAGTCCATTTTTGGTAGTCTATTTTCATTTTCGGTTTGTTTATCTTATCAGTTGTTTTGTGTTTACTATTTTGGATAAATTGTTCCCACATGTTAGTTTTGATACCCGGGAACTTGTGCTAACCTTTGGGGATTGGTAAAACCCTTCGTTCCATTCCGTGGACTGGGTTGGGTGCCGGGTCGGATGGTGACCTGGCCTGGTTCGTGAAAAAAAGTTATCAGAGAAGGTTTTCTCTCTTGGGTCGTGTTCTTTTGAGATAGAGTCAGCAGACTAGAGTCAAGGTTGTTGGAACTCGATGTCTTGGCTACAAGTAATGTTCCTAGCCAGCACACCTCATGGAGAGAACCGAGTTACCAAAGTATGTTGAGGGTTGTCTGACGCTTTGATCCTTCTAGTTAATCTTGTATAAGGGAAGTGAAAAAGTGAGTGAGGTCAGTGGTCCTAGTGCACTCGCAGGGTCTGGCAAGCCATGTGGAGCAAGGAATACTATCCGGGAATACTCTTTATGGTGGTGTCATGATTGGCATATGGCTGCAAACCATATGTCTCATTCACCAGCCAACACTAGTCTCCCCTTTCAAAGTTCCCCGTCCCTTTTTTTTGAAATCATGGAAATATGGTTTTCCAGTAAAAATGATGTGGTGTTTTAATAACCGATGACCGTGTGGTTTGATCTTGTGTTTTGGAAAATTTTGGATGTGGGGTTTTTGAAGAAAAAAATCCTTTTTGACTGATTTGTATCTTTAGTTTGAATTTTTATTTGTAAGCTGTAGTGCAAGTGTGTGGTAAATGGATTCTTTTGAAAAGTGCTTCGGGAAGCCCTTGCAGTGGTTCCCCCTGTACGTTTAGTGTTCACTTGTGGTATTTCATGGACGTTTGACTGGGTTGATTTGGTCCATGGTTTTCTTTTTGTACTAGGGCATCCCCTCTTATAGAGTGTTGACATGTGATTGAAGTGCGACCACAGAAAATTCGTCGTTGGCTGGTCCTCCAGTTGATTAAAGAAATCACTCTTCTTTTTTTACTGATAGTACCAAGTCTATTTTTTTTATTTTTAGTCATGAAGATCCTCTCACAGCGGGATGAAAAACACAAGGTAAATTGATAGGAGTTATGGTCTCTTTGAGTTTTCTGAGTCGTTGAGTATGAAGTTTGAAACTTTTCCGTCAGAGGGTTTCCCCCTGGAAACGGTGAAAGGAAATCCATCGGGAAAGGGTAAGGGCAGTTTGGAGTTATCTGTGCTGACCGATGGTTTGAAAGGCTTGTATTGCTCTTAGTGGACACAAGGGTTATGTTTGGTGACGTCGTGCAGCATAAGTTCTCTTGAAGAGTAAAGGTGGATGTCGTATAACCCTATAAGAATCCCTTTCTTCCTAGTAGAGCGTCCTTCTCCTAGGGAGTGCTAATTTTTCTTTTAAAAGGGGAGTGTTTGTCGTGCGTCATTTGTTATGTTTATTGGTTAAGGTAAAAAAAAATTATGTTTGTGAATCATCTAAACCGCTATTTTGGTGGATGTTCCATGAGCGATTAGTTGGACGTCGATGTGTGTTGTGTCTGATGGTGTTTTCTCAGTTGTAGGACAGATGAATGTGGCACAAAAAGGAAAATCTCCATTTAGGAGTCCTCAATATTTGACTGCGAGGTAGGAGATGCTTCAAACATCAGGGCTCCAGCCATAGGCCTCGGAGTGAAGCTAATGCACGGTCATGAACCTTGGTAGAGTATGGGACCCCCAACCTTATTTCTTTCATCGGTACTGAAGATGAGGGAGGTTTGAATTGATTCACGTGGTTCTGTTTCGAATGACCCATTTGGGTGAGTGGGGTTTCTCATGGCTATGAGGAAGAATGGTCTTCTCATACCTTAATGTCTTGGGGGTTCAATCCCACCCGGTATAATTCTTTTAGTGGTCCTTATGGGGTTTGTTGGGCAAATCAGTCTCAAATTTGAATGATGCTCATACCGGGATTTGGAGATGATGGTCTATCTTCGGTCGTAGTTTTGAAGCCTGGTAGACGGGCCCGACCCTCCCCGACACTTATGGTGTGGTGCTTGGTCCTTGTCGGAAAATTTCTAATGTTTTGTATCTGTTGTAAGTTCCAATGGTGGGGAGACCCACATTGGATCTCAAACGAACATCTCTGGAATGAATCGATGTTGGACATCTCTTTAATGGTGGGGAGATGTCTGTGCCCTCTCATTTTAGTTTTCTTCTTGGGCCTCAGTATGTTTCTAATGGTGGGGAGTCCCTTCAGGCTTCTGTATGTTTACCTTTTTGGTTCCATTACTGAAGATGGATTGGTGTAAGTGATAAGAGAGATTTTTGGCTGTGCTTGGTCTTGTTTGTTTGTTCTATCCAAATGATGGGGTTTTTGTTCTATTGTACTTGAGGTGTTTTGGTTTGTGAAGTTGGTCCTCACGAGTGAAATAGTTCCTATTCTTGATCAATCAACTGGAGGTGTTCTAACTCTTTGGGGTGGATGACACATAGTGAAAAATTATTCTTATGGGATTCTTTAGGTAATCATCAAAATCACTTTCTCTGAGCATGACATGTTTGCCTCTTCTCTCTTGTTGTTTTTAGGGATCCTCTTTGAGATTTATGGGGGGTGTTGTTTATCTACTTTGGGGTTAAGTCCTAATTGTGGCATTCCATGGACATAAAGCTTTATGGTGGGGAGAATTGTCACACGCTTCATTTTTATATTATTTATTTTATTAAATTTTGGGCAACCGATAGTTTGGGTCGAGGCCCGACATATAATTTTGTAGCACTTTTTAGAAAATAATGTTCTTTCTTGGTTGAGTCTAGCGCACTGTAGTCGATGTCACGCGACCTCACCTGGGTCACCGCGCGGCCTCACCTAGCTCGCCGCACGTCATTCCCGATGGTTAAGTAATGAAATAAGATGAATTAAGAAGGGTTTCAATAATAATGATAATATTAATGTCACTTGTGAATATTATTATTTTCTTGGATAATAATTTAATTGAGAATATTATTTTTATTAATATCATTTTATTAAGTTGATCATTACATATGTTATTATTTTGGTTATTAGGTATTTTATTATCTTATTATTATTATAATAATTATTATTATTAATGTTGCGAGTGTTTCGGGTTTTGCATCACCTGACATACGGACAGGTCACGGTTCTGAGACTGAGCAGTTTACCCGACTTTTAGAAATGAGTTAAATCAGAAAGGAATGATAAAATGATGATGAGTAATGAAATTGAAAAAAATTAGAAGTTTAATAAATTTTAATAAATAGTATTAATTTTAATAATAATAATATTGTTTGAGAATGTTATTATTATAAACTAAGAATATAAAAGTTATTATTAATATGGTAAAACTTATTATTCTTGTTAATATTGTGTTGGTTTGTTACCACTTTTATTAATATCATAAATGTCAATATTATTATCACCAACATAAATTAATTTTATTATCATCGTTAATTTGTTTTCTCGTTAAAATTGTTGACATTTTAATTGACGTTATTATATTGAAGATATAATATTTATTACACTATTATTGTTATTCACATTATTATTTTTATTGTTATGGTTTTAGATTATAAATACTATTATTATTTTTATTATTTTTATTTTTATTAATTTTGTAACTTTTAGTTTTATTTTTATTTTACTTCTTTTTTTCATTTCATTCTTTGTTTAGGGTCTCACCATTTTTTAGGTTCCTATCTACCCAGCTGTCAGTAACTTTCTCTTATCCTCTTTTTTTCTTCTTTCTCGCAGATTCACCTCCCTCCACAGTTCTGCTCGCGCCGTAGTTGTGGCTATCCACTGGCCTCCCTTGCTCCATATGGCGATGACACCTCATTGATCCTACTCCATCCTGTCGTTCCGTCACCCCTACCTCAGTATTCCCTCCCTGCCATTGCAGTATCCCGACCAGCCTACCCCGCGCCCTTCTGGTGAGAAAAAGGCAGGTGCAAATCCCTGCCGGTGAGGCCCAGTTCTGGCATGGCTACCGACTCGCCTCTCCGGCTACACGTGAACGGGTCCAACACGCCTCCCCCTCTCTAGGTGACACCACTCTGGCTCCCACACCAGTGCTTTTCACTCCTTCCACATGCGTTGAAACCTTCAAAGAATTCTTTTTTATATGAGTTTTGGTTTTACTTTCAACGAGTAGGAGGTATGTTTTGGTGTTTAATTAGGGGTTCTTAGGTGAATTTTCTTTGATTTGTATTCGTGTTAGTTTTTTTGAGGTGTGGTTGGCATGCGACAGTCTTTGCGCACCATGTTTGTGATGTCTACTACACCAAGGAAGATGGTTCCGTGTTAAAATATTATTTGATGAATTATTTTGAAAGATTAGTTAATTTATTATTTTACTTGATAGATTATTTTGGTTGTGGATTTGGTTTTCTTGATGTTTTTCATGTTTTAAATTTGTTTGGTAGTATGTTTATATGGGTGGGTCCGTTCATTGGCTCCAAACTTATCTTTAGTCAATTGGTAGTGTTTAATAATATGTACATTTAGCCTTTCATTTGTGAAAGCGGTGTTAATTGCATTTCGGTAGAGAATTGCATGTGATTGGTCATAAATGAAGGTGTTGTATTCATTGAGTAGGTTGTTTCTGTGAAAAACATAATTGAGATGTCTCATAGCGTTTAATAAATTTTTGTGTTTGTTTTTATAAAAATGAGAAAAGTTCGCAGTTTAGGTTCTAGAGTAGCATTCATATGCATTTTTTCCAAAAAGGGAATTTTTGTGGGATATTGGTGATTAAAGTCATGTTTTATCTTCTAGATTTTCTTGATAAAATTTATAGTGTTCTATTTAATCGGTAAAATGTTCTTTTAACAGTGCAGTTGGGTTATTAATTAATGGAAGTGGTGTTGGTTGTGTTCTTGATGTGGCATCAGGTATGTTTGTTCAGAGAGGAGGGTTGTGTTGGTTTTTCGTGTTAAAGTCATGTTATGTTTATTTTTAAAGAATTTGTTTACAAGGAATTTAATATGATTTAATAAAATTATTAATGATAAAAAATTAATCTGTTTTTAATAAACAATTATTAGCAACGCATAAATTGTTTTAATTGAGTTGGGTAATGTCTTTTGGAATGTGTGCTTTGTCAAATGGTTTCCTATATGTGTGAAAGTGTGGAGTTGGGTTTATGTTACACCCTATTTTTTTATTTGTCTGCGTTTGACATGAAATGTGAAATTGGAACATCTTGTGCACAAAAGGGGAAGCCTGGGTACTAGGTGGGCGGACTAAATCTAGCATGCTTATGATACGAAAGCAGCTTTGTCCCGGTTTCAGTTAGCTGGTTTGATGATTTAAACACTAACTAAACATTGGATAATTATTGGAGGCCACTAGGTTATGGATGTGTTTCCCTACTAGTTGTTCGTGCATGAGAACGTTTTTTTGTGGTTTGTATACTACTGTTCACCGAGATGTGATGTTCTAGGGACTCATTCCTTTTGCTAGTACCTATAGCGCCTCTCCAACTTTTGGTGCTCCTGGACTACAATACACTCACCATCGGCATACGATGTAGCTTTTGGGTTCCCTTTAAGTATTGAGTTTTCTTAACTACAACGGTGTTTTATTCTATTTTTAGGTTGATTTCATTGAAAGTACTTTCATTATAAAAAGGGTTCTTTTAATGTTGTTCAAGCTTAGGTGTCCTTTCTTTTATTTATCCTGCCAATGAATTTGTCAAATAATGTTTACATGTGGAACCTTTTCGTTGGGTGACGTCCGACTGGGCTCTTGGCTCACACCCTAAATACACATATGGGTGTATGTAGATTTGTTTCTTTTGTGTTCTAGTTCATGACATCGTGCTCAGCGAAGATGGTTTTAGTCAGTGATGGTCTTCTCATGCAGCTCGGTGTTTGTGGCATGTGGAGGTTTGAGTTATAGTTTTAGTATTATTTTTTGTCGTTTATTTTTGGATGTTGGTTCAAGTTGTAAACCTCTAATATTATTTTTACATTAAGGCCATGTTTGGTAGTCTAGTTTGATTTTCAGTTTTTTATCTTATCAGTTGTTTTGTGTTTACTATTTTGGGTAAATAGTTCCCATGTGTTAGTTTTGATACCCAGGAACTTGTGCCAACCCATTTGGGATTGGGAACCCCATTTGTTCCATGCCACGGACTGGGTTGGGTGCTGGGATTAATGGTGACCTGGCCTGGTTCATGACGAAAACTTATCCGAGAATGTTTTCTCTCTTGGGTCATGTTCTTTTGAGATAGAGTCAGTAGACTGAAGTCAAGGTTGTTGGAACTCGATGTCATGGCTACGAGTAATGTGCCTGGCCAGAACACCTCATGGCGGGACTCAAGTTACCAATGTATGTTGAGGGTTGTCTAAATCTTTGATCCTTCCGGTAAATCTTGTATAAGGGAAGTGAAAAGGGGAGTGAGGTCAGTGGTCCTAGTGCGCTCGCAGGGTCTGGCAAGCCATGTTGAGCAAGGGACACTGTCCTGGAATACTCTCTATGGTGGGGTCATGATTGGAATATGGCCTCCAACCATATGTCTCAGTCACCCGCCAACACTAGTCTTCCCTTTCAATGTTCCTCGTCCCCTTGTTTTTAAATCATTGAAATATGGTTTTTAAGAAACAATGATTCGGTGTTTTAATAATTGATGACCGTGTGGTTTGTTCTTGTGTTTTGGAAATTGTTGGATGTGAGGCATTTCAAGAAGAAAATCCTTTTTGACAGATTTGTATCTTGAGTTTTATTTTTTATTTGTAAGCAGGAGTGAATGCATGTGGTAAATGGATTATTTTGAAAAGTGCATTGGGAAGCCCTTTCAGTGGTTCCCCCTGCACGTTCAATGTTCCCTTGTTGTATTTCTTGGCCATTGGACCAGTTTGATTGGGTCCATGGTTTTCTTTCTCGACTAGGGAATTCCCCCTAATAGAGCATTGTCATGTGATTGAAGTGCGGCCACATACAATTTGTCGTTGGCCGGTCCACCAGTTGATTAAAGCAATAACTCTTCCTTTTTAGTGATAGTGCTAAGTCTATTCTTTTTTTTATTTTCATTCAATAAGATCCTCTCACAGCAGGACGACAAACACCAAGGAAATTCATAGGAGTTTTGGTCTCTTTGAGTTGTCTGAGTTGTCAAGTATGAAGTTTGGAACTGTTTTGTCGAAAGGGTTCCCCCCAGAAACGATGAAATGAATTCTATCAGGAATGGGTGAATGATATTTTGAGTTATCGGTGCTGAACGATGGTTTGAAAGGCTCGTTGCGCATTCAGTGGACACAAGGATTTTGTTTGGTGACATCTTTCAGCATAAGTTCTCTTGAAGAGTAAAGGTGGATTTCGTAGAACTCTCCGAGAATCCCTTTCTTCATAGGAGTGAATCCTTCTCCTAGGGAGGGATAATTTTTCTTTTCAAAGGGGTGTTTTTTTCATGCGTCATTCCGTATGTTTATTGGTTATGGTGAAAAAGTGAAGCATGGGCATCATCTAAACCCCTATTTTTGTGGATGTGCCACGAGCGATTAGTTAGAATTCGATGTGTGTAGTGTCTGATGGTGATGTCTCGGTTGTAGGATAGATGCGTGTGACACAAAAACAAGAAGCTCCATTCAAGATTCCTCAGTATCTGACTACGAGGTAAGAGATGCTTCAAGCCTCAGGGCTCTAGCCATAGTCCTCGGAGTGAATCTGGCTCGTGGTCAGGAACCCTGGTAGAGTATGGGACCCCCAACCTTATTTCTGTCATCAGTACTGATGATGAGGGAGGTTTAAATTGATTCATGTGGTTCTATTTTGAATGACCTATTTGGGTGAGTAGGGTTTCTCGTGGCCATGAGGAAGCGTGGTCGTCTCATACCATAATGTCCTGGGGGTTCAATCCCACCAGGTATAATTCTTTATGTGTTCTTTATTGGGTTTGATCTGTAAATCAGTCTCAAATTTGAATGATTCTCATCAATGGATTTGAAGATGATGGTTTGTCTTCGGCCGTAGTTTTGAAGCCTGGTAGATGGGCCCAACCCTCCCCGCCCCTTGTGGTGGGGTGCTTGGTCCCTGTCGGTAAATTTCTAATGTTTTGTATCTACTTTCAGTTCAAATGGTGGGGAGACCCACATTGGATCTCACACGAACCTCTCTGGAATGAATCGATGTTGGACTAATCTTTAATGCTGGGGAGATTCCTGGGCCTCCTCGTTTCAGTATTCTTCTTGGGCCTCAGTAAGTTTCTATTAGTTGGGAGCCCCTTCAGGATTCTCCATGTGGACCTTTTTGGTTTCATTTCTGATGATGGATTTGTGGATGTGATATGAGTGTCTCTTGGTTGTGCTTGGTCTTGTTTGTTCGTTCCAATCAAATGGTGGGGCATTTGTTCTATTGTACATGTGTTGTTTCGGTTTGTGAAGTTAGTCGTCATGAGTGAAAGAGTTCTTATTCTTGATCAATCAACTGGAGGTGTCCTAACTCTTTGGGGTGGACGACACATAGTGAAAAATTCTTTTTATGGGTTTCTTGAGGTCATTATTTAAATCACTTTCTCTGAGCACAACGTGTTTTCCTCTTCTCTCTTGTTGTTTTTGGGGATCCAATTTGAGATTTATGGGGGGTGTTGTTTTTCTACTTTGGGGTTCAATTCTCGTTGTGGCTTTCCAGGGACAGAAAGCATTATGGTGGGGAGAATTGCCACACCCGTCGTTTTTATATAATTTTTTAATTAAATTTTTGGGCATTAGATAGTTCGGGTCGAGGCCCGACTTAAAATTTTTCAGATCTTATTTAGAAAAGAATGTTTTGCTCTTGGTTGAGTTCAGCGCACTGTAGTCGAAGCCGCGTGGCCTCACCTGGGTCACCACGCGACCTCACCCAGCTCACCGCACGACATGCCCGATGGTCAAGTAATGAAATAATATGAATTAATAAAGGTTTTAATAATAATAATTTTATTAATGTCACTTGTGAATATTATTATTTTCTTGGATAATAATTTAATTGAGAATATTATTTTTATTAATAGAATTTTATTAAGTTGATCATTACATATATTATTATTTCGGTTATTAGGAATGTTATTATATTATTATTATTATTATTATTATTATTGTGAGTGTTTTGGGTTTTGTGTCACCAGACATACGAGCAGGACACGGTTCTGAGACCGAGCAGTTTTCTCAGCTTTTAGAAATGAGTTAAATCATAATGGAATGATGAAATGATGATGAGTAATGATATTGAACAAAATGAGACGATTAATATAATTTAATAAATAGTTTTAATTTTAATAATATTTATATTATTTGATAATGTTATTATTATAGACTAAGAAAATAAAAGTTATTATTAATATGGTAAAACTTATTATTATTGTTAATATTGTGTTCGGTTGTTACCACTTTTATTAATATCATAAATGTCATTATTAATATAACCAACCTAAATTAATGATGTTATCATCATTAATTTTTTCTTCTCATTAAAATTGTTGTCATTTTAATTAACCTAATTATATTGAATATATAATATTTATTACACTATTATTGTTATTCACATTCTTATTTTTATTGTTATGGTTTTAGATTATAAATACTATTATTATTATTTTTATTATTTTTATTTTATATTGCTTTTGTTACTTTTAGTTTAATTTTTATTTTATTTCTTTTTTTCATTTCTTTCTTTGTTTAGGGTCTGACCCTTTTTTCAGTGCATTTCTACCCAGCCGTCATGCCCTTTCCCTTCTCCTCCCTTTTTTCTTCTTTCACGCGGCTGCACCTCCCTCCACGGTTCTACTCATGTCGCAGCTGTGGCTAGCCGCTGATCTCCCTTGCTCTATCTGGAGATGCCGCCTCGTTGCTCTTACTCCATCCTTTCGCCCCGTCACCCCCTACCTCGACCTGCCCTCTCTGCCATTATTGCCTCCCATCCAGCCAACCCCATGCCCTTCCGGTGGGACATAAGAAGGTGCAAATTCCTGCCAGCGAGGCCCAATTCTGGCACGGCTACCGACTCACCTCTCCTACTACCCGCGAACTGGTCCAGCGCGCCTCCCCCTCACTAGGGGACACCACTCCGGCTCCCCCACCGGAGCTTTTCTCTCCTTCCACATGCATTGCACACCTTCAGAGAAGTCTATTTTATTTGAGTTTTGGTTTTACTTTCAGCGAGTAAGAGGTCTGTTTTTGGGGTTTATTTAGGTGGTATTAGGTGAATTTTCCTTGTTTTGTATTCGTTCTAGTTTGTTGGATGTGTGGTTGGCGTGCTACTGTCTTTGCGCACCATGTTTGTGAAGTCTACTACACCAAGTAAGATGGTTCCACGTTTATACATTATTTAATGAATTAATTTTCTAGCTTAGTTAATTTATTATGTTCTTTGATAAATTATTTTGGGTGCGGAAATGGTTTTCTTGAATTTTTTCATGTGTTAAATTTATTTGGTCGTATTTTTATATGGGTGGGTGCATTCATTGTCTCCAAACATATATTTAGTAAATTGTTAGTGTTTAATAATATGTGCAGTTAGGTTTTCATTTTTGAAAGTGGTGTTAATTGCGTTTCAACATAGCATTGCATGTGGATGGTCATAAATGAAGGTGTTGTGTTGGTTGTATAGGTTGTTTCTGTTAAAACCATTATTGATCTATCTCCTAGTGTTTAATAAATTTTGTGTTTTTTTTTTGTGAAAATGATAAAAGTGTGCAGTTTTTGTTCTGGTGTAGCATTCATATGTGTTTTGTCCTAAAAGGGAATTTGAGTGGGTCATTAGTGTTTAACGTCATGTTTTATCTTCTATATTTTCTTAATAAAATATCTAGTCTTCTATTTATTCGATAAAATGTTCTTTTAACAGTGTGGTTGGGTTATTAATTGATGCAAGTGGTGTTGGATGTGTTCAAGATGTGATGTCAGGTATGTTTGGTCCGGGAGGAGGGTTGAGTTGGTTTTTCCTGTTAATGTTTTGTTATGTTTCTTTTTAAAGAATTAGTTTACAAATAATTTAATAAAATTTAATAAAATTATTAATGATAAAAAATTAATATGTTTTTTATAAATAATTATTTGCATTGCAGAAATTGTTTTAATTGAGTTGGTTAAAGTCTTTTGGTGTGCGTGGTTTGTCAAATGGTTTCCTATGTTTTTGAAAGTGAGGTGTGGGGTTTATGTTAAACCCTGTTGGTTTTATTTGTCTGAGTTTGACATGAAATGTGGAATTGGAACATCTTGAGAACAAAAGGGGAAGCCTGGGTACTAGGTGGGTAGACTAGATCTAGCATGCTTGTGATACGGAAGCATCTTTGGCCAGGTTTCACTTAGTTGTTTTGATGATTACAACACTAACTAAACATTGGATTATGATTGGAGACCTCTAGGTTAGGTATGTGTTTCTCTACTAGTGTCTCGTGCACAAGAACATACTTTTTTGTAGTTACCATACTACTATTCACCGAGATGCAATGTTCTTGGGTCTGATTCCTTTTTCTAGTACATATCGGGACTCTCCCAATGTTGCTGCTCCTGGACTGCTATACACTCACCATCGGCATACATTGTAGCTTTTGGGTTCTCCTTAAGGTTTGAGTTTTCTTAACTACAAGGGTGTTTTATTCTTTTTTAAGGTTGTTTTCGTTGAATGTACTTTCTTTATAAAAACATTTCTTTTAAAGTTGTTCATGATTTGGTGTCCTTTCTTTTATTAAGCCTGCAAATGTATTTCCCATTTAATGTTTACACATGGAACCTTTTTGTTGGATGATGTCCTACTAGGCTCTTGGCTCACACCCGACACACACCATTAGGTGTATGCATACTTTGTTTCTTGTGTGTTCCATGTTGTGACATCGTTCTTAGCAATGATGGTTTTGGTTAGTGACGGTCTTCTCATTCAGGTCGGTGTTTGTGGCATGTGGATATTGCGCCTCTCTTGTTGCATAGAGGTTTGAGTTAGAGTTTTTTTCTTTTTTTGTCATTTATTTTTTGATGTTGGTTCATGTTATAAACATGTAAAATTGTTTTTAGTTTAAGGACATGTTTGATGACTATTTTTAGTTTCAATTTGTTTATCTTATTAGTTGTTTTGTGTTTACTATTTCTGTTAAATCATTCGCATGTGTTAGCTTTGATACTCGGAAACTTGTGCCAGCCCGTGGGGATTGGGAACTCCCTTCGGGCCATGCTGCAGACCAGGTCGGGTGCCGGGTCGGATAACAACCCATCTTGGTTCGTGACACTATGGATAGGGTTTTTTATTTAATGGATCCTATGACTCCAGACATTACGATCCATTATATTTGGGAAATCTATGCTCATGTATGATCTTGAGGAAATAACTAAATTAGAAAACCATTCACACATAGAGTATGGGAAGACCACTCCCACTATTTTTTAAATCATTGAACCATTAATAGAGGCATATTTCCCAATATTGACCAACTGGAATGTTCATTAACTAGATTCACAATTCCACCAGAGGATATGACATTACATAACAATTTATTTAGATAGTTATGATGTCTTATAGGTGATATGAAGTGAAATTCCCCATAATTTACTCAATCATTATATTTAGATACCTAAAGAGGATTTATTGATTAGTTACTGAAGGGTTGTGGTGAAATGGTGGAAAGAATGTTATATAATTATATTGTTCTTTTCTAGTTCTGTGTCTAACGATATAGAGTTAGAATGCATGACCACTTGAAAAAAGAGTATTATTAGGGTTTGAAGTTGACCCTTATTTCATTAAAAAGGGATGTGTCTATCATTCAATTGTTGATGATTTTTCATCATATTTTCAAATAGGTATGGCATGCACTCCTTCTCTAGATTGTATGGGATCTCATATTCATAATTATAGAGGGGATAGAACATGGTTTGGAGGTTTTTTGTAGATGAAGTTTTGTATATGTCTATATTTACCACTTTTAAATTAGGCTTATACGCATCCATAGGGTTAGACCCTAATGTTTTCTTCATTGAGACTCTTACTGACCATGGTGAAGGTTTTCTGATATATGATAGGGCCCCATATGTTTTCAAACATGATTCCTTAATCACCTCTATATATATTTTTGTGTAATTATTTATAATCTCTCCATAAAGGGGTGGTTGGTAAAAGGGATACATTTTTTTTGGGGTAGATATCACTGTGGGGAGGTTGACCACGGGGGATGATTGAAGTAGAACCCTATGATACATATCCAGACTACCAAATGGAGGACTGTCGAGGTAATGATCTCCTTATTCTTTAGTTTATATTTAGATGGACAATTTAGGTGTTTCAAATATACTTTGAAAATCCTCATGGAAACTGGCATTGAGAATACTATGGAATATTATCTCATCTATGTAAATATTTACAATAAGTGACACCTATTTTTCATATTTAATAGAGATATTTATATCCTCTGTTCCATTTAATAAAAATTATTATCAACCCGAAGTTTATATAATATGGAATTGCATGATATTGGTGATTTTTAAACCATATAGAGTCTTTAATAACTTCTTAACAAACAATCTTTATTAATAATAATGAAACCACTTGGATTTTAAATTTCTATTTTCACTTCTATTTATTTATTAAGGAATGAAAACCAGACAAAAATTTGATAAATCATGAATTTTTATTGTGATTTAGTTGTAATAAATAAACTTATAGAGTCTATTATTATACAATATGTAAAATATCATAAAAATCAAGTCCTTAGACCGTTAATTATCCTTCACAAACATCATATTACTTTTTTACAACTTCTCTCTTTTTATTTAGTTTTTTTCAAACCACCAACTTTATTCTTACAACAATCAAATTTCAAGGAATTGGTTGCAACTACAATATTCAATTATTCTCAATATAATATAATTATACATTCATAGAATCAATCCACTCTGTATGATCTAATGAATTATTCACATCTCTTGGTTCAATATATAAAATAAATGAATTATATTACTAAATGTTCGTCGAGTATGGACATGTTTTCATTATTATATAAGGATATTCTGAAACATCACCTACTTTCATATACATGTTTGAAACGAGTGAGGGTTTCCTCTATCCCTAGAACATAATGAATATCATATATACTCTTCAATTCATTTTAATTTAATCTATCTTACGAATATTCTTCATAATATTCAATAAAATATATCCCATCATTAATTATAGAATATCCTTATTCATTCATGTTATAATTTTTATATAATTATAACACATTAATAAATTGTATCGAAAATATTCCCTAGTAGTTTATTATATTTGAGGCATCCTATTACATTTTATGGATAACAAATGAATATTTTATAAACATATTGTCTATTTTACATCCCAAGATTCCGAATTTTACCATTAATTATAAATTGGATCTTACAAAACCTTAAATAACCGAAAACTAGGTAATTTATATAATACACATGAAATTGTTACATATTTGAATTTTTTCTATAAAAAAATAATTTCGAATATAAACTGTTACGCAAATTTCATGTCTCCAGAAACAACTTGTGCAACATCCTTGTTTTATCTAAAAGTAGTGAAAATTTTAGATTATCATTTTCTCTTTTTTCTTTATACACTTCTATGATATGGGTTAGAAAGATGTATGTTTTATGTAGATGAGAGCCAAGGAACTGAAGAAAGAAATATATGATAGGTCTATCCCATAGTGTGGCTAGAAAAGAG
Organism: Viscum album; assembly: GCA_963277665.1. Lineage (NCBI taxonomy): Eukaryota > Viridiplantae > Streptophyta > Magnoliopsida > Santalales > Viscaceae > Viscum > Viscum album. The sequence goes on from OY728162.1 coordinate 1,432,806,165, forward strand.
CCATTTACAAGCTACTGGGTTTCCAATGGGTTTTCTAAAAAACATACCTCACTATACCACTAGAAGCGGAGCTTGAATTCCAAAATTATTCATGGTACACTATCCCTCTACTAGAAAATAAAATGACAACCTGGGGTTCCATAACCCATCAGTGAGTCCCACCAATTAGGGAATGCTTCTAGTATATGGGTGAATTAAATACACTTTAATGATTATAATTTTATGTGTTTTTACCTTTGATAATGGTAAAATTAATCCATCGTAATCTTATTTGTAATTAGAGATCTCCCACATTCTCTCAATGTCTATCCCATTAATACCACTTTAATTAATCAAAAAACGATAGATATGATGAAGCTTGAATTCTATGTTATAAATAGAAATATTCTATTTTTCATTTATAGGTTTTTAAATAAGAATATATATTGGTTAGATTTGTATATTAATTTATTATTGTTGGTGAATCCTCCCCATAATCATATATCATTAGTAGATCTATTTAGTTATCAAATTTTTTCCATCATTTAATGATATAGAAATGATAATGGCATTTAAAATCCTATTCATTCCGTAATCATTATCCCAAAGTGCCGCTTTAAAGTTGATTGATGATGTAACATTAATATAATAATGATCGCATGGTATATTGTTGGTGGTTTTGTTGTTTAGGTGAAATATTGTGGATTTTAGCTTTATTCTTCAAGAGTGTTGAGGTTTCTAGGTAAGATAGTTTAGAATTATCCTCATGATATTGATTTTATTTTGAAATATCTCTTTTTTCTGATGAATTATTTATGTGTTGGGTGTTGTTTTCAATATCCAAGTCAATTTTATATTATTGGAAAGGAATTAAAATTTTGTACATTGATTGATGAAAGTATTCAATGAAGTGTAATTCCTTCCTTATACATAACCTAATATTTGTTCCATTATAGAAACCTAATGGAATGTGTTTCTTGAAATAAATTCATAACATTGAATTCACTTGATTCTCTATTTTAATGGTCTTTATCATAAACCAGGAATTGATATATAAATTCAAGATGTTTGAGTCATTATTCATTGGAGTTATATATGTTTTCCCTTCATTTCATTGATGAACATAAGAGTTCTTCATAAACACCCAGGAGGTTGGATGTTCCTTATCATTTGTGGTTATTGTATAAAATTTTTTCCATGGTAAAATTCTTATGATTTCTCATTTAATTCCATTATTCAATGTCATCACATGGGGGGTGTATCCCATGAGACCATTTTTTCATACATGGTTATAGAATTTTATAACCCTATCCTGTTTCCTTTGATTGATTTTGATCAAATTTTGGTATATGTTTGTTATTATATGCTCTTGTTTATGTGACAAGTTTTCTTGTTGTGATTTTACTTATTATGTATTTTACGATTCCAGTAGAGGTTGTTCATTATATTTGTGATACACAGACCATATGGTATAATTAAACAGAAAGTGGGAGTGTGCATGATGTGTGGCGTATATAATAGTGGAATGAAACATAGGTTAGGATCATGATAGGTTTGTGTCTCAGTGTGGAAGTCGATGGTCACCTAATACAAAGAATAAATTACAAAATCTGACGCCTTATTTATTAGTAGTACATGTTTTTAGTGAGTCTTGAGGAATTAGATGAGGCTTTATGACTTTAGGAAACTATGTGGCATGTCACAAACAATGTGGAAGGTTCATAATGTTTTCAAGAATATTGATCATCCTTCCTACATGGAGATAAAATATTTACATTTCGGGACTGTGGTGGACTTTTAGGACCTGATTACATGATAAATGACTATTATTTTGGGTTTCACCTTACTTATTATCATTGAATACACCAATTATGTTTGTACACATTTAATATTCATAAATCGGTTTTTTATTCCTTTGTTTTATAACTGATAACAGGTATTGGTGTTTCAATGTGTGTTTCTAAATCTTGTATTAGTTCCATGAAATAGAAATGGGACTTTCATAGACTGTTCAGATGAGGAGCCTGGGTATGGGATTTGAATAATTATTTACACTTTTGGATACCATTTTCTTATTTATTTATACATTTACATTTTATATACATTTGATTTAATTGAAAAACAATGAACCATGATAACTTATTTGGATGTAATCTTTGATGTCTTATATTATTTTTTATATAAAATGTCATTACGACTAGTTTTCTTATTTTATTGTTATTATTATCATTTGGGTTGTAAAATGATGAAATGTATATTGTATCTCCACTTATGATCTTCAGACCCTCACTGATAGCTGACATGCTATTGCATGTAGGGATGTGCACATGAGGTCACGTGACACTATATCATAAACCCAGTGGTTCAGGTCAGGGTGTTAATAATTGTTATAAGAGAAAAATTTCATCATTTAATTTTCTATACAATATATTGAAATTATATAAATTATAATGTTAGGTGGGACTTAGGTATGATATTTTTCACATTCCTGACCATCTCATGTGTAACAGAACTCCTAGTTAAAATAGATGAGAATGTTGTTACTAATTATTTGATGTTCCATGTGTGTTCATGAACCATGATGAGGAATGTAGGTTATGAAATAACATATAGAAATATATATATACACCCATTATTGGGTTTCATTATATTTCTATTTTTCAAGCATATATTTGTATTATTTTTTTATGGAATCTTTATTTATTGGGTGATATATCTGTTAGTCCTCACTATTATGATATATCTATTGGAATTATTAGTTGATCATGTGAATATTGTTTTATTTTTCTATATATATAAAAACATGATTAATTTGTATGGCTATGGAACAATGTTAGTTCTAAGATGGTGGACAATAATTTGTGTCTAGACTTATAGGATTTATTTGTGTCATCCCATATACTAATTAGGGCTCATCTTAAGAACTCTTAATATTTTACTTGATGTTATCAAAGGTTACCTCTCGTAGAAATCATAATAGATAGACATATGATGTGGGAAAGAGTTTTTCTTATAGGGGACACCCATGTTTCACTACTTACTATACTAGAGGGTATTGTGTTGAATTCACCTTCACTTACTCCAGAAGTAAATATAATAGGCCCACCCCATCCAGATGTCCTTCCTCATGTTCCATCAAATGGTAAAGGGACAATGAGTTCCATAAAATACTACACAAGAGGATTCTAGATTTTTAATCCACAAGAAATTAAAGTATATGACATGAAACAAGAAGAATAGGATTTGGTAGACATCATCATGGGTATCATCGAACTCATTGAGAAAATTGATGACTAAATGATGAAGATGAAAACTTTTCAGTTTTAAAGAACCATCAAGTAGTGGTGGGGTATAATGAATCATGTAAGGAGATATAAAGAACATACATAGAATCCTTTAAGAACATTTTCATAAAAGGGTTCACTCTAGGTATGTTGAATATATGTATTGATCTGCGTACATAAATCATCAATAGAACATGAATATGGTATATTCATACACACACAAATTCACATAGGTGCTTCACGCGACCCTATTAATCAGGAAGGGTTTGGTAAATGTTGTATTTTAGGTATTCTTCTAGTTTCCAATGGACCTTATAGTCAAAAATAAATAATAAAGATATAAATTATGAGGTTTTAGGAAAATAGAAATTCTCAATATCTTTGGAAGTGTGATCGATCATCATCTTATTTTTCAATGAAGGATGTTATAAGTGCTTCATCTATTAAGAGGCCAACCATTATCAGATTTTTTCCCCTAATTCCTTAGAGAATGTTTCAACTGTGAATAATTTTGTATAATATAAAGATTTTTTTCTCTAGTTCTTTGTGGTTCCATATGGGTGATGAAATATAACAATATGTTACCATGGGATATGGCTCAATGCTTCATCAATAGATTCAGATGATAAAAACAAAGACTTGACATACATCACAGTGACATGATTTCTGAGTTGAGACATGTTATGTTTATAAAGTGGAATTGAAAATAGAAGGTTTTGACGAGGAACAAATATATCTCTAGGTGTGGTTTTGATAAGCCCTACTATATTATCTAACTTTTTTGAAATCATATCTTCCCATTCCTTTTTATATTCACATATAGCTTCTAAATTTGTTTTTTGATACCATACATTCCAGAGGAAAAATTATAAGATTCAGCATCCTTGTTGTTTTCTCCAGATAGGTCATATTCATATATAAACATGTCATTATTTCATTATGAACTTTTTGATTGGGTTACGTAGGTCCTTGAGGATATGTTATGTTGTATGGGTGATTGTTCATCGGTTGATGAAAATGTTTCATTTCATAATGATCTATATGAATCGAAGAGAAAAATCTATGAATACTATATATCCAAGATGTAGTATTTTCTGATTTAGTTCATTTGATTTTCATATCTGATATAGATTCATTGGTTATATCATAGTTTTTTTCCTAGGTCGCAAAACATATTATGGACTCAACTCAATTTGATCAAATAATACCCCCATGTTTGATGTATAGTTTGATAGTATTACATTCATACTAGAGTTTATGACTTGGGATTGTTCCCAATATATATGTGGTTTTTAGTATGATAAGATATCCTTGGCTGAGTTCTAATACAACATTATATACCTATATATAAACCATATGGAAAATTAGATGGAACTTTATGGGAGGAAATTTCATTCCACTATCTGTTGGAATGATGTTTGTGAGGTAGTAGATGTGGGTACCCATATGTTATAGGAGACATCTGAGAGATATTAGATAATCCCAAATTCTAAAAATATCATAAAGTAATCATAAATCAAATTCCAACAATATGAGGATACCCTTAATGTTTTTTCAATGTGATTAGATAATTTTTAGAGTGACTCCTTATTTAGGACACTGATGGTTGAGGTGGTAATGTATGGTAGGGATGCGCTATGTTACATCATTTGTGATCCTCAAGCTAATTTTGATAGTGGTAACAATATGGAAATTCATTCTGTCGAGTAAGGTAGGCATGATGTGTTCATTTTGTTACATCTTCCAAGGTATTTTCTAGATCTAGCACATGTCAATGATTATAAGGATATTGAGCTATATCATGATCTATCATGAATTAAATTCCATGTAATTATTGTGGAATATAGTGGGAATAATAATTGAGGGATGATAGTTTTACTAGTCAATATTATATGGATTCATGGAATGAACAATGAGGGGTCCTAGTAGTGATAGTCTAATATATGTATCTATGTCCTGTGATGTTTTTCTATTACCCTTGAATGTACATCTCGAGGATGGTATATTCTTAGAGGGGGAGAATTGTATCATCTGTATTTTATTTTAATATATGTAATATTTTGCGATTATGTATGTTACTTTCCTCTCTATTTTATTCACAGAACATAAGTGAAACATGTTTTTTTAAGTGGCTACATGTTTAAGAACATAATTTTTAATTTTATTTGAGTTTTTTCCCTAGGTGTGGATGTAAAATAGCCACTATCTCACTGGTAGAACCCATCAACTAGCCATAGGAATTATATGTAGTTTTCTATCAACAATAATGGTTACTTTCCAGCTATTGGATGAGGTTACTAGGCACACATGCTAACCGATGGTCATAAACCAACTTAACAGTGAGGCCCATTGGGGAGTCAATGCACTGAGTCTTGGGATGTGTTAAATATAAACCATATGTGTTAATTTTAAATTCTATTCCACCCACATAGACACTGAAATATGATCCATTGGGGTAATTTTGATTTATAAAGATCCATATTGTTCTCTAAATCCCTCTCATCTATCTCCCCATGATCCACTAAAATTTGACCGTTCTGATGGATTATGACATTTATGTTTTTCGTAAATATATTTTCCCCTTTTTGATATTGGGAACTATTCGTATTTAAATATTGAATATATGTTTAATATGATGATTCAAGGGTGAATTCTATATGTATTCATAAATATCATATGGATCTCATGAATGTATAATGCTTTATAATCGTCTTCATATCTTCCAATGGAAATAGATGTACAACAAGTATCTGTTCTTGGATCATCATTGGAGAAAACAAATTGACATCAGATTCATGATGGATGATTAATCCATAGATGAACTCATATTATATTAGTGAATGTTTTTAGTTGTCAATAATTCATTATTGACCCGAGCATTACTATTCATGACCAATGACATTTCTGAGAATGTTTCTTCACAATGATCATTTTAAGATCATTTTTTATTGAATCTAATTCTATTGATGAATTATTCTTTGATTTGTGATCTTTTGATAGACCCGATACCCACATATTGAATTAATAATGATTTCATAATCCATTATTTTGATCGATGTTGGGTTTGGTGAAATGTATTTCCTTCCTTCAACATACACCAACATTTACACCATTGATAGACACACAATTTTTTGTTATTCTAGAATGACTATCTTTATATGGAATTATAATGATTATTTATTCCAAAATTTCTTCATGATGAACCACAACTAAATATTAGAATCTATGATGTTCCAACCATTATCTATGGGTGTGTGATGTGTTCATTCAACAATTAAATAATGATCCTTGGAGTTTTTCATCATGAAATATGAGGGTTGAAGTTACTTACCATTTGGGGATCTATTATGGAATTATTTATATCGTGTGAATGTTCAGTTTTCTTTTTGGTTTTTTATGATTGATTTTGATCTCATCTCGGTGTGTGTCTAACATGTGAGATCCATTATCAATTTTTGATGCCCTATGTTTATTATAGTAACTATATGGACATGTTATGGTGTTACATGTTATGTATATTATCATTCCATTAGAGGTTGTTCTTGATATTCTTGGATGGTGGGAAATCATGGTATCATTATATCAAGATATGGAGCGTGTACAGTGTGTGATGATGAAGATGGTGGTCCATCATAAAAGGTAGGGGCTTAATAAATTTTTTGATAGACCTAAAAATTTATGCTTTGTGGATATTGCACAAATCTATCTAAAATAAATTCTATTATGATACATATTATATTATTGATAGACATCCCTATAGCGTGACACAATAAATGACTCCCTAAGGATAAAAAGTAAAATGTAAACATCTATATGGAAAGTTCTTGTTCTTTTCTAAATTCCTCATCATCCTACTAGTATAGATCTAATATTTTTATGGCTAGTAATCTGGGTGGCTTGGTGAGAACTTGATCACTCAGTATATGATTGTTATGCACACATTCACCTATATTATATTAATGGGAAACACATTTTATACATGTTCATTTCTGTTAAGGATGAATCAGTGGTGTCTTAATTAGTTTTATTACCCAAACCATATATGGTAATGTCTATTCAGAAATAGTCATCATGTATAGGGATACATGAAAGGGAAATGGGAATGTGATTGATTTTTTAGTTGAGGATCAAGGATTTAAGAGTGGTAACATGACATAGTCTATTGGATACAAAAAATCTAATTTTATTTTCTATCAATCTATATAGATGGGTTTTGTTTTCCACAAAATGAGCCTAATTTAAAAATTCAGATATCTTGTATTAAATATTATATTAATTTCATTCCACATTGTTTATACGAGTGGATTTTTATCATATTATTGTTATTAATTCTATAACATTATACTTATTGTATAGTCACCCCAATGAAAGAATTTATAACATTGGTGCTAATAGGTAACCTATTGAACATGGGGAGTCACAAATGAGGTCATTTAACACTCCAACATGGTCCTATTTGTTCGAGTTGATGAATTAATAAATGGTTTCTAAGCATGGTTTTATATTTTTATTGGACTAACCTTGGATATGGTATAAATGATATATCTATATGGGATTCCAAAAGGGGTGTTTCCATGTGCATGTAAAGCTCAAGTCTAAAAAATAATATAGTTACAATTGATGGGATTTGTGTAACTGATTCCATGATGTTTTGGTAATGTTTGTGTACAATGATTAGTAAAGTAGGAGAACATGGTATATATATACCTATTTTTTCCTTTATACTAATTATATAATTTACTGACTTGATTTTTTGTGTATATTATAGAAATAAATAATCTCTGTTGCATGATATTTCAATTTTTCATGATATTATTATAGATGTGTTTTAATTTCTTAAATGAACCTTATATTTTTTTGGTTTTTACAGACATTATTGTGAATAGTGTTTAGGGATGGATACTTTGGTTAGTTATTGGAGCATTGTACTATGGAAAATGTGAACAATCATTGGACACCAATGATATGATACCTCAGACAGATGAGTGTTTATCCAAAATCATCGAAATATTTCCATTTGTTTAATAGAAGTTGTAATATCATAAAATATTGGTAGGACCACCATCTAATATGGGTAAGGGTTCTCTAACTAGTGAAGTTGTAAAAATATTTAATTTCCAATTGTGCATGAGTGTTTTTAGAGTATTATCCCTCACTTACTCATGTATAATAAAAGTAGGACCACTCCAATCGGAAGTCCATCTAATTATTATTTCCATGGGTAGAGGTGATTTGTGGATCATGGTCAACTATGAAAGATAGATATGTCTCCATGATCACATAACTTTGAAAAACTGGTGAACCATATGTTGAGAATGAATGGATAGAAATTATTGATGGTGTCTTTAGCCTCATTTCGACACCTGATGACCTACCAATGAGTTCTGAATCTTTTATGTTGTAGGGAACTACTGGGAAATGGTGGATTATATTTAACTAGGTTTGGAGATGTAGAGGTCTAAATTGGAATACATTGGAGGATGATTTCATTGAAGAGTTTTTTGCGATTACTCAGAATCTTGATTACTCTGATGGGTTTTATAGAGATAAATAGAGAATGAATATGGATTTAAATTACTCAAAACTATTCATAGGGGTGCATCATAGCTTCATTTGTATCAATATTATTTCATATGATGTTATATTTAAGAGAAATCATCATGTGTTTTTAATAGAATTTGTAGACATACTTTGGGATGAAGTAAGAATAAGGATGTGGTATTGCTCCCAGTTAGTGAATGTATTCAAAGGAAGAAGAACACATTGCTACCACCATTTTTAAAAAGGAGGTATGTTGGGAATCAATTATGATAATTTCATACATTGTCATATGTTATTTCCATAATGTCAGATAAATTGATGATCTCACAAAATGGTGGGACATATCTTGCATAATTAACCTATATCATTGATGTTATATAGGGTTTAATTAAATATGTAATCCTAAAACAAGGGATCCATGTTGGTTCCATAGCATCTTTCTCCAGTGTAATTGACTATCAATGGTCTGATATATTTGGTGAAAGTTCATGGAGATAAGGTATTTCATATTTACATAGTGGAATTGGCTCCATAAGATGGACCTAATGGAAATCTAATTTTATAGATATTTATTTTATCACGTCAAATTTATCTATCAACTTTTTATACCATTTATTTCTATTCCATCATATATGGACTTGATTTTAATCGATATAATTTTTGATAAACTATATCTAAGTTGATAAAGGCTGAACACTAGCATTTGGTATATTACTATAGGGTATTCCTTATCTTATATGTAAGTGAGAGGATTTCAAAATGAATATTTTTGATTGGGTTACCCAAGACATGTAGAATTTATGATGTTTTCTAAGTGACTGTTGATAGGTATATGATTGTTTATTTTTTCTTAGAAATCAATGATGGTCACTTATTAGTAGAACTATTTCATCAATATGCCTATTAGATAATACAATCTATTGCTTTTCCCTTAAGAATCATATCGAATAGGGAAACCCATTTTAGATTCTAGGTCTTGAAGGGATTCTATAAAGCCTTAGAGACTCTGTTAAGATAGAGTACAATGTACCATCCCCATACTGATATATAATATATGTATAAAATTCACATATTAGTGGACATTATTCAGGAATATTCCCCCCATCATTATAGGATAATAAGATGATCACATATCATTGTATGAGTTCAAAAGGAACAACAGTTTATAGGAATTAATTCTGAAGGATCCTTATAAGAATCTTTATGGGTGTAAATATAGTTAACTACTCTATTGGAACGAGGCTTTTGAAATCGTAGTCATAGGGTCGAGAGTGGTATAGGATACCTCAAAGATAGTTCAACTGATCTATAAATCATGTTCACCACATCGAGTGAGAAGAATTTATAGAACAACTAAATGATCATACCATTAGAGTTTTATATAGGTGATGAGGACTTTTTTAGTGTAATGCCTTATATAGGTGTTGGAATTGAAAAATTCATCCTTTTTGGAAGAGTTTCCAAAAACCATAATCAATGACAATTTTTAATTTTTTTTCAAAATCAATTTGACTCATAAAGGATTCAAAATGGAATCAATGATCATATGTTACCATCATTCGATGTTTTACATCTAAAAAAAGAGGTTATATGTGATTCTAGATAAAAGTAAAATAAATTCCGAAATAAAACATTAATGAAGATCGTAATCCATTATGCGACGTATCATTGAAAAAATAAAACATTCGCAAAGAAGATAATCTATCCTGGATTATATCTTTCAATTAAAATTAACCCTATAAATACCACACAATACACCATTTATAGGGAGAGGCACTAGGCTATGAAGTCAAACTCTCATTTAGTGAAACATGAAAGTGTATCATGAATTCAACAAAATAATTTCCTTATATTACTAAGCATTATTGAATTCCCAATGATGACCACTTCAATGTATGCGTCTATGGCTGAAGAACATTCTAGAAAAATACATTCATGAAGAATGGTGTTCACATAATTGATCTGTGCTTTCTGAAACCTGAATTTTTACAAGACACCCAAGTATCATAAATTTATGATATCTATTTCTAATTTTATCACTATTTTCACCAAATATAGTTTTGAAAGATTTAGTCATCATAAAATACATTAATTATTAGAAAAAAATTAATAGGAATCGTACCATTTCAAAAACTTGTCCATACTATGGGGCATGGGCCCATGCACCACAATGAGGATCATTATCAGCTTGTTGTCTCGAGCCTACAACCGAGTCCCTTTATTTCAATCACTGATCCCCAAGAAAAATGGATAGTTGTGTAGTTATATTTTCTGACTAGGTCTGATAAATTCAATGTTTCACCATATACAACCCCACCATACATAATAAATATTTCCATGAGTCGATATACTCTTCTTATCTCCCTAAAATTCCTTGAGTTTTTTAAATACTCATCATCAATTCATTTCACCAATAGTAGAGGTACTCTTCTTCATTTACTTGAATACATATAATGGAAACCCTCCTCAATAAATTCCACCAGTCCCACCATTTGACATTTATTCCTTGTTAAACAAAAAGGTTCTACTTAGCGTATGTCCCATACTATCTATTTCTAGGAATATTTTGAATACAAGAGCTCACATCATGAAGTTGGACTATATATTAAAGTATTTAATGAAAATATGGTGACTCTGGTGAAAATAATGAAATTCATTAGGTGTAATGAATAGTATTCAACATGTAATGGAAATGAGAAATTCCTCATTGTCAAAAAGGGGATCCGCTATAGATTTATGAAACAATTCAATCCCATGACCCATCAGTAGGGTGAGATTACCTTATAAACCAAAATAAGGATGGATGAATGGTTATATTAATGCATAATACCCACACACAATTCCCTAGATTCATAAAGATAAGCTATTTAGCTTAACACCCTCAACACCTGATTTTAATCTTTGGCATACTATGCTATGATTATAATATGCCTTGACTGATGAACCCATGACTCCTTAAGTGAAAAACATGGTATGCCTTGCATATGATGGACCATGATGTATGAAGGTGATTATCTACACCGTGTAGTGAATCACACTTGTATAATCCTAATTCTATCTTCACTATGCCTTAGCAACACCTGATAAACATACTTCTATAAGCCGAACACTTAAAAATGATACCTATTTATAGAAACCAGGACCATAACATGGGTTATCTATATACATACCATAAAATCTCCTTAGAAACATCATAATATTAACACATGTAATCCTCACACGTACAATCATTTATATTTTGTATTACCCATTCTACCCAATCGTGTAAGACCAACTAATACATTAAATGGTACATATAAATTTCTATGAAACATAATTTTATAATCCCAATGGAAGAATTCATTTCTCATTTTTATTATCCATATATCATACCTACATATACCCATGTGTACCATCACTAATTCTTTACAGAAGTTTGAAAAACCCTATTTTAGGCCATATACATACCATTATCGATCCTCATCATCGTTTGTGAGACACACTCTAGTAATTCCCACATATAAAACTACTGGTAAAAAAAACCTCATGGTATCCACTCATTATGTTGTTGGTGTGGGTATGTTTGTTGACAAATCCATATGACAGAAAATGAGAATGGTTGGTGTTTTCTGAAGATTGGTTTTTGAGGTGGCATAGTTTCCCATTTTTGGCCTAATTTTGGGGCTTCAAAATAAAAAACTTTATGTTATAAAAGGAAGTATTTCTTAATATGTGTGAACACTATGAGGAATTTAGAATTAAATAGTAAAAGGATAATAATCACATACCATAATTCATGGACAATGATCCACATTCTGGGAACTGTACACAGAGCTGCAAAAATGATATGCCGAAGTGGTTCGTGAAACCCGAAATGGTTCACGAAGGATAGTGACGTGATACACTAATGGGATTAAATTGATAGAGGATATCGTCCACGTAGTATCAAAGTTGGTACCTGGAGCCTATAGGAAAATGGATCACAGAATGCTAGATTGAAGAATTAGTAAATCTTGATTGAGGAGATTAAGAAGATATAATTTCCTATAAAATAATGGATAATGCTACCGATTACTATAGAGATTAATCATCATTAAAAAGAATCTTTTTTTCTGAGAATTCATGTATGTACGAAATTTGTTCATGGTGAAGGTGTTTTGGGGATTCATAACTTGCAAATGAAGTATGTTACGTGGGGGAGGAAGTCTGGTACGTAGAAGGAGTTGACTCGGTACGCTGTGGAGGAATCTACAGTACGTGAGAGGGAGAGTTTGGCAAGTGGAATGTGGAGGGGGAGATCTGATTTGTGGAAGCGGAGGAAGTCCACAAACAACAAACAATTCATAGACAAGATGGATCTCATAGAGGTGGTTTGTGGAATCCGTACGTGGTAGCAGTACATGATCGCAAATGGGAGGTAGTCTCTAGACCAAGGGATGTTTGTGGAAGTGGAGGATGTATGCAAAGAAGGTGTCCTTCATACCTAACCTAGAACTCAGTATGTAAGAGAGGTGAATGGTTCATGATTTTCAAAATTAATTTTGTGAGAGCTTCAAATCAATTTAAAAAATTGTTTTCCAGTAGCCAGAAGTACCAGGGAAGGTGGAATTCATCTACAGGTGAAAATGTAAATTCAACATAGCATCAACCTAAGGTTAAGGATGTAGTAAATCATGCTAATTAAGGGACATGCATGTCTATAAATTGTGTTTGAACTAAAATTCCATACACCATTAGTGGATTCAATTCCAAGAGCAGTGAGGAAAGGAAGAGGAAGACATTGAACCGTTCCATTAGCAGTGATCCAGAGAAATAGGTCGAGGGAGTGACCATTGGTAATGTAGTGAGTAGACCCTAAACCTTGTAAAGGCAGTGATCCTAGGAATAAAAGATCTATCATGAACGTTGTACTCCTTATCGGTTGTGAGCATTAGGGAATTTTGTACATTGGCACATATTCATTGTATGATCCTTGAACATACCCTAGTGAGGGTGTACCAAGTAAAAATAACTATAACCTATGCATAATTTCAAATTAGTATGTATATTTCCATGGGAGTAAAAGTGAATAGAGTTTTGTCAAATAGTGAAACAAGATCCAAAATGGAGAAAGTTTTAATCTACTATACCCGGATTCCCCCCCCCCTCATGGTATTCGACATAGTGGACCTAATATTTTGTAACAGAGAAAAAGTTAGAAAGAAGGTAGTTCTCTCTCAAAATAATAAATGAATGTGGTCAATCATAAATGAATTTCGATGTTAGATGGAAATAATTTTCAACTATGAAATAATTGAATGTTGCACTACTTCATATCAGTTGGGATGGATGTATTCACAATAGCTATGCATGGAATATTACCTGACATTAATAGTGTCTCATTATCGGAATATGAAAGAAGGAAATTTGATGATGATTCTAAAGGGATCAGTACATTAGGTGGAGCCCTATCAAATTAAATTTACATGAATGTGATGTCCTCTAAAACATCACATGTAATGTGGTAATAATAGATAATCATTTATGAGGATGAAACAAAAGTATGAGAAGGAAAGTTGTAGGTTTTATGAAACATGTATGAGTATCTCAGAATAAATCCCAATGATATTGTTGATTCATTTTTAGATAGGACAAATATTATTGTAGAAGACATGCAGGTATTAGAGAAGTCATTTAAGATGTGAATTTCGGGAAACGAATAATGGTGGGACAACCACCGCAGTTCAATACGAACGATTTGGTGTTGGAAGACAATGACCCACAAGAGAAGTCATAGATAACATGCACAATACCCTTTTAGCATATGAAATGTAAAATGAGATAACAATGCCATAGAAAATCGTCAATCAATGGAAGTGGTGTTCCAGTTCGTGAAGAATCTCTCCATTGTTGATAGTCCGGAGGAAGAAAATATGGATTATGTCATGTCATTTCTATCATATAATCCGCATTGAAGTAATGTAATGAAAAAAGGTATACTTCCATTTGCATGATTTGGTTGTTGAATAATTGGGCATTTTCCCTCAAAAAATCTCTGAATATTGATGATGAAAATGATGAAAGTGATGAAATTCCCCAAAAAGGTATGCATAAAATGAGAAAGGGAGGAGAAGTACTAGGAGAAGTTTATTCAAAAAGAAGAATCTTTTTTCAAGAGAGTATGAATGTTTAGAAGAATATGAGGAAGAATAGATGGAGGACTACATGGATCATAATGTATAAGATTTGGTGGTAGTTATTATAAATTATTTTTGAAAAGGAGAAAGTGACAATGATTGAGGATATATTGAAGGAAGATTTGGTCTTCAAGGTGTATTAGAAGACTCCCTTGAATAATTGGAAATTTTTAGATACAAACTGATGAAAGATAACAAATTTTTTCATGATTCCAAACTCATTATGCAAAATTAGGAAGAAGTGAACTCTGAGATGAATGAAGAAATTGAAAATATGATATTATTAATGCCAGAAAACATTGAAAATGTGGATGAGTACAAACTAAAAAATGAATAATAAAAAATATTAATTGATAGTTTGACTATAACTAGAAAATATCAAATCAATCGTATTGATAATCTAGACGATGAGGTCATTAGAATGAAATAAACAATTTAAGATTACGAGAGACTGTTAACTCTTAGTTTGACATCAAGAAAGAAGATCATACATGAAATAGATTAGATGATATTTGAGCGGAATGGTCTATCAGAACTATTGAGGATTGATCTATAATAGGATGCAGTTTTGGTTCACGTCAGACCACAAGAAACCACTCCATCACTAAAGACTTATTTGGGTACAAACCAGAATCAGAATATTTAGTAAACCCAATGCACAACTAATGGTTCATCATTACCACATAGGAATATACCTCACAAAAGAATTTATTGTTGTGTTAATATGGGACAATCTCAAAATTTATGTTACATATAAATGATATACCAAAAAAACAAGACCAACAGAGGTGGTCTTATAGAGTTCAAAATTATAGGTCATCATTTGATGGTAATTGTTTCAGGTGTAATGTAATGATACATATTGAATGATATTTCACATCAACAATGCAGAGGAATGTGCTATGGAAAACTGAATTTGTTCCTAAGAAGCTTCCAAATGTTTCTTCTACTAATATAAAAATTTAAAATCAATTTTCAGCTCTACTTGTTTAAGATGTCCAATCATATATTGAGGATGATCAATATTTTCATTCCATGATGGTTATAAATTCAATTTCATGGGTGAAGAAGAAAAGGTTCAAGCATGACGTGGTTGCAAAAATTGTGTTCAAGTCATTAGATCACAAATGTATATAGATAATTGGCATTGGATGCACATCCCGTATGATGGGAAACAATAATATAGTTACCCGAATCAGGTATTATGATGATGGTATTGTATGAATTGATAAGGATGAAGGATTGAAAATTATTGGTTTAGGATAAGCCATGTTTGGAGGAAAAGAATGAGACAAGCATATGTTTTGTTTTTTAGGGGCTTATTCACATATGGTTAGTTTTAGTCAATTGTGTGATTCAAGGCATTCCATTAGTTTTTCAAATAAATTATGTATAATCAAGGAAAAGAATGGAATTTTTGTGTTTCATGGAAACTGTGTGAAAGAGAATATCTAACTCATTGGTGGTGAAGAAGATGTGTTCTTTATGTCCAAGTATGAAGAAAACAAGTTATGGAATAAGAGTCTTGGGAACATTATCCAAGGATCTTGGATGATCTGTTAAAAATGATACAACTTGAAATTACCCTAAATTATAACATGATCGTACTCATATATGTGATTCCTGCCAACTTGGGAAGATCATTAGAAATATTTAAAAGAAATTGGAGAAAACATCAACAATAATTCTTGATCTAGTTAATATTGATGTGTGCGTGAAAAATTTCCTAAGGGATATTGATGGAATGATATATTATGTTCTATTCATTGATGAGTAAAACATAATAGAATGGGTTTAAATAATCACCCACAAATATGAAGTGTTCAGTTGCATCACCAGATATCGACAGGAATGTGAAATGTTTCTTGGTCATAAAATCCAAATGATTGGAAAATATAATGGAACAATGATCTCAAATAGCCAAGTGAAATATTATCTCAAAAAACATAGGATAAGGAATCAAGTTTAAGTAGTATGGTCTCCACGAAGAATAATGTAGTTGTGAGGAGAAATTGGATGGTTAACATCATGGTAAGAAACATTCACATTAAGAAAGACCTTCTTGAAATGTTTTGGAAAGAAGTAATGATGACAATGTATAAAAGTAAAATCGGGCTTCACTTTTTGCAAAATAGAAGAAGACTCCATACGAGTTATGGTATGGAAAGAATCCCTCTTAAATTAATTTTGAATATTTGGAAGTAAATGTATCATTATCACTAATTAGAAAAATAGAAATTTTGAATCCTTTGGGGATGAATGGATATATCATGGAATGTTATAGAAAAGCTAAGCATACAAATGCCTTAATAATTGGCTGGTAAAGATAGATGAAAGTCATTATGGGACTATAGAATAAAATGAACAGAATCATTAGAAAATAAATGATTGGACTGAGGAGGATAGTGGTGAATATATGTGAAAATCAAAAGATAACCCAACTCTATATATTGATTCATAAGAAGACCTAGCTGATAAGAATAATTAATGTCTTCCTACAATCTAGAAATAAGTGTTGAAATTGATTGGAAGAACATAATTGGTGATCTATCAACACTAGTGTAGAAAATATTTATGATGTCTCTACAATAAGAATCATAATTATCACAAGAAGAGATTTAAATATTTGATGAAGGTGATGGATATGAGAATTGGGTTTTGGTAATCAATGAAGAGCAAGACCAAATTGAAAAGAATCAAATGAGGGAAATTGTTTCATGACCAGAACATAAAAATTTCAATAGGACAAAATGGGGCTTTTACATCAATATTAATGAATATGGTGATGTGATTTGAAACAAAGCATGAATTGAGTGCAAAAATTACTCTTTGATAGAGGGTATTGATGATGATGAGACATTTGTACCCATTGCAAGGCTAGAGACAATTAGAATATTCCTCGATATAGCCATGAAATGAAAATTAAATTTTTTCCTGATGGATTTCATGTTATCAATTCTAAATGGGGTTCTTGAAGAAGAAGTATACATTGTGATAATAGATAGTTTTCTCATCCATGAAGATGAGAACAGTGTCTATCGTCTAAATAAGGATTTATATGGTATTAAGTGAGAACCAAGAGCATGGAATTCCTATATTGATAAGTTTCTAAACAACCTTAGTTTCTAGCGTAGTGGAGCTGATTAAAATCTATACATCAAAAAAGTTAAAAGTAAAAGGATGATAGTGTTGGTCTAAGTCAATGAAATAATCATTGGTGGATCAGGTGAAGCACAATTCATACATTTTTCTTAATCCATGAACAGTGAGTTCGAAATGTGGATGATTGGTGTGCTGACATTTTTCATTTCCTTATAGGCGACATAAGGATAAAATTGCACTTTTATTTGTCGATCTAACTATTCCATCCAGTTTTTGAGAAGATTGGAAAAGGATAATTCCAAATTGGTGAAGTCTCTGGTTGGTACCAAGATGAAACTATCACTGGATGATGAATGCAAGGTAGTTAATATCGCAGAATATAGGAAAATAATTGGATGTATGTTGTAACTAAAACAACAAGGAATGATATTGTATTTTTCACATGTCTAGTCGTTAGGTATCAATGTAATCCCAAAGAGAGACAAATAATTTTGGTAAGAAAATTCTTCAGTATATCAAGGGAATAATGTCTTTCAACCTAATATATAATGACAAATCTCAGCAAGAGTTATTAGGATATACAGTTGTGGATTGGGTTTCTTCAGTAGATAATAGGAAGTCAACATCAGGAGGTTCCTTTTATCACGGATGGTTGTGTATTTCTTTCTTAATCAAGATACAAGATTTCATTTCATTGATAACTACAGAAGCTACATAAATTATGGACACTGAATATTTCACACTACAATTATAGATAAAGCAACAGTTTGATGATATGGGAATTGAAGTGAAATCACCGATTAGAATCCATTGGGATAATTCATGTGCTATAAATAATAGAAAAAATACATTCCACCACTCATGGATGAATAAAATGGAAATAAAATATCATTTTATGAAGGAGAAGGTGGAGAAAGGGCTTGTGATATTGGAATATGTTCCAAAAGAACCAAAAGTAGAAAATAATATAACAATGGCCTTATGCAAGGAAGTGTTCGAAATGCATCAAATGGATATGGGAGTCTAGTCGGCTTCCCTCACTTTAAAAATAGTAGATGTGGGTCCCCCTCTCCACAAGTTATGTTGTTTATTTCCCTAAAGTGTTGATATGTGTTCTTTACCCTATTTCATGAAACCATTGAGTTCCCATTGGGTTCGTTGACATAGGGGGGAAACTTTGACTATTTTGGGGCGACGAAAATAAACATGGAGAAGATGCTAAGTGGATCAGTGAGATAGGGGGAGTTGAAGCTGAGATGAAGCTTTTTTAAAGGGTTGTATGATAGGGGTCATTAAATGTGACGATGGTAGAAGTGTTCGATCAATGACTAGATATCACAACGGCTGATGTTTTGATGAAAGAAGTTCATTGGAATCATCATATTAGTATTGTATCAAAAATTGGTGATTAGCAATGTAGTTGTTCATTGATGAAATTTTCATTATACTGTTATTTCTAATGCCGAGAAAGGCTCATTTGGTCTTAGATTATGTGTAGAGTAAATCTTTTATCTATATCTTAATCACTTGAAGTGAATGGTGGATGAAGTTTGAAATATCTTCAACTACATAAAAAAATATAGAGAATTGTTTTAAGAAGTGTTTTCAAGAAACCCAAAGGGATAGATTTTTATTTAAAAACTCCTCAATGAATACTCTAGGAATGTTTTGGGTGAGGTTTTGTTTGTTGAAAAATCCATATGACTGTAAATGAAAATGGTTGGTGTTTTCCAAAGACAGGTTTTTGAGGTGGTGTAGTTTCCCAGTGGTTCATAAATTATGGGGCTTCAAAATAGGAAGTGTGATGTTAGAAAAGGATGGATTTATTTATATGAGTTAACTCTATGAATAATGTTAATGAAAATAGGAAAAGGATGAGACCCATGTACCATAATTCATGGACCGCATACCTTGTTCTAGGAATGGTACACGAAGCATCAGAAATGGTACGCCGAAGCTGTTTGTGGAACCGAAGATGGTTCACAAGGGAATGTTATGTGGTACACAGATGGGCTGAAGACGATAGAGGATATCAACAATGTAAGAGAAAAGGCGGTACACAAATCGGGTAGTAGAATGGTTCGCAGATGGCTTGTGGTTTGCGGTGGTAGAAGGATCGGTAAATAGTGAAGGATGGATTAAAGAATCAATAAATATTGATTTAGCAGATCATGTGGATATCTTTGTCTATATAATAATTGATAACCCTACCAATTAATATGGATATTAAACATGATTATAATGTATATATTCCTTTAGGAATTCAGAAATATCTGAGATTGGTTCATGATGATGGTGTTTGCATGGATTCCTAACCTGCAATGTCTAGTATGCGGAGAAGGATGTTTGGAAAGCAGTCATAGTTGACTTCGTATGCGGAGGAGGAATTTCCAGTACGTGATAGGGAGTGCTACGTAAGTGGTACAAGGAGGGGGATCGGTACACAGATGCAAAGTTTCTCCATGAATATACAACAGTTAACAGAAAAGAGGGATTTCATAGAGTTGGTTCGAAGAATCGATATGCAGTAGCGGTACACGATCGCATAGGCTTAAGCAGTTTGCAGATGAAGGGCAGTTCACAATAGTTCTGGCGGTACACGAAGAATGTGTCTCATGTACCTAACTCAGTACTCAGTACGCTAGATAGTCGAATGGTTCACAACTTTCACAAGGAAGCTTGTGAGAGCTTCAAATCAGTTTTCAAAAGTATTTTACGGTACCCAACAATACCTGGGATGGTGGAATTCATCTACGGGTGAAAAAAGAAAATTCAACAGAGAAAATACCTATATTGGAGTATGTAGGAAATCATGCAAATGGTGAGACGAACATGTCTGTAAACTGTGTTTGACCTACTAGTCCATAAACAATGAGTGGATCCCATTCCAAGAGAAGTGAGATAAATAAGAGGAAGGTGGTGATCCATTCCACCGGCTGTGAGACAAAGAAATGGGCATCGGGAGTTACCCATGGGAATGTAGTGAGTAGACTCTAAACCATGTATATGTAGTGGGCAATGGCACATGATATCTATTCTGAACATTGTACTCATTATTGGTCATGATCCTTTGTGAATTTGGTACATCGACACATAGATGTTGAATTCCACTTGGACATTTCCCAATAATGGGGAATCAAGTAAAAATCGATGTGTCATGTGAAAATTTCATATTAGTCTATATATTTCCATAGGAGGAAGAGAGAATATAGTTTTTTCAATAAACAAAAGAAGATCAGAAAGGAAATTTTTTAATATACTATACCCAACTTCACCCCCGCCCCCTCTTAGGGTATTCAACCTAGTTGACCTAACAACAATTACCTCTCCCTGGCATCACCGAGTCAACATACTCATATATGATCTACTCATAACATTGATTATCCATAGTAGAACCCATGAATCAAATTAATATATTACCTAGACATAAATTTTCACTTCCTTAGCAGAATAAGGGAATATATATTTCTATTTCCCAAACAATCATCCAAGAAGTTTCAATTCAAATTGCATGGAACTAATGTACAGGTAATACGACATCAATCTTTACACCAGTGTCATCAAAACCAGATGTTAAACCATACCCTTACCCTATATAATGTTGATTAGATATCTCATGTGAAAGGATTGATATTTACTATTCACTATTAATTAATCCTCTATTTTAAATCACCAATACATCATTTGTTTCTGTTCCTTTCATGACATAAACCTCCTTACATCACAACATTAAACAACACAGATAAATCAAGTAACATGACCACTGTATTTCTAGTTAAACTATCATGGTTTTAATTCCTTACACTTAATAAGTTTCATAACAGTCCTCCCTAAGCCTCAATATTAGCATATAATACTTCAAAAAATTACCTTCCTCAAAAGAGGAAGAAGCACCTCACCTTATAAGAGGAAAAGAAATCATTTAAAAATCAAAATATATGGTCACCACTAGACATAATAGAATCTATATAAAATTAACATATATGCATCCTAGAAATTTATGAGCATACGGGGCGAAATTAATCTTGTGATCAATATATGCACAATGAGCTCATGAATGACATTTCATATTTGACACAAAATATTTAAATCTACCAAAATAATCTTCAAATTATTAAACCCTCCTATGGAATGAAAATGTATACATCATGTTATGATATTAACAAAACATAGTTGATGATTATAGGAAGAGTTATGTGATGGTTATAACTATCCTGGAATTATGTGAAATGTTTTCCTCACGTGACATATAAAAGAATATGATTCACCCTATTTGACATGTAACATATTCTTGAGGAAATGTGACATGGATATCTTACACTGCTCACATATGTTTCCATATAACGTACACTAGATTATAATGATATTACAACTAATTTTTATCATAACTAAGATTCCACAATCTTTTATGGAGTAAAAATTTCATCTATTCTAAACATAACAAAAATCTTTATCAACATCATATCAGAATTAACAACCACATCCCAGTTTATAGAAATGCAATTAACTGAAGCCCACTACAATATGGTTCAACAGAAAAAATAAATAAATGTATCTTAGATCTAATAGGGATACCCACACATGAAAATTAACTCCATGGAGGAATCCATTGAAGGATTATCATTCATACCATCATCATTTTCTCATCATGGATTTGATATCATTGATAATAGTGGAATATGTCTCATGCCTTTAGAAAACCAGAATACTAGGAAAAATGGATTGGAATAGTCTAGTCCAAGAAATAGACCACCCCAGAAGGTGATCTAGATTCCAAACTAGGTTGATACATCATAAGAAATTGGTCACCCAATTTTTATTAATCAATGGAAGCATGTTAGGCCTTATAATAGACTATTAATGATCATCAAGTTGATTGTGATAGTTGCATAACTTCTATATCTTAACTATCCAAAAAAGTTATTCATGGTGTGTTTAATGTGGAATAACCATAATGTTATTTTACTACTCTTATACATATCATAGGTTTTTAGGATGTTGATCTCAATCTAGATGGCTTATATTTGGAGTTCCCAATCTAGATTGTGGAACAAAGTAGAAAAGAAATTTATTGTACTATTGTACCAATTTCCTAGATTCAATAGAATCATAGACATATCTAAGAAGAGATTTGGGAGTGTGGGGGCAATGTTTAGTCTCATTGAAAAATATTGTTTTAGAAGTACCCTTCAATGTACTTCTGAAGGATGAGGTTTCATTAGAGGGGGGGGGGATTATAACATACTCATTTTATTTTAATGTATGATATATTTATATATTTTAAATATATCCTTTTCTATTAATTTTTAAACACTTATATATGTAATGATAATTCTAGGTATATGTGGATGTGGATTTGAAAATAAAAGGTTGATGTTTTAAAGAGGGATTTTATATAGTATTGGAAGAAAATAGTAATCAGCTTAGCAGTACAACCCAATAGATATCTAGTTGGGTTTGAGTGGGATTATAGAATATGTTTGAGCTAAAATTTCAAACATTTTCTAAGAATAAAGGCTAACTAGTGGTCAATAACTAGTAAGAAAGTGAGCCACAATGTATAGGTTGGCATCCCAGTCAATGGATTCATTAAATATATTTAACTGGTTATAATGGTACATTTTTTATAACTCCCTTATTATAAAAACACATCTCCATTAATACTATTTCAAATTATAATGCTCAGTGTTGGTATTTGAATAACCGTAATCAATATCCCCTAAATCAACTATCCCTTGACCAATATTGTGGTGTTTGACTAGTACGTTCTTCATAGAACTATTATATTTTATACTTCTTCATTTACTAATGTAAAATGATATATACTAGATTTTATTTTTATCTATGATCTGTTAATTAATCCTCCTTCTCTTCAAATATCAATGGATTATGTATTGGGTTAAAAAGGTGTCATATTTTTATTTAGATAAACTAATAACATGTATAAATTCATGAATAATCATCTTATAAAACAAATTGATAGAGGATTGGTTATGTAAATTTAATCCATTGATGATATATAGGTATATTAGTGGGTGTTTCTGTATTTCAATGATGTCTTATTGACATATGATTATTTTTTACTGGATGGTGAAATATTGTGGTATGCATATTTATAGCGATAATCATGGGATTTTATTCATCATGAATATCTATTATATTGATGAATTATTTATGGACTGGTGAATGTTTTCACTACCTAATTTTCTCTTAGAGAATCTTTAATTAATTTACACTTTGTTTTTGGATCGATGATAGATTTAGATAATTCACGTTCTTTCATTAGACATTCCCCAAAACTAAATCTGTTGGTTAAATTCTATTGGTACATGATTCTAGAATACTCTTCTTGACCATTAATTCTATTTAGTATCCCTTCTATTTTCATTTTTTGATAAATAATAATATATTTTAAACATACATAAGACATTGTTCTTTTTCAATTATTGTGTAATGTGTTAGTTCATCACTTCAATTAAGAAACATGGAGTTATTCTCTAACAAACATGAGTTAGTAAGTTCCATAAAATTTAAATAGCTTGTATACACATATTTACATGCAATAAATGTTTATTTTTGTATTTTTTATGAGTGAGTTTGATCACATGTGGGTTTCTCTGTGTGTTTGTGTGTAGCCTGCGAGACTCATTCCTGATTCATGATTCCATGTGTTTTTTAGTTTATCGTTTTACCATTCTTTGTGTTTATCAAAATTTATAAAATTTCTTATATTTTATTCTTATTATTATGGTCTATGGTATCTTATTATAAATTTCCTTACAATTTTTGTAACAATTCCATTGAATGTTGTTCATTGTATATTTATAGGTGGACCTTTATGCTAAAAATACCCCTAGAGGGGGAGTGCACAAGATGTACAATGATGATGATGGTAGACCCTCTGATTGGGTAGAGTAATGATATCCTCATGTCTTTTCCGAGAACATGATTCCTTATGAATACTATGTATACAATCGAGAACTTGATGTATTGTAAATACTAATTAAATATTCACTATATGTCCTTAAATCCACATTAGATACATGATTATTTAAGGATATTGAGTTAAATTTCTCAATACTTATGTTTAGTTCTTGTTCATTTCAGCAATAAAGATCATCAAAACAGTTTGGTGCTAAATTATATGTGGATAATTCTCATGGTGGTGTAAATAACACACAATTACTCATGATATTAATGTTATTCATTCATAAATATTTATTATTATCATAACATACACCAATTATACATGAGATCAATTTTTATGGAAACATTCAAAATTACATACTGGGTTTTATTACTCACACCATGTACATGTATTTCAAATTGCTTGAGGAATTCCTGTACAAGGATACATGAATCAAATATATTGCAATAACCTAGGAACATATAGATTATATTTTTTTCATTCATTAATTGAATAATAAAATTTATTATTAATTTATAATGAAATAAGAGTTATTTATATAAATTAATAAATCTTCAATAATGGAATAGTTACCTAAAGATTGGAATAATAATCTAATAATTAGGAACAATAATGTGGATATTATAACAATAACACCACCAATGAAAGTAAAAAACTATTATTTATCCTTTAAATTAAAATAATATATATATTTCACGGTTTTTGTAAATAAATGTCTTAAAATGATAAATTATGTGTTAGTATTTTTGTAAAATGTAAATGTTTATTTAAAACATAAAACAATATTTTAAAATATTTTCTTTTCATAAAATTGATTCATAAATTTGTATTTATATATATAATAATTATAATTTAATTTTATAATACTATAATTAAATTATCTCAATGTTATAAAATCAATTATAATATTATAATCATTATATTTTTAAAAAATGATGATTTCAACTAAAAATATATTTCCCATATTTAGAAAAGTATGTCATTTTTTTATTCTACATGTTGAAAAATTATTACGGAGCATGTTTGGGATTTTTATAAAATACATGAATTTCTGTGAATAGTGAAATATAGTAATATAAATTATTTAAAATTATAAGAAAAATACATTAGTTTTTGAGACATGAAGGATGAAATATAAAATTATATCAAACTCATATGAGATATTTACGACACTTAGTCACAATAACAAAAAATATTGATATTGTTGATTAAAAAATGATTAAAATAATCTAAAACACCCCTCTACTCTCCTTATATATATAACCCTCGCCCCACTTATCATAAAAAATTAAAATCCTTGTGGATTTTATAAATTCGGCAACACCGTGATGTTTTTATGAAATATTTTCATTAAATAATTTTTATTCTTACGTAGTATTCATTGCACAGAATCATGAGTTTAAATGAACCACGAGATTTCCTTATTATAAAATTACCATTATAGTATACCTATTAGGTTATAAAAAATAATTATAACTAACTTATCAAAATGAATTATGAATTCATTCACGATTATTTATTTGTGAGAAATATTAATCAATTTGATATTTTAATTTTCAAGTGAATTACATTTTGTAAAGAAATTAATGAGATATATGTGTTATATACTTAATTAAATATATTTTATATTCATTCAATGGATATTTTAGTAATTGGGTTTGATTAATACCCTATTTTATGTATAGGAATCTATTTTGAAAGGTTATTTTCATACATATGAATAGTGAAATAATTTAAAATTTTGATTTTAGAACATTAATAATTTCAATATGAAAAAATAAAATTGTTATTTTGAAGAGGTTATAATAATTTACTTTGGATAAATTTCTTATATTTTTCTGATAACATTCATGTTTTGATGAATAGTAAAAATACGCCAAATTTTAATTAAAAACAACTTTTTTCATCAAGATAATTTATTTTGTAAAATTATATTATTGTATTATTTAAATGTATAAATTGAATATATTTTTATGATTTAATATAATTTATGTCATTAGCATTAATTTTAAATTTAATTCATAGGTAAAAAATATTCAATCTTTTGAAATGTGTAGACTTTTAAAACATGTTTTTTCATGTCAACAATGGGAATAATTTTAAATTAATTACTGCAACATCTATGTTGTGAATTTTGAAAAATAGATTCCATATTTTGAATCAGAATTTTCAAATAGTGTGAATAAGTAACTTTTATTTTTGGACATTATAAATGGTAACATCAATCATTTTTTATTTTCCATGGTTAAAGGGTGAATATGGTAAATAAAGGTAAAATATATTAATTTTCTAGTATAATACTATGAAAAAGCTTGTCCAAATCATATTGGATGAGATATTTCTGACCACGGGAATCCTAGGGTCTATTTTTGGTCCTCGTGGATTCACTTGGATGTGAAATTGGCATTTTATAAAAATTAATTTAATGTAATGATAAATATATCAAAAACACATATCTTTTACTCGATACATTTTAATATAAGGATGTATAACTAATATCCTTGTCCAAAAATTGAATTAGAAAGCTAAAATGTTTTTATACATCATTATATTTTGTTTATCATTTTTTTAAATTAGACAAATATAATTATTTAGGACACAATTTGGATATAGTGATTACCTCATTAATGAAATATCAAAATAAAAAAAATATAAAATATTAATAAAAAAATTTATTTTGATATCATGAACTAATTTTGTAGATGATATTAACATATTATAATTTTTTTAATTCATTATTATCATTTTAATGCGGTTATTATAAATTATAAAAAAAATATTAAGCATGGATAGTGTCTAAAATTGACATAATTCATAACCTAAAACATAAAATAGTTTATTAAATGATATGAAATTCTAAAAAATATATGATATTTTCCAATGGTTAATATAAGTAAAAATATTTCATATATAACATTTTTTGGTTCATTTAACATGATATGGTAATTACTCTGACACACAAGATGTAAATAATATTATATCATGGTAAAATTTAAAAGTGTAATATAAGGGTTAAAACAGAGAGACAAGGATACAAAAATATTAAAAACATGTACCAAAATTATTTATTTTGTGTAGTCAAACGAAAATCATATTTTATTCAAATTAAATATGTTTTGGAGCATTTTTAGTCTCAATTAAAATTATAATAAATTAATATTTTGATAGTTTCCTGAAGTCCCCTTTCCTCTCTTATAAAAGGGAACCTCCTCCCTCTCATCTTGACTCCATTTTGAGCCTCCGAGATCCAACAAAACCTACCCATTAATATTTAAAACATTAATAGTAACATTCTAGGGGTTATGGTATTCTCAAAAGGCCAACTCTAGTTTGGTAAGTATAAATTTAAAGGAGGCACATCAAGGAAGAGGTAATCTATTCTACAGATTCATTCAAATTTATTTCTTCTTATTCTTCATTCTCTTCAGTTGTTTAATTTTAAAGTAACAACATTAGTATCATTTATATAAGTATATGTTATTATGATAATAAAACCAACATATTTCAACTTCTATCCATCCTATAAAAAATGTAATCACTGCATGTCCATACATATGATTACCGTCTCTACGCTGTGGTGTAATATGTTTTTCACCAACTCCATACATGGTTCGGTATAATGGTGTAAATATAAACTACATATAATTATTATAACATGATACTAATTTTTAGATATTAATATCCATCAACATCAATACCATTCTACAATTATGGAAACAATATCATCGTTTGTGCGTATATGGGGATTACCGTCTCAATGGTGCGATTTGATTCTTTCTACATAATATTCATTAAACGTTTATTATATAAAATGAATGAATAAATATGATATATATTATACTATTAACATGATATAAATTATAAAACTATAACCTAAACATAGGAATAAAGAACTCATCCGAATAAACATACATAAGAACATAAAACAATTAATACCCGAATAAAGAGTAACAATTAATTGTTACTAACAAAAGGATGAATATATGATCATAATTGTTATTTTAAAAATTATTATTATTCTCAAATAAATCTATAAAATTATTTAAATCATTATAAATGAGGTTTGTATATATATGAATCATATCAGATCTAAGGTAAGGGATAACTTTTCCATTCTCATTTTATCCAAGATTTTTTATTCGTAAGTATATACTAGGGACATATTTATCATCCATGAACATGCATTCTAAAAACATATACAAATAAAATGAGTAACATTAGTATATGTATTTTTAATGAATTTTTATCCATTTTTACTTTTACTAAACGGTATTGAAGGAATACTTCTTTTGATTACCATTTGAGGTAAATTTTAATTTTTTCTCCAAATGTACATGGACAATGTTTTTTTATCTTATATGACATGAATGGGTTTTTACATATTCATAATTCCTTATTTCAATGAAGCTTGCTCTCAAAATCTACAATTTTATTTTCAGCTCAATTATTTTCTTTTGAAATTGCACAACATTTTGACAAAAGAAAGAATTTTTTGATGAAGAAATGATATTTTCCTAAGAAATAAATATCCGATATTTTATCAAATAAATATTCTATATAAGATTACGTTGGATTATGTTTCAATCCCTATTATTACTATTATTTGATTGTGTTTATGTTGGAATTTTATTTATGAAATCTATTTGATTTATATTTATTATATTGAATGATGTTTAAGAAAACCATTTGATTTCATGGGTTATGGCATGGTGAATGTTTCAATGTTTTTGTGGAACATGTATGAATGGTTTCATTATGAGATTGGTGGGACCTATATCTCCCTCTAATTCCTTGGGAAAATATTAATATCTCAAGATATAGATATAAACGGAATGAAGTGTTAATCGGATTCACATATACAGGGCTAGAATGCGGAGATAACTCAGTTCAATAATTGACATTGTCCACTATGATGGTCTTAGAAAAGTGTCTTGACTAATAATAAATTATTTTTTATGTTTATTTTTTAATGCCAAAAATATTTAGTTCGTAAATTATGACTATTGGGATTACATTGCCCTTTTATTATTTATCTAATGAAATGATATTGTGATATTTCTTATGAATGATAAGATTTTCAAATGATATAATATTTTTTAGAAGATATGAATTTTATTTCATTTGTCTACCCTTAATGAGAATTTTATATCACCCATTTATATGTTTCTTTTCCCTAGGACATGAATTAGGGTGTTAAGTAGGATATGGATAAAAATATTCTAGATATGATGAAACAAATGATAGATAATGTAGATGAATTATGAACCAATAGTTTATGTATTCTAGTTTCAATCAAAACTATACCTATATGATCCTATGATGGTTTTATTATATGTTGTAATAAATATAATTCAATTCTGAAGTGATATCAATGTATGTCATTCTTTAGTCACTACAGTAGGTATCTAAGAAAGAGTATAGTATACCTTGGAAACTAGTATGAGAAAGAATCAAGGACATGTCTATGTATTAGATAAAATTCTTGTGTTTTAGGAATGACCATGTATAACCTAGGATAAAAAAAGTGTCCTGAATTGAAATTATATTATTTATATCTGGTTTTCCATTTTTGATTAGTGTTTCTCACAGTATGCATCTTGGTTTTAGTTAATGGCAAGAACACAAAGGAACTACGTTAATGATGGATGTGATTGACAATGCAATGAACTTCCCCATGAGAAATCAAATGTTATGAGCGATTAAATGAAAAATCTTATATCCATGACCACACAACATTATAATGCTATGAATATTTTTGAACATCCAAATGAACAAAGAATGTAGAAATTTTATTTTAATCCTTTATGAGGTAGTGTCCACCATTATTAAGAGGGTCACCTAATCTATTAGAGGCTGAACAATGGATCAGTACCACTAAAAACATAATTTCAGTTCTACAATGTTATAAACATGATAAAGTCATCTTAGTGGTATATCATTTGAATTGTAAAGATTACTAATGTTGTAATCTTATCGAGAATACATGGCAAAGAGAAAAAATTTAGTCCATGTAATGGGATGAGTTCAAGAACTTATTTTTCAAAAATTATGTTTCTAGTATTCATTGAAAAATGATGGAGAAAGATTTCCATGAACTTAATAAAAAGGATGATGAATCTCTTGGTACCTCTATAGGAAATATTACAAGACTTGCAAGGTACACTTCTGGAATTATTATCAAACCTGAGCATAATATTGAGCGATTCTTTAGTGGCATAAAACCAAGTATCTTAATGGAATTATCTATAAGGGATTTCAATTTCTACGAGGAATTGTTTTGATGTAATATCATTGTTGTGATGGATATTGGAGTAACCCATCAGTCATATGGTTTTGATAAGAAGAGAAAATTTTAATTCAATGGAAATTCTAAAGACCACACTGAAAAGAAGATATATTTTCTTTTTTTATCTATGTGTGGAAAGAAACATGGAGGGAATTTTTATAAAGGGACTAGTAAATGTTATAATTCTATAAAATAAGTTCAATATGAAAATGAATTTTGAAGTGATGGGAAAAAGATGTTTAATGATGCGAACAAAGAAAAGGATAGACAGAATGAACCTCATACAATTCAATGTTACATTTGCAAGGAAATGCAGAATTATGCCAATCAATTCCTTAATCAAAGGGTTATTCATTATGACCTACTTAAACAAACTCTTAAGGGAAAATAAAATGGAATGTCACATTCAATTACTATCGGCGACATGGATTATGATAATGAAGTGGTGAAAGGTACACATACCATCCTGTTTAATGTAGAAATTTTTTTATTTGATTCTTCTTCAACCAACGTTTTTAT
The DNA here is from genome assembly GCA_963277665.1 of Viscum album. Taxonomy (NCBI): domain Eukaryota; kingdom Viridiplantae; phylum Streptophyta; class Magnoliopsida; order Santalales; family Viscaceae; genus Viscum; species Viscum album. Next base: position 1,432,837,959 of record OY728162.1, read on the forward strand.
TTATAATCAATTATATAAGGGTATCACCCTATTACCTCAAAAATTATATGTTGAGTTAGAAATGAAAACACTTAATGGTACAACAGTCTCATCAATATTTTACAATTCACCCACAATTGAATTTTTGGGGAATGTACTTCCTAAATATCTTGTGATACTTCATATATTGTAGTTTGATGTGATACCTGTAATAGATTGACTTTCTATATATGGAGATAATATCAATATCAATAGAAGTGAAGTTAGATTTCATATTTCAAATAAATATATGATCCTCTATCAATGTAAGGATGAATAAAACCTTCCTGTATAAATTTCTTCAATATTATAGTTCTTGATTCCAAATAATGAAGGTTATCTATATCATCTGGTTAGAGAAAAATCATTATTATGAATACTCCCATTGTATGGGAGTTTTATGATATCTATAGAGAGGAATTTCTAGGTCTTCCACCCAATTGCGATGCTGAGTTTTAAATAGAACTCATTCTGGGTACTATGCCTATTTCACATGCACCTTATTAAATCGCCATAATTGAGTTGCATGAATTGAAGAAAAAACTCCAAGATAATGTTGATAAGGGATTCATATGCCTAGTGTGTCACATTGGGGAGCACCTATTCTATTTGTTAAGAAGAAAGATGGATCAATGAGACACTGCATTGATCATCGAGAACATAAAAAGATCACTATAACGATGAAATATCCTCTCCCATGAATAAATTAATTATTTGAACAAATACACTGAGCTCAATACTTTTCCAATATTGATATTCATTCATAGAATGATCAATTAATTGTTAAAAAGTTGGATGTACCAAAGATAAAATTGTGTAAAATGTTTGTAAACTATAAATTTGTAGTGATGCCTTTTGGTCTTACAAATTACCATGCTAACATCATGGATCGAATGAATAGATTATTTAGATAATATCTTGATCAATTTTTGGTTTCCATTATTGGTGATATTTTTGTCTATTCAAATAACAGGTAATAACATGATAATCACTTGAAAATCATTTTGAATACCCATGGAAAGAGAAGCTTTATGAAAAATTTACCATTTGTGAATTTTGGATTAAACAACTTTCATTTTTTGGTCACATTTTCTCCAAAGAGCATATATTTGTGGATCTAGTAAAATAGACTTTATTGGAAGATGGTCGAGACCAATAATAATAACTAAGATATGAGGATTTCATTGTTTGGATGGATATTATTGATGTTTTGAGATAAAAATTTTCATGATTATATAATCTACTAATAATGTTGGCTCGGTATAGAGTTAAGTTTGTTTGTATGGAGTAATGTGAAGAGAATTTCAATGCGCTAAAAAGATGGTTATACAGTGCACCTCTACTCATACTAACATGTAGTGGAGAATGGTTTGCGATCTACTTGACGCATCCAACAAGAGGTTTTTGTGTATTAACATGAAAAATTATATGGTGATTGGTTATTCATTATAACCGTTGAAAATACATGAGCATAATCACCTAACACTTGATTTAGAGTTAGCTGTGCCAGTCATTTAATTAATAATATTGAGGGATTATCTTTATGGTGAAATGAGTGATATTTAAAATTATTATAAATGATTCAAATATATATTCACACAAAATAAGCTACACATGAGCCAAATAAGATGGTTGGAGTTAGGAAAAGATTACTAATACACACTACATTACCACCATAGGAAATGGAATAAGGGGGCAGATGCATTGAGTTGAAAATACCATGCTATCTTATCAATGATGAGGACCACAAAAGAACCAATATTTATGGATTTACAAAAAATGAATCATGATATTTTAATAGAAGGGAGGAAATATTATATTTCTCATATTAATTTTTGAACAACATTACCAGTGAATATTAAATAGGCACAGAAGGATGATGTAGAGTTATAAAAGAAGGTAAAAAACGTTTTTGAAATCAACCTTGATTGTGATGAAACAATAAGGTTCAAGAACCAGTTTTGTGTTCCACCCATAACAAAATTAATAGAGGCATTGTATGAGGCTCAAAGTTCTTCAGTCTCTATTTACCATGGAAGAAATAATATATACAAAGACATGAATGTGTACATATGGTGGGATGGCCTGAAAAGAGAAGTCTCTAAATATGTAATTAGATTCTTGGTTTTTCAACAAGTTAGGGCTGGGAGAAAAAAGTATAAGGGGATGTTACAACCATTACCCATACCAGAATGGAAATGGGAAAACATCACAATGGGCTTTGTTGTAGGTGTTCCAAAAACATCCAAAGGAAATAATGCTATCTGGGTTATAGTTGACCATCTTACGATGACAACACACTTTATTTATATTAGAGAGAATTTATATCTTGATCATCATTCCTTGCTATATGTAATGAAATTTGTAATATTTAATGTAGTATCACATTCCATTATATCTAATTTAGATACTAGGGTTACATTGAAGATCTAATAAATCCTTCATCATGCTCTTGATATAGAGTTACGTTTCAAAAATTTGCATCTTCCTCAGACATATGGTTAGTCTAAGTTGAAAATTCAAACTACGTAAGACATGTTGATATAATTCACTATGTATTTCAAAGGTTGTTAGGATCACCACCTACCATCAGTGGAATTTTCATACAACAATAGCTTTCACTATTGTATTCAGATGTCTCATTATGAATCCCTCTATGAAAAGAAATGTATAACTCCAACGTACTGGGATGGAGTTGGTGAAAGAATTCTATTAAGACCTGATATTGTTGATGAAATGGTAGAAAATTTCATATGTATTTAAAAACATAAAAGATAAACTCAGAGTCGACAAAAAAGTTATGTTGTGAACCGAAGATAAGACAGAGTTTTAAGTGGGTGATAATATGTTTATATGAATAATTCTATCGAAGAGAGTATTGATGTTTTGAAAGAACGGAAAACTACGCCCTTGGTATATCTGTACATTTAATATACTAGATCATGTTGGGAAGGTAGCTTACCTATTGGAACATCCACAAATTATCTCTAATGTTCATGATGTGTTTCATCTATATCCCCTGGGAATGAACATACCTAATAATTCACATAAACTAAGCTTAGAAGTAGTACCTCTAGAGTAAGATCTTTCTAATGAAAAACAATCGATAGAGAATCTAGATCAAAATGAAAAATTTATACAAAACAAGAGCACTTGCTTGGTTAAAGAATTATGGAGGATAAACCAATTAGATAAAGCTATAAGTGAAATTGAGGATATGATGAGGGATATGTATCCTCATCTATTTATTTCTATGTGATGTATTTCGAGGAAGATATTTAGTTTAAGGGGGTAAAATGTAACACACAGATTTTTTAATAAAATATTTTCATTAAATAATTTTTGTTCTCTAATAGCTGGATTTTCATGTAGTAGTGATTATAAATAAACTAAAAGGTTCCGTTAAAATAAAATTACTATTATATCCTAGTCAATATAATTTCAGGAATAATTATAACAAAGTTATAAAAATTCAATTTGAATTCGTTAGATATTAATTATTTATGAAAAAAAATCATTTAGATATTTAAATTGTTGAGTGAAATGCATTTGTAAGTGAAATTAATGTTATACATGTGTTATATACATAATAAATTATTTTTTATATTCATACAACTGATATTTTAGTCATAGGGTATGAATAAAAATTAATTTTATGTATAAGCACCTAATTTTTGAAGGTTAAATTTACACCTTTGAATGTAGAATCCATTTTAAATTACGATTTTTGATCATTAATAATTTTTATATGACACCATAAATAGTTTATTTGGAATTGAGATATAATAAATTACTTTTGGATAAATTTGAAATAGTTTTCTAATAACATTCATGTTTTGATAAATAGTGAAAATACCATAAATTTTATTTAAAAACATCATTTTCATCAGCATAATTTATATAGTAAAATTATAATATTGAAAGGTTTTAAAGTACAAATGTAATATATTTTTACCATTTATTTTAATTTATGTCATTATTATTAATTGTAAATTGAATTCATAGGTAAAAACATTTCAATCTTTTTCAATGTTTTATCTTTTAAAACATGTTTTATCATTTAAAAAACTAGGAATAATTTTAAATTAATTACTAAAACATATAAGTTATGAATTTGGAAAAATGGATTCCATATTTGGAATTTGAAGGTCCAAAATGTGTGAATAGGTTCATTTTATTTTTGGCCATTATGAATAGTAACATAAGTAATTCTTTTAATTACCTTGGATAATGGATAAATCTAATCAATAAGGGTAAAAATAATATTTAAATAATACAACAATTCCCTTAAATATGTCATAATCATATTTGATGAGATATGTCCAACCATAGGCTTCCTCGTGTCTATTTTGGGACTCTTTAGGATTCACTTGGATGTGAAAATTACTTTTTATAAGAATTAATTTAAATTAAATATAATTATAACCTAAACACATATCTTATGAAAAATTGATTTTAATACATATTTATATAAATTATATCCATTTATATAACAAATAATTAGAATGAAAAAAATATTTCCTACATCATGGTATTTTATTTATAATTTTTATACATTACATATGTATATTTAATTGTGACACAATTATGATGTAGTGATTACCTTATTAATTAACGATTCAAATAAATGAATTTATAAATATTAAAAAAAATGTAATTTTGTTATTTTGATGTCTTCCATAAATTTTTGACATGATTTTGACATATTAGATTTGTTTTAATGCCTTAGTATTGAAAGCAAAAGGTTGTAATGAATTTTCAAAAAATCGAATATGAATAGTGTCAAAAATTAACATAATTCATAACTAAAAAAATTAAATAGTTTATTAAATGACATTAAATGTCACCAAATATATGATTCTAAAAAATAGTTAATATAAATCCCAATATGTTATTGTTTCGTTCTGATTTTCGGCCACGAAACGCCCAACGGCTCCATATCCAATGATTGATGGGCCTGCTTTCCAAAGGCAGGCGTTCGCCGGATGGTCTGACCAGCGCCTCTTAAGAACTCACATTGGTCAAGAGGATGGGAAGTCGGGCTCATCACACCCTTCTTGGGGTGAATTATTTCATGTTCCAAGACTCTCTTTTAGAATTAATATGTATTCATATGTTCATGAATCTTTGGTTTATACCCAAACATAGTATCCATGGATTTAACCTTGGTGGGAAACGGTCAATTGGACGTAGGGGTTTGGAATCATTTATGCTCTAGGATTACCATCCCTCATTGGATTAATGACCCCAAAGGGTTGGAACTTGCTTGGGGCGACACTAGGGGACGCACAGTAAACCGATATGGAGATGATCGGATCGACTGGTTGTTGGGCTTGAACCTCAGGGAGGCTTCCTATTTACCCTACATAGGAGGCAGGGATCAAAGTCCACATAGTTCATATATATAGTTTAACATCATGTTGGACGAGGGTGGAACTCGATGTGGAGAAATGGCCGAGTGGTGGGCTTGAACCTCATTGAGGCTTCCTACGTACCATGCTTTGGCATGGATCAAAGTCCACGTAGTTCTCTTTGTCTTGGGGATTACACTCGGAGGAGGCCCAGAATGATGGATTGGGGCATAAACTCTAAGGAGGTCCACGGTAGGATGTAATGGTCGATGAGTACTCTAAGGCCACATGAGTCATGCTCGGTGTGATAAACAAGAGGCAGCCGGGACCAGAGGATCATGTCGTGAAAGGTGCGTCTGTGAGAAGCGGAGTTGGGATTACGCATGGAGCGGCCCATGATTATGAATTTGGGCTTACACTATGAGGAGACCCATAAGGTTGGGGATTACTCCAAGATGGACGCCCGAGGTGACAAAGCCCAGCGGGAGAGGGAAAGGGGGTGCTCTTGTGCCCATCTTCTCTCTTTCAGTGCATGAGGTCTTCTTTCTGATGGATATTTTACCATCGTTGAGGAACCCTCAACAAGTGGAGGGGCAGAAATGGGATTCCGATCTCAAACTCTACATTACCGTGGGAATGTGAACCCATGAATGCTTTGGGAATCTTCTCATGGTTCGGGGAAACCCCTTTTTCCCTGTTTACCATGGGTATGTGAACTCAAAATGGTGCGCTGATGCACCTAAAAGTCACACCACGCGGATCTGGTGGCTTTGGGGGATTTCTCGGCTCAGGCCAATGAATAGGCCAATGACGGAGTCGCGGAGAACTTGGATGGATCGAAAGGATATTACCTGGCTCTGGAAATGAGAACACCGAAGTATTTGGTGAGCCCCCGAGAGGTCTGGGTGGTGGCGCCCTTCACGCGGGGAAGTACCACATGGTTGGAGAAGCCGTCCGCGAACCAGGGTGGTCCACAGACTGATTGGCATCCCACGAACCAGAGTGGTTTGTGACATTGGGTTCAATCTGCAAACCAGGGAGGTTCGCGGAGGGTTCCAGGCGGGCAGCAGTGACCAAGGGTGGCGCCGATCGGAGGCTCGTCGGTCGGTGATTTTCCCGCGTAGGAGAGTGCTATGCGGTACGACGGATGGGAAAAGAGGCATAAATTCCATGGTATGTGGGGAAGTCATCCGCGGATGGATTATGGTTCACGATTCTCCCTTTTCGTTATTTTTAGGTTCACGGTTCACCAAATTATTATGTGTTTTCAAATTCCTTGTTAATTTATATTCCTACTGTGGTTCACAGATGGGAATTTCTCTGTTTTCAAAATTCGAAGGATTCCTTCGACCGATCTCCTTCCGAATCTCCAATCCCTCTGAATCCATTTCAAGTTCTTCGATCCTCTTTTTTCCTTTTCCCCCTTGGTCTCCATTTATAGAGTGGGGAAAATATGTATTTGTGGCCATACAACACCTTTTGCGGAGTCCCATAACTAAATACCTAGTTCACAGCCGACTTGGTCAATCCACGATTCGTGGTGGGTATTGAATGCTCCCCCCCCCCCTCCACGAGGTGAACTCAGGGAGTGATCCGCGGCTACGAATGGTTCGACTTCTATTCCATGAATGATAGAAGGTGTGGATTGAACCGGTTGCCACGGTCTGCGGTTGGGGCGGTTCGTGATGGTGAACCAGACTGGCGCCCATCTTGCCTCGCGACCGCGGAGGCTCTCTACCTCCATTTCAAGAAGGACAATGGTTTGTGGAGGGGTGTGCCTCGCGGGGCCTGGCCACTCTACGCTTCCATGGGACCGGTTCACAGACTGTTCCTTTTATTCTATCTTCTTTGATTATATTCCCCAATTCATAGGGGGCTTGGGTATATTCTCCTTTGCAGATTTTTTAGGACCCTACAAATGCCCCCCATCGGAATGGGGTCCGATCGGAATGAAGAGGAGGCCATTCCGATGCAAAGTGGTCCTGAAACTGAGATGGTTTGCGGTAGAAAGGTTGACCCGGTAGGGGATCATGCCTATAAAAATGGGGAGTACTTCACTTTTCCTTTATCGAATTCCTCACCAAACCAGATCTCCTTCGCCTCTGCATATTTTCTCCTTCACGAAGTGCCTTGTCCGCGAACCGGTAGTGACCTCCGCGAACCATTCCTTCTTCACGGTCACCTATATCCACAGAACAACATCTCAACCATGAACCATTACTCTTAACTAATTTAAAAGTAAGTGATGAAGGGCTGTAGTGGAACTTGATTCGCAGTTTCGATGCTTAGAGTACTAAAAATCTCTCAAACTTTAAAAAGTATTTGAGTCTTCTGAATAAACTCAAGATTGAAATTCTGTAGAGTGACTTGGTTCGCGGTTTCTTGGCCAACTCTCCACGGGCCAGGGATTCGTGGACCGATTTTGCGAAGGGATGGTTCATGGGATGATGTCATCACAAACAATCCTCCATTTCCTCCTTGCGGATTTCGATTATGAAGGCCCCTTTAACCATATATCCAGTTATTTTCTTGTCCAGATCTTTATTCCGGACTAACCGATTGTTGGATCCTACTGTGCAGGGAGAAAATATGCCCCCCCTCATTATGTGCCGATGCCTACTGCAGAGTCGCTCCCAACTGGCTCAAAGAGATATTCAACTATGACTCATAGAGCATAGGGTGTCAAAGAAGACCTCAATCGGTCCATCATTCCTGATGATGGTGCATTGAAGAACCTGATCTCTTCAGAGCTTCTGAGTTATCCATTATCCAATTGGCTCCTACTCTACGACTTCAATCTTCAGGATGATGCCCCTATCCACCCTACATTCTCATTTCTCCCTTCTCCTTTCCAGGAAGGGCCTTCAAAATGCATTCAGGAAAACCTCAGCCAATCCGGGGAGATAATATCCAATTTTTTTTTTCAAAAATGCATATATTCTGAGGGCCCTGTCTGGACCCAAAGCGATCAGCGCACTCAAGAAATTTCTCAGAAAGATGTCCTTAAGGACTACCCTTCTATTATCAACCTTTCTCGAAGGTATCCTAATGTAGGGTGGGTCCCCATGTGGGATCTTCGGTCCGACAGGCTCTTCTCAAACGATTGGGCCTGGGCTTTTAGGGTCTATCATTATTGTCGGGAGTCTCCCGATTCACAGGAGGCAGTCAATCTATACCCCACAGTGCGGGCTCCCCAATTTTCTATTTACCCACCATCTTTGATCATGTCCGACCTGTTCAGCCGCTGGTGTTCATGTACTAATACTTTCCATCTTGACCATAGCGAAGTCAACATTAGTCTATGGGACATCTACCAGATAGGAGGACTGCCAATTGTTGGCGAGATGTATGAATTTTTTCCCACTCTCGGCGCATGGGACGACATTGAACATGTGCCTTTATTGGCGAAGGAGCTGTGGGAAACGGCGGAGCAGTCACTGGGTCAGGCCTTGTGTGCCCGCTCGCTTATTCCTTATAGCACTTGGATATGGTTATTTCTGAACACTATTGTTCCTCTGCCGAAGATCAAGCGCCCCAGGACACACCCTTCTCAGCAATCACGAACGTCCCCATGTTCATACTGGGCGGTTCTGGAGGCGGGAGACAACCTTTAATGGGGTTATGAGGTGTGCCCTTGTGTGCCGCCTACGCTTTGGTTGGCTGGTCTGGTTGCTATGTTTTTGAGCAGCTGGCTATTTTCTTCCCGGTATGTTAACCCAGGTGTTTGGGCCTGCACTTTGATAATGGCAGCTGAGTTAGCAGAGGGCCACCAAGTGAATTTAGTCGTTCCCACTTTGGCCCATATCTATGTGCTACTGAGCCACATGTAGGTGGGCGGTTCACCATACCATCTAAGCAGGCCATTTACAATTTTGTATGTCTAGGTGGAGGATCATTGTCACTGTTATGAGTATCGTCACAACATAGCCATCCTGCTTCCTACCTTTCGGCCTACCCTATTAAATTTTTCCAGAGTTCACTTGAAGCCCCTCAACTCTGGTGAAGTTCTCGAGCTCCTGAGCGACTTCTCCCAGTTCATCTTCACTCCCTACCCTGCCCCTTCTAGCTTCTTAGTCGACAACCGTAGAGGGAGCCAGGATGAGCACTCTTACATGATATCACTATGGGATAGGTTTCTGTTCGCACAGATCGACGAGGTTTCTCTATGCGAGTTGTATGTCCTGTATCGTTTTTCTCGTCATTTTGGGTGCATGAAAGTCCAAGATTCCCTTCCCCCACCTCGGGCTCGAGGACTGCACCCGGCCATACTTCATCAGTGGTGGCTGCTGCAGACGCAGGAGGGATCTGACGCAAATATTCCCCTTCCTGATACGGGGGAGGTTGCAGGCCTTTCTATGGAGTATGCAAAAACATGGGTAAAATACTATCCTGATGGGATCCTATGGAAGGATATCTGGAAAGTTCCCAAATCAGGGGGTATAGTGGCTACTATATCCACCACACCTTCCTCGTCAGTCTTAAGGGAGGGACGACTAATGGCTCGTCGATCAAAGCGACTCAGAGAACTTTCCTCTCCCAACCCTGTGGTGGCTGCAGTTCATACAAATTCATCCCTATTGTGCCTGGATGGGGACAACCCTGTGGTGTTGGTTCCCATGGATACCATCCTGGAGGTCCCTCCAGTCGATACCGAGATTAGCAACTTGGTCCCCAAGCCTGATCCGTGGTTAGAGGCTCTAGACATTCCAGCTTTAGAGTCAACTTCTAGTGAGCACACATCCACGCGGGCCACCATGCCAGGCATTGTTCTCGTGTTGCCCAGTGAGGATACCAAAAATCCTCATACCATGGCGGACCATCGGGCAATGCACAGGTGGGCCTGGCCCAAAATCTATGAAATCATCACTGAAACCCCTTTAGCCGAAATGGAATTTCAAACTGAAGCTCTTCGTCACCTCTTCTTGGGTTTGGGGTCAGGTGGATTTGACTTTCGACAGTTCCATTCTCTTTCTTTCCATGTTGTCATGGCCCGTGAGGAAGTTGTCACTAATGAATGAAAGCTTGATCACTTTGATACTACTCATTGTGGGTCCCGAACCTTGGAGGAAGCCACAACCAAGCTCCATCAACTGATAGCGCGGGAGGCGGTCTCTCGATATCAGGTGGCCATCCTATCCTCTGATTTGCATGAATGCGAAGAAAGGGCCACGAAGATGAGGGATCATATATCATCTATGACTGGTTGTCTTAATGCTACTAGAAAAGGGATCAACAATCTCTAAACCTCAGTGGAGCATATCCGCCCAGGGGCTAAGGTTGAAACCAGAGAGAAGGTAGTGTTGGAACAATCCCGTAATGACCTTCACCGCACAGTCGCTGATCTGGTGGGGAAAGTGAGTCAGGATCCTTTATAATTATCAGCGCCACTTTTTTATCCCCTGTTTTACTTACTCCTCTGTCACCATTTATTTTTGCATGAAGGAGATACCCTAGCTTTTGGATGTCCTCCCTTTTTTGGTTCGAATGAAACACAGTTTCTGTCAATCACGTGTTGCTGTGGAATTTAATTGTTACATAGAACAATTGTTGTGAAACTAACAATTCAATTAATCAGAACTAATCATAGCTCTATAAATAAAGCTCTAATTTTTGCCCGGACCATGGGATCCAGCGAGTGTAGTCTGACTATTGCTAGGGTTTTGTAGAAAAAAACCCACAAACTATTTGTATTTTTCTCTTAATGCATTAATTTTTCTTGGGCCCATTTAGTGTGGATCCAGCGGGTATAACCTGGATTTTTCATAGGTTTCCCTTTTCGGGTTTTTGGCCTAACAGGCTTTGTGACTCTTTCTTTTGCGAGCGGTTTAAAGTCCTGCCGTTAAGACTATCACTACTGATGTTTTAGGTCGACCATCTTTGTCCAAATATGGTTGGGCGAGGGCCCCAATGGGGTTCAACTGATTAAAATAAGTCTCAATACTCTTTCGAAACACGTGGGGGAAATCATGTTTCGGATGACATGAAAGTCATTTCTCAAGGCATGGGATCCACATCGGCGTGCAGAGGTAGGAAGAGAATTGACTTATGAATTCTTGCATGTGGTAGACGGGCCATGGGCGATCAATATGTAGAGCTACAGAGGGCATGGTATGCATAGTCTTGCATAGGTGTCCTTAAGTCATAGACTTATCCATTTTTAATGGCCAGGGGACTTCGTGGAAGTGAGGCTTATGGAAACCACCATGTGTGGCATAGAAAATTAATGTGACGTATGAAAGGGTTTTGAGGTTATCTGTACTAATCAAGTGCATGGTCCGAAGACCAATTCCCTACGCATTTAGTTAGCGTAAGGGATGGATGAGGCTTGGTGAAGTTTGATTTCATTCACCTGGGGAATAATTTAAAATGGAACGACTTCTCATAGTTCGTAGTAATCTTGTCAAAGACGTTCCACCATATTCAGGCAGGGTTGTGAAAGAGGTTGGTAAACTGTGGCTTAGAGGGTTTCCGAATCCCGGGATCAAAATGGGGGCTCAAAGGCCAAGAGGAATATAGAGAGAAGCATTTCCTAAGGAAATCTTTCCTTTGGTAGACGGGCTAGGGGTGATCAATATGCAGAGCCGCTGAGGGCATGGTATGCATAATCATGCAAAAGTGTCCTTATGTCAAAAACTATCCTCTTTTGATAGCCGAGAAACTTCAGAAAAGTTGAGATATGGGGCCACCAGGGGTGGCTTATGAGAGTTGGACTTTTTTCTGAGTACATAGTATGGATTTTGATGATAGGGTGCCTGAATAAGGGGGAAATATATAGACTAAACCCCCTGAGAATGGGTGATGTAATTCTTTCTCACACCGGTGTGAGGTGGGAGTTCGTGCAGGTCTGACCCGTGCACTGATAGATGGAGAAAAGCCTCTTTTTCTCATTGATCCCATTACGAGTATGACCGTGTAGTTTATCTTCATGCAGTTGGGACATAATCTGTGCAGTTTAGCATCATGCGGCAAGGACGAAAAGTGTTTTTGAAGGATACTGTGTAGTTTACCGTCATTCAGTGAGGACAGGGGGGGGGTTTAAGGTTTCTGTACAGTTTACCGTCATGCAGCAACGACGGGGGGTATTTTTGCAAAGGATTCTCTTCATCAGAATGCAACTGGGATTGAATACCTCAACATGCTCCAGACGCGGGGGTGGTTTGATTGGTGTAAATCATGGTTCCAGGGATTCTAGTATTAGGAGAGATGATATGGAGGCTTTGAGGCCGATAGGAATACGGAACTTGGAAGAGTATCTCCTGTGGAAATCTTGCCTTTGGTAGATGGTCCAGGGGATATCAATATGCAGTGCTGCTGAGGGCATGGTATGCAAAGTCATACAATGGTGTCCACGGGTCGATGAATTTACACTTCTGATGGCCATTAATGGTTATGAGGATCCGCAATTATCCAGTCCACGAAGTCTATCATTTGGCAGGAGAATGTATTGACATGTCTGGGATATCCATCCTTGGTTTCATGTTGAGTTTTGAAGAGTCCCCTGCGCTGATATTTTCAGTTTTTTTTCTGCACGGGGGTGTGACTTCATTCCACACATTTTAATGTCATGTGGTAAGGACGAGGTACTCCTAGATTATCGATCATAGGGCTCGAACCATTGGGTGACTATTGCTGCAGTCACTCGGAGGATAACTGATTCAACATGTTCTAATATACTTGGAACAAGGTGGGGGATGAAGGTTATAAACTGAAACTTTGAACATTCTCAGATCAGGAGGTATGGTGTGGGGGATCTGAGGTCGGTAGGCGTACGGAGCTAGGAGGCATATCGCCTGATGAAATATTGCCTTTTATGGACGAGCCACGGGCTATCATTATGCAGAGCCACTGAGGGAATGGTATGGATAGTCGTATAAAGGTGTCCCTGGGTCGATAACTTTCCACTTTCGATGAGAATGAATGGTTATGAAAATCTGTGATTGCTCACAGTGCATAGTTCGGCATGTGGGGATAATGGTGTCCAGGTATACATGAAACATCTTCACTGTAATTATCCATTGAGTCAAAGTAGTCTAGTCCTGGCTTGATGTTTGTTGATGCAAGTTTCTACGTGAACCACTGACGGAAAAATAGGCTAGCCAGATAGGGATACCTAGCAACACCTGGATGTGAAAAGGGGAATGAACTTGTAAACCACATTGCCATAAACTTTTGGATTAGGAGGTATGGTATGGGGGCTCTGAGGTTGGTAAGTGTACAGTGCTAGGAAGAGTACTGCTCGAGGAAATCTTGCCTTTGGTAGACTAGCCAGGGGCTATCATTATGCAGAGCTGCTGAGGGCATGGCATGCATAGTAATGAAAAGGTGTCCATGGGTCGATGAATTTCCAGTTCCGATTGACATGAGTGGTTATGAAGATCCATAAGTTTCCAGGTCGTGGATTCTGGTGTATGGATGGGATGCATCCAAATGTGAAAAGAGTATCTCCATCTCGTATCGCCATGTGTTTTGGGTGGGTCAGGACAAAGTCCGTGCAGTTTAGCGTCATGCGGTGAGGATGATGTCCATGCAATTTAACATGATGCGGTGAGGACGAAGTCCATGCAGTTTAACGTCATGTAGTGAGGACGAAGTATACACCCCGTGAAGGTTTGTTCCTTTTATGGGGGAAGGGGTATTTTTAACATTATCGTCCATGTAGTTTAACATCGTGTGGTAAGGACACAAAAATACTCCCTGTGTAGTTCTAGCCCATACATGGGGAAAAGGGAACATTTTTAGATCTTTCTATCCGTGCAGTTTTATGTCATGCTGAAAGGATGAGAAGTAAACCCCAAGATGGTTTGGTTCATACATGGGGGGAAAGGGCATTTTTTTTATTCAGGGGGTTGGGCCAGGATGGGGAACCTTGGCATCATTACATATCCTGTGAGGGCAGGAATCAAGCCGCACGTAGTTCTTTAAAATAAGTACACCCTGTGCAGGGCCGGTACGGACACATGGGAAGGGGAATTGTTAAAACTTGTTATCCATGCAGTTTAACGTCATTCGGTGAGGACGGGGGATACACCTCGCGTAGGTATGGTCCATACATGGTGGGGAAGAAGGCATTTATTAGGGAGTGACTGGGCCAAGATAGGGGATCCTGGTGTCACTACGTATCCTGCGAGGACAGGAATCAAGTCGTACGTAGTTCTATAAAATCTGTATAGTTTAACGTCATGTGGTGAGGAAGAGGTCCATACAGTTTAACATCATCTGGTTAGGATGGGGGGTAATATTGGATTCCATGAAATTAAATCATCATGCTGTGAGGACGTGAATACACCACGTGCAAGTCTAGTACGTACATTGGGGAATGGGAATTTTTGTTTTTCCTTTTGAGGTGGCTGGGCCAGGGTGTGGAATTCTGGCATCACTACATATCTTGCGAGGGCAGGAATCAAGCCTCACGTAGTTCTCTGAAAGACGATACACCACGTTCAGGTCTAGTCCGTACATAGTGGAAGAGGGCATTTTTAAATCACATTGTCTGTGCAGTTTAACGTCATGCAGTGAGGATGAAATACTCTTATTTTAATGTCAAAGATTTTGGACCATTGGGTTCTTGGCAGTTTAACGTAATGCAGCTCAGACGAACTCCGTGCATTTTAACGTCATGTAGTAAAGACGTAGGTGACCCGACGTGAAAAAAAAGAAAAATAAGGGGGGTCTGTACAGTTTAACGTCGTGTGGTGAGGAAAAGTTCCGTGCAGTTTAACGTCATGCGGGGAGGACGAGTTCCATGCAGTTTAACGTCGTGCGGTGAGGATGAGTTCTGTGCAGTTTAACTTCGTGCGGTGAGGATGAGGAATACACCCCAAATAGTTCTGGTCCTTACACTGGGGGAGGGAACATTCTTGACTCTTATTATCCGTGCAGTTTAACGTCG
Organism: Viscum album; assembly: GCA_963277665.1. Classification (NCBI taxonomy): domain Eukaryota; kingdom Viridiplantae; phylum Streptophyta; class Magnoliopsida; order Santalales; family Viscaceae; genus Viscum; species Viscum album. The sequence continues at coordinate 1,432,853,217 of OY728162.1, forward strand.
TGTGGTAAGGAAATACTCCATCCAGTTTAACATCATGCGGTGAGGACGTGCTCCATGTATTTTAACGTCATGCGGTGAGGATGTCCTCCAAACAGATTAATGTCTTGTGTTGAGGACGTGGATACATTTCTATGTGAAATACTTCTACAGGAATCTTGTATTGGTAGGAGCTGTGGTGAATTTCCCGTCCATGGAGATCAGCGCATATGCTCCGTTGGAGTAGACCTTGTGTACAACGTATTATCCCTCCTATTTGGGCTCCAACATTGGCAGCTTCTTGCCGGGTATCATTGGGGTCTAGAGGACCAGCACTAATTCTCCTTCCATGAAATACTGGAGTCGGAACTTTTTGTTGAAGGCTCGTGCGATCTGATTCTGGTACACTTCCAGGTGGTGCATAGTGTGCAGCCACTTCCTGTCTAGACATTCCAATTCACCTAGCCAATTTTTTGACTGCTCATCATCAGATAACTGATCACAGATGGAAACACAGAGTGAGGGAAGTTGGATTTCAATGGGAAGAACCACCTCTATGTCGTACACCATTGAGTACGGGGTAGACTGAGTAGCGGTGCATATTGTGGTTCGATAAGCCCACAATGCATAGAGGATTTTATCCGGCCATGACATCTAGTCTTTGTCCACCATTTTTTGGAGGATGTTGGATAGGGTCTTTTTGAATGCTTTTATTTGTCCGTTTGCCACTGCATGGTAGTGGGATGAGTGGTTAGCCTTGATACCATACTCGTGGTATAACTTTTAAAACTTAGCAGAGCATAAATTGGTGTCGTTGACCATCATTATAGTATGAGAGACACCAAATCTGGTGATGATATTGGCCTTCACAAAGGTGACAATATTTCTTGCCCTGACTTCCTTGAGGGGTATGACTTCTGCCCATTTGGAAAAGAAGTCGGTTGTCGTGAGGACATACTTCAGTTGTTTGGACATGGCTGGAGGATATGGTCCCAAGATGTCTATCCCCCAGACAGCAAATGACCAGGAGTACTTAGCATGACAAAGTAACTCCGGGGGCTGGTATATGAAGTTGGCATGAATCTGGAATGAGTGGAATTTTGTAGTAAAATGCTCACAGTCTCGTGCCACTCTAGGCAAGTAGTACCCAAGCCTTTGAACTTGATGGGAAATCTTGGTCCTCGGTTGATGTGCTCCACATGCTCTTGCTTGTACTTCTATCATGACGGTGGCAGTTTCTTCTCCGTCAATTCATCTGAGGAGCACTCCATCGAGTCCTAGTTTGTAGAGGACCTCTTGCTGACCCATGCCTCCATATAAGAAAAAATTAATTTCCCTTCTCCATGTTTGCTCTCGTTCAGCCCTGTCTGATGGAAGCTCTCCCCGTTGAAGGTAGTTTGTGATGTGGATCATCCAGTCGGTGGAAGGAGTATATGGCTTGGGGACAGGACTGACTTCGTGGATTTATTCAATCTTAGCTTGAAAAAATGGCAACACAATTCGACGGTGAGAAATGTTGATGACAATATCATCCCAGTCTAGGTCGACTAGGGCTGTCGCCGCGTTGGATAATGCATCATCTTGAGCGTTCTGGGACCGGGGAATATAAGTCAATGTCGGTTCTATGGAGAACTCAGACATTATCCCACACACATGGTCAAACAGGGGGATCAGCTCCTCCTTTTTGATATCATAGTCACCATTGACTTGCATGATGACCAGCTTTGGGTCACCTTTTACCTTATGGTGTTGTACTTGTGCCTGGAGTGCGAGCTCCATGCCTGCAATGAGGGATTGATATTCCGCTTCAGTTTTTGTAAATCCCTCTGAAAGGATGAAGGAATACGGGAAAACTACCTTCTCTTGGGACACAAGTATTACCCCCAGGCCCACTTTGTTGAATATGGGATCCTCCATCCTCTTTCCGGTGGGGCTTCAGGACGCGCCGTCAAAGTACATTTCCCATGATAGGAGCTCTTCTTGAACCGAGAAGATATCTTCATCGGGTAGTTTAGTGTCTGGAGCAGTGGTCCTTGTTGAAGGGTTCTCTTCTAGAAATTCTTCTGATGCTTGGCCCATGATAGATTTTTGAGGCACGAACCGGATATCGAACTTTGGCAGGATGATCGGCCATCGGGATAGTCGTTCGGTTAGCATCGGGCGACTGAGGATGTCCTTGAACGGGTTACTCCATGAGATCAAATCGACCTCATGATGCAGCAAAATAATGTCACAACTTTTCAACCGCGAAGACCAAGGACAAACAGCTCTTCTGGATATTTGAGTATCGAGTCTCAGCATCAATCATGGTTCGACTGAGGTAATAGAGACTATTTTCACTGCCGGAATCATTATTTTGTGCGAGGAAGGATCCCAGTGATTGCTCTAGGGTCGTCACATATAGAATGAGAGGTCTTCCTTCAACCGAGGGCATGATCACGGGTGGGATAAAGAGGTACTTATTCAAGTTGTCGAACACCTCTTGGCAGTCGTCCGTCCATTGGTAGGTGACCCCCTTCTTCATCAACCTTGTGAAGGGAAAACATTTGCCTGCTAGATTGGATATGAACCCCCTAATATAGTCTAGGTGTCACTGGAATCCCCTCAGCTCTGTGAGATTTCGAGGAGGCGACAGGCTTAGGATATCCTTCGTCTTCATAGGGTCGACTTTGATTCCAATAGGGCATACGACATAGCCCAAGAATTTCCCTAAAGGTAACCCCAAAGGCGCATTTCAAGGGGTTCATCTTCAAGCTATGATATCAGAGCTTATTGAAGACAGTATAAATGTCCAACAAGTGATCCGAGCATTGTATGGACTTTAGCACTAGGTCTTCAACATAACATTCAACGAATTTCCCCAAGAACGTCTTAATGATCTGATGCATGGCACACTGATATGTGGTGCCAACATTATTGAGACCAAATGGCATGACCCTATAACAGAATACCCCTTGAGGGGACCTAAAGGTAGTGGCTTCTTTGTCTTCTTAGGGCAGCCTGATTTGATAATATACAAAATAGTCTTCCATGAAGGATAGAGCCTCATACCCAGTTGTTGCATCAATTAACAACTCGGTGATTAGAACCGGGAATTCATCTTTCGAACAATTCCGATTAAGGTCTCTGAAGTCAATGCAGACTTGGATTTTCCAATTCTTTTTCTTGACAGGGACGGCGTTAGCCAACCAAATGGGGTACTGGACCCCCCTAATGATGCCTAATTTAATGAGCTTATTTCCTTCAGCCTATATCTTGGCAGCATTTGAGGGGTGTGACCTTCTAGTGGCCAATTTGTAGCCCCGCTGGTCTTCTGGAAGACTCATGTGATTCATCACTACATCGGGATTGAGTCCTGGAATTTCCATGTAATTCCATGAGAAGACATCCAGGTGTTTCCTTAGGAAGGAGGTATATACCTCATGTTCTTCAGGGTACATGGATGGACTAATGAGACTGGGCCTCGGGTCTTCTTCGGTACCCTTTTTTATTTCCCTGATTTCATCCATAGTGGTGGAGATACCCTCTTGAAATGCGGGAGGTGAATCTCTAAGATCTTCCCCCTCTTCTTCTACCATGTCCTCATCTTCTTGATCTGACGAGGAGAGAGTTTCTGTTCTGATCCATCAAGGGTTTGAGGGAGAGGCATCGTGGGCATCCATTCTTGAGTATTTGTCCCCAAATTGAGGGTTGGTAGACATTCCTGCATTTTCGTGCTTGGCCATCATGGCTGAGGTCATGAGGTCATCCGAATGCGTATCCAGACTTGAACTCCTAATATCCATGTGGTTTATGGGAATGACATAATCTCTGCCAAGCTGACTGAGGGGGTCATCGGGGACCATTTCCAGGCCATTTGGAGCAGGGATCCAGTCGACATCGTCAACCAAAGGCTTATTCTTCTTTTGCTCATAGAACCCGACGTCGATGTAATGTGAATCAGAGAGCTCGAAAGGGTCCTTATCGGCATGCAACATCCCACTTTTTTCATTGACGCAGTACTTGATACACTGGTGGTATGATGATGTAACGAGCATGTGCTTAGGGAGCCATGGACTTCCTAGAAGGGCATGGAATGTTGTGCTCTTCCAAACCACCAGGAATTCCATGTAGGATACCAGGTCACCAAAATGGGTCTTTGGCTTAGTCTGTCCCATTGGTTTCTGCTCACTCTTGTCGTAACCCAACAAAGTTGTGGCTGAGGGAATTAGATCTTCCTCACTATAGCCCAACCTATGGATTGACCTTAGGGGAAGGTGGTTAACTCCAGAGCAATTGTCTATAAAAACTTTTTGGATCTCAACACCATTCAGTGTGCCGGATAGATATAGAGATCTTATGTGTCCTTGCATGATGGAATCTTCATCCTAATCGATGATGGAAATCACTGCATTGCATTCAGTCAGGCTAGTCTCCGTCCGGTAAATCTCGGCGGTAGCTACCTCGGCTTGAAACTTCTGGGGGATGATCAAAGCTTCGATAAGTGCCTCCCTATGGTCGGCTGACAAACTCTGGGCATCCAGGATGGACAACTTGGCTATTACCGATTCCAGCTGCTTAAGGATATCATTTTCCTGCTCTAGCAGCTAACGCTTCTCCATTGGCGGGAGTGTCTTGGTGGGTTCTTTGGGAGTTGGAGCATTTGACAAGGAGGGACCGACTGCGAGGATGGATGGTGATGGCATTCCGGCGTTTTGCGGACATGGCCTGCCCTGTCTGTTTGTGCGCACTAGGCGACCAGAAACTTGCTCCTCCTTTGGTGGGTATCGTAGAACAACAGTTCCAGAGTGGCCACTTATGGAAGTGGATGGGCATTCACTCTCCTGATGAGCCCGCTGAAGGGATCTCAAACGGGGTTTCGCACTATTGACAATCTGGGTCGGGGGCCAACCATAGGGTTGGTTTTGGCCACCACTGTGCCTCCCCTAGTATCCTCATCCTCTGCGGTTCCTCCTCCCGGCTCCTCGTGCCAGGAACATGGGTTCGTAGTCATACCATTCTTCAGGGAATGATTCCATGAGATGGATGGCGTTAATAGAACCGATGATTGGTTCTTCATCCTCTGACTGTTCAACCTGGTCGGTTTTTTCTGATGGTTCCGTTTGGTGGGTCGGCGCCTGTGGTGTCAAATTCGAGGGAATAAAGTCTTCCAGGGTCAGGACTAACTTTGGCCCCATTGCAGACTTCTGCTCTTGGGATTGTTTCCTCCTTTAATTCCGTATGGATGTCCATCTTGTGGAGGAATGTGAGGCCGATGTGGTTGGCTATGTGGATCCAGGTGCTGTTGGTGGCAACATCGGCTGCTGTTGTTGAGCTCGGAGTATGCCCTGGGCTCGGTTGATAGTCTTCTGAGTCATCCAGTTATCAAATTTCTGCCCCTTATTATTGGGGACTTTCTGCCACCCCTCCTCTTTGTTGGAGTCGGTGGTAGAGATACATGCCACATGTGCTAGGGGTGGTCCCATCTCGACTTGTCTAGAATCTACCATCCTCTGCAAGAGGTCTTTGAAGACGGAACATTCTCAGACACTTTTACCCAACATCCAATGGTAGGGGAAGTAATCTGGCTTGTCATCGCGACTGACTTCTTCAGGTCTCCACAACTCCAGGAGGTGAAGCAAGTTGCAGTTCATGGATGCAATGAAGTAGTTGGGGACTTGATCATCCTGGAATGAGTATGCTTTTTGTCTTCGTTCCTCAAAATGGTTCTGCTTCGGTCCTCTTTGATCGTCCTGTTTAGGCGGTGGTGGCTGGTATATGAAGGGGGCCCTTGACGATTTGGTGGAGGCCTGAGCGGTGGAGCGGGAATAAGGGCCGTCTTGAGTGTGACAGTAGACGCTTTAGCTCTAGGAGCTCTTTTCACAGGAGCCTGTTAGGCTATTCAGGTCTTTGAATTTGTCTGCTGCCGGGAGTCCTCAATTATCTGGGCAATGGCCGAGAGATGGCGGATGCCAGTGGTGCACGCCACTGGTATGAGCGGCCTTCGCAGCGCATCTCTAAGATTATCGATGTAGATTTATAGCATCTCATCTTGAGGCATTAGCCTATTCAGAGAATATGTCAGACCTTTCCATCTGGAGAAGAAATATGATACCCTCTCATTCTCCCTCTACTTGTAGTTCATGAGATAGATGACCTTTGTTTTCAACCACGTTGAGCTGAATTGGAACACGAACTACTGCTGGAGGTCCTCCCTACCCTTTATCGAATGGGCCGATAGACTAGTATAACAGAAGAAGGTAGATCCTTACATGGTCCGTACGAAGCATCTGAGTTTCACTACTTTTTTTTGTTCCCGAGTCCCCACATAGGGTCGCAATAGGATGCATAGTGCATCAAATGCTGCTCTGGATCGCCTGATCCATTGAATATGGGGAATATAGGTCTCCCAAAATTTGGTGGAGGTGGTGTGTTGATCACCCACTCTAGGTAGGGTTTCTTCTCCAACTGTATCTGAGTGCGTCAACCTTCCATCGCTTCCGATCGAGCTGTTAGTGCCTTGATGGTGTTGGTGAGTCCCTGATTTACATCCTGTTGGGCCCGGTCCTGTGCAGGCGTAACCCAAGGCATTGCCTAAGGATCCGGGTTGGCCGGCACCAAGAGTGCATATTCTGTTCAGGGAACCCTCGGAGGGTTCAGTCGTACTTGCTCAGGTTGCCACTTAAGTGGAGGGAAATCATGGTATTCATTATCCACGTTTAGGTAGCTGGACGGGCTAGGAGCCTCATTCGACGGGAGCCCTAGTCGTATTTTTTTCTGGATAAATCTTTATCCATTGAGGTTCTCTTGCTGGGATGCATGATGAGGCTCTTCATGGAGCACTCTTTCAATAAATATGTCCCTCTGGAGTAGCTCGGCGTTAAGTTATCTCAATTCTTTCATATCTTCTTCCTGTCGAGCAAACCTCTCTTCAAGCGTAAGTGGCTCGTTTTTATCAATGGAAGGGGATGGTTTTAGGGTAACCTTTCATTTATTCTTATCCTTGTTGGAAGCTACCTGGGTAGGTGGAAGGAGGTTATCTGAAGGTGCATCCATATTTAAAGTGGCCCTCTATTTCCGGGTGTGCACACGTGGGGGTTCGTTGTGAGTCATAGCCTGACCGGAACCGTCGTCACCCGATCCATCCAAATTTTCATTTTCTCCGGTGTCACCCATGGGGATAGCCTCTATGGCGTTGATGAACTCATATTGCGGGGAGGAGGGGACATTATATTCAAAATAGGAAGAGGATCTCTCGCATCTTCGGCTGGGCTTCCCTTTCATGATCTGGGATTGCCGTCGGACTCCATGACGAAGGGTGACACATAGAGCTCTTTGATGCGACCTTACGGTGCGCCTTCCTCTCAGAGGGGATGATGATTCATTTTACATGATAGGACTGGAGCCTCCACTTCTGAATTTCCTCCCTAGATGAGGGAATACCAATTCTCGTGGGGGAGGTTGTTGTTGAGGGGGTAATAATGCCCCCAGCCTTGAGGGCTAGGGTTGGCTCTGTTCCCTATACGTTGAGTCTCTTCCTGGTTTTATTGGTCTTACAAGAGAATTTGTTGTTAAAAATGCCCCTATCCCTATAGGCTGGGGTTGACCCTAGATTGCGGCAGTGGCTGCGGCTATTGTGACCTGCCTGATCTCGCGTGCCCCCATCCGGGGGTGAAACGAATCTGGTGACGAATTCACCTGTAAATCAGTCCCTTCTAGGGAGGCAGGCAAAGATTGCTGACTTTCCTCTCTTAGGTGAGAGGCCTGCTGGATGCTCTTGGTGGCCTGATTTAGGATTTCTTGAATGGATCATTCTTCCCAGGCCTGATGCTTCTGGGACTTACTCAAGGCCCGACATTGTTGGGTGTGTTGCCTTTCGTGAGCATGGGGTCCACTCGATTGCTTTATTGGCGTGATGACGTTGCAAGACACCATATCGAACGGGTTCTTTTGGGCAAGGAGTGGAGTGAAATGAAGAGCTCCGATTTCCCCCCATCCCCTGATATGGACTCCCGTTGGAGCATCACTGATGAGGAGGTGCAGTTCGTGCAGTGCACGGAGGCAAGATTCCGCCATATTCCCTTTTCGCCTCTTGTGGCGTTATTGTCATGTCGAGGAAATGGATTCCAGGTCTATGTGACACAAGAGGTCCCCCATCGTCTTAACGTGGTCTACATACCCGTCATAGGGAAGGAAGCTCGATTTTAGCCAGAGGAGGGTCGTCCATAGATTGTGGCGGATGTCGTTCATGCATTCTTCCGACAACTCCCTGGGTATGTCATACTGATAGGTGGTCGTGCACCAAAACATAAAAGGTATATCATTCATGGACAATCGTTTTCTCAGGTGCAGCATATCGACAAACTCCTCCTCCAGCGATTACTCTACCTAATCAGCCCAACCAAGACACTCACTATAGTCGGAGTCAGTGGGACCAGTAGGTATCAAATTGTCTTGTCGGCGATTCCAAGGTGGGTCATAAGATGACTACGGCCCTGGAACGACTCCTGATCGAGGAGGGGTGTCTCTAGCGACAAGGTGGGAATCTGACATGCTCAGTCCCATACTTCTGAGTGCCTCGACATACGAGGGCCTTTCAGTGCTTGCTTTAGTAGTGGGAGGCCCTTCCTGTCGAAATAATATGTCATCATGGGAAGGACCTCTTCAATGATGGCCATAATGGAGAGGACTACCATTACTGCTTGACGCTTCCCTATATAGAGGAATTTTTCAGTGCACACCCTGGGGAAGACCTCCAAGGAATTTTGCAGCAAGGGGAGGACCATCTGGCTGCGTAGCGTTGTTACGAGGAGGACCTTCGCAACAAGTGCCATCATGGTGAGGATGACCATCATGGCTTGACGTTCGACGTGCATCCTAGGGAGGACCTTCATGACACGCCACGACAAGGGGAGGACCTTCTTGTTGCTTGGGTACATTATGGGGAGGACCTTTATAATGGCGGTCATGGGGGTGAGGACTACCATCACAGCTGCGACAATGGAGAGGACTACCATTACTGCTACCGTAGGGAGAATATTTGTGGGATACATCATGGGGAGGGCCTCCAGAATGTACCGCAATGAGGGGAGGGCGTTCTTGTTGCTTGACGTCTCTATGAGGAGGACCACCATTATCAGGGTGGCGAGGACTACCACCGTGAACTGATTCCTAGATGCGTGGAGTTTTTTTGTAGAATTACCCCTAGGGCAGGGCATGCCAAGACCAGGGGAGGGACTTCTTGTCATGATGGGATGTCACTACATGAAGGACCTCCATAGTTGCCACCATGATAGCGAGGACTACCATGAAAATCTGTGGTCCCACTACATGGAGAGTGATTGCAGTGTATACCCTGGGGAGGACCTTTAGGGTGGACCGCAGTAAGTGGAGGACCTTATTTCTGCTCGACCTTCTGGTCACGTTGAGGATTTCTGTGTCTCGCTTCAAGAGGGGAGCTCTCGTGAACAATCGTTATATGCCCGCGGGGGAAGACACCGCAAGTGCTTTGAGTAGGACCTTCGGAGCTGTTGGTAGAGACATTGTGGGGAAGACGTTCGCAACGGCTACTTCCGCTCCAATAATATGGTAATGGGTGGGCAGGGTTTCAAGCCTTTGATGCGTGCTTAGTGCAATCAGGAACCCCAACATCCAGCAGAGCGGAGTCATGAACCCTGTCTTTATTTTTCGGCTGCCTTCGGCATGTTTGGGGTGCCCTTTTATGGGCAGCGGGGACCGTCTCCTGTTGACAACGACCTTTAGCTCCTTTGGGTCCCTGTCTAATTGGGTCTCGGGATGCCGTCGGGAAATGCTGACGAACATCTTGACTTTTAGCATGGATATATGCCTTCTTTGGAGCATCCACCGTGATGGATGGGTGTCCCCCAGTTGGAACGAGTGAAGCTGCTCGATCTAGTTTCCCTTGCGTCGTGGAATATTGTTTAAAATCCTCCTGGGAAGAAGCATGGATGCAGATCTGCTCTGAGGCAGCTATCTCATCTCTTAGATGAGTCACCTCAATTGGGGAGACGAGCTCACGGTCCCAAGTCCTTAGTGTTGCCGCTGATAGAATTACATGCTGGAAAGTCTGCAAGATATGATCTGGGATCGATACCTATTCCTCCATAATTGGCATGATATGTAAATAGACATCTTTGGCTAGAATGGGTATGAAGGCACATTCCGGTATCGGAGTAGGAATATCCTTCTCCGGTCCTCCAGTGGTCAGTCGGTATTGAAAATTCTCCTGTTTTGGGGCAGGTGAACGAATCTACCCCTGTACTGGGATACACCGGTTTCTCTCTTTTTTTTCCGCCACATCGGGGTGGCAGACATTACATGAATCTGCAGGGAGCTGGCCCTGCATATATTGGTTTCCCAACGTATTGAGTCTGTGGCCTTTGTTGGCAGATAGACGAGCCCACCTTTGATTTTCCGCCATATATGGGTGGAAGTCTTGGTTTATCACCACCTTATCAGGATGGCAGGAATCTGAATCAACTACCGAGAGCTGGTCTTGCAGGTTCCAGGTTTCCACCATGTTAGGTTGGTTGGCTTCACGACCTAGGGCAGGGAGAGGTGCGTGCCTAGTAAGTGACGTCCTGCATGAGTGATGAGCTTGATGGAGCTCAGCGGGGATGTGCACCGACTCGTATGATGCCGCCATGTCTGGATGGTGGACTTGGGAGGATCGAACAGGTGTAGGATCCCATTCGTGGTATGTCTCTGTGGCTGGGCAGTGGAGATCCTCTTCATGGACCAGGGTGATGACCAGTCCCTGACTGTACGTCTGTCACCCTCGTCGAGCTGTCCGAGGGGCTAGAGCTCGGGGAGCGTGGGCCTGAATCCTCAGGGGGACATCCTCCCTAGTATAAGGATGTTGGGTCATGGCGTGACCATGATGAAGTCTGTCGGAGGGGTCCTTGGAGCAGAACCCCATTCGGTAGGGATGAAGTCCTCAACGTCGACCTCATCCACCTCCCTATGATAATGGAGGTATGTATTGTCCTGATACGGGGATAGACACCCGAAACTGTTGGAGACAACAAGCGGGGCTGTCTGGATCCACCTTTGCGGTCACTGATGGGCGGGATACCGGTGAATCATGACAGATTGGAGGGCGTTCTTGGCCGCCTCCACCATTGGGAGAGTACCATTCACGTGGTACTCTCAGATTAGTGTGTCTGAAACCCATTGTTGAAGACATTGGGTGGGTGATGAGGTCCTTCGTTGTTGGGGAAGTCACGTCCTTGCGTCGTTGGAAATGCGCACTTGTGAGTTCCTTTGTGATGCCATTGGGTCGAAGGGAGTTCTGAAAGTGGTACCTGCTAATCCTTTTAGAAAATAGAAGCAGCAAACCCATCAAAGTAGAATCTCATAATCCCATGCATAATTAAGGACCTTGCTTGTCCCTCCTTTAGAGCATAGGGGGGCACAGGGTAGGATTAAGTTGAATCCATCATGTTTGGTTAAAGATTCACGTCGGGTTCACCATATTTTTTTTGTTCTAGTTTTCGGCCACAAAACTCCCAACGACTCCATATCCAATGATTGATGGACCTGCATTCCAAAGGCAGGCGTTCACCGGATGGTCTGACCAGTGACTCTTAAGAACTCACATTGGTCAAGAGGATGGGAAGTTTGGTTCATCACACCCTTTTTAAGGGTAATTATTGCCTGTTCTGGGACTCTCTTATAGATTTCAGACATATTCATATGTTCGCGAATCATTGGATTACACCAAAATATAGGATCCACAGATTTAAACTTGGTGGGAAAATGTCAACTGGGCGTAGGGGTTTGGGATCATTTATGCCTGAGGTTTACCACCCCTCATTGGATTAATGACCCCGAAGGGTTGGAACTCACTTGTGGCGGCACTAGGGGTGGTGCGGTGAACCAATATGGAGATGATCAGATCGACCGGTTGATGGGCTTGAACCTCAGGGAGGCTTCATATGTACCCTTCATAGGAGGCAGGGATCAAAGTCCACGTAGTTCGTATATACAGTTTAACATCTTGTTGGACGAGGGTAGAACACGACGTGAATAAACGACCGAGTGGTGGGCTTGAACCTCATGGAGGCTTCCTACGTACCATGCTTTGGCATGGATCAAAATACTCATAGTTCTCTATTACTTGGGGCTTACACTCTGAGGAGGACTAGAATGATAGATTGGGGATTACACTCTGAGGAGGCCCATGGTAGGATGTCATGGTCGATGCATACTCTAAGCCCATGTGAGTCATGCTCGGTGTGAGAAATAAGAGGCAGCAGGGAACAGAGGATCACATCGCGAATGGTGTGTCCATGAGAAGCGGAGTGGGGTTTACACATGGAGCGGCCCATGATGATGAATTGGGGATTACTCTCTAAGGAGGCCCATAAGGTCAGGGCTTACTCCGAGATGGACGCCTGGGGCGATAAAGCCCAGTGGGAGAGGGAAAGGGGGTGCTCATGTTCCCATCTCCTCTCTTGCAGTGCATGAGGGCTTCCTTCTAATGGATATTTTACCATCTTTGAGTAATCCTCAACAAGAGGAGTGGCAGAAAGGGGATTCCCAAGCTCAAACTCCACATTACCATGGGAATGTGAACCCATGAATGCTTCGGGAATCTGCTCAAGGGTCGGGAAACCCCTTTGACCCTGATTGCCATTAGTATGTGAACTCAAAATGGCATGCTGATGCACCTAAACATTACACCACACAGATCAGGAGGGTCTGGCAGAGGCCTCGGCTCAGGGCCGATGAATAGTCCAATGAGGGAGTCACGAAGGACTTGACTGGAACAGAAGGATTTTACCTAGCTCTGGAAACGAGAACAATGATGTATTTGCGTGCCACCGAGAGGTATGGGTGGTGGCGCCGTTCGCACGGGGAAGTGGTACGCGGTTGGAGAAGCCGTCCACGAACTAGGGTGGTCCACTGACTGATTGGCGTCCTGCGAACCAGAGTGGTTCGCGGCTTAGGGTTCAATCCATGAAGTAGGGTGGTTCGCGGATGGTTCCAGGCGGGCATCGGTAGCCAAGGGAAACGCTGATCAGAGGCTTGTCGGTTGGGGCTTTAACCGTAGAGGAGAGTGCTACGCTGTATGATGGATGGGAAAAGAGGCATAAATTCCCTGGTCCATGGGGAAGTCATCCATGGAAGGAGTATGTTTCGAGGTTCTCCTTTTTTGTTATTTTTAGGTTCTCGGTTCACCAAATTATTATGCATTTTCCAATTCCTTGTTAATTCGTATACCTGTTGTGGTCGCGGATAGGAATTTCGTTATTTACGAAATACGAAGCCTTCCTTTGACCGATCTCCTTCCGAATCTCCAATCCCTCCTAATCCTATTCCTGTTCTCTGATCCTCTTTTTTTCTTTCCCCATTGGTCCCCTTTTATAAGGTGGGGAAAGGGATGTATCTGTAGCCATACAGAACCTTTTGCGGAGGCCAATAACCAAATACCCGGTTCACATATGACATGGTCAATCCGCGATTCGCGGTGGGTATTGAATTCTCCCCCCCCCTTCTGTGATGAGAACTCAGGTAGTGCTCCGCGGCTGCGGAGGGTTCCGCATCTATTCCACGAATGACAGCGGGTGCGGCTTGAACCGGTCGACGCGGTCCGTGTTTTGGGCGGTTCGTGATGGTGAACCGGACTGGCGCCCATCTTGCCTCGCGATCGCGGAGGCTCTCCACCTCCATTTCGCGAACGACAATGGTTCGTGGAGGGGGGTGCCTCGCGGGGCCTGTCCACTCTGTGCTTCTATGGGACCGGTCCTGTTTGTGTCTCTTATTTTATTATTTTCCCCAATTCTTAGGGGACTTGTGTAGAATCTCCTTTGCGGATTTTTCAGGACCCTACAATTATATATAACTTTTTTTTTTGTTTTTTGACATGATATGTTAATTAAACTAACCTCCATGATGTAAATAATATGATATCAAGATTATATTAAAAATGTCCCGACTTGTCCCTCGAGGCCCATTTCGTGACTACCCCAAGCCCGACTTCCATAGTCCAGAGGCTGGTGACAAGAACCAAAGGCGCAAATCACTAAACTAGGAAGGAATCACCTTTATAAACTGATACCCTCACAATAGAGTACGCAATTGGAGGAAAAACACTATGTAAAGTTGTATAAAAAGTAAAGTTCTATAAAGGAAAAGGGGCTGGAAATACAAGCCCACCAGTAAAGTATAGGAAAGAGAAAGGTACAAGTACAATAGAAAGAAGAAGTAAAGCATCTACTAGGTCATCCTCCCGGTTTCCTACCTGAAGGGTACATACATATGGCTACCTCAGCACTCCACGTCTGTCCATCTGCTCCCTGCAACGTCACACAGAGTGGTCCAACTCTGGGTACCATCTAGTCCTGCTACTCTCTACCTTATTCAGCGTTGTCTGTTGTCTACAACCAACACAACCAGGTGTGGGCATAGCTCGTGCAGGGGTGAGTAAAATGATACATATTAGGGACCCCAAGACCCTCCAGTTCTCACCAAATCCAAGAAGTATAAACAAAAATGTATGAAATCATCCATTATTTAGGTATATTCCAATATATATACCTACGATATCTAGTAACCCATCTCAATCTCTAAAAAACACATATGTCAATGAATCATATCAAATAATGATTTTATTGTAGGGTGGTAACCTGTAACACTCCCAGTCAAACTGTTGAAACTTCGGTGGGTGGTGTACTCCTCTTCTATAGAGTACATTTGGCATGTCGCGTCACACCGAGGCACTTCCCACTATCCTGGACAACTGTGTTACTCGTCCTATCGAGTACCGTGGGTCTGCTGCGTTACACAGAGGAGGTCCCCACAAAGGGTATTCCCCATCACACAGAGGCGCTCCCCCTCGTAGCCTGCTGAGGTATTCCTCCTGTCGATTATCGTGGGTCTGCCGTGTCACACAGAGGTTCTCTCTATAGTGGGTATTCTATGTCAAACAGAGGTGATTCCTAATGGGCAAGTTGAAACACTCGGAGTCGAAAGGTCAGCTATCGTCAGGTATCAGCCAGCTACTAGTTCTCTGTACTCCACTTTCTCTTCTCTGGAAGGATTTTCTCCACGAGCTACTGGTCAATACTTAAATGGCCACGAAGTCCCTAGTAGAGTTATCTCAATGGTCTGCCTCGTCATATGGGTCTCGACGCAATAGACGGCTCATCAATCGGACGTCCGGTCCGTGAGTTATTGGCATTTCTGTTTTATGGGCCTTGTTGGTTTTTAGTTTCAAAGCACCCCGACCATACCCCAAATATGTCCATACCTCAAGTGGCGTATTCCAAAATAACTATATCACTCTATGATTTTCATCGTCGTAGGCGGTTCATCCATCGGACACCCGTAGCCCATGATATGTGCACAAAAGTGTAATTGGGTCAAAAGGGTCCGAGTCGGGTCCAACCCAGTCAGACCGAACCGACCTGAATTGGTTATGGACTAGGGATCGAACCCGTCCCCGGGTTCGGCCAGACCCGAGGGGCAGCCCGGCCCAGCGGGCCGCGTGTCCCAACTGGCTGGAGGCCCGACAGGCTGGCAGCCAGGTGTGGCCCGACTGACTGGCTCGTGTGGCTCGGATGCCCACGCATGGCGAGGGGGGGGGGTGCCGCGCCCTCTGGCATCTGAATAGAACCGGTTCTAGGAGCCGGTTCAGTAACCCATGGGACCCAAGGGGTCCCGCCTTGTCTGGCTTGGCGAGCGGCCCACCGGTTCTGCACCTCCGGCACGGCGCGACAACACCACAACCCTGCTCCTCTGTCAAGGCCATTTGGTCACACATCCCTTGCTCCGTGCAGCATGACGATGCCATGCTACATGGTCGGACCGCTGCGGTCAGCCTGGCCACGACCACTCCAACTGCGCGGTGCAATGGCGCGACTTCCCTCTGGTGGCTCGTAAGATAGCCTTTCTCTACCGTGGCCCGCGCTTGCCGCGACACGGTTCACCGTACAGTGTGATGGTGTTGTGACCCTCCAAAATCAGGACGGGATTTGTGCCGTAGGTTTCCTTCACAGCCATATTTTTTCATAATCGGCCTGACGCCGACCGCCGTTTCTCTGCTGCAGTCCTCTCCTCCAGTGGCGCCATTGTTCCACCGCCATCGTCAACAAGCGAGATAGAATTAAGGGGGAGGGTCAAGCAGTGTTCATGCGGTCCGAGCCCTCCTCGTTATGGTGATATCAATCAGAAGTACACAATACAATATTTGAACAACGATGAACAGAGGGTACAATTTATACATAGAACAACCCCTACCTCGCTTGTCGACTGTTGAGGGTGGAAGGAGAGGAATGCCGGACGTCGATTCGTTGACATCAAGAAGTGTCAGGGGTAGGAGACTGAGGAAGAATTATTGTCTGCATTCATCGTGGATGGATCCTTCTCTTATGGCTCGGTCGAAGATCGAAGAAATAGTTTGTCGTTCTTCGGTGGATGATGAAGAGGCGTTCTTTGCGTTCTTCGTTGAGAGATATTTCTACAAGGGTTCTCCAAGATCTTCCAACCCCTCTCTCAAGATCCACCAAAGGTATTTCCAACCTAAAATAATGGGTTATCATAACCCATTATTTAATTTGTTGGAAAAAGACTTCAAAAGAATACAAATGGGTTTTAAATTATTTATGTGAATAAATTCATTTAATTAATTGATAGGGTTTGAAAAACTAATTAGTGGGGTAGGTGGAGAGTTTCATCCCACATAAATGGGGGGATAAAGTGGGTTTAATGACCATGTGGGACACACCAAGTATATCCTCCCAAGGGAGGTTATGTGTGGGTGTGCCCCACCACCATAACCTCTCATTGGAGGTTATGGTTTGGTTTCCCCCACCTCTAACCTCTTCTTTTGGGTTTTATCAGCCCCAAAATAAAAATAAGTTATCAACTTATTTTTATTTCATTTTTTTACACCAAAAACTAACTTCCATTCCCGACCAACTGTCATTGAGGTGAAAGCATTCTTAAGTGAATATCGGAACTTTGAGTTCAACGGTGACCTCGAATTTACATTCTGAGCACCATTTCAAATGTCATAAAATCTCACTCGCAGGTTTACTGAACGTACCCGAACAAAACATCAGAAATTGATTGTGGGACCATCGAGGCCTCAGAATCAAGCACCGAAAATTTTCATGAACACGTAAGAATCTCAGGAATTTAACAGTAAATTTCCACATAATTTCCCGGACATTAAATTATCCCCATCCTTGGGATTTACGTCCCCGAAAGCTACAACTCGATCTAAGGCAATAAATGTGGGTATTGAACTTGCATCTTGGCCTCCCGCTCCCATGCTCTCTCCTGGAGGTTCTTGTGTTGCCAGAAAACGTGCACCAAAGGTATCGACAGTCCACGTAGGACCCGCTCATGTAGATCCTCAATCCCCACTAATTCCTCTATGAATATCACACTGTCATCGATGTCCATATCTCCATGGTTGATGATGTGGGAAGGGTTATGCACGTATCTTCTCAGCAGAGATACATGGAAGACGTCATGCACCCGGTGCAACTGAGGTGGAAGAGATAAGTGGTAAGCCACCTCGCCTACTCTACTAATGTTCTGGAAGGGTCCGATGAATCGTGGACACAACTTGATGCCTCATCCAAATATCTGTAGACCATGTCAAGGTGAGACTCATAGAAAGATGTGGTCACCATCCTCAAACTTCAGTGGCCTACCTCTCCTATCAGCAGATGACTTCTGCCTACTCTGTGTAGTCTTCATCCCCTCCTCGATGATCTTCACCTTCTCAGTTGTATCTCGTACCATCTCTGGTCCCACCAGTGCTGACTCCCCAGGGACTGTCCCTCACAAAGGTGATCTACAAGGTTGCACGTATAAAGACTCAAAGGGTGTCGTGCTGATGGTGGAGTGATAGTTGTTGTTGTAAGAAAACTCTACCAATGGTATGTGATGCTCCAAACTGTGACCAAAGTCGAGTACACATGCATGGAGCATGTCCTCGAAGGTCTGAATGGTCTAATCAGTCTGACCATCTGTCTGAGGATGGAAGGTGGTGCACATGCAAAGCAATGTCCCAAAAGCTCCTTACAACCCCTTCCATAGCCTGGAAGTTAAACATGCGTCACAATTAGAGACAATAGAAGAAGTCACAGCATGAAAACACACAATATCTTGAACATAGAGGCGTCCCAAGCTCTATATTGATCCCTCCTCTTTGATCGGTAGGATGCCGGCCGAGTTGGTGAGTCAGTCAATGATCACCCAAATCGAGTTGTGTCCCCTAGATGTACGTGGAAGACCCCTCACAATGTCCAAGGATATGCCATCCCACTTCCACTCTAAGACCTCTAAGGGCTGTACCAAACATGCTGGTACCTGGTGCTACGCCTTCACTTGCTGACAAGTGAGGCACCGCGAGACAAACTCCGTTACTACCTTCTTCATACCAGGCCAGTAGTGTAGTCGTTGAAGGTCCTGATACATCTTCACCACTCATGGATGTACCGTTAGAGGAGAAGTGTAGAACTACCTCTACACTTTCTCATGAAGTGATAATGGAACCATGGTATATCTTCTGAAAAAGATTTTGTTCTCCCCACCATTAAGAAATTTCATCAGGTGCATGCCCTGTCGATATCTTAGCACGTCACGTCTCGCAGTCAGTGTCCCCACACTGCGCCTCCCTGGCTCACAGAAGAAGTGGAGGAGTGACTGTAAGAGAGTGTGGATAGGCGGCTTCATCCCTATACACAAAGGATATCATTAAGGAAACCATATCCTCGGTCGCCTCTCCCATTAGCTGTATACCAGATCTCCTACTGAGCACATCTGCAACAACATTCCCCTTCCCAGGAGTATAGAATATATCAAAGTCATTGTCCTGGAGGAACTCAAGAAATTGTCGCTGTCTCGAGTTCAGGTTACTATGAGAGAATATATACCTAAGAATATTGTGACTAGAGTACATGGAAAAATGTTTTCCAATTAGATAGTGACTCTACATATTAAAGTAGAAGTCCACTTATACTAAGTCCTGGTCATGGGTAGCATAGTTTTTCTCATTATGTCTCAGCTGCTGAGAACCATATGCGATCACTGCTCGCTCATGCATCAGTACACACCCATGTTCGGTCCCTGATGTGTCGTAGTAGACTACGTACCCTACCCCTTCCACTAGAAGCCTCAAGATGGGGGGCAAAAGTCAACCTCTGCCTCACCTTTTAAAAGCTCTACTAGCATCTCTATGACCACACGAACGGTTTCCCGTTCTTCATCAAGGCTGATAGTGGTGCTGAAAATTTGGAGAAGTCTGCAATAAATCTATGATAGTATCCAGCCAATCCTAAGAAACTTCATACCTACGTCACACTCCTGGGTGGCTCCCAAGAAAGTACCGCCTTGATCTTCTCTTGATCCACTTCAACTCCCGCCTCCGAGATTATGTGTCCCTAGAAGTGAACCTCTCGAATCCAAAACCGGAACATCGAGAGCATACCATAATGTTGTTTCTCTCAGAGTGTGTACATTAATACCTGCAAATGTTTGGAACGATCCTCCTTAGTGGTAGAGTAGATCAGAATGTCGTCAATGAAGACCATGACAATTCTGTCGAGGTATGGCTAGAAGATCATGTTCTAGAGACACATGAACACTGCAGGAGAATTGGTTATGCCGAAGGGAATAACCAATAACTCATAGTGGTCTACCGATATCTGAAGTTTGTATTATACACATCCTCAGCTCGAACTTTGAGCTGGTGATATCCTGATCTGAGGTCTATCTTCGATAAACATCATTCTCTCTTGAGTTGATCAAATAGGTCATCAATCGTTGGGGGTTGGGTACTTTCTCTTCAGAATCACCTGGTTCAGGCGAAGATAGTCAACAAAAAGCCACATGATCCCATCCGCCTTCTTGGAAAACAGAAATGGTGCTGCCTAGGGAGGAAAACTGGACTAGATGGATCTCTTTCCCTATAGGTCCTCTAGTTGTATCTGCAGCTCATGAAGCTCAGCGGGAGCCATCTGATATGCTGGTGTAGATAACAGTGTCGTCCCGAGGTACATGTCTATATAGAAGTCCACCTCTCTGTTAGGAGGTAGTCCTGGAACATCATCAGGGAAAACATACGCTTACTGGTCCACCAATAAAGGATAAGTCAGACTATCCACATCAACTACTCTGAGGGTAAGGAAAGCCAACTATAGAGTGATTGGTTATACCCGCCTTCGAGTAAGTATGTCTTGTGGTGTAAAGATTCCATTCTCGCTGGTGATGGTAAAACTGGTCCCATCCGTGCGGACACACCACACTTCTCGCCTAATTCAGTCAATCTGAGTATGGACGGTAAATAAAAAGTCTATACCCCAGATGACATCGTAAGGCCTCGATTCTGCTACGAGGAGATCCCAACCAAAGATCTCTCCTCCTAGATTAATCTCACACTACCGGAACTAGTGCGTAATCATTGAGTCTACTCCTTTATGAGTATCTATCCATAAGGATCGATCCAACCGCTCCGTCGGAATATCCGAGTTCCGAATGAGGGTAGTGGAAATGAAAGAATGACTGACACCTATGTCTATAAGAACTGCAGATAAGGTGGTGTAGGAATAGATAATACCTCTAATCATCTCCAAGCACTGTATTTGTATGCCTCAGCTTCCTGAAGTTGAGCTCTCCCTTTTCCACCTACTCTCTATGGTCGGGTTGGACCTCATAGTGGTGGTGGTGGTAACACCTCATAACGTCGCCCTCCACCAGCTGCAAGACCAGCTTCTCTGCCACGTCCACCTGCTTCCTCTGGACTGATTTTTTCAAACCTATACCTCTTCCTGGGAGGTCTCTCAATTGTTTTCTAATCATCTGAACGGCAGGTCGTACAATCACGATCCATGTTACCCTTCCCATAGCAAGAGTAACACTGTCTTCTCCTGGCATATATTTCAATGCCCTGGGTGTCCCGCACAAAAATTCCGCAGTCCTGCGGTCATCCACCCGTGGGTCTGGTCCTCTTGGACCTCTGCGTCATATGTCTACATCCAACTGTAGAAGTCTATTCTGCAAGTCAACTAGTGGTGGGTCTTGTTGCTGGTGTTTTCTCATCAACGAAACTATCCACATGGAGGGCTCTCTCTAACAACCCCTCTTGATTCGGGATGCTAAGGAAGATAATCGATTCCCTGATCTCTCGCCTTAGCCCCTTCTTGAAGGTCCAAGCCCTGAAGAATGGGTCTCGCACCATATCTATGGAGTAGAGAGAGAGAGGATGGTGAACCTCACTGAGTACTATGCTACTGTCATGCAGCCCTACTGTAGATGAAGTTTCTCTTGTATCTGCACTACACGAAGGGTGGCTGGAAATAAATCCACCTGGAACAGGCTCTCGAAGTCTGTCCATAGTAATGTCACCTCATCATGGACCTGAAGCATCAGGCTCCATCATATGTCTATTGTAGCCTGAAAGAGACTCACATCAAGGATCACGAGAGGTTCTGTTGGTGTCCCTACCAGCCTGAAGACTCTCACTACAGCCTCCAACCATTCCTCAACCGCATGTGGGTCCTTCACTTCCTGGACCCTGGGTGGCCTTTGGCACTGGACTCATGCGACGCGCTCAAGCGGCGTGCGTCGTCTTCTATTGGGGCTGGTGGCATCGGCCCAACGGGAAGTGGTACCGCTAGTGCCTTTGCTGGTAAAGGGACCTGAACCACGACCTCATCGCTTGGTGGGTTGTCAAAGGGTATGAATCTTAGGGCTCTGTGAAGAATTATCCTGAAATAAACAAATGCGACACGGTTAAAATATTTTACCTGGTGAGCTGACATGGTTGAGCTAACTTAAAGAAAATCTTCTAAAAACACACACGCAATCGGTTTTTTCATGCACTGAGTTGGAAACCAGAAGTCGGGGTCCTGGTGTATGGATACGTCATCCGCCCGCACCAACATTGGAATCCCTGAACTAAAAACCACAGAACAAAACTTTAACAAAATTTCCTCACAGAAAAGAAGGATCAGAGTTCTATGTTTTTCAGAAGACTCGACTCCGCTGATACCAATTTGTCACGACGCGTGCCCTGGGGCCCGAATCGTGACTACCCCAATCCTTCCTTCCATATGATAGGGGCTGGAGACTAGTACCGAAGGCGCAAATAGATAAACTATGAAGGCATTTACTTTATAAACTGAAACACACAAAACAGAGTATGCAACCAGAAGTAAAAAAACTAAGAAAAAAAGTATACAAAGTGAGTTCTGTAAAGAAAAAGGGGCCTGAAATACAAGTCCAACAGTAAATTATAGGAAATCAAAAGGTACATGTAAAACTGAAAGAAGAAGTAAAGAAGACACTAGGTCATCCTCCAGCATTCCTAGCTGAATGGTAGGTACATATGGCCTCCTCAACACTCCACGTTCGTCTGTCCGCTCTGTGCACCGTCACAACGAGCGGTCCACCATTTGGTAATGTCCAGTCCTGTTACCCTCTACCTCAGTTAGCACTATCCATTTTCTGCATCCAACACAATCAGGTGCGGGCGTAGCTCATGTACGGGTGAGTATAACGATACTCAAAAGAGACCATGAGACCCTCCAGGTCTCAAAAAGTCCAACAAGGATAAACCAAAAATTATGAAATCAATGGATATCCGTTACTTTGGTATATTCCAATACATATAATTATGTTATCTAGTAACCCATCTCAATAGTGAGGAAAACACATATGTCAATGAATTAGCTCAAACCAGGATTTTATTAAAGGGTGGTAACTTTTAACACTCCCATTAAAACTGTTGAAACCTCACATGATGGTTTACACCTACTATATAGAGTACTGTATGACTTCCATGTAACAAAGAGGTGCTTCCCACTATCCTGGACTAATTTGGTACTCCTCTTGTCGAGTACCGTGGGTCTGCTACATAACACAGAGGCGCTCCCCACTGTTGGTCTACCATGTCACACAGAGGCTCTCCTACTCGTAGCCTGCTATGTTACTCCTCCTATAAAGTATTGTGGGTCTGTTGAGTCTCACAGAGTAACTCCCCACTCTAGGTCTACCACGTCAAAAATAGGTGCTTCCCACTGGGCTAGTTGAAACACTCAGAGTCAAAAGGTCATCAGTCATTATGTATCAACCAGCTACTAGGTCTCCGTACTCCGCTTTCTCATCTCCAGGAGGATCCTCTCCATGAGATACTGGTCGATTCTCCAAATGTCAGTAAATCCCAGGTAGAAGTATCTCGATGGTTTTCCTCATCATAGGGGTCTCAACGCAACAGACAACCCGTTAATCAGACGCCCGGTCTGCAGGTTATTGGCATTTCTGTTCACGGGGAACGGTTGGATTTTATGTTCAAACCAACCCGACCATACCCGAACTTTGTCCAAAACTCATTTATGGTATTAAAAAACCAACTTTCTCTAATCATTCCATCGTTGTAGGAATTTCATAAATCGAACACACGTAGCCCATGATATGGGAAAAAAATTGTTATTGGGTCAAATAGGTATGGGTTCGGTCCGACCCAGTCAGACCAACACAACTCGACCCAAGTCTGGACAGGGGACCAACCCGGACCACGGGTCTGGCCTGGCCTGAGGGGGCAACCCATCCTGGGTAGGTGGCCAGGCCTGGTGGCTTGTGTGGCCCAGTGGCCCAGCTGGCTGGCGGCCGGTCGTGGCCCGTCTGGCCACGTGTGGGGGCGAGGGGCCCTGGCTTCTGAACAGAACTGGAGCTAGGCACTTGTTTATTAACTCGTGGGACCCAAGGGGTCCCGCCATGTCTGGTTGGCTGAGCGGCCTGCCGGTTTCACCACTCAGACGTTGTGCAATGGCACCGCACCCCGGCTCCTCCCCTGCGGCTCGCCCTGGCCATAGCTCCATTGCTCCAGGTATCACGACGGCGCCACACTACATTGTCCGACCACTGCGGCCCACCAGGTCGTGTCCCACCTGGCCATGGCCCTTCCTCCAGGGTAGAAGAGCAGCGTCGCGACTCAATGGTGGCCCGACAGGCCTCCTTGCTCTGCCATGGCCCACTTTGGCCAAGGTCGGGTTCTCCACGGGGCACGACATCGCCATGCCCCTCCAGCGACCCACCGGCCTTTGCGCCGTCGGTTTCCTTCATGGCAGAATTTCTTTGTGGTCGGCCCTGACGCCGGCTGCAGTTGATCTGTTGCGGTCCTCTCCACTGGTGGCGCCGTTGTGCGGCCACCATCATCAACAAGCGAGATAGAACAAAGGGGGAGGGTCAGGTCATGTTCGTGCGGTCCGATCCCTCCTCATTATGGTGATATCAATCGGAAATTCACTATCCAAAATTTGAACGACATTGAATGGAGGGTAAAACTTATACATAGTACAACCCCTACCTCGCTTGTCGATCATTGAAGGTGGATGGATAGGAATGGAAGATGTCTATTTGTTGACGTCGGGAAGCATCCGGGGTAGGAGACTGAGGAAGAAGCCTCGTCGGCATTCTTCGCGGTCGGCTCCTTCTCTTTTGGCTCACTCGAAGATTGGAGAAATAGTTCGTCATTTTTCAATGGACGATGAAGAAGCATTCTTTGCGTTCTTCATTGAGATAAATTTCTGCAAGGGTTCTCCAAGATCTTCCAACCCCTCTCTCAAGCTCCACCAAATGTATTCCCAAACAAAATTAATGGGTTGTCTTAACACATTATATAATTTGTTGGCCAAATAATTCAAAATAATTCAAATGAGTTTTAAATTAATTATGTAAATAAATTCAATTAATTAATTTATATGGTTGGAAAAATTAATTAGTGGGGTAGGTGGAGAGTTTCATCCCACGTAAATGGGGGATTAAAGGGAGTTTATAGCCCTTGTGGGCCCCACCAAGGATATCTTCCAAAGGGAGGTTATGTGAGGGTGGGCCCCACCACCATAACCTCTCATGGGAGGTTATGGTGTGGTGGCCCCCACCTCTAACCTCCTTTTTGGAGGTTTAACCACCAAAAAATTAAAATAAGTTATTACCTTATTTTTATTTTATTTATTTAAAAACCCCAAAAACTAACTTCCATTCCAGACCAACTCTCATCGTGGTGAAAGTCTTCTTAAATGAATATTGGTGCTATGATATCAATAGTGACCTCAGATTTCAGTTTCGAGCACCGGTTCAAAAGTCATTAACTCCCGCTCGAACGTTTACTGAACGTACACGAAAATTCCGGGCACAACGGGCCTTAGAATAAAGTCTCATAAATTTTCACATACTCAAAAATATCCCATTAATTTAAATAAAATCAACAGAATTTTCGGGTCTTTACAAAAAATGATAAAATAAGGGTTAAACCATAAATATAAGGATAAATAAATATTCCAAACATGTATTATAATTAGTTTTGATGATTATTAGAACAAAAATAAACATATCCTTGAATTAGATATGTTTTGGACCATTTTTAGTTGAAATTAAATTTATTATAAATAAATATTTTAGGAGTTTCCTAAAGTTCCCGTCTCCTCTCTTATAAAAGGGCACGTCCTCCCTCCCCTTGTCACTCCATTTTAAACATTAATGCACTACCAACACCTAACCATTTTACTTTCAAACTACCATTTTAACATTACAGATCTTCTGGTCCACTCAAAACACTAACTCGGTTTTCCAATGGGAAAATTTAATGGAGGCACAATAAGGAAGAGGCAATCTCTTCTATCGATTCATTCAATTTTATTTCGAATTATACTTCATATTCATTAGTTGTTTAATTATAAAGTAATAAAATTAGTATAACTAATATAATGATATGTTACTATACATATAAAACATCCAAATTTCACCTTTTATCCATCCTATGAAAAATGAAATCCATACGTATGCACATGTACGACTTACCATCTCTATGTCATGGTGTAATATGTTTTTAACCACCACCTTATGTGGATGGGAATAATGGTGGAAATAAAAAGTTCATATGATTAATATAACAATATATTTATTATGAGATTATATAAAATATAAAATTCAATACCATTCATCAATTATGGGAACAATATCGTCACTGGTGTGTGCGTACGGCTTATTGTCTCCACGATGTCATGTGATTCTTTCTATATAATCATCCTTAAAACATGGTTATATAAATTGAATGAATAAATATGAAATATATTACACTAATACAATTATTTAAATGATATAATTATAACATTAATAGTGTAATAAAGAACTTCTTCAACAAAACATACTTAAGAACTTAAAGAGAGTTAATATATGAATAACGAGTAACAATGAAATGTTAATAAGAAATAGATGAAAATATGATCATAAATTTTATCATAAAAATTAATATGATTCTAGAATAAATCAGTTATATTATTTAAATCATTATACACAAGGTTCAGATACATACGGAGTATATCAGACATAAGGTAAGGGATAACTTTTACAATCTCATTTTATCCGAGATTGTTTATCCGTATGTATTAACAGGGGATATATCTATCATCCATGACCATGATATCTAAAAACTATTCTAATAAAATGTGTACTATTATTCTATGTATGTTTAAATTATGTTAACCTAGTTTTAATTTTACTACTTGTTTTGGAAGAATCATTTTTGTGTCTATTATACGAGGTACTTTTTGACTTTTTGGAAAAAGTATAAGGAGAACGTTTTTTAACTAAAACATCATTAAAAAGATTTTACATATTAATAATTACTTAATTCCATGAAAAACAATCTTCATGATTAAAATATTATTTTAAATTGAACTATTTTCTTTTAAAATTCCACAACATGTTTATAAAAGAATACATTTTTGAAGAAGAAAAGATATTTTCCTTAGGAATTATTCTCAAGTGTTTTATGAATATTATTTTCCATCGAAGATTATGTAGGATTAGGTTTCAATCCCGGTTATTACTATGATTTCATTGAATTTATTATGGAATTTTATTTAGGAAATCCAACTGTTTTATATCAATTATGGTGAATGGTGATTAAGAACCCATTTTATTTCATGGGTTATGCTATGGTGAATGTTTCTATGTTTTTGTAGCACATGTAAGAGTGGTTTTATTAGGATATGGGTAGGTCCAATTTCTCCCTCCAATGCATTGTGTAATTATTTATATATCATGAGATATACACGATAGTAGTTTAAGGTTAATCTAGTTCAGTGATACATGGCTGGAACAGGGAGAGTACTCGGTTCCATAAAGGACTTTGTACGCTATTGTGGACTTGGCAAAGAGCCTTGACTAATATGAAATATTTGTCTATGCTTATGTGTGTGTGCAAAAAAAAATCATTTCTTATGTTATGACTATTTGGATTACATTTAAATTTTATGATTTATACCATGATATGATATTGTTATCTTTTATATGCAGGATAAGATTTTAAAATGTTATGTTCTTATGAATATGATATGATTGTTAATTCATTTTTTCATGTATGGTGCATTTGATTTAACCATTTTATATGTTTCTTTTTCATAGGACAAGAAGTAGGGTATTGATTATCATATTCCATAATGGAGTATATATATGTTTAAATAAATGGGAGACAATATAAATGTTTTATGAACTAGTTGTTTTTGTTTTCCATTTTCTAAAAACACTATACTTATATGGTCCTATGTTGGTTTTGTTATTTGTTGTGATAAATATACATCAATTATGAAGTGATATCAATTTACATCATTAATGGGTCACTATAAATTATACCAAAATTACCTCCCATGTCTCTTTACCACATATAAGACCTATATATCTCACTAAAATATCGAAACGATGTTCCATAAAGAGGTTCTCATGGAGATAATATTCAAGAGGTAAAGCTCTCGGTCTTTTTAAATAAAATCAATTCTCTCATGACATATTTTATTGTACCATATCCTACCCACCCCTATCAAAACATAAATTTTATCTCTAATATCATATATATATATATAATTGGATGTCACTTTTTAATGGATTATATATTATCAATCATCTTCTATTCTCATCTAATTATAAAAAAAACATAGTATATGATGTGTCAATTCACCGACTTCGTGGATGATGATTTTAATTTTTTTACCACCATCAAGGGTTGTCACAAAACAAATATTATAGTTAAGAAATATTTTAATATGTATATTTTAATTTTTTCAATGTTTTCGATACATTTTATTTCTATAATATTAAATAAAATGAAACTACTTTCAAATAGCCGAAAAAACCAAAAAGATATATTAATCAGTTAACATTAATGTTTTATCTAATGAATAATCCTAATATATTGAATCAAAATGATATATGGGATCATTTAAAAATTTTAAAATATATTAATACCATTACATACAACATATGGTATTTTTCTTCCATTTGATAAAAACTAAAATAATTATACTCAACATAATTGACTATAAAACCTAGAAATGAAAACTCTTTAAATGATGAATCTGAACTCTATAACCCATCAAAATCCCCAAAAAATAACACAATAAATTTTTAATAAATAAAATAAATCAGGAATAGTTTTATTATTTACTAATAATGATTCATATATGATTATCAGGGACAATAATTACAAATGAATCATGATTTCGTACATAACATAAGGGAATTATTAACTCAATATCCATTATTTAGTTTAACATAGTACATCATAGATTTTATCATGGTAAGATGTTTTTTCAGAAGAATTTTTATATTTGGGTTTATTATTTATCTTTTTGGAAAATCAACATATTCAATTAATTTTATTTATTCTCACTTTAATGATATTATAATTTTAACGGACTTTAAAAAAATGACTATTTTCAAGTTAGAACTATTTTTATTAAATAAACCTTCCTCAAATTATATACAATAAGTTGATTTTACCAATTTCATGAAGTATTATTGATTTTATTTTTCCATTAAATATTCATAATATTTTATTTAAATAATATTTTTTCTTTTATTAGTGTTTTCTTTCTTAAAAATTAAAAGTGATTTAAAAATGGAAAATTTATTTTTCTCTAGATTGTTTTTTATGCAAGATTTATGTTTTAGGATAATATTATATATCTTGGGAATTGTAATGATGATGGGTAGATCCATGATAATCCAATGACCTGTTAGCCTGTTAAATCTCACCAATGCATTGGTTAATGGGATGAAGTTAACGTATTAGGTTTCTCCTAGGAGAATATGGAAACATACTGGGATAGTTCTTCAAAGCACTGACATGATGGTTACTCCCTATGTAGATGGTAGGGTTTCTATATTTGTATGATTTATTTGAAATTGACACTACACTATATGATTATTATTTATGTCTTATTTATATGGATTATGGGAATATTATGGTTTTATAAAGTAAGGAAAAGAGTTTATGTTTTATGTGTAAAATTAAAAACACTTTGAAAATGTTTTCATTCCTAACCGGGGGTTTGATTCCTCCTTTTTTGGTCCCTTAATTATTCTTCTGTGGTCACACCAAGTTATAAAAAGTTTTTCACAGTGTTTATTGATTGGTAACGGATTAGAAGAATTCAACTTTAATGTTTTAAATTCTTTCTACATAATAAATGCTTGTTTTGTTTTAAAAGGAATCATATTGTAAAAATGGGATATTCAGTAGAAGTTTCTACATTGTAATATATGAGTTTCTATGTATAGGTCACGAAATAATTTTCTAATAATATATGAATAAACTATATTTGGGAATAAAATTAAGTTAATTCTAGTCACGGGTCTCTATAATGTGTAATTTTTATGTCATGGTTCTTATAGTTTGCATCAGTTTGAGGATTAGATTACCATAGGGGTGAGGATAATGTTAGTAGAATATCTATAAATGAAATTTCCTTTATTTTTATAATAGTGTGCATTTTGATATTAATGAATCATTGTAAGAATTCTATAAATATAGGTTATATGTAATCTTGAAATAATCTATATCAAACTCAAATGAATATGCTAGTGCTATAAATTTTTATGAGGAAGCCCCTTCTACATTTATTTATCTTGTAACTCAGTGGTAGATGCATGCTGGATTGAATAACTAGGAATTATTTTCTATGTTCTATGGTTTTCAGACCATCAAAATATTTGTCTTGAGGTTTACAATTTTTTATGGTGAAGCCAACCATTAGTGGTAAATGGAGAAAAATATCTAGGATTCAGAGGAGATTTGTTCTTTGGAAAATGAGGAATTAAAAATTAGTTTCCTTGAGTAATATTTTTGTTATTGTGATTAAATGTATGTTGGAAAAAATAGAGATTGAGAAAGAAGGATGATTCATTTCTTTCATACGAAAAAATTCACTCTATTTGAAAGCTACACTAAAAATTTCAATCGAAATTTTAGTACTAAAATTAGTAATTTTTACTAAAGATTGAATCTAAACTTTTGATGGCCATTAACATCTCATGATTTATAATGTTACCAAAACCTTTTTCGATTTGTAGAGAATGTGGAAGTTTAGTTGTCAAATTATCAAGTATTCCTTGAAAAAATCTTGTAAGAGAGGTCATGTGGCAGAAAAAAGAAAAAAATGCATAAAATATGATTGATTTTAAAAAATTAATTCATTATTTTTTGAAAATTTGGGAAAAACGAACTGGTTAATTCCATTGGATGTATGGTAAATGTTTAAGGTATCGTGTGTTTTGGAATAAATACCATAATTTGAATTTAAAATATATCAAATGTGGTTATATAAAATCTAATATATAGATAGAAAAATGTTTTAAATGTAATGATATGGTTATTTTTCAAATGATTTTCAATGGTGGAACCAAAATGTAGGGAAGAAGGAAAACTATAAATTGAATGGTTTGGTAAAATCATTTTAAACTATTTCAACATATGATGAGCTGTCAAACAATGTTGAATTAGGTAAATTTATTTATTTATATTATTCTAATGTCTTTTTGGATATATGGGGTACACATTCATTAATTTCTGATATTTTTTTTCAATATTTAAAAATTCACCCTAATAAATCGAACAAGAAATAATGGAAAAACCATAAGGGGGATATTATGGTAAAAATTAATAATAAGATTCATCCTGCTGATTTATTTGGAAACCATTTACTAAAAAATATTATTTTCATTTCCCTGGTAGAATTATATTCTATTTTTGTATGGATTGACTTTTTTTACAATACTAAGATTTATATTGGGAAAAGAAGTTGTATTTAATATTTAATTTTAGTTTGTACAAAATAATAGACCCATTCCATAGAAAATATATTAGGAAGCCAAATGTTTTAAAAAAATGGATATGATATTAATATTTTACATATTGTTAAAAATAATTTAAAATTTCAGATTAATGATTTTTTAGTGCTAAACGGGGATCTATATTTGTTTGATTATTTTCCTCATATTATATATTTGAGGGAGGTTGAGTTTACAGCTGATTTTGTAACTGATGTAAAACAATTTTCAACACACCCTTGTCAGATGGCTCAAGCATACATATATATTTGAAAAAACAGTATTAGGAGTTTCTACTAAAAGGTTTCATCTGACCAGGCATGTCAACTTTTCGTGCTCTTGTTTTAATTGTTAAAATTATATATGGTTTCATACTGATTTTTAACAATTATATAGAATTTAAAAATAATACATTTAAAAATAGGTATCAATTTCTTAGTATTAATGACTTCTTTGATTGGCACTATATAACACATTAATTTTCAATGATTGATCTCAGGTAAGGTAACCATCAGGTGAAGGTGACAGAGGATGTCATTAGAAAAAATATATTCTAGACTATATCAAGGTATTATGAGGTTATGTTACTCATTTTGGTTTGATAAATGCTCATATTGTATTAATGGATAATATAAACTGAATCTCCTATGGATATTTGAATAATTTTTTTTTGTTTTTATTAATGTCATTTATTTCCATTCAAAATGATATGGGTATCATGAAAAAAATAATTATTTTTCTTAAAACTATTAAATCAAATAAGATATATGGGTAGTTTATAAAATTTGATTTTGGGTTACCAAATATTTCTTTTAATGGGAACATTTTACTATGGATGGAATAAATTTTGATCTCACGAGAAAAGTGGTTGATGATTTAAAAGTCCTACAAATGATACTAAGGTTAATAGTTTTATTGGATTAGTGGGAAACAAAAAATGGATTGGTAAAAACATTTCCTCGTTATCTGGCATGTTTCCTAAGATAACAAAAAATGGGGTTAAATTTATTTATACATTAGAAGGTGATGTTGGTTTTTAGGAAATAACAAGGAGATTTTTGAATGCTCTATTATTGATAATTACTTATATAAATGGAGAGTGTCTCATCAATAGTGATGAAACATTTAAGTGAAATGGTTACGTTCTCATGCTGAATGACAAGATAATTGTATATTGTTCATGACAACTAAAATCACCGGAGTGAAATTATCCTACAAAAGTATTAGAATTTTTAGATATAGTTTATAAATTAAAAATTATATTATATTATATATATTGAGGAAAATTTTAAATATATACTAATCATAGAATTTTGAGGTATAATTTTTATCAAAAGGAATTGAATATGAAGTAGAGAATATAGCTATAACTAATGAATGATTATGATTTCCTGATTCATTACAATCCATTAAAATTAAATAAAATGGATGATTATTTGAGTCATAAAAACAATGATATATTATCCAAGTTATATATATAACATGACCCCTTGGTTAATAATTTAATGAATTTTTTAATGGGCGTTCTCGGTGTATGAAATTCATCAGTTTGTTTCATGTGTCCTTGAATCATCTCTATTTAAAAAAAAAAATAAGCATGTGTGGATGGAGGTCTATGAGTGACAATAAATGCTGAAATTTGATAAAATGTGAAGGTATACATAATTTATAATTGAAAAATATAGTGATTAAAATTTTTATGGGAATATTTGTAACTTTTAATTCACTGTTGCATAATGATTTGTTAAGTGAATCACATATTTATCAATTTTTTATTCATCTTAGATTCTCTAAGACATATATATAACTTCATGTTTTTGACTAGTGGGGTAGAATGAGAAGAAATATTCTTAACTATACCATTTATTTGTTTGACTTTTCAATAGGTAGAATGAGAATGACTATTACTAAATGGCATGATTCATCTTTTTCCAATGTCAAAATGGTAATGGGAAAATATATCTATGCATTTTGTAGTTAGATTAACAAAAAAATATCTAGGTAAAAATGAGATTTGGGTTATTTTTGATCATATAAATTTTATTCCTATTTGATACTCTTTATATCTAGATAAAGGTTCTTGATTTTATCATAATCAGAGTGTCATGTGACATGGATTTTTTCTCTCAATTTCATCTTGATCATGATACAAGATAAACTTCTCAAATTTATAAAGGCATTCAAAAGTAATAGGGAAGAGAATTAAATTTCATATATTATTTTTAATATTATTATGATAGATATCCCTACTGAACAATTTTTACATTGGAGGATATTATTCATGCTTATTCAATGTATTACTATAGATGTTGGAATTATCATCTTTCTTAAGATGAGTTTTCTTATAATAATAGTTTTCATTTCACTATACATATGGTGAATTTTGATGCATTATATGGAATGTGGTGCAGAACATCAAAATTTAGGGTTTATGTATGATAAATAATTTCAATGGGAATATAATTGTTAGAGGGAATAACATTGAATGTTCAAATGATTCAACAACACTTGACGAAATCTCAAATCCTGAAGAAATTTTATGTGGATAATAGGAGGAAAGATATTTCATTCGAGGTAGGTGATCAGGAATTTTATAAAATATCATAAAGGAATTTTCTTATGTGTTTGGTTAATAATGGGAAAATATAACCTAGATTGATTGGATCATGTGAAATCTTTGATAAAGTTGGACAAAGTGCCTACTGAGTGGCATTCCCTATGATTTTTTGCGAAGTGAACAATGTTTTTCATGTTTCAATGTTAAGAATATATGTGCCAGATTCATCACATGTTCTGATCCGTGAGATTGTTTATTTTTAAGACAACCATTAATAAGAGGAAAACCCAGTTTATATAATCTACCACATAGAGAATTTATTATGGACCAAGGGAATTCAACATTTGAAGGATTCTTTTTGAGAAACCACGTTGTTGAAGAATCATCATAAGAACCTAAATATTCTTTGAGGAAAATACATCCTCACTTGTTTAATTTGTGAAAAAATAACAATGATTCAATATCCAAAACAGGGAGAAAGTGAAAACCCATGTACTTATATAATAGTTTTTCATTATGTTTTTAAATATAAAATTTCATTATAAATGTACAATTAAATTAGTGTTATTTGTTGAAATTAATGAATCCATACTAATTTAATAGTAACATGAATATTGGAATAGTAATGTGACCATTAGAAATATTAATTTATTTCATTAGAAAGATATCCTTACCTAATGAAAGTATAATTTTTTTTTCATGTATCTTATAAGTGAATATATATATATATCATGGTATATGTAAACGAATGATTTAAAAATGATAAATTACGTAGTGGTATTTTTATAAAATGTAAATATTTATTCAAAATTTTATAAATATTTTAATAATTGAAATGAAAATTTATTTTCCAAATAAATATGAATAAACTAATTTTTATTAATAATATGATAATTATTTGAAACCGTAATTTTTATTCAATGTTTCATAAAATCATGCATAATATTGAAATTATGTTTTTGGAATAAATGATGTTCTTAATGAAAAATTAATTTTTTCATAATTAGAAAATTATTTTTAAAAATCATTTATATTTTTGAATCTTACACATATAGGTATGCATAGGTTTAATATTTTTTAATTTTCTCAAAATATTTTTATTTGTAAGGAATAATGAAATATGGTAATTTATAACATTTTATATTATAAGACAAATACATTAATATTTGAGTGATGTATGATGTAAAAAACAATTACTTAAAACTAAAAATCACTATTTACTATAATTATAATAATGAATCAACATTATGACTGTCTTGAGCCAAAATAATTAATGAATGAATAAAAATAATAAAAAATTCACTCTCATATCCCTATAAATATGAGCCCTCACAACCTCTTATCTTCAAACCTATATTTCTTTATGGAATATATAAATTATTCCCAATTACATTCAAAATCCTGTTCCATAGGTCATATACCTTCTTTTCATAGAAAATTTAAAAAACAAAGTGCCTTAATGAGGTTCGTAGTGAAATTATTTTCAATTAGTAAAAACCTCATTCATTCCCTTTAAAAATATTTAATTATTTATTTATTATTTCCATATAATCCCCAAATCTCCAATACAAACGATCAAGATAACTCCTATATCATATATATATATAATATATTTTTTAAGTGGAATATCCATCATTAATCACCTTTTGTTCTTCTATTCTTATAAAATATGAAAACAACATCTATAACATCTCAATTAACCTCCTTTATAGACAACAATTTTTTATTTTACATTACCACATTAATGATATGTCAAAAAACAATTATTATGGTTAAAAAAGATTTCAACATCTATATTATAACTTATTTAGTGTTCTATAACAAATTTATAGAAATAATATTAAAAAATGAAACTAGTTTGTGATAGTCAAAAACCACACTCAAAATAATCCAAACAATTATCATTAATATTTTTCTATTGAATATTCATATTATCAGAATAAAAATTTATATTGGATCAATATAAAATTTTGATTTATATTAATTCCATTTATTTACAATTCTATAGTTTTCATTACTTTTAATTAGAACTCCCATAATTATACTCAAGGTATCCAACCCAATAACTATGAAACAAACCCTCCAAAAACGACGAAGTTGAACTCTATAACTTATCAAAATGGATTTAAAATAACCTAGAATATTATAATAAATAAAATATATTAATTATTTTTTAATGATTTTTCAATTAGTGAATCTAATTTGATTATCCAAGAAATTATATGTCAGTGAATATTTCATTCAGATTTTAGTTTAGGTAATTTTTAACCCAACTTGCATTCTTAAGGTTAACCATCTACTTCATTTATATTTTCATAAAATTATTAATTGTGAAATGAGTATTAATTATATTATCTTTTATTATTTGTCATTAAAATAATATTAATATTCCTTACATTTAATTTTTTCTCACTTCCATTAAATCATATTTTAAGGGATATTATTTGTAAAATCATATTTTAAAGTTAAAACTCATTTTATTAAAGAATGTTTTAACATATATGACATATAATGATTTTATATATTTCCCGAGGCCTTATTTATTTTATTATTCATTTAATTGTTTATTAATTTAAAAATAAAATGTTTTTATTTATAAGTTTGTGACTTTATAAAAATAAAAAGTGATTTCAAAATGAAAAATTTATAATAATGTTTTATTTATGTATGTTTTGTGTGTTATGATAATCTTATAGTTCTAGAGAATTGTTATAATGATGGGTGTTTACATAATAAATTCAGGTTTGGTGATCCCTTTATAGCTCTATAATGCGTTGGGTAATGGGATAGTGTTAACCGGTTACGTTTCTGTAAAGGGAATTTGGGAATATACAGTGATGGTTATTCCAGGAATAACCATGAAAATTAAAACCTATGTAGAATTTATGGATAATTTATTTGTAAGAGTGATATTAAAATTATGAAAAAAATTTATCATTAACATTTTTATATTATTTATATGGTATTATAGGATTTTTATAATTTCAAAAGGTAATATAACAAACTTATGCTTCATGAGTTAATGTTATAACATTGTGAAAATATATTTGTTCATGACTAAATTTTTATTTTTCCCTCCTTATATCAGTTATGAGAATTTTTTCTTCATCCTAGATTTTACATTATTTTTATAGATTTTATGGATATGTAAATGAATGGATAAATTCACGATTAATGTTAATATTTTTTATTATATAATGAAGGCATGATTTTTAAAAAGATTTTTATTCTAAAAAAATTAATATTGGGTAAAAGTGTATACATTTTAATATATGAGCTTTTGTGTATAATATTTTACCTAATATACAATAATTGTAAAAATAATGTTCATTGGGAATTCAATTATGTGAATTATAGAATATGGTTACTAGATTATGTAATGTTTAAGGATGGGTCCTTACAGAAGTAAAATATGTGGGACTTTTGAAAAGTTGTTGATTGAGCATGGAGTGGTACTGGGATGTAATAAATATTATATCATAGTTTTATTATTTTATCTTCATGTACTATGAATAATTTAGATTATATTTCGATATAGAGATCTATGTGTTATTAAATTTATCAAATGTATACTATCTAATTATATTTATTTATATTGTTACTATGAGTGGTTTTTTATATTATAATTAATATTTTTTTCTATGACATGATATTGATGTTATAGTCTCCCAAAAAACGTAATTTTGACCCTTCAAGAAAGATAGAAACCTCATGAATATGGGGATACATACATGAGGTTATATAGAACCCCGACATTGACCTGATTATTCATATAGATGTGTTATATATACTCATATAATAACCTATTAATATAGCTTGAACAATATCAACGAAAAACTAATTATTATATTCCAAAACTCCAATTTTTGGTGTATGGGGGACTATGTTCTTAATAATTACCATGACTATGATGATATGAATATAGTATTTCAATAGTATATTTAACCCCTTTGACTTCTCAGTTTTTCTTCATGGAGAAACCACTATCCTTTTTTAGAATTACTCCAAAATGAATATATTTTTTAAGAACCAATTATTTTATATTTATGAATATAATACAAGTTATATGAGAAATATCATAAATAAATGAAAAAAAATAATTATATCCACATATTTATAACATTTTCAAAGGCCAATAAATTTCAGAATTGATATTCTCCAAAAGATTCGATGTTTGAATATTAAATGTTTTTTAGTATTAATTAATAATATTGTCTTCGGTATATATTGAAAACAATCATCTTCTACATATTCGATGTATATTATATGAAAACTCTGTTGTTAAAAAATATCTTAATTATATGATTTATAACAAGGGTTTCACATTCATAAAATTATAGGATCTTTTTCTTTTTATATTTGATACAATTTTGTATATTATTTCATTTAAATTTTACATTTTGGAAAAGTGAAATTGTTTTCCATGAAACGGGTTGTTATGTTTACACTCATTTTTTATTTTTGAAACTTCTATTCATTCATGAATGTCAGCATTAGTATTTCAAAAAATTATTAAACATATATATGGCATTTGAATTGGATTCTAATTGATGGGTAATAAGGAAAACGCTTAATAAAGGATATAAAAATAAAGGAAAAACTATTATCCCCTTTGAAAACTAACAATATACATAAGTATGTATTCATTTTTATAAATTAAAATTTTTTCATCAAATAATCATTTACTTATAATGATTGTATCTAAACAAAACATAAGAACTCGTGAATAATTTCCTTAAGAAAAATCATTCCACCATATATGCTCAATACAATTCATAAACTAATTAAAATAAATTTTTAAATCATAATATTTTCATTAAAAATAAAATAAATAATTTAAAAAATGATAAAGGTATAATGAGGTGTCATATTGTCATCAGGGAAAAAATTATGATAATTGGAAATTTCTTATAGGATTTACTTATATCACTAAACATCATCAATTAATTGGACTAAATTATCACATCATTATGATACATACTATATAGGAGTAACTTATTAGAAGACACTTTACCCACTACATATGATTAATATACTATTTTAATATATTCAATTCATATGAGTATCTTACATGATAATTATGTCAACGTCATAGGATTTAATTACTAGTCAACTTCATCCAGATTATCCCATGTAACAGAGGTATTTAATAGACCCACCCTCCATATACTGGTCAAAGTTTGTATTGGATTTTTGTTCACTACCCAATCCCTATATTAATGTGAAATTCCCCATTATTATTATTTTAAAGAATAATTTTATTATAGTACAATTTTTATTATAACATACTATATTTTATTATATAATAAGAAATATCTAATTTTATTTTCACACAAAAAATGATTTGTGAACATTTTTCTTGAAAATCAATGAAAATTAAAATTTCCAAATAGAAGGGGAATATGTGTTTCTTTGAAAAACCATGAAAATATAAATTAATCTCAATAATTTAATTTTTCATAGTTGGAATATTAAATCATGTTGTAACTATTAAAAAATATTCTTTTTCACTTTGGTAAAATAATCAAAAAATAACATATATAAATAATATAGAGAAAATTCATTTTTTAAAAAATATATATTATAAAGTATATTTATAGTAATTTATCAACATCTGATGTATAAATTAAGACATTTTTTAAAAAAGATAATGAATATTGATATGGAATCGAATGAGTTTAAATCAATTTTAAAAATCATATAAAGAAACATATCTTCCCTTTTATCTCAAAGAGTAGTTTATTTATTTTACATTAATGAATAATATTATATGATTAATTATCAATACTATTAAAAAACATTCCATTTATTACATTGATGACAATTTTCTTGTATTTACTAAATAAATTACATTCAATTCAAATGTTTTTATATCATTTATAAGATAAACATTAAAACATGATAGATCAGTTGATAGAGGGATATTTATTCAATGGACATTATATCTTGAATCATAAAAATTTAATAATTATATTTTTTTTAAATTAATTATCATTTTTTAATAATCCATGTAAGTTATCACTAAGACATTAAATTATTCTTTACACGGATAAGGTAGTTCTTTTGTACATATTAGTTATGTACAAAATTCTCAATTAGATGAAATGAGAATAAAATTGAAAAGGTTATAAAATAATATAATAAAAATAATAATGTAAATATCATAATTATTACTTAAATATATCCTTCTTACTATCTGTGAATGGAAGTACTGAAAAATGATTGTCTTTTCTTTATGGAAGTTGTAACATTTATTTTTTCATTTTGGATTCTAGTCATTGCATTAGGAACATTTATATTTTACCATGGATGGGTAGGTCATAAGGTAAACCATATATTATTACTAAATAGAAAAATTATTTAATTAATATCATTTATATATATCTATATTAATGATTTCAATTTTTTACCTTCTGTGTGTGGAAGTGATGAATAAATATTACCTCACTTCATTGATGTAGTAGATTGTGTATATGAAAAATCTATGTATTAATTTTTAATATGATGGATTGGAGATTAAAAATGTATTAAAACTAAAAATAATATATTTTTAGTATATTAATGGTATGTAATACCTATGGATTGTGTGATATTTGTTTAAATAAATTAAATCTCCTTGATATATTATGTTGCAAAGACCACAAATAATAAGCAAACTCAAAAAAATACTATCATTATAGGATGGCCCTAATAATTTATACATTATAGTAGTAGGAATAAATTGTATTAACCATATTATGAAATATATAATTGTTTAAGTAATTTTTAATTTATAATTTCATCTTTGGAAATAAACACATAAATTATAGTAAGGTCAGTTTGTTAATAAAATATAGTATTCCTTTAAAAATATATTTTTATTTCATTCTAATTGAAAATAAATATTAATGATTTTTGGAATTTTTTTAAAATTTATTTGATAAAATGTACCAAATTTTTTTCATCAAATTTTCAAAATTATCTTAAGATAATATTTTAAGAATCTATTGAATAGATTAATTTTCATTGGATAGTGACAATACAATATTTTTTTACACTATTATTTCTATTTAATTAACTAAGAAATTTAAATGTTTATTTATATTTAAAATATGGTTTTAGTTAAAATAAGAATTACTTACATATTAATCATCCAATTAAAATAATTTTAAGATTATTTATATTATATATTAGTTTAATTTTATTTTTTATTTAAAAATGGTATTTTTATTGAAAACTATTTTCTTTTACATAATGTTCCTCCTATTAAATTATTAAAAAAATTCAGAGTGGGGATTTTTTTAAATTTATTGTATTTATTATATATATTTTAATATTAATTTTGTCTTATACAACAATCATTTTTATTTATAAGGATAATATAAACTCATATTTTTCTTCAAAAATACATCTCGTGCAAACACACTTTTTTCATCATATCTGATGTTTTTGTTTTAAATATAATTTTTCCAATTTAGTAAATTTTATATCGTAAAATAAATTCTATATTTTCTAAATAAAAATAATTAAGTTTTTTATGTTTTTATTCATTTTTATGAATAAAAAATATACCATTATAAAGAAAATAATTACTAATTTCATGTTATTTAAGTGGGCCATCATGGTAGGTTTTTATGAGGAAACATTTTCAGACAACCTCTCTTAGTTTCTTTTAATTTATACATATTCATCCCCTAATTCACCCATAAAGAAATAAGAAGTATTTTATAATTAATATACTGGATTTTTATTATCGTAATTTTATATATTTTGTCCATCCATTTTATTAACTCCTATTTTTTAATGAAATGAAAACTATTTCCAAATAATTTAGGTTAACCATATGTATGAATAATTATTTTTCTTTTCCATTATAGACTTCATAAATGGTAATTAAAGTATTATTGTTGTTAAAAATAAATTATTAGTAATATTATATCCTAATAAATTCTTTGAAAAAAAAATATATACATAATATTAAATAAAATGGAACTTGGTCATGATGGGTGAAAAAACAGTAAAAACTAAAAAAACATTGTAATTAAAATTTTATCCATGTTGTCCTAATATAATAAATAATGATGATATATGTGACCATTTAAAATTATGGATTTTCATAAATACCATTTCATCTCACACATTTAGTTTCATTAAAATTTTACATAAAAATTCATAATTACACACAATTAAACTAATCAAGAAATAATAAAAAGAACGCACCTAAAACAAAACATGTAATGAAATATTATAAATTAATGCTTGTATGATGTTATTTAAGTATAACATAAGATATTATAACTATTAATATAGTTCTTTAATGAATTGATAACAATTTTTAAACCTTTATATATGAGGATAATGTATGAAAATCTAAAGGTAAACAATGCCTAAGTTTTTATCATCAAACATTTACTTCTATAAGAAATATTCCTCATCCAACAAGTATTTATTATGTATGGTTTATTTAAACATAAAATGGATATATTATATCACTATTTTAATTATATTCATGGTATAAAATGTTTTAATTCATAATTAATGATTTTATGATACATATGATTCCCTAAATTAGAATGTGGAAATGGAATTCAAAACCCAAATTCAATTCTTTGGAATAAAAAAAATACTTCCTTGAATATGTGACAAAAAACATAATTTTGAAATGAATCTTTATAATATTATGATTTTACTTCCACTCCTTTTATTTCGATTTATTATGAATACTCATAATATATTTATTATATAAATATTTTGATTAATGATATAATATGTTTATGGTATTTCATTTTAAAACATATCTTTATAAAGTTATCCTTAAAACCATTTTTTTCTAAGACCATATTTTTGAAAATTGATTATAAAGATGTATTTTCATTTTCTCTTATGATTTATTAAATACATTTTTATCAATGTTTTACTTTTGACCAAATGATTAAAATGCATTAATTCTATCAATTACAAAGGAAAGTTATCTATG
The DNA here is from genome assembly GCA_963277665.1 of Viscum album. NCBI lineage: Eukaryota > Viridiplantae > Streptophyta > Magnoliopsida > Santalales > Viscaceae > Viscum > Viscum album. The sequence continues at coordinate 1,432,895,831 of OY728162.1, forward strand.
AATATTCCAAAAACAAATAATTATGTAATATTTTTTATTTTATATAGCATGGGAAAATTTTACCACCATTATGAATCCTTAGTACCTAGAATCAAAATTTACAATATTACATGTTTTTTCATTGAAATAGTTTTTATAATAGTGCATTATTTTAAAAAGATGTTTTCAAAATTGAAAGTCTGTTTTCCTTAAAATTTATTTCATGGGATCCTTTAAAAAATTATTTTTTTCATCTTAGATAATGTTATTTAATGTTAACTATGATTTACTAGTTTTATTTAACAAGTATAACATTCTTATTATTTCTATGGATGGTTTAGGCTTACGAAGGAATCATGTTTATTAGTCATGTTACTTTTCCAGACATATTATTTGATAAAATATCTATAGAACCCATTTATTATTATAATTTATGACATTATTAATAATTTTTGGTTTTTTATAACTCAAATATATTATATTCATTATGTAAATGGTGGGGAACAAATTTCTTTCCAATTAATTGGGTAATGATTGATAACATAATAAGAAGTTTTTTTATGCATGAAGAAAATGTCAAGTTTACAAATCTATGCATGGATCGGGTTTTAATTTCCATAAGATTATTCATGGACCTAGTTTCATGTCCACAAAGTTATGAAATGGCCTTAATTTATTTCCATGACTTAATGAGTTAATTTGTTTCAATTTATATATGTTAACATTATTAATATTTTATATATAACCATTATTTGACATTTTATAACAATGTTGTCCCCTCATGGGTCTTGTTATTATATGATTTACCCCTTATATTCATCTAGGATTCATTCCATGACTCACTATTATGATATTTTACATATAAGGTATAATTTTCTATGTTACGATCTATTATTATTCCCTTAGATATATGTTATGATTGATATCACCCTTGTTTATCCATATTAAGCATCTGATCGAGACATTTTCTTATGTTTCATTTCCCTATTATATGAAGAAAGGTATTAAGTATGATAGATCAAAAGGGTTAATGTTGTTAAGGAATTAGTGGGATGTGATATTGGTATTTTAGAAACAAGTTTTTTATATTCCTTTGATTTCAAGTTCAATAATAACATATGGGTTTTTCATGGTCTTGTTGTGTAATTTAATGAATATAAAATAATTTGTATGTAATATCGATGTATGAAAATAGTGGGTTTTTATAGTCGGGTTCATAGAAATTGTTATTTAAACTTTACAAACTAAGATGATTTAACCTTAAGTATGTTCCCTAATGAAATGTATATGTATAGGTTACAATCCAATAAAATTTGTTAATGATTATGAATAATATAGTATTAAACACATAGTTACATGGATTTAAATTTTATTAGAAATTTCCCTTAATTATGTTGTTTTCCACCTATTAGTTGTGTTTATTTGACTCTGTTTTTTCATTTTAGTCAATGGATAGATCCTCGATGATTCTTTTCAATTTTGGATTTGTTTGATAGTGGAATGATATTACTCTAGGGAATCCCAATTAAATTATTGTCAAAAGGTGAAACTTAATTATTATTCCTGATGAAAAATATCCTAACAGGACGAATAATCCCAACTTGGGTGACATTTCTAAACCATCTAATAAGAAAATTATGGAGTTTTATGGTGAAAATAGAGAAATGAAATATCAATTTCACATTTGTAAAGAATGTGGGAAGAGTGAAAATGTATAATTCATAAAAGGAATACGAAGATGGTTTTGATGTTGAAAATAATCACAGAAATAAATTAATGTTAAATGAAAAGTGAAATGTTCAGTTAAAAAATGGTTGGGAATAACTGAATTCCAATGTCATTATAGATAGTTAAATTTTTTAAATGTAGAATACATTAGTATTATGAACATCAATTCCCTTATGGGAAAGGTCATGAATGGAATCATAAATTTTGTACGAGTGAAAGTTATATTTCTAGGGATGAATAACATATGAATGGAACATGATATATAACAAGTGTTGAGGAATAAAAAAATCATGCATCATAGTTTAAGAAGATAGTGTAATTTTTGAGTGTTTATGTATTTGAATTAAAGAATAATATTTTAGAATTAAATTTATGGTATTATGAAATAATGGAACCTCTAAATATTTTCTTTATGAATTTGAAGGTATTTGTTATATAGTACTGGAAACCATGAAAAGTTATTGATATGGTACGTTGATATTTTTATGAACAACATGATTAATGGAAGAATAACCCTCAATAAGTGTATGATGAGGGTACACTGTTGATATAAATAGATTCTTTATTTGGATAAAATAATTGGTAAAGTATTGGTTACCTTGGTAGTGATTAATAATATGATTACAGGGTAGTTGGAGGATTGAGTTTATAGAATTATATTACTTTTTGTTATGAGGAAAGAGTTAATTTTTGTAATCATGCATTATTTCACTAATGTTTTATGGATATTTTGGTCATTTCCATGTTTCATTTTAATAAATGGTAATGATATCCCTATATTTAATGTTTGATAACTAAGTGCTAAAAAATGTGGTTTGGGTGATTAATGATAAGTTCACAGTGTTAATTTCGTGGCCTTTACATTGATATTTTTTTTGTACGATTCATAAGGGAATAAATTACATAATATTGTTATGTTGAACACTGGATATGGTTTGGGAGAGTAATTTATTACAAAACTATATTAATATTTAAGATTATTGAATAATATTTCATAACCATTTTGTTATGATAACGAGAGAAAAAATAATGAATTTTCATCCCATTATATATATTTTGATAGATAAGTTTAATGAGAATTACAATATCAACATCCTTTTCTCGACTAAGAAATTAATAAGAGATTGATCAAGGAACAAACAAAGTGGAGATTGTACTTTCTAGGTGAAGTTAAAAAATATATTCTCAAATTATTTTCAAGTAAAATATTATCCATTTACTATTATTTATGATGATATCAATCACCTTTCTGTGAACTATTTAGTCTATGGTATTTTGGTCATTATCCTTTTACCGACCATGTTCTCTATAATTACCCATCAAAACATGATAGTTATAATTATCTTCTTGGTCCATAACATCACATTCTACTAATATTATTGAAAATAGAATCATTATTTTGTGGTGATCTTTAACATTTACTTTCCATATTTGTAAGAGAATTATTTAGTAAACCTTTAAACAATGAGGATTTTCTATATACAAATTTTGAAACATACACCATTGATATACATAGAGATATTTCAAATTACTCATAATTTTTATCAAGACAGTATTCAATCAATTGGATCTTATATAGAATCTCTCTCAGGTTCAGGTTTTTCTCCATGTAGCAGACCCAAGAAATTACATACATAATATTTTACAAATACTAAACTCAGAGGTAATACCGCAAGATCAAGAATATTCTTCTGAACAAAAAATAGTATAAATTTTGAATCAAATAGAAAAAGTTTTATAAAACAAGTTCTCTCACCGTATTTCTATTTTTTAGGAAGCCACCAATTTTAGAACTCTATATAGAAACCTGATGTGATGATTAGGAAACATTATCCACATATATTTTTAACTGATTGTTGAATTTCAAGGGAATCATTCATTTTAAGGCTTTATAATTTTACCCCCAATGGTATTACAACATGTTTTATTAGATAAATTTAATATATTCAGTTGGTTGTGTTGAAAATTTCACTGATCTCAAACAATAACCAAAAAATATTATCATATAAACATGACTATTATAATATATCAATTAAATTGTAAATAGTGGTTATTTTTAACCACATTATGAAATATATAATAATCACGTCCCAATAATGAAATAAATAGAAATTACATGACATTTGTGAAATATATAATAAGTTACACATAGAGATTCCAAAATATCAAATAAGTTAAGAAAATTTTGGAAACATGCAACACATTCATATAAATTTCTTGAAATATATTCAAAATCACACACAATGATCTTCCTCTTTAGAACCCATAACTAAAAATGTTATTTATAATCTAGGGAAAAGATAACAGAAAAAAATATGATGTCAAATGAATAGTGAGGGTAAATAAGGGAGACACATAAACATAATCATTATAATAAGGGTATGCGAACATGATCATTAAAAACAAGTATCATAACCTGCATATCAATGATCCTAAATATGAATCTTGGAATAAATATTGGAATTTGATAAAACATGAATCATTAGTAATGAAAGATAATGATCCATGTATGAATAACATTGTTATAAAATATGGGACTGTGTAAGACACATAAGAGTATATTGTTGACTTCCATAGTAGTCAATGAATCGATGTAAATGTCATCTTGGTGTTAGGGGTTTACTTCCCATATCATTAAGGTACGAATGTTTCACTCCCATAACCATCCTAGTAGTCATGGCTTTCTCTCATAACCATCTTTCATATTCATGGTTCACTCACATGACTATCTTAGCGGTAATGGTCTACCATGTCTATCTCATGAGATCTCAATATTTACACAATGAATTGAAGGGAGATACAGGTCTTACCCACATCATAATTAAACAACACATTTGTGTTCTATAAGATCATATAAAATAATATAAAAACTAATTTAATGGAATGATTATTATAAACATGTAATCATATCATAATATTTGGAAAATATACAAGGTTCAAAATCATTTCATCAAATTAATAACCTGTGAAAAATAGTAGGATTCTTAAGCATGTTCATCAAAACATAAACAATTCCTAAAAATAATATTAATTATTTTAATGATTAATAATAATGTTCTTTATAATAGGTTGGGAAGGATTTTTAAAAACCACATGGGAAAAATTCATTAAAATCCACATTTTAAAACATAAAATTTTTTCATAACCCATTTCAAAGAAATAAATTTGAAAACATATAATGGAATCCTGAATAAATCATATAAAAATAGTTCATAAAGAGAATACCCTTTCATCATTAAAATTGTTTTTTTTATATCATGTAATTTTAAAATAAAAATTTTTATTTGAAAATAATCATGTATGAATTTAAGTGAATATGTATGTAAATAAAGCATCATGAAATTGTAGAAATCAGTTAATCTCATATAAGTTAAAATAGATTCTTCTCATACATTTTTCAGAAATATAAAAAAGTACATTGTTAGGAAAATGAAGACACATTTTATTCAAACTATTTAATAAAATTTACTATATGGGTAAAAATGATTTTCTTTAATATTTTTATAATATTAATAATATTATGGAAAAAAAATTAAGAATCATAGAACTGGAATGTAAATATTTCCCGGTAGAATCTTACGTATAAACAATCATGATAATAATGAGATTGTGGAAATAATGCTTATAATATTATAATCAAAAAATAGTATGCCCCATGAAATAATAGAATTTATATGGATATGAATATACTGTAATATTATGGTAAACAATCATGAAATACATTCATGGGAAGTATATACACCATGTAGAAGAAACAAATAATGTATGGGGAATGTGTCTCATATAATTAAAGGCGAGACCAAAATCTGTTACCTTAGGTATGATTCCCTTCGTACGTGTCCAAAACTAATTTATAGTGGTTTTAAACATATTATTATATTATAAAATAATAATAATGTTTATTATATCCTATATGATTCATCTACACCATCAAATTACATGTTTATTAAAAATTCCATGTCAATTCAACCGTTTGGATAATAACCGAATTGTATATCATACATGTTTTAACTTGTTATTTAAGACCATATTCGTTAGATCACGATTTAATTAATTAAATAATATTTTAATTAACATATATAGTAATTAAATATATATATATGCATATATATATTCATATATAAATGATAGATATATGAAATGTAATACACTATTCATGAATATGGTAAGTCATATGTAATCATGAATGTTGTTACCATTTTCTTATCGTAGCGAATATTGGAATGTAATTGAAATATATGTGTTTATATATATATATTATTTAATTATCATAGTTATGTAATATATTTTATTTTTATTAATTATATACATTTATATCATAATTTATTAGAGGGTTAACACGAAATACGAATATTATCGCACCGTGGAGATGATAGGTCGTACGTAAACACACCTAACAATATCATTCTTATATTGAGAAAATGGTGAAGAATTAAGAGGACTACTAATTATAAATAATCAATATATTGGTATAATTATAATATATATCCATTATTTATACATTCATACACATCTATGTAAATTGGTGGTGAAAATTGTTTACACCATGATGTAAAGATGGTAAGACATACGCACAGTCACATGGTGATTCTGTTTTTCGTAGTGTTTATATAAGGTGGAATATTTTTTTCCATAATAATTTTGAAATCTTAAATTATAATTTATTCTGGATTTATTAATTTATAATGGAACAAAATTATGAGGAGTGAGTTGAAGAATAAATATGTTTTAATGAATTGGTATAAGAGATTACATCTTCTTTGATAAGTTCCATTATATCTCCACTTAAATGAAACTTGAGATTGTATTCTAAGAAGAAGAAAAACATAAATAAAGAATATATGTAGCTATATAAGGTAAATGTGTTGGGTATAACTGGGCTTTCATCCCAAATGTTAAGTGAATAAGTGAGGGAGGGTGTTCCCTTTTATAGTTGAGCTCAGCATCACGTTTGGAAATCCCAAAAATATTAAGATATTATAAGATTATTCGAGATCTAAATACATAAAAAAAGAATAATAAAATAATTTATAAGAAATTATAGACCTTATCTTATCTTGTTTTCAGTATTTAACATTTGTTTTCATTTTTAAAGAATTTAATAATAAATTAATTCATAAATATATTGTTAGAGTAATATTTATTACTATTTATTTAGTTTGACTTTAAATAAATCATGAAAAAGAAGTATGTATAATATAATTCATCAAAACATATAATATATATATTTTCGATGAGTTAAATTCTTTATACACGTTAAAAAATCCAATTAATATCAAAATTTTCATTATTAAATGTATTTATTCTATTTTTCTAATAATTAAATAAATATTGTTCTAGCATTGATGATTTTTAAGGTAATTATATAACATATAAAAATTAAAAATAAATTTCTATAATGAATATAATTTTATTCATATGAAAGGAGACATTAAAATTTGTTCATAGGTTCATTTTTCCTATATGTGGACATAGAAAAAATATTAAATACAATAGAGTGGTAATTTTTAACTATCTATGTTCTAAATATTATTTAATTTATTTTCATTAAAAATTTTCCATTTAAAAATTTCAAATATATCACCATCTGGTAAGTGTCTAATAAACATTATCCTATAAATGTGGGACATTTTTTGTTTTTATTTTAAACATTACTATTTTTATTTTCCGTTAATTATTATATTGGAATTTTAGATGTGGTAGACAAATTTTAACTATTAAGTGGTTATAAAATATTACTTATAAGAGTAATTATCCATAAATGGACATATTTTTTTAATTTCACTCCTTTTCATAATATATTTTTATTTTTAAATATTTTTATGTTTTTTAGTAAATTTAACAGTATAATATTTTATAAAATATCATTTCTCTTAATTTTTGACACTATACACAACATTGTTTTTATATAAAGTAAAAAAAGTGAAATAATTTCATGAAACCCTATTAATGACACTCACAACATGTCATAGTAACCTATCTAATTTACATATCACCTTCATTAATTAAAATTATATTTATTTTTACATTTTTTATATCATTTATTTGATCCTTTTATTAATCAAAAAATTACTGCATCATCATTATGTCACACGTTAAGTTAATTAATTTATCAATAATAATTATAATTAAAATATCATGATATAGAAATTAATTTTATATTTTTAATTACTATTTAGTGTTGAATTTATCATCCTTATAACCCTATATTAAAAATGATTTACATATTAAAATTATGAGTGTGATATTTTAAAAATATCGTTAAATAAAATATAATAAATTTCATATTCATAGACAAGTGGCACAATTAGTTTTGTATTTTTTTGTAAGGTAATTTTTAGTTGAATCCCACTAAACAAATTTAATTATAAAATTTCTTAGGGTAATTATATAATATTATAATATTATTGAAACCATTAATTATCCCAGTTCACCCTTAACTGAGGTAAATATTAACATAATGAAACTAATATTCCCCAAAAATCAAGTTTATCTGATTAGAAGAAAAATTTCGTACTGATTAAATCCATATATGACTTTTTTGACAAATTCAGTTCATATATGTAACTAAATTAATATTATCACTAATCAAACAGATGTGGCGAGAAGGCTGGTAAAAGAGATCATCAAAAGTTAAAAATATAATTATCAAATTTAATAATAAATGTTATTTAAAATATCTAAATTGGATTAATATAATTATAAATGATCAATTGTGTCTTTAAAAATCAATTTAAAATTTTATTATTTTATAATCAGAAAGGAATTGTTTATTAACAATGCAATATTTTTTCACTATTAATCAAAAAATGAGACATCTCAGAAAAATTCTAAAAATTAACCATAACATAATTTTGAAATAAATAATTAATAAATTATATTATTTAATGAAATTAAATTTATAGTTGTGTCTAAATGTAATTTTATTTATTTTCATATGAGGGAATGAAATGTATTTTATTTGGGAAAATAATAGTTTTAAACATATAAAGTCTTTACAAAAACTTATATTTTTCATTATCAAAACCATTATAAGTTATATTATAAAAGAAGATATAATTATTCATATTACATGTTTAATGACTAGGTTATCACTATATCAATTAAATAAATATAATAGTAATGTATAGTTTTGTAGAAAGTCATGGATGTGTGTGACGCAATCCATGTCATGGTTTCCGGTATTGATAGAGTTTCTTGGTGTTGTGGGTAATGTATTGAAAACATATTACTTTTATAAGATAATAAATATATATATTCAATGTTATGTGAATATAAAATATCAAAAATGATAAATTAATTCAAAAAATCAAAAAATCATGGGGTGTTACAACAATTTCCCAACTCATTATTAATATATTAATTTATGCTTATGAAATTAACACATAACTTTTAGTTATGTCATTTTGTTTATAAAATATATGTTTTCTTAAAAACTATTATCTACCTATATGAGAAAATTAATATAACCCATTATTCAGAATTTTTAAAATTTATTAGAAAAATTAATATCATTTTTGAATTTATGAAGTCAAAAATATCTTAGTAATTTTTTTTAGAAACTTATGAATACATTAATTTTTCACTAAGTAGAGAAAAATAATTTTTTTATAATATTAATTAACATTCAATAAATTCAACAATTATAAAGTTCCATTATTTTTTGAATAAGGTATCAATGAAGTTAAATATTATTCAGTTATATTTCTTCTAAATAAATGATTTTGAATCAAATTTATAATGTATTTTAGTATAAGTTTATTTTTGGGTCTCAAAACGTGATTTTTTTGTAAAAACATTTCTAATTTACATTAATTTTTTACTTATTAACTTAGTATTTAAATGATTTATTTCTAAATACATATTTAAGGAAAACTAATAACCTTAAAATATATACATGAAATAAAAAATATCAAACCGCGTAGGAAATTATCAATATAGTCTATAAAATAAATAAATAAATTGAGTTAATTTCCCTATATAAGCTCCATGTTATAGATGATACATTCATTTATATGTTTTATTTCATTAGATACTTTACAATCTACTCTATCCATTCCCAAGACATAATATATTCCATCAAACATATCTTACCCACATGAATTTTGTGAGCGAATATACGATTTTTTTTGTTGATACATTCAATGGTCTTGTAATTAAGATAAACATGAATTGATCAATCATAAGTCCTTTATTAATATTATTTTGATTTTTTTACAAAATATCCCTCCAATATCTCATCCTTATAATGTATTAGAACAATTAAATCGACATCCTCTTAACTTGTTTACTTCCTAAAAACTTACATTTTCCTTGCGTCTATCATCTTTTTTATATCTAATATTACAAATTATATTAATAGAATTTGAAATAATAATGTTGGAATTAGGTGGTGTGGTAATTTTTATTTTTATGTATAAAATAGTGTTCATGGTAAAAACCAGTTTCTATACTATAAGTAAATGAATGAAATAGGTTAATGGTAAAAAATAAAGGCTTAAAATTCCTAACAATTATAACATTAAAAGGGTTGTTGTTGTGATTATCTAACATAAATTTCCATTACATAATTAATAATTGACTATATTTAATTGAATTAATTATCCAAAATGTGATCGGATTTAAAGATAAAATAATCATTATTTAATAAATTAACATCACCCCTCCTCAAGTATAAATACCACTCATCACCAACCCATTTCTCCTCAAAAAACATTATGATTCTCAAATATATACCAACTACTATTGTACCCACTATCCTAATATCCATGTGATTTTATATCACCCAATTATAGATTCTATATTCCATAAGTATTCATTCATGGAAGTCATATTATATATGTACCTTTATCATACAACTACTCTTAATTTCATTTATTTTTCTACCTTCTCCTCACCATAATCATCAAGAAAGGCATAATAAATATTGTATAATTTATATTCTATAAATTTATGTTTATAATGGAATAAATTATATAAATCCCTTTTATAACCACTTCTTATTTATATTAATGAAAACATTATTGAAATAATGAATGTTAATTGTCTATGTGAATAATTATTTTTCGGTTTAAATTAACACCTTAATGGATTTTCATAAAATTATATTTATGGTAATGATAGATTTTAAATGGTATATTATAACCTTTTTCATGTTCTGGAAATAATATATATAAACATATTATTAAATAAAACAAATCTATATCGTGATGGTCGAGAAAACTGCCAAAATAATGTAAGAAGTTATATTCAACCTTTAATCAAATGAATCTTCCTCATATTAGAAATAATGATATATGAGACAATTTAAACTAATTATATTAAATGAAAATCGTTTCATTTCACTTCTAGTGTTTTTGTAACATCCCATATTGGGAAACCACTACAACTAGATCCTCGAGCCAAGCCGCTACAGGGCCTCATGTGCGCCTCCACATATGGAATAAGAAACATATTAGTAGCGGGGGTATAATAGTGGAACTATGTGTAGACAAATTCCCCCTATAAGAGTATATAAATAGATGAAAATAACCAAAAAATCATAAAAATTAATGTGTATGAAAAAATAAATAGAGACTAAACATGTTGAAATGAATCTTAAACAATGTAAAGTCTCAAAAAACGATGTCATACACAGAAAAATTATGGCCCCCTTGGGTGATCACGCATAAAAAATAAATAATAGGAAATTGAATAAAATAGGTCCCACTTCCAACCTTGGGCTATAAAAATTAACCTATCTCTAGTACCCTATGAAAATTCACCATCTTTAATAGTTAACTCTACATGAGAATCCTGCTCATCCAAGAAACATGGGTCCTATAGCTGATCTATTTCACATCCATGATATACCTAAAAAGAAAAAAAATATGTAATCAAACTGAGGAAAATCTATAGTGGTGGGAAATAAATATCAGTAGGCCACCTCCAATTATGAACCACCAATTTACTGTAATAACTTCATGCTCAAGAAATATTCTCATCCTAGCCAGTACACAATGGAAAACAACTAAAAAACCATAAATAGAAAGGTTATAGACTTTAATAGATCATATCACTTTTTTACCAATTCTAAAATGTCTTTGAACATATCTCAAAGACTGTGCATCTAGAAAAACATTGGGATCCAAATATATCATAGCCATAATTAAACCCTCATAAAAATTGGGATACATACTATTATTGTTCAATCACTCAAGTTACTAATCAATGATACCCCAACCAAATTATCATGACACAAACATTTTATCATACATGGAACCTCCCCACATAAATAAAAAACAATGATAACAATGATTACCCAAACCATACTAGTAGTTTTATATTTATCTCAAGCACCATAATCAGTAAAGCCTGGAGAATCAATCAAAAACATATACCACATATCAATCTAAACATGCCTTGATCTTCAGTTTGGTATTTTAACCATGGATGTGGTGCCTCATTTCACCATTCATTCCATCTCGTATACCATCAATTTTCATAGCATCTGTAGGGAAAATAAACACCAAAGAATAATATCTAGTTCTATTGACTCATTCTCAGTGAAAATCTGTAGTATGTAATCCATGATCAGAACCTCATTCGAGAATATATATATATATATATATATATAACATCAGTGGGACCCTCAACATCCTTATTGAACAAATCCAATGATAATGATCCTCAATACAACATCCTTTTCATATAGATCACAGTCATTTACCAAATCCTTAGTTTGAAACACTATCCCGGAAATATACAATAATTTTGTAGAGACTACGTTTGAAGCCATATCTGTAGTATAATTCTTGTTGTTTGATCTTATATCTAGAACCATACAACTTACATGTGATGTCACATAATTATACATAATAGTATAACACAATAAGACAAGAAACTCAATCTAGTACTAACACCATTACTAAAATATCATTATAAATACATAGCCTCAGTGTAATAATAACAATCCTTGAAATCCAGAACCACACCCATTGAAAATCATTCAAATTATGTCAGACATCCTACATTTTAATAACAAATCAGTTTTTAGAACATGGAAACCCTACTAGAATATCAATATTTTCATAGGAATAAACATAAACTCAGCATCCTCAACCATGAGAAAATATTAAAAGGGAAGGCGATATTAATCTCAGGGATGAAAACATCTCAGAACATCGACCAATATATCCATTAGGTCCATTGGTAATACAAAAATCCAAATTACTCACGCACACTCACTAACTCCATGTTTTCCTATTAATCATGTCCACACTAGTACCTCCTGAACCACACATAAACAGATCTATTCATCCATTGATCATCAGTACAATCACACACGACGAGGCATCCCCTCTAAACCATAGTAACAACCAAACTCTCTAGAAAATAATTATCATAAGAAATATCCATAGGTATCCTTTATAGGCCTCCAATCGATCCCTAAACAATGACATGCCAACATGAAAACCCCAAAGAAAACCCATGCCATGTAGAAATCTCAATAGACAACTATGACATCCAAAAAATAAAATTATCAGAAACCAGACCACCTAAGAATCCAAAAGATTCCCTCAGACTCTAGTCAACAACATGATGACAGCTATCCATAACTATCATCCTATTATGTTAGCCAACCCTAAAGTCTCTAACTACCATTATCACGAGTCACAAGGTCTAAACCATAACATATCTATCCCCAAGAAACATGTCTTGAGACATAGATAAAACCCAAGAATACAAAAAGATTCATTTTGATACCACCTTCTCGAATCCTCACAAGGGTCTGCAAACAACTCATCATAGGACACTATGGTTAAGAAAATAGAGGATCTGAAAATCCTCACCTCGCATCACATCTCACAACCAAACCACTGAATAATTTTTAATCCAAACGTTAATATAATACTCTTACTAAACTATCAAATAATAACATTCCATTAAAAAAAACTCTATATTCTTAACAGATCCTTCCAATACGATATATGTGAAAAAAAAGTCTAAAGGTACAACTAACATGTCCATATCTGACATCCACGACACAAAACCGCAAAAAACACCAAGTTGGAAAATGTACATAACATATATGTACAAGTATATAGTGTGTATGGTAAAATCACCTCCTTTCTATGTACATTTACATGGATAGAAAAAACATGGGTTCTGCCTGTGTACTACTAAATAACATGTACCCAAAGCCCACAACCTATACATTCCAAACATCATCTACCCATGTACTTATTCACATGGCCCATCACATGTATATGTACTACTAAATAACATTTCCATAACATAAATGTCATTTAATTAAAAAATTAATTCATAACCCAATAGGATGAAGACATGATGTATGTTCTTATAACCACACACCGTGTTATTGGGGTTTCTCAAAGGGAAACCCATCTAAGAATCTGAAACTGCCAATTTTCTAAAAAATAATATCATATCGACTCCAATGGGATCTTCAATGGTCATTAGAAGACTTTGAATCATAAAAGAACTAATACAAGGTGTGGGGAATAAAACCAAAATATGCCTTCCTCATAGAAGACATGGCAATTATTTGGGTCCAAATCATCTCCTGGAAGCTACTGCACAATGATCTAGTCCAAGTTGTTGAAAAGTAAAATGTCTGGTAGTAGATCTCTCCCCCCTACTCTCTCAGGTTTTCCAAAACAAAAAGGATTTTTCCATCCACCATCTTAACATGTGTGGATCCCCAAAATGGGGGGGGGTTAAATTTTTAATCAATTACAATTTTCAGTACTCATAATAAGTCATGGAAGCTAAAGAAACATTATGAATCAGTTATTAAAAAAACCATTTATGAATTAGAAATTTTAATGTGAATATCAATATGATTCTCTATTAAAAGGATATATCAACCTGAAACAAGTCGACTCGTGTAATATTTTTTAATTAAATAGTAAATATTTTTCATAAATTCTATCTACTTGGAACACCACCAAACCAATGTGATAGGGTGAAAATCATATTATGGGATACACATATTGGTTTGAATCATTATCCAAGATCATATGTCCTATAAAATTTTTATTTTACCCCACAATATTACCATTAAATAACAAATTAGGTTATTCTCAAATTTCAAAATTTCAAAATCTCTTTTCTCCACAATCTCCCACAATAAATCTTGTGTTCCCTAAGAATCCCCAATGTCCTTCCATCCACACCATGAACCACCTTGGTTCGCAACTAGAAAAAGACTCATTCGGTTATAGATGAATACTCAAACCTTTTTTCTATACATAACTCCAAAGAGACGGTTTAAAACCAATCCAACGTAATTCCACCACATTCCACAATCAAAACCCAGCTAGGACAATGCCTAATCACTCCCCTCTATTTTAATACATATAAAAATCATTTGAATCTCATCATAAAAATCATGGTTCTCTCCACCATAGCGATATCCTTACAGTCACATCATAGTAAAAAAAATTCCAAGGCCCATGCCCAAGTCACAACCAAACTATAGAAATCTCACTCCCACAAAACTATAAAAATAATACATCAAGCATCTCCATTATTTAAATCTGAGAATAATACCCATGGTATTCATTTATATTTGATTCATTATAGGTATTACACTCATAGAAAGATTATGTTGCACTCCCCGTCATACTGATTCACAAACACAACTCCATTAGAGAAACCAACCTTGATGAACCTTGATAACCCTTGAAAACAACTATATAGCATGGAATACGGCTAGGTCCCTCCTAGCATACTCAAAAAAATTTAAGTTGTTAGGAATGATCACCAAAAAAATGTGAGTATACTAAGATGTCATCTATGAATACCACCACATCCACATCTATTCCAAAACATCACATCTTTGTCAAACAGTTTTATGTAACCACACCTGCAAACCTCCCATCAAACACGGAAATATTCTCATCCAATTCATTACCATCATTCCAACTCCAAGACATTATATGTACACTCCAATAAGATATGATCTACCAACAAAATGATACAACACATCACTAGTGAATGTTTCTCCATGATTCCACTATCGGACACCCATTACATACCCTGGGGTAACCCAACCACTAAACCTAATTTGACACCAGTGAGTAATATCTCATAGAAAATCATATCAGATGCCTAAACCATTAAAACTCAAGCACTTAATGTGATCCTTATTCATATACAAGCCACCATGCTCAACTCCGAAGAACAAACGTATCTTGGTATAGGCACCTGAATGAACCAACCCCTCTCAATAACAATAAAAATACATAATCCCTAGAATAAGAGTGAACAATAGAAAAAAAAAATATGAATCCAACGAGCATAAAACATCAAACCCAACTGAACCATTATTGTACTAATTTCACAAGGCCAAAACCCCTATGTATTCCTCACACACTTGATGGTACACATAACATAGTCAAACACTCTCACGGGTCACCATCAAACATCAAACAACATTTACTCCCTTCACCGGAGTCAAGTCAGAAAGGAAACAAGGCTCTCTCACCTAGCCCTACTGATCTTGTTTCATGTCAAGTCAGTAGTTATAAAAACCATTTTCTATGCTAACTCATTGAAGTACACAAGTCATGAGGAATCAAATACTCCCATACCACCAACATAGAACATCATAAATAAAGGAAACCTATATATGGGGTCTCTCACCATAAATTCATCATATACCAACCCACTAAAAATAATAAGGGTGCCCATCCTCTCTGATAATATCCACATCATACCACTTCCTAGAGGTCCTGTACACAAAACCATCCTCAGATACAACCACCCAAAAAGGGGGCCCAATTGTCATTTACATTATGCATACAGAACCCATAAGGCCTCTACTCCAATGATGAACATGATCCATACCTACATACTCATCAACATGATCATATCCATGTATCCACTCAACCAAAAATCTGAAATTTATAAAATATCTCATGAGTGGGCCTATAACATGTGGATCTTAATTTCATATAATGATACAATAGAAACCTCATTCTAAAGCATGCATGGAGTTAACACCAACTCAATGACATCTGTATAATGGTCCAAGAACATGAGATTCATAATAAATTATAAAATACTAACAACATGTGCAGGGATTGAGGTGAAATTTTGGTACAACATTAACATCATAATTACAGAACCCCTATATTAGTCACTGTAACCTGGAATTACTACCAAAATATTTGTTCATGATGCACCAGCCTAGTATCCATCATAATATATGACACAATATTATATCTTATGTCTACCAAATCCCAAATATTGAAATAATAGGAAGGTAACTCCACTGATGGAACATGGTAATTTCCCCAGCATGGTAGCCACTAATACTAATGCCCGGAGGTAGGTCTCCAAAATGAATAAACAATTCCTCCCCACACACCAAAGAGTGTTAATAAATAGCTCTGGTATAATAGGATAAATGTGAGGAGACAATAACGCTATATAGGAATGTAAAAAATAATTAAATAACCAAAAAACATAAAAAATATATAGATAATAATAATTAAATTGTAATTATTTATGTTGAAATAAATTGAAAATTTTGTATTGTTCTGAACAGCCTTGTCATACATAAAACCATAATCACCCACAAGGCCAATCACACATAAAAAAATTATAATATAAATTTATGTAAAATAATACCTACTACCAAACATGGGTTGTAAAATGTTCCAGGTCTCCATACCCTATCATGATTCTCCTACTCGACCAGTTAACCCTACATGAGAATCTTGCTCATCCATGAAACCAAAGTCCATAGCCCGTCCCATCATGCATTCTCAGTCAACCTGAAATATGAAATATTTTTTGTACACACACCAAGGTGAATGTGTAGTGGGGAGAAATAAATCTCAGTAGGCTACCCACAATAATGATCATGTAAACCACTTCTATTAGGGAATCCTTGTGAAATTGGATCATCCTATCCAATACACAACTTAAAATAAAAATCAAATTAAATAACCATTGATCCTTAGGTTTTTCTCCCTGATTGGTAATAATTACATTAGGAAATTATATAATGTATCTTACCACATCTCAGGGACCGTGCATCCTAAACAAACTGTGGGACCAATAACCATGGTAGCCACAACCAAACCCTCAGAAAACTGGGGACCCATACTACGATTGTCCTATCATCCAGGGTAGTAATCTAATCAACCCCTACCATATTATGATGACACAAACATGATATCATAGTTTTTACCTCAACACATATCTCCCAAAATACCACAACAATGTCTACCATGACCAGACCACGAGTTTGTCATTTATCTCATATAACATAAATAATAATTCATAGAGAATAATTTCTATCCTCTAGTACATATCACATTACAAATGTATAGAGAATATGTATTACATTAATACCATGGATGTGGAGAGTTATCCCACTATCCATTCCAGCTGGTATACAATCAACTCTTAGAGAATTAGTCTTCCATGTAAATAAAAATGTGTACTATCTGTGACTAAAACCATAGTCTAAAACAAAATTCATAGTATAATATCCATAGATGAAATCTTGTTCAATCAACTATATATATATATATATATAACATAATTGGGTCCCAGAACAAAAATCTACCTCAAACCCCAAAGGATGGAGTCTTAGCCCAACATTCATGTTCAAAATCCATAATGATATTTCCTTGATCCCCAATATCGATCACTATACAAGATGCTTACTATTAGTGTTATGATCCTAATGATGACATGATATCAGTTGTATTCTTCTTTTTCCTACATCCTTTGTGCATCACCATAACACTAACATGTGATGTTAGGTCACTAGACCAATAGTATGTCATATAATGCCTAAAACGACATTCCAAAACTAACACTAAATTACTATTACTATGCACACAAATCCTTAGTCCAAATATTAAAATCATGGATATCTAGATCCATTCTCATAGATCATATATACAACTTTATCAATCAACATATCTCTTACTAATAAATTGGGCTCCAAAATGTGGACACCGCACTTGAATCTCTATATCCTCATATTCATAAACCAGATATCGTAATCATAAACCATTGAATACACAACAAGGGGTGGATATACATCTATCACGATCTAAAAAATCTAATCCCATCAACTCATATATCAACAGGGTCCTAAGTGGACACCAATAAAAAAACTATTCATTAAAAGGAACCTTCTCATGGTCATCCTAACAATTTTCCCCACACATGGCCCCATTGACCCACACATAAAAAAGGCATTGCCCCAAAATTATTCATAACTAGAACATAAGTATCGAAATCCCCTAAAAACTCTTTTAATAGCCGAACCCTTTGGCCAATGGTTATTATAATAAATATCAACATGTTTTCCACATTAGCCTCTAACAGATACTAGATCAATAGAATGCCATCAAGGAAAAAGAAAAGAAATCACATGCCACATGATTATTTCATAATCCATCCATGACATCCAAAGGTCCCATGAACGGAAACCAATCCACTATGTCATCATCGTGAGTCCCTTACACACAACTCAACATCATGACAACATTAATCCATAACATCCATCCTATGATATGAACTAATCCCAAAGCATCCAACCACCTTGATCATAAAACACAGTGTCAATAGATGAACTAATTTAACATAAAGTAGTCTGTACAAACATTTAAAGACAAAACAATATATTCAAAGAGATAATACTTGATCCTACCTTACTTGATCCATCCAAATAGACTCAAATAACTCACCATGTCACACTCCATCTGTGACAATCACTGATATAACAATCCTAACCAATCATTGATGCTCTCAACCATACCATAGAATGATTCTGAATCCAATCCTAAAGGAAATACTCTTTTTTAACTATCACATACCAAAAAATCATTCAAAAGACCTCTATTTTTAGGAAGTATCCTAGTATTGTGATCTATACAAGAAAAACTAAAAATGAATTACTAATAAGTCAAAATACGACTTCTAGGGAAAAAAACACCAAAACAATCATGTTTTAAAAAAAACATGGAATAAAGTTTATACATAGTATGTATGTTAAATTACCATCATTTCCATGTACTTTTACATGGTAAATGAAACATGGGTTTTACCTATGTACTGTTACACTAAATTTACCCAATGTACACAATTTCCACTTTAAAAACCTCATATGCATATGTAGTTTTTCACATTTCCATGTAATAATACATTGCATGTATTTAATGAACATGAAATGTACTTCTGAAAAGTTTGTCCTTCTTGAATGTGAAGAAGACATTGAATTTTTTATTAGGATCATAGTTTTTCTAATTTATTTTTCAAAATGGGAAACCACTAAATAAATCCCAAATTCTTTTAACCTCAAATAAGCATAGATCTACCCCATGGTGTCCTTAGAAGTCAAAATAACGCATTCAAATATAAAAAACTAATTTATGAGGATTGGGGAATTAAAATAAGAAAATTTTCTATCTAATAGCACAAACACCGAAGCTTCGAGTTCAAATACACACTTAGAATAGACTGCACATCGATCCAGTACCAATCTACACCAAGGATAAAGCATGGTAACATATCTCTCAAACTTCCCTCTTAGTTCACATATTTTACATTGGAATACACCTTCCCTCTCTTTCTGATCGTGGAACCCCTACGAGGTTTAGTTTTATATAAATTAAATTAATAAATTAATTACCATATTAAATACTCATATCCAGTCCTTGAAAACAATGTATGTTTATACATAACATAGAACCCCCCCCCCTTTGTGGACTCAATCATAGTGTTAGAATCTCAATTAGACTCCATAAAAAAGATACAGCCTTCCAAAAACACCTGACTAATTAAATATTTAAATAATTAATGTTAAAAATTCCTTTAAAACAACACCATGTCTAAACTTCACCAAATGCATGTACTATGGTAAAAAACCCTACTTTAGGACGAAAATAGTTGTCATAGAAATTATACAAGATCATATTTTAATTGAAATGATAATTTAACGACTCATGAGCACCAAATAACTAGACTTTAAATTTCTTCTCAAATTTAAAAAACCAAAAAACCTGAGTCTCTTAAGATCCATTTCCATATAATAGGAATAAACATCATTATAGAAAAAATAACCAATCATTAAACCATAAAATGAACACATTTGAAAAAATGAAAATAATGGAATTTTATTTATTAATTTGTGGTAAGATGTTAAGAAATTATCACATAAGTAATCATAACCATTGTTTAAGTTATGGAATGAACTATGACAATTATTTAATCCTTTATATTGGAAGATAAATTATGTGACACTAAAGGGATGTGTGAGGTATGTGCTTTGGGTATAAATTTTAATTCGGTTATATATATTCAATGTTCACCACTCATTTCTTATTGGTGGTTCATATATACTACTATATGATAAATGATATCATGAACCTCATTATCTACAATGTATTTAACTATTTAATTAAAAATTATTATTTTAATGTGAAATACGATTTTATTAATTACAATTTTGTAATGGAATTATTAACCCAATTTCTATTAATAGGGTTAAATTTATACATACTTGTTTATGTCATAATATGGTCAATTTAGATGTGAATTTTGTTCGTATTATGAATTTATTTCTACTGGTTTTATGTGAATTTACAATGACTATATAGAATCAATTATTATTATGAAACCCAAGGGAATGATTTGATATTTATAAGGGTGATTCTTTAAAAATTCATCATTTTAAATTTTCCAATAAAACACCCATTATTAAATGCCCATGTTTTTTAAAATAGTTTCAAAAAAAGTTTTTAATAATTTCTTTAAAAGCTTTATGTCAGTTTTACTCTTGTTTTACTTTTAAAATAAATTGTTTAAAGGGATTCCTTTTTTGTTATATAAGAGATGTTCTTTATTAATTTTAAAAAAAAATTATTTTTTAAAATTTATGAAAGGAGTGGATTTTCAAGTAGTCATGACACCTTAATGCCTTGAATATCCTACGATGACCATATAAAGTTTTATTTAATGATATTTTTTCCTTTTATAATTTTGTGGAATTATAAAAACATTTTTCAAAATAGATAGAATGTTTTCCACATCAATTATATAAAGATATAATTATAATAAATCATTTCTCATTTTAGAAAACATTATTGGGTGTTACATATGCTTTACTGGGGTTATTATTCAAGGATACTATTCATATTATATTTGTGGTTTGTTATTGTATATAATGGCATGATTTTATGAATCCGGATAATTTTCAATGAGATAAGCTATGAAGAAATTTTAATGAATCCCATTTATATTCATGCTTTCAAATATGATGAATAATTTATTTTCTTGTAGAAAAAATATGTATGATTTTCATTATGTGAATGGTGGTACCTATATCTTCTTCCAATGAAATGGTTAATGGTGGATAACTAATGATGTAAATGTGTTATGCATGAAACAGATTTCATGTTCCCAAATATATCCATGGAACTAGTTTTCATATACATTACAGTATACATGGTCCTATATTTATGACCATAATTTTATCCATGGGCCTCATTTCATGTATTTTACACAATGAGTGAACCTATTTCTTCTAATATATGTTCACAATGTTATATGTGTATTTATATTCCACCTTCAATATATTATGCCAATGTTATTCTCTCATGGAACATGTTATCTTATGAATCATGTTTTATGAACTTATATGATTTATTCCATTAGTATATATTATTATCATAAACATGTAGGGTATAATTTTCAAATATAATACTCAAGAATTATTTAATTACTTTTATAATTGACATCTCCTTTATTTACCCTTATCGAGAGTATGGGATCGACCATTTCATTTTTTATTTCCTAATGATTTGATGGAAGGTATTAATTATGATATTTAAAAATGATTCTAGTTATGATAGAATAAGCAGGATATGATATTAATGTTTTAGGAACCAACTGTTCTTATTCCCTCATTTCCAATGACACTAAACACACACTGTTCTTTAATTCATGTTATGTAATTAATATTAATCAATTTGGATGTAATATAGATGATGGAAAATAGTGGGACATTATAAGATTATTATTTTATTATATTAATATTTTTAAAATATATTTGTAGGAGGACTAATAGGAAGCATCAATGAATTTGGTTTAAACATTTACTTCCTCAATATAAATCCAACATAAAATTATATAATTTTATTGGAATATAGACTTATGGAAAAAACATTGTCTTTGTAAGATGTTATCAGAATATTAGAGAGGAATTTGGGAAATATTATAAGGGAAATGAACTAATATCTTCCTTTTGAATGGTAATATGAAAACCTGTTATTTATGTAAAAAATAGTGGGTTTTTATAAATATTATGTATTTAAGGGTGTGGAATATAATTTTATGTTTTTTTGGGGATAAAAATTAATCTATAAATAAAATTTTAGACAAATTCCATTAAAAATGAACTTTTATTCTTTTTTCTTGTTTTTTAAAGAATTTTATAAAATAATGTTTAACATTAAATACACTTACAGTCATTTTTATGATTATTCACATAATTTTAATTTTAAAACATCTTGATAAAAATGTAGAATCAATATATACACCTAAATAATAACATTTATATCCTAATTCAATATAATATTTTTTAAAATCACAATTTATCTACACATTACCAGACATAATAATTTTTATACCAGTTATATGATTTTCAACTAATTGTACAAGCTTAGTGTTAACAATGAAAAATAGTTTTAGATAATATTATATTTAACTAAAATTATAAATAAGCTAGAAGCAAACAATTTTTTTATTAATAATCAATTATATTCTCACAATCCATTGATAATTCTTTTCTCATATCATTATCCTAAAAAAAGTTTTAAGTGATTGATAATATCATTATTTATATAACATTTATAATATAAAACTAATGTCAGAATCTATGAATGTGAAAGGAAAGGATTATAAATTAAAAGATAAAATAAGTTATGGTCTAAATGAACTCGTTAAATAAAATTTATACATTTTTTGCTGGTATTATTTTCCCACTAACAATGTTTAATTCCCCTCTATGATCCTTTTTTACCCTTACCGTCATAATATATTTATCGATGGAAAAAAATTCATTTTGAAAAAAAGTGAAATTTTCCTTTTTGAACAAGTTATTCATGATTAATCAAAATAAGAAATCCATTTTAAAATATTAATGTTTTATAAGAATTAAAAATCACATTTAATATAGTCAATAAAAATGCATTGAAGAATATTTTTTAGAATAAATCCATTTTAATGCATATATTATTATTATTTTGTCACAATGTTGTATATTATTGATTCCCACTATTTTTTGGTTTAATATTAAATAAATAAATGTCATTATAAATTTATACCAATACAAAAGTCAGTGAAAATTTTCAAAACAAATAAATATATGCAAAAAAAAATAAAATAACTTTTTGTTAGAGAATAATATAACATAGGTTCATAAAAATAAATTAGTAGTTTGAAAATTAAAATTATACTTAAAATTTATTTATTCTACGAAATAGAAAAATATTAAGTATTTAATTTAGTTTTATTTATTTTTTGTTTCATTTTTAAGTCATAATTATTTAAAAATAGTTGCAGTTTTGTTAAAATTGTTATTTTTCACTTTTCGCCAAAAATTCAACATTTTTAGAAAAATCCAAAAACCCCTTTGAAATTTTTTTATGATATGTAAATTAAGATAATTTATTTAAATTGAAATAATAATTTTGTTCATTGATATTTTAGAAAAATAAGCAGATGATAAAGAAAAATATATTATATAGAAAACTAACCACATTTAACCATTACTAGGTTTTAACATTTTTTTCAAACCAATTACTAATGAGTGATAATTTATGTATTTACACTCTATATACAAATAGATTATTGATATTTATATTTCACTTTAATAATATATTATTTACATTATATATATTTTTATGTATAAATAAAGAAATGAAAAAAAAATTATTTAATGAAAACACATTCAAAATCATTAGGGTGTAACATGAAAGTGCATCCTGGAAATTTTATTTTGTTCATAAAAAATCAGTATATAATGTGATAGTAATAATATGTGATTTAAATATTTTCATGATAAAAAAATTAGAATTCACTACATGGAAACTTAGTATTTATTAATTGAATATTTATATAAACGGGTTATGTACCATTATGAGACTTATACTTGGGAATTTGATTCCAAAAAAATACTTTCAAGGGGGATAAATAGAACACAATAGATTTATATTCTTATAGAATGGGTATGGAAATTATTTTATCATCAAGATAGAGAATGAGAAAACATAATTTATTTATATCCATTAATTAAGTGCATTTTATTTGATCAGTTTTCTCTTGAGTACTTTTATACCTCTTCATTATATCATATTCTAAATGATAACTAATCATGATGAATTTTTTTCCAACATAATGAACTAAATATATATCTTAATTGATGATAGGATAAAAAACAGAATGAAAAGTTATTTCAGTCTTTTATATTCTTTATATAAACATGAAAATGATAATAAAAAATATACACAATATCTGAAATGATGAACCATAATATAGAGTAATATGAAATGAATTTCTAAAAACACCATAATCACACACAATTCCCAACTTAAATCATTCCACAAATAGATAAAACAAAAACACTTCAATTTAGGGCATACAAAACTTGAATCAAAAAAACAGAAAGACATGGTCAAATATTCATCAATGATATACATAAATATTTTCTCCAAATGAAATTAATCACTTTTAATGTCATATATCAAATATATATATGCCATAATATTTTCTTATGTAAAATATTTTAATATTTTCTATAAATAAATTGACCCACCATAAATCCATAAAAAATTAATATGTTCTTTTAAAATATTACATAATATTTATTCCTTGATTAATGTCATTTATCCTCATATAAAATAATAGATTAGACTAAAATTCCCCATTAACCATGATTTATATAACGTTCCATAAAATGTTGTGAAATAATTATGAAATAACATTTACCAAAATATTCCTAAATCCCTTTTTTAATCAAATGATTATCTATAAGATAAAACAAATATTCTAGAAAATAGAATACCACTTTATAAAAATTTATTATAATTACCTTAATATCAAGGATCTAATTAAACACTGTGTTGATCATTACATTACACATTTTATCCTTATTTTAATAACATTTCGAAAAATATATCCTATATATTAATTTTTATTATAAACTGAAGGTATACATATACATAAATTATCTATTAAAACATCATAAATATCTCTAATGTATTATTAATCAGCTAAAAAATAGAATTAATCACGAAAAATTCTATACCTTTGAACTTATGCCCATTGATAATTTTATTAAAACACATATAAAATACCACAACATCAGAACTCATTAAAGCCTATATGTATGAACTCTAATTATTAACCTTCTTAAAAGTATTATAAATATCAGAGAACATATTAAAATATTTCATATTATTTATAAAATTATAATGTTACTCATAAGAGTGGTGAAAATCAATATAATTATATTACCCACTTTAAACATATGTGATGCTGTTAACACAATTCAAATCATTTATATGTTGTTCATTATTTCATACTTTTCATTGGTAAAAGATTTATAATTTAATAATACTTTATAAATATGATCTTAATTACCCCCTTCACAAGCGTTACATGTAGGGAATAAATTTTCCAAATGACCATTCTCCCCACACATAAAACATTCAACTGATACATTAGGATAAATATTTTTCACCCAAAGTTGTTTAGTTGAACACTTAACTCTTCATTGAGAAGTTATTTATGTATACCCTCCATGACCACTTATGAATCATCATCATATTCCCTTGAGACATTTCCCTAGGTGATGCTTCCCATGTTATTGACACATATGAATAAGAATCCTATGAACCACTATGATATTTATGTAACATCCCCACCTAACCCAAGAACTAATGGTCCAATAATAAATTCCATGGAATTTCAATGATCTTTATATCCCCAATCACCAAACCCCCATAATAAATTCCATGGGATTACAATGATTTTGGAGGAAAGTTTTTCCATATTAAACAATTAAAACTATCAATAAAAAATTACAATACATATAAAAAATATTTTGATTCTTGATTGTAATCAATGTAATTGAATTTAAAAAGAATAATAGGAATATTATAGAAGAAATGAAAAGGTATAATAATATGACTCGATAAAACAAAAGGACATTTCAAATAAATAATAATAATATAGAATCACCCCAAAACCTATAAGAGAGATACACCAAGAAATAAACATCATTCATGATGTAGTATCATCATGATGATCCATAAAAAAATATTAGACCTTAACTTTACTATTTTAAAATGTATATACAAGGCGTGGGTAAACATTTTAAATAGAAATTCTATAATAGACTCCCAAAATAGGCCACATAGACAAGATACATTATTTTTTATAGTTTATACAACAATAATTTTGATAATAACATATTCATTTACAAATAAAAAATATTTTATGTAAAATAAATCAACTAATACAATTGGTTTATTCATTATTTCTAATTAATATACACATCCCCATTAATAAACACACACACACACACATATGAACATTGAATGATAATACTAGTACCAGTGAGTGATGACCCATACATCATAAATCCATCACTATGTAAATAGCCACACACCTCTATTATTTCACTAAGTTACATGTTTATAGCCTAAAGTCTTCATTCAAGTAATAAGAACCCCCACCGCCAGGTATACTAATAACATATTTCGTAATTAATTTTCTCTAATCCAAAATATTTCATAATTTTTAATAACATAAAAAAATTAGTATTTCATTCTAAATATGTTAAAATCATTTTTTAAAAATAATGAACATGGTTTCTTAGAAACTGAAACCATTCATTAAAACGTTGTATATAATATACATTTACAATAAACCCCCAATTTTCAAAGTCACATATTATAGGGTTATTTATTTAATTTCATATCATGATCATTATTAAATCAATGAATTAAATTCTAAAATAAGGGAGTGATAGAGAATCCACCCACCTGAAGAAAAATGTACCACAAAATGAGAGAGATGAAATGTGTACCATTGAAATGGGAAAATATCTTGAACATGAAGAAGAACCTCTGAAATTGTACACTAGATTTATTTAGATTAAAAAACAATAGAGGATAGGTTAATAATAAGCTATATGAGGTGATTTCTAGTCAAATAATTCATTAAAATCCCTCCCAAGGATATTATACATGAATTTATATCTCCTCCACCAAAAATATAAATGTGAATTGGTCATTATAAAATGTATTTGATCATATCTATAACCTGGTGGTGTTCATAATAATTTATTTCCACTAATATATGGATACATAGGATATGTGACATGGAAAATCAACATGAAATATCCAAAAAATATATTGTTTTAAGAATACCGTGTCCAGAAACATGTTGTGGTGAGATCACTCTAGTCATGTTTTGTAGTGGGTATAACTAGGTTCCATGATAACTACCAATCCATGTAACTAGCCATTTTGATCTCCCCTTTTTCCATAGAGACACACCCATTGCAACGTTCCCACCACCATTGTGCGATTCTTCCCATATTGGATAAATTATTTTACAACCACTCCCAAAACTCTATGAAACTCACTAATACTCCATGAACATGAATAACTGATTTAATTTTTTAAACTCAATGATAATAAGGAACATACCTCAAAATTGGGGTGTTATATTCTACCCACCATTAAGAAATATGTCCATAAAATGGTTTCAAATGGTATTTTCTTCAGAATTTATCATAAAATTATTTCAAATACATTTTACTCATTCCCATGACACTTATAATATATGACCATGATACAAGAATACTCACAATAAAAAATACTCTTTGAATATTACTGTTTCTCATATCTATATGTAATATGTATTTGTAAATGTAGGAATGTTTAAAATGGGTGATGATCGATATATTACAATTGAATCTCATGCTCGGTATTAGGATAGTACTTATTAAATTGAGTCACTTGAAATATATTTTTTTATAGAGATGAAATGATATTCTAAAACAAACTGATATGATAGATCACCAATCAATCCCCATATTTATGAAAGATCTATATACTATATTGTAAATTTAACATTTATTAACCAAATTGAAATTCACTATCCTCAATGAGAGTTTCAAGAAAACATGATCTCCCACAAGAAATTGTATCAGTTGGAAATTACAATCAATATAATATTTGGGATAACTCCAAGCCATCTCTATCCATTTTTATATCATATAAATTTTCATAGTCTAATATTGAAAAATGATTAGCACCAAAACAAGTGTTTAACTATTCTATAAAAAAATTAAATTGAAATGAATGATCATATGATACCAATGAGCCATATTTAACAAGGGTAAATACCTATTATTGTACGAGAACATCAATAATGGAATAAAATCATTCCATGAGAATATAAAATCCATAACACATTTTTTTTAATTATGTCTTATATTTTTATGGTTTAATATGATAATCCATATATTTGAGGAAGATAATCCCTTCCCATGTTCAACTGGGTACTCAATTCATACTGTGTTGATCAAATAATTAGTGTTATAAAACATGTATTTTATTTGGAGACAATTAAAACTAATATTACATTAAAAATTACAGCATCCTGAATATAGATATTTCCCATTTCCTCTAACATATTGGATTCATTAATAAGAGCAGTGATTTGGCATTTTGAATTCATCCCTAATAATCCATATGGAATTTTCTTTTCCAAATGACCATGGTATATGTTTAAGTAAAATCCATAAATATTTTTAACAAATTCCATATTGGTTATGTATATATTACAAATGAGAAACCATTCATTGGTGCTCGACCTTGACCTTCTAATTATTAATTCCCCTTAAGGCATATAATTACACTTCCCTTTTAACCAGCCAACTAGAAATTAGTTACCAAAACCATATACATCAACTAAATCAAAATAGAAAAACCCATTTCGAATGCTGGTACACATAATGATGTTTTTAATTGCAAGAATTTAGAAAAAAAAATACAGCACTGAAAAGGAAAAAAAGCATCACCATATTCTTTCTGTCATTCAATGGTCTCCCCATTCATTATTTTTAATGTAATCGAATGGAATCCAGAATATAATCATTGATAATATTTAAATTATTGAATATAGTAAGGAAAAAGTGTCACTAAATAGAAAATTTAAAATTCAATCTATTCTGTGAAATATAAATGAATAATTTCAATCATATCAATGAATTTCCTCTAATCATGAAATTATCTGAATAATTTATTATATAAATATTTTCACAATAAATCATCCACATAATTCTATTTTTCAGGTTTACAAACATGCCAACGATTAGAGTTTAGATATATTCTTTCAATTTTCTTTTCCTTAAGATCATGTATCACTGTTAGAATATATTTTTCATGAATTTTTGGTATGTGAAAAAGTGAGTTTGACACCGAATAGAAAATAATTCCATGTTTTAAAAGCATGAAATCCGAAAATTAATTCTATGTAATATGTTGCATAACTCTGTTCAATAATTATAAACGGGTTTGATCTATATGTTACAAAATAATACCCCTGTATAAGAATATAGTTTACTCCATATCCATATACATCATTATAAACCATGTAACCCATCCCAATTACTGGTAAAACAATAATTATTGATGACGTTGTCCTTCCATTAAATCAAAAAATGGATCATTTATAATTATCACTCCAATGGAATGGAATTTACTTCTTCATGATCACTGTTGTAGGAGATCTCATTATAGATATGATATATACAATTCCATGATAATAGCCCACTTAGACCAAATTTCTATATATCTAGAAATTGTTATTCAGTGGTTTCTAAGAGGAAAAAATCACCACATTTTTATGATCTATTGATATTCCATTCACATAAACGATATAGCGATTGAAATAAATATATTTTATATAGAAATAAAAATTATATAAAATTGATTTTAATATTTTGTAATGTCAATTTCTCAACATAGTTTATAAAAATTCTTAATGTTAATTTTGTGTTTTAGAATATTCCAAAATTTAATCCAAAATAGCACAATGAAAGAGTCCAGGTTCCATTGAATATCATGATTAATCAATGTTAGAGTGACCTGATCAGTGTACCCTAAATATATTTCCTACTTCCATTACATTTTCATAATATAGAATGAATAAAATACTGATTGAATAAATAGTTATGAAGACTTGGTAGTGTAGATAGAAAATAATTCCCATGTAAAATTTGAATACAAAAATGAAAGAATATTTTTTTAGAATGAATTTATCCTGAGTAGAATATCCCTACATATCAGTAATAATAAACATGATGTAATATTCATGAAAATAATCAAAATAAGGGTGAGATGAAATACTTAGTAAGGATAATTTCAGTGGAAGATATCTTGAACATCAAAAAATAATAAATATGGAATGGTAAATAACTACGAACACATTCCATTTTAAAAACATTATTGAATGACTAAACAAGGAATAATTAATATATAATGGTAAATAACCCAACAAGGATTATATGTAATATATAATATAATAATGAAATTCCTCAAGAGATGATATTTTTGTGAAAATATATTTGTTAATAATAATAATTTAAATTTTAGAAATTATTAATAAGACATAATGTTTCCCATAAACAAGAAAACATTACCATCAGGACGTTTCACAAGATGGTTCAGAAAATATTGTGTAAAAACTAAAAATATTTTTGTCAAGACGATTCAAAAGACACTTTCAATAAATATCCATCTTCCAAAAAATATAAAACAATCTGGTTACAAACTCATTGAGTTTGGACAACTAATTTAATATCATTATAGAAAAAAAATTAATTTTGGAGGTTTCATTAAATAATGTCTAAATTCATTATTTCATTGCCAAAAAAATTCTGTATATACTATTTAATTTATTTAATTCATAAATATTTTTCCCTATCAAAAATATGTATTGCATAAAATATACAGATTTTTCAATATTTACCATGTAACTCATATGTCATTTAAATTGTTCAGCACATGTAAGAATGGTAAAGGATTTAGGAAATAATCATATCTATGATAATTTTCAAGGATAATTATCAGATGTTTAATGTCTAATGATAACCAAAAATTTAATATTTAAATAGGATGCGAATGACTACAAAAATTAATCATGGAAGTCAATTTCGATACTATCTTTGGTCAAAATACTCCAAACCCATATAGAGGAAGGATGAGTATGGGGTAAATTCACTATATACTAATTTTATTATGATTAAATGGTTGTTTTGAAATATTATTAGATATAATATAGAATGATTATTTATAAAAATTCATGTGGAAAAATTATTTTCCTTTTGAAAAAAAATTCAAAACAATTTTTATTAAAAAAAATTGAATACATTTTATTTAATAATAATCTAATAATATTTTAATGAAATATTCACAGAATTGATGGTCATTATATTGGGTAATTCCATCCATGTAGTCAAATTTTAAAAAGAACATTAAATTTTCACAATTAAAAGGATATATAAGTTTTTTATTTGGAAATCGAAAAGAAGATAAATTTAAAAAAAAATTAAAAGAAGAAATGGGAAAATATTTCATTAATAAATCATTTCAAAAATGTTAAAAATATTTTTTAATTATATTTTTAATTTATTATATTGAATTATAATGGAAATCCAACTGAATAGCTAAATGATATCTGATTTTATTAAAAACATTTTCTCAATAATTTGAAGTGAAAAATAATAGAAAATGAAAATATCCCTTGAATAATATCATCAATAACAAGATGAAAATAAAATAAAATTATTTATTAATAAATGGTTATCTAATTTCCTTTTATGGAAATTCATGAATAAACAATATCAATTAAAATGGTATTGGGGACTAAACCATTAAAATGATTATTTCCTTGAAGTAATAATTAATAAATGAATAAATTATGTGTGTGAACCATAAATACACATAACCATGTTTATATAAAACATAATATAATCAAATTCCATGAAATTAAATGATTTAATATCAATGAAAATAGAGAATTAATATAACGCAATGAAGAGAAATTGAATTATGAAATTATTTACCACTTGGTAAATTTAAATTTAAATACCCATAGAAGAAATGATTGAAATTGAAACATTTAATAACAAGATAAATGGGTTATTAATGATATTACATATCATATGGGATGTATATATACTATATGATACATAGTATGTTCATACCATTATAATAGTCTTAAATGAAATGAAATTGAAATGAATTTTTTTACATTGTACTTCCTTTTAGGTGATTAGAAATTAACATTAAGTTTACTTTATATTAAAATATTATTATATTAAATAGAACCATATTAATTTTTATAGTGTCATATATTCCCATTTTGTATCATCTTATCATACATTCATAAATTATATTTCATTATTTTCAATAGTTCTGATGTTAACTTCCTTGTTTTCTAAAGAATGATTACATACGATAGATGACATTATTATCTAAATTATATAGTTAATGAATAATAATATTTAAATAATAATATTTTTTAAATCAATTTATCTTTTAATACTAATAATAAATTATATTTAGGAAATATAATCTATTTTATAATCAGGGAGATGGTTGTTCGTACATACAGACGAGTAACATTCCCATTTTTTAAAGATCATTATAGAATGAAGGTGTGTAAAATTTTACCATTATAGAATGATAAAATATTATAATTAGGATATTATATTCATATATATATCATCCAAGTGGTTTGGTGTTGAAAATAGAGTCTCATCGCTTTGTGAAGTTGGTTGTCCATGTGTACCAAATGATGTTACCATCGTTACGTGAGTGAAAATAACAAAAAATGATATATATTATCATTACTGAATGATAAATATGTATTTAATATCTTAATTAATTTATTTAAATCACATTAAATCATTACCATTATCCATATCACATTCCATGAAGTTTTTTATTGGAAGATAAATAATAATGCTTCGGGAGGCGGTAGTCCGCCAAACACATGAGTAACATTATCATGTTCCCAATTATTGGTTAAGGAAAAAATAAATATTTGATATAATAACAATAGATGTCTAATTATGTTATAAATATTGTATATAAAATTTATATAGTTCATAATTACCAACCTTGTGTGGTGGTAATGGTAAACAAATGACATCTGTTTGACCGGTAGTAATATTTCGTACACATAAATGATTATTATATAACCCATTTGATGGAAGGGGAGATGGGTTTAGGTCATTAACATAATATAAAAACATCCATTTACATGGAATATAATTATTTTATTATATAATAATGGTTTAAATATAATTAAATGAGTTCTTGAAGGAAATAAATTTTTGATGTTTACTGGAAAATGTTACCACTTCTTTGGGTAACCTCATTGGTTTTTCACTAAACATATCTTTGGATGGATTTATGACCCAACTAAATCTTATCGGATGAAAGAATATATGTTGGGGATTAATAATATATAGATTGTATGATCCAAATAATTTTTTATGTGTAAATATTTGAGGGTTTTCAGTTCCCTTTTATAGTTGAGTAGGAGTGGCATTCATGTAAAATGTAATATCCAATCACGAGATAACACTAAATATATAGACATACTAGTCATAGGATGACCTCAAGTGTGTCTACCTATATACAAGAGGTTGAATACAATTAGTGAGGTTATAATGATGGTTTAGAAGGTATAATATACACTTGTGATCAGAGTGTCGTATACATATATTACATGGTTACTAATAAACATTAGAGGAAGTTGTAATAGTGAATTGAAAAGAAGCGGGAGATAAGAACAATAACTAAATAAAATTTGGCATTTTAAAATATACAAAACAACATGCTTATTTATATAGTGTTAAAAGATACAATAATTACAATATAATTAAATTAAAACATATAAAATTAAGCTACACAAACCATGTAATACTCGATCTAGTGTCATGCTACAACTTCATTGGCTCGATTATAAGGATTTAAATCCTGATGGAATGAAGGGTATAGTTGTCTTGGTAAAATATATAAATTACTTATTCAAATATTAAAAATTCAAAATATAATTAAAACAAATTTATTTAGTATAGGAATAAATTCATTTCATCTATTATATCCTTGCATATAATTCTTAGTACTCTTTGTGTATTCATATGGAATGGAAACAAAATAAGAGTGAGATTAAATAATTAGTATGGGAAATGTATAGTAGAATAAATAATTAATCAATGTGAATAATCAATATAGAAAGGTAAATACCTGAGAACACATTATATTTGAATAATTAGAAAAAGAAATATCAATATGGAAATATAAGACATTTAAATACATTACATTTATTTAATAAAATGAGAATAGAATTTTGGGTACCTTTACTGTTACGACCGTTTATAATACAGTTTAGCATATTGGGAAAAACAGAACTAAGGATAGATGGGATATCTATGCATGGCCCCCAGCTGTGTCATAACTATCCAAATCATTCCTCATATATTGAATAATCAAGTTAACAACATGACTTATCAAATATACATAGAATATATAAGATACAGATTCCTCAATATATTCATAGTTAATTAAATAACTATAAAGTACACATAGTATGTAAAAATGGTAAATAGTTTAGGTAATAATCATATCCATACTAAATGATATAGATATGTTGGGGAAACAAAATTTCCAATGATCAATTGAAATTGAATATTTCAAAGATACTATTAATTGAATCAAGAAAGGGAATGTAATATATATCATATTAAAAATTACGCAAAACAATCTTTAGTAATAATAAGGAAGTTATCAATATGATATATACCTATTGGAGTAATAATAATGTTTTTTTATTGACAATTAAAAATAATAACTTCAAAATCATTCTTGAGAAAAATATCCATTTTAAGGAACCTTTTGAAAAAAAATAATTTAAAATTACTCTTCAAAATAAAAGAAAACTAAATTGTAGAAATTCAATTAAGAAATAATTTTTAAAATGATAATTGTTTTTGAAAACATGTTTATAAAACAAGGGTTTGATATAAAGAAGATCTCTGAACCACGAGTGAAATGGAGTGCGACTTTCTTAAAAAATAAATTCTAAAACATTTTAAGTACAATGGAGTTGAAAAATGGTATTATAACATGAAATTTTCATGATTAACAAAACGATAAGAAAATTAATGGACCCATTAGACATTTTACAAAACATTTACTCTCATGGAATGTCATGTGTTATCAATCCCCCATAAAAAGTGATTGTGAATTAAAGCCTTAAAAAGTCAACAATGTTGATTTGATAATAAATCAAAAAATATATTATGTGTGTTAAATATAAATATACATAAAACATACAATCAAAAAAATATTTACTAATTATTAATTACAAACATAATCTTTGAATTTTAACGTCAATAGGTACATAATATAACCCAAAGATAAGAAATTGGGTTATGAAGTTCATTAACATTTTAAAAAAATTAACTGAAATACCATTAAAATAAATAATTAAAATAAAAAAATACCACGATGTTAAAATAAATCATGATATAGTATATCACAACGGCATGTAGATACAACACACAAAAGCAATAAGTGGTGATAACGATGATTTCTTAATAGAATGAAAATCGATATTAAAATCCTTTACCTTGCATTTCCATTTATGTGAAAGACCATTAAGCTCAACTGTGATGGGTTTCAGATCGTTAATATCATAATACATAAACATTTTAATGTAAATAAGATCATATATTTTCTTATTATAACATATTATTACCTATTTAATAATAATCATTCATTATTTTTACTATTTCAGATATTGATTGTCTAGTTTGTCAAGTGTTTTTAACATCTTATATGTTTTTATTATTAATTACATAATTGATTCATCCTATAAATAATGTAAAAAATGATTTAATATCTTATATAATCTTTTCATATGTATTTATAAGAATTTTTAATATTTTGATATATGAAACATAATGAACCATTCATGGAGACAATAAGACTTACGTATGAATGAATGGTACTATCATTTCATTGCCAAAATAAATGAATGAAAACTAAATTATATATATGTATATATATAAATATAGTTTCATATTTATGCAATATATCTTATAAAGTTTTATAGAAATCATCTTTTATACATTCCATATATAGAAATAATGAATTACACCAGTTTGAGGTGTTGGTAGTCCACAATTCGATAAACAAAATTATTAAGTTTATAAAAAATCGAATACACAAACATATATTCTATAGAATAATTAAAGAATAATATGAAGTTACAAATACCATATAAATCAAATATAAACTTCATTTACATCATAATTCCCATCCATTATAGGTGGTAAAGGTAAAACAAAATAAATATCTTTGTGAGGTGATAGTTTTCCAAACACATAATTGGTGAGTTCATTATTAATTGGATGGAATCGTGTGTGCATGTTGTGCCGTTACAACAGATTTTTTAAGTTTAGAAAAACAAATTTACATTCCATTTCTTACTACTAGTATAT
Organism: Viscum album; assembly: GCA_963277665.1. NCBI lineage: Eukaryota > Viridiplantae > Streptophyta > Magnoliopsida > Santalales > Viscaceae > Viscum > Viscum album. Next base: position 1,432,933,167 of record OY728162.1, read on the forward strand.
TTGATTTACGGGGTTGATCTGTTGGGAGAATTAAGGTGTTATTCTTGTTGAATTGGTATTAATTAAGTGATGGTTCCAAATAATAAAATTTATTGTTTATTGATTATAGTAGTTGATTTCCAAAACAAAATAAATTGAAATATTCTAAGTAAAATATATTTATTATTAAAAATAGAAAATATATTTGTCTTATTTTCTAATTCATAATGATAATAATGGTTCTAGGTTGTGAATGATTATGTGGGTTGTAAAAAACTCATTTTACTATTTTGTTGTGTTTTTCATGATAACTCGACATTCAAGAACCCCGTTTTCCCAGTGAGTTCTGATTATATCAATAGATATCAATTCCCTGATTTGGAATTTGATTTCAAATAACTATTAGTCAATAACAGCCCTTTTGAATTGACAACTGCACCAAATGATCATGTATTTAACTGTCTTAATTCCACTAGGGATCCATGAAAACAATATTCTTGGTTTTATACGGATTTTCCATTGAATTTTAGTATGAAATGGTGAAATATTAATTTGAGGAAAATTATCAACACAAATATAGGAAAATTATTCGTTTTACGGACCAACATATACCCACAGCCCCAACACATGGGGAAATTAGTTACTCATGGGGAAATTAATGAAAAAACTTCTAGGAATACATGAAGGATCCAATATATTGAATGTAGAGTGGAGAAACTGAATATTACAATGTAAAAAATGAAAAAACATTTCCTATAATGAGTTCTATGCTCTTCCTCCAACAAAAAGTTTGGTTGTATCCATCCACCCTTTTTATCAAATATGTCTATCCCCCTTAATTGGAAGTCACCACCTTTTCCTGGGGTGGATATCTGTATAAATATTGCGTCAGAGAGTGGTTAAGAGGAGAATATGGAGGTAGGTGGTGCTCTATTGAATACCGCACAGTTTTTGTGCATGATTAGGGAAAATGTTGTGCAGACCATGTAGGATGTTCTACCTTAACTCCACACCCCACACGACATAGAGTGCAAGATACACTGTTTCAGGGTGTATGGATGGGGAAATTGTGTGCTAACAATGCAAGAAGTTCTATTTTTTGAGATCAGATTTGGTTCGACTCATAGGGTTGCTATGTTCATCATGGAAGATTTAGCTGAAGTGTGCCAAGTGGAAAAAATGGTCCACATGCCTTCAGTTTCCATCTAAATCCCTCGTTAATGAAAAGTCTTCAATTACATACTTTAATGTCTAAAATCCCTATCCATATTCATAAATATAATTAAAATCATGAAAATTAAATCATAAAACCACTATTAAATTAATAATGAATAATGAAAATTCCCTATGAACAAGAGTGCAACAAACTCCACCACGCTTGATCAAATTATTTTCCTTAAACCCATACCTTGTCAATTATTTATGTGGAATTACAAAACAAATATGTATAAATTTCATAGATTATAGAAATCAAATGAATATATAATTTTAATGAATTATAGTTAAAAATTACTACATTTAATTTTCATGGATCCCTAAATTTGTGATGTTTGATAACAAGGTCGACTTAATCCAAAATCTCCAACCATTCATTCATAAATCAATATTTCTTAAATCAAGAATTTCCACTTGTTCATTCATCAAATTTCCCAACCTCCATTTCCATCTCATAATACACTTATATTGTCCATGCTCAGGGTTTTTCGTTAAAAATTAGAGGGATACCACTAATATAGGTCACACACCCTCATTGAACTACAACTTTTGTAACATGATGAATGTTCATAAAAAATATGGGGCATTACTTTGCATATCTCATAATAAATTTATGTTGTGGGATGAGATACTGAATTCAATTGGGCCCAATTATTTATGTCAACACATGATAAAATTTTGGAGGAAGTCAAATGTTTATGAAATTAAGACTATGTGATATCCACTAGTGTAGAAACACCAATTCCAACGAATCTCCATTCTTAATTCATAAATTGAATTACTTATAAAGGGGTTACATAATTTCAATTTCACAAACACTAATATCATTTTTTTAAAACTTGATTTTTTAATAAATGACTAATGTTTCCTTTTCAGGCATTACAATCTCTATTCATATCACAATCATCATTTTTAAATCTGGACATATGAATAATTATAAGAATTAATTCTGAATAAATTCATTTTTATCCAATTTATATAAGCCTTTGACACCAATAACAACCATTTAGAAAACTTCTATGAAAACATGTCGTCCTTTGTAATTGATCACGTAGTCTATTCAATGGGGTTCCATAAGTGGGAGACCTCTACCATACGTAAAACGAGAATGATCTGCTATGAAGGTGTTATGGTAACAAAGTTTGGGTATTGAAAATTTGATTCATAAGGAGGGAAAGCAGTAAAAAGGAAAATAATTCAATTTTCACTAAGTAACACCCTTGAAAATTTGAGAATGTGTGACATAAAATGGTGGGAAAGTGCTTGTGGAGAAGCCTCTAATCACATGAAGTGAGCCACCAAAGTACATCAATAGGTAAAAATAATAATATAAGTAGTGGTATGAAAATAGAATTAGGGAGAAAGTATGGAAAATCCACAAAACCAAAAAAAATTATCATGAGAAATGAAAAAACGATTTCAGTGAACAAAATAGCTACATAATGAGAAATGTTAGAGTGAAGAAAACATATAGAATTGAGCGAAAGAAAGTTTAGGGATTATATGGGTCATGAAACTGGGAAAGAGTGGCCACATCCCATGTTGTATCCCTTATTGCAGAATTATTAGAAATACATTCAATGGGAGAAGTTATTGGGGGTCTACCACTTGGAGATGAATCCCATGATTGATCTGGGTGAAAGGGGGAATATTCATGCATATAGAAATATGGAGGGTGGGTGGGAATGGATATATACAGATCATGCTCAAGAAGGTCATGGAGATTGAAGTTGGCAGGATGGTGTCAGAGGGCCTCCACAAGATAGTCCAATATGGAATATGAGACATGCTGCCCTTTCAAAAGAAGGTCATGATCCCCATAGGTGGTATTAGGGAGGTAGGGGTAGGACACGAAATTGTGTGGGCCTATAAAGGCCATAGGAGGAGGGGAGTGGGAATAAGGTCTATGAGAAGAGGGATTTTGGGGGATGGGTTCTCCTATAACTTCATGTGGTTGGGAAGCTGGCTCAACCATTATTGGGGACACAAAATCGAATGTGTTGGTCATCATACTCTAAGATCTGCATATGATGGACGAGGTTAAAACCAAATGGAGGAGATTTATAATGATCTGTATATGTGGTGGGATGATATTCAAAATCAAGGCGGTCCATGATAAGAGTAATGAAGGGGCCACCAAAAATGTCCCTGTTTAACTATGAGAACATCTGATTTAGGTAATAAGTGATGAAAAAAGTAAGGTTAAGCTTGGAACCCATAATCATGGAGTGTAAGAGGAAAAGGTCATGTCAGATGACTTTCACATCACTATTAGTGTAAGTGGTGAAGTTGTGTTAGGTATTTGTTTCAGTATCTGGTGCACATGGTTGAGCAGCTAGGATGCCTTAATGGTTTGGGGAATATATGATTCCCCGATTTGAGTAACGGTGGCCCAAAAAGCATGGTCTATGGTGAGGTCCCATTCAAAATGGGCCACAACATAGGCCACAGTTTCCATGTGGTTGTGGTCATAAATCCTATAGAATGTGGAGAATTCAGTTAGTTGGAAGCTGAAGAATTTTTTCATCAGGATTAATGTGACATCGTCATCCTTCTCACTAAGAATGGATTATTTATCCAATGTATGCCGATCACGACACTAGAATGTGCCCCCAAATTCCAAAATAGACTATTGATAATAAGGGGGTGTTCAAAGAGAGGGCCTAGGTAATGTGACCTTGGGAAATCAATTTCTCAATTTCCTCAGACATTCCCAAGGCCTCATGATTTTCTGGGGAAAATCTATGAGGTGGTTTAACCGTACGAGTACTCAAAATCTGGTATCAAAAAGCCTCCTTATTACAGCTAAATTTTAGAAAGGGTCCAAGTGAGTTGGAAGAACTAGAATCCCATTCACGTTTGCAGGATTACATATTGGTGAATGTGGATGAACCTATAATAAATAGATCACATACACTGAAATGGTACAGCGGATAATAAGAATTAATATATAATTGACTAATTATTATGGAATAATTCTAATAAAAAATGATAACCTCAGTATGGAGAATTATGATTAAATTAGGATAAATTTTGGTTTTTGGTTAAACAAAATCAATATGGTTGGTGTGTGAGGGGAGACTGAAAGGGAATAGTGTGAGGGTGATGAAAAAGAAAAGAAAAAAATTGAATAAGGGGAGGAGGAGATATATCGTATTGCCATAACTGAATAGAGAAAGGGAAAAAGATGAATAAAGAAGGAAAATGAGAGAGGGTGATTACCTTGGTAATGACAATTCAAAGGAAGGAGGAGAAATACCTTGGTGGAAGAAGAAGAAGAAGAAGAAGGATGGAGTAAAGGAAGGAGGGACATACAAGAGAGGGTTGAAGCATCTCATTGCTATGGGGGAGTAAATAAGAAAGGAGTGAGATTTTTTTAAAAATTTGGAAAACTTAGAAAAGCTCACACTGTTTGAGTGCATAGTTATCGAAATGATTTTTTAACTATGAACTTCCCTTATTTTTAAAATTTATTTTCTTTTTAATGAAATATTCTTATTTTAGGATAAATCTATTTATTCTCCCAATAATTTGAATGTTGATGTGGGATTTGTGTTAAGATTTAGAGCTCGGAAAAATGAAAATTCAATAATATATCCATCTTGTAACATAGATATTATAAATAAAAACTGAAAAAATTAATGTAAACATACTAATATGTAATCCTCAATACACAATACAACAATATTTTTAATAAGGGTTTTTTAAATTCTAGGTCACCTCCCAGTCATTACTATGTTTTTTGTCTCGATATTGAATTACATAGGCCATGATCTGCCCAGAATGTATGGTTGATACTATTACAACCTTGTAATCCATATCAAGATGCGGTTTTATTCATTTCCCATTCATCTTTAATGTCTTACCATCAGAGTCAGCAACTTTCACCGCACCATGGTGCAAGACCCTGAAATCATGAAATGGTCCTATCCACCTTGACTTCAATTTTCCTAGATATAATCTCAAATGAGAGTTAAATATCAAAACATAATTACAAGGCTAGAAGGAATTCAGAGATATCATGCATTCATGAACCACCTTAGTCTTCTATTTTAATAACTTAAAAAAATAATATTCCTCCTCCCGAATATGATCAATCTATATCAGTTGAAAATCCTATTTTCTTCTCCAGCCTTCAAATCATAATTTAAGGCATTCACAACCCAAAAAGCATTGTGCTATAGTTACAATGGTAACTAAAATGGTTTCCCATATATTAATTTTAAGGGAGACATACACAGATGTGTATTGAAGGCAGATTGGTATCCCACAATGCATCAACATGTTTTTTGGATTTGTACATTCATGAAGCTCACACCTTCTTCTCCAAAAATTGCATCAATTCATAGTTTTATACCACCACTTGACTTCTTGATTGGGGATGATATGGTTTACCCTAGTTGTATTTTACTATGTACATCAAAATAGAATTCTTCATCAACACGTTGTCGATATGTGTCCCTCGATCTCTTATTAAAACTCATCGGACTCCAAACATGTTAAATATGTTTTTCTTTAGGAAGGCGTCAATGACCATCGTCATGTTGTGTGTCATGGATGATGCTTTCAACCATTTTGAAACGTAATAAACATAGACCAGAATATATAAATTCACAAATAATGGGGGAAAGGGGCACATGAAATAAATTCCACACATGTCGAAGACTTCTACTCAAATGATATGTTGTTGTTGAATTTATTTTTGGTGGCACATGTTACTAGTTAGTTAGAACCTAACACATCCAGATGAAAAATAAATATCATTATTGTTTATGTAAGTCCATAAAAATCCATATTTCAAATTTAATTCTATAGTTTGGTATGGCCTGTGATGCCCTCCAGCTAGAGAAGAATTAGAAAATTCTATAATTTATTGAATTTATTCATCCAGAACAAATAGGCGGATCACCCCATCACCACATAAGAAAAAAATAAGTGGGTATTTACAAAAAAATATCATGTAACCTCTGAAGAAAATCATTTAATTTGTTAAAATTTCAAACCATGATGAATGATGACTATGCCAATGTATTTAGAAATTATTTTACACCCTGGAAGTGGTGTTACTTTGACTGATAATAGTTTCTCATCAGGGTAATCCTCATTAACATATCAGTCTTCTTGTCTTTCTATATTGGGAAATTCCAGTGGGGAGAGTTGATCAGTAATAAAATTATCACTTTCCTTCTTATCCTAGATTTAAAAATCAAACTCTTGGAGGAGGGGTACTAAACAGATGATTCGTGATTTTTTATCCTAGTTATTCTGAAAATACGTGTGTGTGGCATGGTCAGTTTAGACAACATATTTATATATCACTAGGTTAGAGAGAAACCTATCAAACACAAAAACAACAACTAACATTTATTTCCACGGTGGTGTAATTAAATTTTTCATCATTCAATGCTCAGGTCACATAATAAATTCCTCTGATGATACGATTCAGCTGTTGTGCAAGTGATTCCCCCGATAATAGTCACTTGTGTCATACATAATACCCAGTTTCTCCTCCCAATTTAGTGAAACCATAACAGGATCATCAACTAATAATTCAGTCAGAAGTTGGAATGTTGCAGTACATGTTTCATCAAATTTGAAGATTGCATCCTTAGAAAGAAGATTGGTCAATGGGTCAACTATTTCACAGAAGTGATAGAAGAATCTTCTATAAAAACTGACATTCCCTAGGAAACATTGAATGGATCAGTCAAAAGATAGAATGAGTAGCTATCAGATTACTTCTATCTTGTCTGTATCAACTTCTATCCCTTTCATGGAAATTTGATGGTGAAAGATGATGCCATTGTGAACCATAAAATAGAAATTCTTCTAGTTTAAAACCATATTTCTGTCCTCGCAGTGTTCAAAAACCAATAATAAACTTCTTATAATGGTATTTAATGACCATCCATACACAGAGAAATCGACCATGAAAATTTCAAAAATCTGCTCTACCATATCATGAAATGTTAACAACATACACTGATGAATGGTGGATAGAGAATTTCCCATGCAGAAATACATCCTATGATATAAAAAAGTTCCATACGAACATGTTAATGTTTACCTTTCATGGACATTAGAAGATATAGAGATTAGTTTGTATCATGAATAACCATATTAGAAGCATTAAAACTTGTGAACTGCTAATATCTCTAACATATGATCCATAAAGGGGAGTACAATGTGATAATTTATCATGTAATAATTGATCATTCAGTAGTCTACACATACCCTACATCATGTAACCATTCTTTTTGGGATGAGTTCATTTATATCATTTGAAATAATAGTGATACCCCCCTTTTGGGCACCACCTGAAAAGGACTCACCCATGGACTATCGGAAATTAGGAACATGATTTTGACCACTAATAACTTGATCACAACCTTCTTTAATACCTCCTTCATTGGAGGATTTATCGGTCATTGTGGTTGTCTATAGGGATTTATTCCCTTCACACAAAGCACCTTATATGTGCAAATAGTGGGACTAATACACTTAATATCATCAACCATCCCTCCAATGGAATTTTTTCTCTCCTTCAGAATTTGTAAGAGTGCCTCTTCTTGATCCTCTGTGAGGGATGCATTTAGGATCACCAAAAGAGTATTCATATCACCAAAGTACCTATATTTTATGGATTATGTGAGAGGTTTTATCTCAATCTGTGGGGGTTTGAGAACTGAAGGATCAATCAGCTAGACCTGAGATCTATCTAGAATATCAGGAACCACATCCTGATTCCAACAATGACTATCCTAGACTATGTAAAATGTAGCTCCTATGGTTCTCCGTCAGGATGGGTGTCCTCAATGATGGGTTCATTGGTGATTGAGAGACATCCCTCGCCATCTCCGATGTGTTCAATGTGATTCGCCACTGCATTCAACACACACCAATCCTCTTTTTCCATAAGTGAGACTTGTTTAATGTCTTTGTGGATGTTATAAGATACTTTTCACATCCATCATAAAAGATCAACTCGCATCGATGAATATCAATTAATACTCTCCTAGTAGCCAACAAGGGTTATCCTAGAATCCAAGGTGCCTCTCGGTATCCTTCCATTTTGAGTATGATAAAATATTTATGCAGATTCAATCATCCTACTTTTACTAACACATATTCTAGATTCCCTAGAGGTAATTTAATGGAGTGATCTTATAGCTGTAATTCCACATTAGTTTGCTTGAGATCATTTTGACCCAGTTTCATGAATACTACAAAGGGAATAATATTAACACTAGCCACTAGATCAAAAAGGTCCTTCCCAACCACACAAGATTAGTTATTTCAAGGGATTGTGAAACATCCCAGCTCTTGGAGCATAGAAGGAAGAGATTTCTGCACCACCGCTGAACATTATTTAGTGAGAGGAATCATCCTCAAGTCTTCAATATTCTTCTTATTCAAGAGTATTTCCTTAATAAACATTGTATATGTTGGAATTTGAGTTAATGCCTCTTCAAATGTAATGATGATATTCAATTTCTAGAAGACATCCATAAATGTAGAAATTTTTTGATCCAACATCCTTTGATTCATTCATCCAGAAAATGGTAAGGTGAGCTCATATGTCTTAATAACCTCTATTCCTTTACCATATATGGATTCTAGTTCCTTGAATGGATCATATTTTGAGGGAGACTCCCTGGATTCAGCTTCTTTATTAAAGGAGAGTGTGGATGGATTTGTATTTGTAACTTCACCATGACTTCTAGTTTCTTTCTAGGGTAGTTCCTTCCCACTTCATAAAATTATAGTATTAACCTCATCCCTTGGATTCTTTTCAGTATTACCCAGAAGTGCACCAGGATTCCTTGAAAATTTTGATTGGAAAGCTTCCCAATCTGATTTTCAATTATTCTTATGGATGCCCCCTAATTCACCAATTTTATCTTAGAAGTTGTTATAAATTTTGATATATTTTATTTACGTCTTGATTTGTGTTCCTACTGAGGTTGTTGTGATACTTGTTGAGGTGGTGGCTGCCTTGGTGGTTTCACAGAGAAAAGGTGTTGATACCGTTGTTGTTGGTCTGATCCTTCTTGAAACTAATTTCCTTGTTGCTGCCTATGATAAGGGTTTTAAAATTGTTGCTGACCACAACAGGTTTGTCTCTGTTTTTAGGGATGATAATTTTTATGTTGTTGTCACTAGAATATATTTTGATTATATTTCTAGCCCAAAATCTATTATTAAGGGTAGATATTTGGCCCTTGATTTTGAGAAATTTAGTTCACCTCGCTTGTTGAATGACCAAAACATGCACCCAAGCACTCAACCATGGTGTGATTATCACCACACTAATGACACGCTGGGTGATTAATAGATTGAACTTGAGATGGGTGTTTAAGGTTCAACACATCTATATCATGGATACAACATTGATTTGGTCTTAATAATTGTAGTGGAATCAATTTTGTGACTGCCTTTGTTTAGAGTACCTTGCTCAGAATGCCATTGGAAGCTGTTCGCTAACATGTATTCTAACAAATCAATTTTTTCCACTGGTGATTTCATCATAATTGTACCACTATCCACTATATCCACCACTGATTTTGTGTTTGTAGTGAGACATCTAAATATAATTAGTACATTCAAGCACTAAGGAGGGACATAATGAGGTCATTTTCTCAACATATCCTTGAAGCACCCCAAACTCATATAATGATTCAGAATCATGTTGTTTAAAATTATGAATCCCATAATTCAAATTGAACATCTTGGAGGGAGGATAATACTTTGATAGAAATGATAGGACTAATGCCTCCCAAGTCAGAATGGAAGATTGAAGCAGTCTCTTAGTCAAATATTTCTCTTTATCCATTAATGAGAAGGTAAATAAATGAAGACAAACTACATCATTAGACACCCAAGGTAGTGTAATATGTCAAAAATTTGTATAAAATTTGGTAGTTGAGCATTGGTATCTTTACTTGGTAAGCCACCAAACTAAACCGTGTTTTGAATAAGCTGCATGATAGCTGGCTTTATCACAATGTGTTGGCCTTGCACTGGCGGTAAAACTATATTGGTATATGCTCCATGGATAGAAGACATCCCATACTCCATTAGAGTATGTCACGGAGGCATATTTTCATGAGGAATATGTAGCATATACTACTTATTTTCTTGAGGGAAATATCTCAACAAATATTTAGGTTAATATTGTTGTCGATTTTCTGCAAGATATTTTCATGGTTGTGGTTGTCCTTGCCACGACATAAACTAAGTTGATGGCCTTTGATGGATCTGTGACACATAACCCATAAAATATTCTGATGGAATCTGGTTTTTCTCCTCCTCAGTAGTGAATTGTTTGTTTCCATCGATTGAATATAGTAGCCCAACTATTTTGAATAAATCTTGGTCTTCTTCCCCTATATTCTCCATGGGGCATTTACGTTGTGGTCACCCATAATTGAACATCTTCTCCTGGCCAGGGTCCATTCGATTCCTAGATCAAGCATAAGTTTTTCTGGTTATTTTGAAATATTGGAATTCATTACATGAATATTCATACACTTGTTGTCCTTCACATAATCAAGAAACACACGAAGAATAAATTTGGAATACAAGGGAAAACAGAAATGAGATTTAGAATAGATTTTTTTAAATTTTTGTACTTATTTTTTCAAATAGTTAATACTACTAAATTTAACTAAAATCTATTAATTAATCTACCTGGAAATAGTTCCATAATTTGGGGTAATTATAGTTGATGTGTTATGTTCGGTAACCCAAACTAACAATATACTTCTTACTACTAGTATAGTGTAAGTACGATTTCGATCCATAGAGAGAATTAAGGTGTCCTAATTCTTGACATGCGATTAATTAAGAAAAGGATCCGAATTATAAAAATTATTTTTTGTTTATTGTGGTAATTGATTTTTAAAATATAATTAATTTAACTCTTACAATTAAAATAAATTCAATCATAAAAATAGAAAAATTCTCAATTTTATTTTCTGATTCTTAATGATAAAAATTTGTTGGGGTTGTGAAGGCTTATGTGTGTTATTAAAAATCACTTTTCTTATTGGGTTGTGTTTATCATGATAACAAGGATTTATAGGTTTTGAATTTATTAGAACCCCCTTTGTTCAGCGTGTTCATATTAAATCAATTGAAGTCATTTCCTTGATCTAGAATGTGATTTCTAATAACTCAAAGTTAAGAACAACCCTTTCGAAATGACAATTCACCCAATGATCATGGGTTTACTAGTTTTAATTCCCCTAAGAATCAATGGAACCCCATTTATTTGTATGTTATGGGTTTTATAGTGAATTCAAGAAATAAATATCGAGATAAATATCTAATGAAAATGATGAACACAACTACTGGAAAAATATTCTTTTAACAAACCCACATTTACAAAAAGCCACATCACATGGGGAAATTAGTTTCTCAAGGTAAAAATGATGAAAAAAACACTATTAATATATGAAGGATCCATAATATTGAAAGTTTAAAGGAGAAACTAATGATTCCGAAGGAATAATTACAATCATTGCCTACAAATAGTTCTAATAACTTCCTCCAACAAAAGGTTGTGATCTCTCTATCCACCCTTTTCCCCAAGTGTGTCTCTCAACCTTAATTGTCTATCACCCCTTGTACTATGGTGTTTAGGGGTCCAAATCATGGGTCACATAGTGGTTAGGAGTAAAAGATAAAGGTAGGTGGTCCTCCTTTGACTCCTGCATGGTTATGGTAAATAGTTAGGGAAAACCATGTGCAGACAGTGAAGGGGGCTCCACCTCAACTCCCACACCCTTCATAGATTGGAGAGTACGCTACACAGTTAGGGTGGACTATACAGAGGCCAAGAAGGGTCCCACTACACACAAAAATATATGTTTTATGGTTAGGTAAATCATCCACTAATAATTTTATATGATCTATTTTTTCAAATAACATTTTGTTCGAATCTGAATGTTTATTTGTTCGGCTTGGGCGATTTAGCCAAAGCGTATACAATGGAGAAATTTCTCTGCATGCCTCCAGTTTGCATCCAAATCCAAGAGTAATGAAATGACATCAATTCCTTTCTTTAATTTCTATAATACATATCTAGATATATGTATATTGTGAAAATAATGAAAATTAATGCATAAAACCGCTCTTAAAGCATTAATTAAGAATGAAAATTCCATATTCACAAGAGTGCATCAACCTGTAAGTCAAAATCATATAATAAAATAATATTATTATATTTTGGATATTAGTGTTACTATATAATCATGGAATATGAATAGTTTATGGGTGTAGAATGATTATAAAACTAATGATCTTGTGGAAGGATGTATCTTCTAATTTGAGAAACTCCTTTTGGTTTTCACCAAATAACATACTAGGATTTATTTTTTTCCCATGGATAGTCTTCTATTTTTAGGTTTTGGATTTTCATATTATATTTTTATAGATATTTTTTGATCCAATGAGACGTTAGATGTGTGAGATAGAGGGAGAGGAGATTTCATTTCTATAATTGAAGAGGAGTGTTATTCATTTAATTTTATGAATATATAATTCCAATAAAATATTTCCCAAAATAATTGGCTGAAATATTGGTCCTAATTTTATAACATGTATTATATATTTGAAATATGGTCATAAAATAGCATTTAGACACGTTTCTATGCCATTTTTACCCTTTTTCTTAAGGGTTAGTCTCTTCTAATGTTAATATTTCTCTTAATCTCTATAATTAATTGTTATTAAATTCTCTAGTCATGTTGAAAAAAAATAATTTTCTCTTATTAGATAGTATATCATATTATGATTCCAAATATGTAATAAATTTTCCCAAATTATAATCAATGATATGGATGAAATTTATTTAATCATAATCTATTAGACATGATGACAATGTGAGTTTTCAAAGTAAAAATGACCAAATATTTTTCATGTTTTTAAACTGAATTGAAATATTAGATTTTCACAATTAAGGTATAATTGGTTAAATTTTACATCAAAACCAATTTAAAATATAATTTATCCTAGAAATAAAATTAGTCGAAAATGTAGTTTGAATTAAAATTGGTTATTTTTTACTATTCATCAAAAAATGAGACCACATATGAAAATACAAAAAAATCACCCAGAACTAAATTTGATACTTAAATTTGAAATTTTTTTGACGTATAAAATTTATAAATGTTTCAAATTCCCTATTTAATATATATGTACTATTAGTAGGTGAAAAATTGCTTTTATAAATATATATGTCTTTATAGATAAAATTGGGTTTATTCACATATAATTCCAATAAAATGTATTGGATGAATGTAAAAATATCTGAATAAATTCGTTATATATAGATAAAATTTATATCAATCTCTATTTAATTTAATTTATTCGGATAATAAAGATTTTTAGTCATCAAATGTTTTTCTATTAAATATTTCCTTTTATTGAATTGGTTTTTATATTAATACTTAACTAATTTGTGAACAATGAATGAAGATATATATTTGTTAATGTTCGTTAATATTATTCATAACCACTAATTATAATAATGTGTTATATAATATTATGTGAATTAAAAATATTTTATTAATATATTTTCATTCGGTAGAACTAAGTCTTTCATATAATGAATGTCATAAAAAACTCATAATTGTGTGCAAAAAATGTTAACTCAGTAACTTGAGATTTAAAATATATCATTAGAAAATTTTGTTAAAATATTTAATATATTATAATGTATTATAATGTTATATTCTCTTATGTTCTTGGTGTTACGTAGCATATATTCTATTGAATACAATGTTATTCAGTTAGAATTTCAAGGAGTTGCATTATCCCCAAATTAATAAATTTTAATCCTCTCAATTAATACATTTCCTTGGTAATAGATTGTCAAATAATTCCTGTGTTGAAATCCAACATTATGAGATGGTTAATTTAGACATACTCTAGAAAATTGAGAATGGGATGTAAAAAATTTCACATGGACTAACCGTTAACTAGGTCTCTAGGAATGAGAACTCCAGTGGAATATGGGGATACATAAAAGGGGGAAAATGTTAATAATTTATATGGAGTTGTTTAGGTCATATATGACAAACAACGTAATGATCAATGGAATGTTCAGGACCTTAAATTCATAAATCTGCATTGATTTAAAAAATTATTGGTTCAAAAAATATTATTTTATTAGGACAACTTTTTTTAAGATCTTTTTCCATATTTTGAAAAATAATATTGTCCAAGAATATAAGAAAATATACTTCTTTGATACATTTCAATTTCATAATAACAATTTCTTCTTTTGGTTATTCCTTGGTATAATTATAATTATTCCTTTACTCTATTAAATGAATAAAAAAATTACTTCGATGCCAAAATTTCCTAAATAAATATTTTACAGATGATAAAACGAATAACAAATTTCATTAAATTTGTTTCTTACTATTATTCAATGATAATTTTGTTAAGATATTAATATATAATCCTAAAAGTTAAATTAATAAATCATCATTAATATTAATTCTTCAAATTGTTCACCTAAAAAAATGACACATTAAGATAGACATTTCTTAGGCGTATGGTTGACGTGAAAACATTATTTTCCTTCGGTCAGAGGTTCAGTCCCATGGCCTTTCTATACATGATGTGTTGTCACCATGAATATAGTTTTTCCTTTTCTAAACCCAAATTAATATATATTCCAAAATAAAGTTAATTTAAATAATTTAAATTTATTCAATAAATTCCCTGTTCACTATGGTGTTCAACAAAACATCTATACATAAATACTTCCGCCATTTATTTTCACATATTATCTTACATGATCTAATGTTTTACCAAGGTTACCCAATGTCATTATCTCCTCAAATATTACACAATTGGTTTAAAAAAATTAAAATATCCTAAGACAATCCCCTCAGAGTGTCAAACTAGGTGTGATGTAAGGCATGTTATATTGTACCGGGTTATGCTAAGTCAGGCCTAACTCACATTGTAAGAGTTGTTACCACTATGAAATTTTTTGCTATAATCACATAATCCTTTAATATCTAGAAATGGATTTATTTATAGGAATTCCCAAATAATATATACACCACCATAATTCTTGGATGCAATTTTATCCTTATACTAAAATTCGTTATTAATGTTTTGTTCTCTAATAAATGTTTTCCAAAATCTATGTCCCTAACATATTACTAATATTTCTCTTATACCTATGGTAGATACCAACCCCATGTTGGCTATGAAATAATTCCATTCTACTATTACATTTTCATGGTTATAAGGAATAAAATCCTAAAGTACCAATGAGTTTTGTAGACTTGATAAACAAGATACTTACCTGAGTCTTTTATTACAAATGAATAAACTAATTAGAACTTAATTTTCCTTGAAGATAATAATAAATTTATTCCATCTATATTATCCATTTATATCATTATTAGTACACATTTTCTATTAAAATTATTATATAAATAAATATCACTTTGAAATTGTATGAAAATGAAACACATTAAATTTTATTAATATACATAGAATAGAATTCAAACATAGATATGTCAACATAATTGTGTCATGGATACATAATTTCTAAATCAAAATAATGAAAAACTCATAATTATTGGATTCCCAGTTTCCTTGGTACATGGTTACTTTTCTACAAAGACCTTTCACAATATATATTATAATTTATGGTAAAAACACATCTATTTATAACTTATTGAATCATCCCATGAGTCTAAAAATGCATTAGAGGTATATCTATAACAAACCCCACATGTGTTTTACCTATCAAAAGCAATCCCCACATATCAACCAATCAAAATAAAACTTTTCCTTATAAATTACTCTTATTGATTAAATGATACAAATTTATCAATATTTCCCCATTTAATTAAATAATTGGAAAGTACACATTTTATTTAAAAATTATATATGGTTTAGGATATAAAAATATCTATGCTAAATGATATGTATATTCAGGGGAAACAAAATTTGCAATGATCACTTGAAAGGGAATATTTCACGGGGTCTAAAAAAGTAATCAAGGAAGTGATATTATATAATATCTTTAGAAACATTAATCCAATACCTTCCCGAGAAAGGATAAAGGAAGATGAAAAATATAATATACTCATTAGATTAATACTAAGGGTTCTTTTTACTGATGAAATGTTATAAAATTAAAATAATTAATGAAGAAAATAATTTTTTTTGAAAAATAAATTTAAAAAACTATATCTTTGAAAATAACTTTTAAAAAATAAAACCTTTTATAGTGGTTGAAAATTACATTAAATAATAATAATAAGTGGTTACAAATAATTATGAAAACATTTTTATAAAACATGGGTTTGATAGAAACAATTCTTCTAACCAATAGAAAAATGGAGTTAGGCTTTCTTAAAAACATTTTCCAAAACATTTTAATGTAAAAAAAATGAAAAATGTTACTTTTAAATGAAAAAAATCACTAATAAATCATTTATAAGAAAATTAAATTCATTTTGACAATGATAAAATAATTTCTTCTAGTTTAAATTAAATTGTAAAAAATCCAGAACAAAATTAGATTGTGAAGTAAACTTTTTAAAGGCCATCAAATTGATGTGAGAATAAATCAATAAATAGAATTTTTTTTCCAAATGTAAATACAAATGTAAAAAAAATTAATTATAAAATTATATAGTAATATTTTATCATGCATTCAATCTTATAATATTAATGACAACGATGAAGTTATATGACCCAATAAAATGAAATAACATTATGAAATTATCAACCACATTATTTTTTTAACTAAAATACACGTAGAAGAAATAATTAAAATTTAAACTCAAAATAAATTTACTATAAAATCATTCATGATATAATATATAATAATTTGTGTTATATACACCAAACAAAGAAATAAGTGGCGATAATGGTGTCTGCCACATGGAAGGAAATCTGAAACAAGAATCCCTTACTGTGAGTTTCCTTTTGTTTAAATGGTTGTTAACATAAATTATAGTTGTTTTAATAGGATTAATAACATATTAATTAACCATATTCATAGTAATAATATCATATATTTTATCTCTATAATATATTATTTCATTTTTGGTAAAAATCATTCAAAATTATCTCTATTTCGAGTGAAAATTTCCTAGTTTGTTGTATATGTTTTAACTTGTTAGATATTGTTAATAATTAATAGACCATGGATTAATGAGATCAATAATGTTTAAAAATATGAATATATTATATATATTCAGTATATATTTATTTCTAAATATTCATAATATTTTGAAATAATAAATGAAAAACACCGTTCATGGAGGTCGTATGTCGTACTTACATATGTGCAATAAAATAAATTTCTTTTCCATGTTAAAAGAATGAAAATTAAATAATATATTTGTATATTTAAAAATATAGTATCATATATATTATAGATATCTAAATTTTTTTTATTAAAAACATCTTTTATATATTCTATGTATAGCATGAACAAATAACTACGCTTGGACGATTAGGTAGTCTACACATTAGTAGACAATGTTATCATATTAAAGCAAAATGATATCAAAACAGGTATGTGTTATATATAAATTATTGAATCACAAAGACATTATAAATATTATATATATCATATATAATCAATGTTTTCATCATAATACTAAACCCTGATAGGTTATAAATAAAAAACAAATGATATCTATTTTTAAGGTGGGGTCTCATCAAACATACCAGCGGTATGTTTGATGCACATTATATGGAAGTGTGTGTTATTGTAGTATGAAAAAATATAATAAAAAACTAAATATTTTTTATACTATTTTTTTATATAATAATGCAATAAAATGAGTTTAAGGGTGGGCAATAGAAATAAAAATAAATAGTTTGTTGTAGGATGTCACCAATTCATTGGGTAACTCCTTTTCATTTGCATCAAAGGGATTCCGTGTATGGATTTATAAATAAGAATATGATTATAAGATGATTCTAGGGATGTTCATGATCTATCTGGGTGGATACTGGGTGATTCTATGTGTCATGAGATGTGTGGGGTAGAGGAAGGTTTCAGTTTCTTTTTATAGTGGTGGAGAAGGGAATTCTTGTAAATTATCTCAAAGGGAATTACACCAATGATTGCTTATGAAATGTGGATCCCATAATGGTCCGAAATCAATAAAAGTGAGTATATGTTAGATATATGTCCATAAAATATCTATTTGTAAAAGTGACATGGTCAATTGGTCCTTATGTTTAATGTTTAGTCTCTTAGTAATCTAACTTTTCTATTAATCATTGTAATTAAATTTAATTAATTTCACTAATATTTATGGTAAAAAATATTTGGAAATTATTATAAATTGGAAATTATTATTATTTCAAATATGTAAACCTTTTTCCAAATTCAAATCACATAAGTGAAAAAAGTAATTTAAAATCAATTCTCCAGATGAGAAAACAATGGAGGGTTTTAATGTAAAAACATCCAAAACTTTTAGATGTTTTTATATTTAATTTGTTATTAAAATGAATTTTAATTACCAAAATTATATTATTTTCTATAAATTAATGTAATATAAATTTAAATCTAATTAAATATATAATTTATCCTTATAAATATATTAGATGAAAATTTAGTTTGGAATTAAAATGTAGTATTTTTCACTATTCAGCAAAAAAAGACACCCATTGAAAAAAGACAAAAAATACTAATAACAATATTTTTAATTTTTAATTTCAGAAAAAAATTTATATTTATTAATATATCGTTGTTTGGTAACACACATTCTTTTGTACAACAAAATTATTCAATGAAACTCATTGTTATATTATAATGTCTCTGGATATTATATTTTGTGATTCACTTGGTGTTTCTAGTCATACATCCAAATGAATTCAATGTTCTGAATTTAGAAATTTGTGAAATTAAACCAAGGATACTCCTTGAGTATCATGATTACTTGAGCAGTACAACTCCCCCTATTACCCATGTATATATTACAACACTTGTAATCAGTCAATTCAAGGACCTCTGAACATGAAGATACACCTGGGTACCCTAGTACAATGGCAGCATGAGCATGGAGTAAGATATAATCCCAACAGTCCACCACCATAATTGTATAGATCAATATATTTCATTCGAATCAAAATTATTAAATTTCCAACATAAATTAATACAAGGTGATAAATATATAAATAAATAAAAAATCTATCTAGGTTCTAGAAATGGATTCCCAACTGTTTCTACCTACTTCGTTCTAAGCCAGATATCTGAGCAAAGGATACTTGTAGTGGTAATATGTTATTATCATGGAAAATAAATGATGAAATAGAAGTAGTAGATCCCAAAACATATTCATTCTATTAGATATTATACCCTTAAGATATCATCCTAGAATTTAGATACCACTTTGCTATCATAATGGAAATAATTATAAGGCACTACATGTGATTTATGTAATGCATATATCAGATCTTCAAATGGAATCCTGAGCCCGAGAAAGAATATACATAATTGAATCCCATGGGTCACTATAGGAGACCTAGATATAAATAATACCAATGAATCTATCTAAATCAAACCCTAATGGAATCCCTCTTATTACTCATAGAATTGTAATCTTTAGGTTTGTACCATGTTTCTCACATATGGGACCAAGTATCACCCAAGGCCTGGAGTATCCATCTTGACAATGATTCCATCAATGATTTCTCCCCATGTTCAGTTACATAAATCATGAGTATAAATACACTTTCACAAGATCTCATACAAGGAAAGATAATGTATCCCTCTAGGAGCATCAGGTAGTACCAATTAAATCACGACGATTCTGTCCATGATGTTCTTATGTTAGGACCTGTATTCTCTATCATCCCTAAAAAGACCAAGAATTGAAACCTATATCTATTTTATAAAAGTAATATAATATAAAAATATATAATAAGGATATACTTTATTTTAAACCAAAACAATAACAACAGAATAAGAAAAGAAGCACAACGAATTAAGCATAACCACAAGCACTAGGATATAGGGCATGCACACATGACAATAAGAATAATAACAAGTAAATGAACAAAAATCATAAAATATATAGTATATTGTATGGAATTATCCTAAACCATAATCAATGAGGTTAAAAGTATAATAATTTATCAACATACAAAAGAAAGATTGCACATGGAGTAGGGAATATGAAATAAGTGTGAGAAAATAAGTATAAGCACAATGCAATTGGAATAAGACATGATCATAAATCATAAAGAATTGCATTAGTTTCATTCATCAAATTAAATAATTTTATTTAACCTCAATGAGTTTGTCAATGGAATTTGAAATAGTAATTAATATTATGATTCAAACACAAATCCATCAAATCAACATCATTAAATTATTTAATATGGAACATATGATAAGGGTTAAACACACACTAGGGGGCGTCAAACATTCAAAAATCAAGGTAATTGTTTCCCAAAATAGAAAAAATAACATTCAAGTAGATGTATTCAAGTATATAAATGTAATGGTTTATTCCACAGTAACAAGGGTCTCCTCAGATATCTTGATGAGTTTAAATTAATTTATTTGTCAAAAGGATTTGTCGTTGGATAATTCTGGTATACCAAAAAAATTACACCATATAGAACACAATTAATGTTTGTGAATGAAGATATACCACTTAAAATATACCAATAGAAAACCACATATCCAATCTCAATATTTTATTTGGTCTGGTTCGATAGAAATCAAATAATCAAATGAACGGCCTGAAAATAGGGTGAAATAGGTCACACCAAAAATACTAATTGAGGAGGGAAGAAATGAATAATAAATTTAACATGATTCATATTCATACCAAGATTCATTAAAAACCCAAAATAATTGAACATAATAGATTATATTAGGGAGATAGGAGAGGAGAAGAGGAAGGCATTGATAAGGCAGTTCTGTGTGGATGAGGAAGAAGAAATGACGAAGAAAAGAAATAATAAAGGAGGGGAAAGGTTAATTTTAACCCATTAATGAGGTTCACATCTTTACATACTATGATCAAACCACGTTATTTCTATATCACATTGATATATGTTGTCATGGTTTTTTCTACACATTTTTTCTAAATCATGCATCAACAGAGAGGAAAATAGTGAACACATATAACCTAAATGACACTAAGCATGTGGAATATGTGCATCGTTTGGGAAACAATGTGTATCCTGTAAGGGTAAATTTCTTTAACATTCATAAGGTGGATATTTTAAATTATTGGACTACAATATATAATAAAAAATGTGCACCCTTACTCGTCAATCCAATCCAGATTTTTCAGGTCCTGACACACCCAAAACCCAATGAATCACCCGATACACATATTAGGATCCCAACACTAAATAAACAACATATATAAGATTTAATGAAAATATTTTCACATCTAATATAATTTTAGAAAATAAAAAATACACCAAATAATGAAACTGAAAAAAAATCAGAATTTCACCAATTCCACAAACATCGGACGCTAAAATTTCCCAACATTAAAACATCTCATCCTTGAGAAGCTTTGAAAAAATGAAGAGATAATCACTCAACCTAAACAATTAGGGAATTATGGTTCAAACAACCACCTTTTTTTTACAAAAACACAACACACCGTAGAGTAACACCTTATCATAGACCACATAAGAGGTAGATATTAAAGAAAACACATTCTTTTCAAAAATAAAATAGAATGAACATTCTTACCTAAGACTATCATACATGGTACATGATAACATAATTATCTCCATTACCACCATGTTCTATAAGTTTAATGTTCCAAACTAAGTCGTGGTATTACACTGATGAATTTATCAATTTTAGCATTCTTTTAGTACTCAAATGATTCAATTATCATGATTCCCATTATAAAGAATCGATCAACTATGAATCAACCTCTGAGGTTAGTTCGAGATGAAATTTCAAAAACAATTATCATATAGAGTTCACTCTACATTTCTCAATCCAAAAATGTTCATTATGCATTTCCTCACCAACCACATTAAATAAGATATATATTGCTAGAGATTTGTAGTCCAACAATATTTGGGAAAATGTCCTCAAATAACATATCATAGTTGGAAGATGAATTTCAAAATCTATATCTAATTCCTTTAGATGAGGGCATAAAAAGAAATATCCAAACACTTTCACTGAAGAATGTGAAAGTATTATAGTTACATCTCTAGTCGTGGAACCTATTTATGTTGTCGTTCCTTAATATTACCATGGGTATACACTAGATCTAACACAGTTAGATCACGAACCATTTTAAAAAAATCTTCCAATCCAGAATGTAGCTGGATGTAACCTCAGAATCATCAATAGGAATTCAAGGATCTCACCCAATGAAACACTTTACTATATTTTACAAACTTAATGTCTATACTAAGAAAACCATCCTCATACCATAAATTCTCACTAATCACTAACTAGCATACACATAGCGATCAGGTCAAAGGAAACTACTAGTGTTTATGAGATTGACCATGGACCTCCTACAAGGGAACCCAGATATCACTCATGAATGACCATGCCTCTATGGTCATCATCACATCATGTGAACACTCTGATAAAGACAATAGAATAATTCCAATGACTATTAATTTAGTGAGGAGTAAACCCAATTCTCTCTCAGTGTACCCACATGATCTAGAGATAGTGGACATTATATTTGTTTAACTTAGAGTGCACTAATATGATTCAAATTTATATTATAAAGGACCTAAGATAGTTCCACTACATTAAAATATATACTCGCTAATTCTCTGAACCATTCATAATAAAAAAAGTGAACGATAGTTTAACCTTTATAGGTTGAAGTCCATCGAAATGCATGGCTACATCTAATGATTCATCATCTCAACTTACCATGATGCCTTTACCATTAAAGGAATCCCATTTAAACCATATCATAACCTCTGAATTACCTTTACAACAATCAATGATTTTAATAGTTTCTTATCCATACCAAAATAACATTTTCAAGATCTATTACTATAATGAACATAATGAAAAATAGTACAATTCACAAGGAAATTTAAGAATGACCGGCCATTTCTAAATGGACATTTTATGGCAATACTACAACTACATTGATAAAATGATAACAATGTGTTGACATGATTCTACCCAACTTATGAGTGTTTTAGTTATTATACCTCTTGATAAAATCATCTCATTTGATAGTGAATTTTCTATCAACCACTGATCATGGATCCTATAGGTTTCCATCACAATTTATAATGCATTAATATTAAAATATAGTAAACTAGTTTCTTACAAGTGCTAGAATATATTCAAATTTAGACATAAATGTGAATCTCTGTATGAGTTATCTCCACATTATCCATAGTATTTCATGTAAAATCCAAAACAACACTCTAGTGTGTCAACATATGATCCTCTTAGAATATCATCTTGATCATCAGAACGATTTTCAATTTTTCAAATTCTCATGTTGCTCTACTCCAATGATAACCAATAAATGTAACATAATACCTTATGTATTACAGGGGTACCACATTATAAAAATGGTTATTTGTACCATTTTATCAATTCGATGAGTACTGTGTGTACCCACACATACTATCATAAGTTTTTTGAAGCATAATAAAAAATCATTCACACAATCCATTGGTGTAAAATCTATTTTAGTTTGAGTATCTGATAGCCTACATAAGGTATTTGCATCAATGCCTTAACTTACAATTTTACTAGGAACATTGTTGGTGATGTATCGAGTCCCCATCCCTGAAAAAGTGGTTTTGGGGGTCACACAAACCACAAACATTCAACCCTGACCTAATTAAGTATATCTCATTGAAAATGATAATTACACGATGCTCATTCCAAAAAAAAGTCTCAATACACAAAAAACTGTAACACCCCAAGATTGTACGGTACGCTTCTCTTGGAATAATACAGTAGTGTGTGTTGTACGCAACAATAAGTTCTAACACACACCATGTCCAATCAAAGTAGCCGTTATGAATATTAGTACCGAATTTTTGAAATTTTATAATTTTTTTTCTCAAAATGGACTTCGTTTTGAGATTCAGAATATTGTAGTTATCCAAGGGTGAAATTTTGGTACTTTTTGGATAACTTTCATATTTTGTTGAATATTGTAAATTACTTAATATTAATTCAAAAAAACAATTTTAATCAAAATAATTAATATTGATAAATAATGAATATGAGTGGTTTTAAATTATATTTAGAATATATTTTTACCATTTAATACAATGTTGGTCATTGGACATAATTTCACATTTAAACCGAACATAAACACATGTCAATCTTTTCATAGTTGTGGTTTCTTAAAAACAGGCAATTTTTTAATAGTGGGAATTAATTTTAAATTAATAAATGAAACCTATGGGTTTTGAATTTTGTAAAATATACATCACTATTTAATTTGTAATATAAATATTAGCTTAGGCTATATTTTTGGTATTTTTCACAAATCTTTCAATTTTTGATTAATAGTGAAAAACACTAAGTTACTGTTTAAAATTTGCTTTTTATTTAAATAATTATTTATGTTATTTAAATTTTTTTAGGTCAAAATAGATACATATTACCAATATAAATTCAATTTAATTCATTGGAGTTAGTTTATAATAATTCTAGATAAATAAAAATTTTATTGAACTATTTCACCGGCTTTTACCCACCTCCAAATTGAATTTTTAAATTCACATAAAACATAATTTTACCGCTTCTGTGAGGGTAATTTCAAAAATCCACGATACATGGTTAATATTAAGGAGTAAAATTTGGTTCAATAAGATAAAAATATTTTTTGGTGAGTAGTAACTTTTTTCTTTTATTTACCATGGTAAAAAAGTAAATAGGGTAATTAAGCGTAAAAATGATATTATTATTACCCTAACAGTTGTCCTAATTTTATTGGAAAAGTTTATTTTGACCGAAAAAAACCATAGGAATAAAATATGACCCTTTTGATCTACTTGTATTAGATTAGGACATTTATTATTATTTAATTCAATGAAGAGTTAAAAGAGTTAAAATCAAAGTATAATAACTAAAAGATTTTTAACATAGGTATATACATAGGATAAATTCGAGTATAGATATTCATTATAAGGATAAAAATATTTCCTAACTAATGGTATTTTAATTATAATTTTTATAAATTAAATAATTAAATTTATTTTTGACACAATCATGATGCAGTAATTATCTTACTAATGAACGAATCAAATAAATGGTAATATATATATTAAAATAAATCTAATATCAATATTATTATGACATCCAAGAATTTTATAAGTGACTATGACATGTTAGGACTGATTATATGTATCGTGATCGATGTAATCAAGTTGTGATGACTCTCACAAAATCAAAATACCTAATAGTGTCAAAATTGACATAAATTAATATTTAAAACAAATATTATATGATTAATTGATATCATATTCCTAAAAATATAAGGATTGGACAAAGGACTTATATCATGATAGGTAAATCATTAATGGACCAATTGGGGGTTTCTTGGAATTTTATAGTATGTTTATTAACTATATAATATAAAAATACAATGTGACATGGTAAATATCGATCTAATTAACTAAGAGATAAAACTAAAAGATAAGGTTAATATAATAACCCAAACCTGTCTAAAATCTATTGGTTGAAAGGTTTTAGACCCATACCCACATTAGTGTTTAATAATCCACTTTTTAGCCATTAGAAACTGAAAATGAATTTATTATAAATTAGTACATTAAATTTAGCCTAAAGAGCCTCTCCTCCCCCTTATAAAAGAACACCAATTCTAACCAATTCTTCACACATTCAAAGCCTTTTGGTTCATCCAAACCATGCCCAAATATTCTCTCATCTTCCCTCACTTAAACCTATAGGAATTAGATGGATCATAAATCCATCCTAAGGATACATTTTGATCAAATCAAATGGAAGAACCCGGGGAAGAGGTA
Organism: Viscum album; assembly: GCA_963277665.1. Lineage (NCBI taxonomy): Eukaryota > Viridiplantae > Streptophyta > Magnoliopsida > Santalales > Viscaceae > Viscum > Viscum album. Next base: position 1,432,959,351 of record OY728162.1, read on the forward strand.
ATGTTTTTACCACCCTCTTTCATGTTCCTTTCTTCTTCCACTTCTTCTTTCTTTGTTACTCCCATTCTAAAACAATAACTCTAGTATCATCTATATACTTTGATATTATTATAAATATATTACAACCATATTCAGTATTCTATACATCTTTTAAATGACATTTCACCATACGTGTGTACGTTCGGCTTACCATCTCCACGCCGTGATGTAATTGTTATTCAATACATTATTATTTGGATGGGTATAATAATGATGTTTATATGATGAAAATAATAAATATAACATGATAAGGATTCTATAAATATTATATACCATCCAATTATATATTATATTAATATCAAAAGAATGATATTTTCACTCGTGCGTACGTAGGGATTACCATCTCCATGACGCGATGAGATTAATTTCCAAGTTCACCATTCATCGACGATTATAAAAATATATATTACTAATAAGTATGTAATATATGACATAATAGTGATACTGGAGACATATATATTTATATATATAAGTATTTATGTACTTAAATATATCTTATTCACTTACATTCTTTTCAATACTATATGAAAACAGAAACAACGTTTATGCGTACGTACGGACTACCGTCTCCATAAACGGTGTTTTCCATTTCATATATTTATCTATTATAGATTTTTATATTATAAATATATATGATAAATATATCATTTTTTATATTTTGGCAGTATTTAAATCATGATCTATGTGATACAATCAAGAGTCACAAGTTAAAACACGTACAATAAAGAAAGTTATTATTACCTGAAATATTAATATAACATAGAAATTACTATTAAATGGGTAGTATAAAGTCATAAATGAATAATGTATGATCTCCTAAATATTAATATGGTTCTGGTATAATTTAATAAAATAATATCGTCTTCATACAGGAGGCTAAACATACCCTCAACTAAAGGAAAGTGCAAGGTAAAGGGTTTTCATCTCACTCCTTATTCACGTGAGATTCATGCCATATTTCCACTATTACCTTTTTTGTGGGGTATGTACTACAAATAATTGTATTATTTATGTAATAAACATTAATTTATGTGTATTTACATATTCATTTTATGATTCCTCTTTCATTGGGTGTATGTTTCGTAAGTTACCAAATTTATAAGGGTTAATTTCGCAATCTCTTTATTATCTGAGGTTGTTTTTACGTAAGTATCTACTGGTACATATTTATTATCCATGTCCATGTTTTATGAAAGAGTTCTCAAAGGGATTAATTTTAGGTACTTTTTACTAAAACAAAATTTCAAAATTTTTAAATATTTATTCTTATAAATCTTTCTCATTAATGTTCATGTCTTCAAAATGGGTTTTAAGGATTTATTTATATGGTCATGAATGTTTTTAAAATGTTATTTCCTTTCAAAAGTTTCAAAGTTGTATGGGACACGTTGATTCAAAAAGGTCTTTTAAAGACTTATTTTCCAAATTTTGTGACTTTTAAATTATGTTATGAAAATGGGTATTTCTATCAAATAGTTTTACAAATCATTTCCATCTATGTCAAATCCTTTAATGGATTTTAAACTTGTTCTGAAGTTGATTTATTATTATACAAAACCTCTATATTATTTTGAAGGTTTTGTGATATGATTGACTGTGGATGTTTTATATTAATACCATTCATGGTTTATGGTTAAAATATTGCCATTTTGTATCCAATTTCTTATACGAATGTTTATATTATGTTTCATCCTTTTCATATGAGGAATGTATTTGACATAGTAGGTGACGGGTGGAGCCCGCTATAGCTCGTAGACACATCGATAGGTCTCATGAGACAACTAGACGTGGAATTGGCTAAGGCCCTTTCCCAATTTGATATATGGTTTTGGCCGAGGCCATAATCATTTTTAGACATCTTGGCCAAGGCCTTGACAAAATGTTTTAGAATGTCTGGAATTATACATTCCCTCATTATGGAAATAATATTGATGGTTCATGTGGTTATTCGACTAGTAGAATACCCATGATTATGTTTTATTAAGGCATTATTTACTCAACTCATATTTTTTCCATAAAATTTTTCATATTTATTATTATTAAAGGAATGTGGTTTCAATTATTCACCATGCTTAATATTTATTTCATTTTCCGTTGTATTTCTTACTCTTACTGTGCATTTGAGCTCATCCCTTTCTATTTTTTATTTTCCCAGGATTCCAAGATGTGTATTGTGATTGATATGTAGGGTTATGCCAATGGAATAACGGTGTTAATAGAGGATTATTTATATTGTTTTGTTTTTTATAAAGTGTAATGTAGCATTCATGTATGTAATCAATTTTCCAGGACTGCTAAACCGATCGTTCCTTCGGGACTTGATTCCTTGTAATCATGCCAATGTATTAAAATAATGCACCGACTCTGGGTAACTAGGGTCAGGGCGTTACAGTTGGTATCAGAGGATGTTTAGAAATAACCTTGGAATCTAGATTTAGATAAACTCTTATTAGAGCACATAGCCCTAAGATATGCATTGAGGATTAGTAGATAGGAACGTCCTAGAATTTTGATATTGTAGACTTTTTGTGATTTTTCCGAACAATACATCCATGTCTGGATACGAGCAGGTAGAGGCGGCTCTGGAACAGATGTACATAGGTTTAAAACCCAAAAACATCACTTTGAGATAGACTTGAAGTGGAACTGGTGCACGACAATGGGCCTTGTTGCACTCTTGGTTATGACACTCCCTGGGGATATGCTTAGGATAATTCTCATTTTCTTTACAACCCATTGTGAAGGGTTTATGAGTATTTACTTCTTCAAAGAAGACACTTTTATTATTATGGATTATATCTATAAACTATTTAATTTATGTTAAGTGTTTTAGATGTTTTGGATTAGGTATTGCTATTTATATACTAATCTAGTGTATGCCATTGTTTAGAAATGGCGCCGAGTAGAAGGAATGAGAACTCTAGCAATAAGCATTACACAAAGAGTAAGAATGATCATATCTTTCACGGTATTAACTAGGAATTTAGAAGGTAAATAGTCTCCCATGTATTATCATCAAATGAAGAAATAGTATCATATGTTGATAAGATATGTAATAAATTCTCAGAGTCTTATGGATTTGAAGGGAATCCAGAGAAGGATATGATGGAAGAGAGAAGAACAGATAATGGGAATAAGGTAAATAAGGATTTTACAATATGTGATAATTGTAGAAAGAATCGCCTTGTAAAATGCTTGAAGGTAATGAGAGTATGTTATAAGTGTGGAGAAAAATGACACCATTTATGTGACTGCAAGGGTAAGAAAAACATTTCAAATGTACAATGCTTCATCTGCAAGGAGTATAGACACAACGCAAACCATTGTCCCAGTCATCAGACTATGCCACAAATGAAGATATTGGATAATAATCATGTTATGATACTACCACATATGAAAATGAATGACTAGTGTTATTATGTTTTTATTTTGTAATTATTTCAGTGAAGTGTTGTATCAATTATGTACTGGAAATAAATAAGGACTGTACTGCAGAAACATTTCATTGAGGATTTAAGATTTTATGGTACTATGAAAAGTGACTCTAAAATGAGTTAAACTTTTTGGAAAATACATGGTTGAAGGAAATATAAACCTTAATATGGTTCTAATATTGAGGTACTGATTTTGGAATAAGTTATGGTTGATTTGGGTAATTTATATTGGATATTCTTGACATCCTTGAAACTGATTAAAGATTTCTATATTCCATCATTGTTGGAGTTTACAACCTTTTTTTATGGATGAAGTATATCCAGTATTCTATAAGGAATAAGGGAGCATAAATTTAATCAATAAGGTTTTATGGTAATTCATGATATTTCAGTGTTTTAAAAGAATACATGATGAAGGTATTCACTTGCTTTTACTGGGTAAAAAGGGTCTATATTAAGTTTACCTTTCATATAATTTTGGGAATGGGAGTTAAAATAATTATTTTTTATAAGTCTATGGGTTGTAATGGATTACGTTTGAAAGGTTATTTTTGGATTTTTATAAACGGACAACACACAGACCATGTGACGACCCGTCACATCGGACAAAGCTACGTGAATTGAACCCACAACCATATTGCAATTGGGATGTATCGCCTACCAGTGGACTACGTGATGTTCCTGGATGGTATAATGTAGTTTCATTTTTTAAATGGTCTGATATGTGAAATATAAATTCATTAAATTTGGAACCCTATATGATTAGGATAAATAGAGTATTTTTGAGTTCTTTTATGTTTTGGGGTGAAAGATGAGTTTGTGGTAGAAATTTATTAATGGATAAAACTATAATTATAAAGTAATTATATCTCCTTATGATCTTATCCAATCTCATAAATAAATTCCTCAACATTAAGAAAAGGAACATAGAACAAAAATATTGTCCTAGATGGTACCTTAGATAATCACAAATTTATGGCTTTGGGATTGTTTGCCTTTTCATAGCCATGTTCTATACCACTCACCATCATATATTGATGGTTATATTTCACTTCCATATCCATATTTTCCTACATGGAACCCTATTATGTGTTATTTTCGGTAACCTTCATACATACCACTCTTTATTTTCAATAGAGGCCCCATTAATCCATTTTTCGATGTTGGAATTCAACTATGATATTTTGAAATGTCAACCCCAAGTTTCCAATATCGAATATAAATATTGAGGACACAATTTTTTGATGGAGGGGATAATGTAACACCCCAAGATTCTAAGGAATGCTTCCCTTTTAATAATACAGTAGCGTGTGTTGTACGCAACTTCGAATTCTAACACACACCACGACCAATCAACGTAGTCGTTATGAATAGTAATACCCACTTTTTGAAATTTTATAAATTTTATCTCTCAACATGGACTTCATTATTGGATTTGGAATATCAAAAGTAGACAAGAGTAAAAATTTGGTACTTTTTTGATAACATTCATATTTTGATGAATAGTGAAATTACTAAATTTTAATTAAAAACAACTTTTTTAATCAAAATAATTAATAATGATAAATAATTAATTTGAGTGGTTTTAAATAATATTTAGAATAGATTTTTACTATTTAATCAAATGTTGGTGATTGGACATTATTTCACAGTTAAACCGAACAAAAACTAGTGTCAATCTTTTGATAGTTATTGTTTCTTAAAGACACGCATTTTGTTTTAACTACATGAAATAATTTTAAATAAATAAATGAAACTTATATGTTATGAATATTATAAAATATAATTCATTATTGAATTCTTAATATCAAAATTAGCTTAGGGTAATTTTTTGGTATTTTTCTGAAAACATTCAATTTTTGATGAATAGCGAAAAATACTGAGTTACTATTTCAAACCGGCTTTTTATTTAAATAATTATTTATAATATTTAAATTTATTTTTGGTAAAAATAGATACATAATACCTATATAACTTCAATTTAATTCATTGGAGTTAGTTTATAATAATTTTAGATATATAAAAATTTTATTGAACTTTTTCACCATCTTTTACCCACCTCCTAGGAGAATATGTAAATTCACATAAAACATAATTTTACCGCTTTTGTGAGTGGAATTTCACAAATCCGAGAGACGTGGTTAATAAAAAGTAGTAAAATGTAATTCAATATGATAAAAATAATTTTTGGTGAATAGTAACTGTTTACTTTTATTTACCACTGTAAAAAGTAAATAGGATAATTAAGGGTAAAAATGATATTATTATTACCATAACACATGTCCTAATTCTATTGGATAAGTTTAATTCGACCAAAAACAACCTTAAGAATAAAAGATGAACATTTCGGTCTACATGGATTAGATTAGGACTTTTATTAATATTTAAATCAAAGAAGAGTTAAATGAGTTAAAATCATAGATTAATAACTAAAACTTTATTAATATAGGGTTATACATAAGAGAAATTAGATTATTAATATTAATTAGAAATATAAAAATATTTACTATATAATGGTATTTTAATTATTATTTTTATACATTAAATAATTAAATTTATTTATGACACAATGATGATGTAGTAATTACCTTATTAATGAAGGAGTCTAATAAATGGTTATATAAATATTAAAATAAATATAATTTCAATGTTTTTATGACATCCACGAATTTTCTAGGTTACTATGACATGTTACGACAATTTAAATGTATCTTGTCCGAAGTTATCAAGTTATGATGACTTTCAAAAAAATAAAATACTAAATACTGTCAAAATTGACATAAATTAATATTTAAAACAAATATTATATGATTAATTGATATTATATTCCTAAAAATATAAGGATCTGCCAAATGACTTATATAATGATAGTTTCATCATTAATGGACCACCTGGGGGTCTCTTGGAAGTTTATAGTAAGTTTATTAACTATATAATATAAAAATACAAAGTGACATGGTAAATGTCAATCTAATTAACTAAGAGTTAAAACTAAAAGATATGGTTAATATAATGACCCAAAACTATCTAAAATATATTGGTTGGAAGTATTTATACCCATCCCCAAATTAGACTTTTAATAATCCAATTTGGATCCACTATAAACCAAATATGCATTTATTATAAATTAATACTTTAAGTTTTTCGTAAAGAGCCCCTCCTCCCCCTTATAAAAGGACACCACTTCTAACAAATTCTTTACACCTTCAAAGCCTTTTGGATCGGCCAAAACATTCCCAAATATTCTCTCAACTTCCCTCACGTAAACCTAGAGTCCATAGTTTGATCATAAAGAAAACCTATAGATCAATTTTGATCAAATAAAAAGGAAGAACCTGAAGAAGAGGTAATGTTTTTACCACCCTCTTTCAAGTTCCATTCTTCTTCCACTTATTTTTCTTTGTTATTTCAATTCTAAAACAATAAATCCAGTAACATCTATATACTGTGATGTTATTATAAATATGGTACATCCATATTCATTATTCTATCCATCCTTTGAATGACATGTCACCATACGTGTGTACGTATAGCTTACCGTCTCCACGTTGTGGTGTAAATGTTATTCAACACATTATTATTTCGATGGGTATAATAATGATGTTTATTTGATCTAAATAACAAATATAACATGATAAGGATTTTTTATATATTATATACCATCCAATTATATATTATATTAATATAAAAAGAATTATATTTTTTCTTGTACGTACGTACGGATTATCATCTTCATGACGCGATGAGATTCATTTCCAAGTTAACCATTCATCAGTGATTATAAAAATATATATTACTAATAAGTATATAATATATGAAATAATAATGATACGGGAGATATATATATTTATATATGTAAGTACTTATGTACTTATATATATCTTATTTACTTACTTCCTTTCAATACTATATTAAAACGGAAACAACGTTTATGCGTACGTACGGACTACCGTCTCCAAAACGTTGTTTTCCATTTCATATATAATTCAATAATAAAGATTTATATTATAAATATATATATGAAAAATAAATCATGTTTTATATTCAAGAAGTATTTAAATCATGATCTAAGTGATACAATCAAGAGTCACAAATTAAAACACGTACAATAACGAAAGCGATTATTACCCGAAATATTAATATAAAATGTAAATTATTAATAAATGGGTAGTATAAAGTCATAAATTAATAATGTATGATATCATAAATATTAATATGGTTGTTTAATAATTTAATAACATACTATAGTCTTCATACAGGAGGCTAAACGTACCCTCGACTAAAGGAAAGTGCAAGGTAAAGGGTTTTCATCTCACTCCTTATTCCCGTGAGATTCATGCCACATTTCCACTATTACCTTTTGTGTGGTGTATGTACTACCCATAATTTTATTCTTTGTGTAATAAACTTTAATTTATGTGAATTTACATATTCATTGTATGATACCTCTTTCATGTGGTGTATGTTTTGTAATTTACCAAATTGGTAAGGGTTAATTTCGCAATCTCTTTATCATCCGAGGTTGTTTTTACGTAAGTATCTACTAGGAAATATTTATTATCCATGTCCATGTTTTATGAAAGATTTTTCAAAGGGATTATTTTAAGGGACTTTTTACTAAAACAAAATTTCAAATGTTTTAAATATTTATTAATCTAAATCTTTCTCATTAATGTTCATGTCTTCAAAATGGGTTTTAAGGATTTATTTATATGGACAGGAATGTTTTTAAAATTTTATTTCCATTCAAAAGTTTCAAAGTGGTATGGGACGCTTTGATTCAAAAATGTGTTTAAATGGCTTCTTTTCAAAATTTTGTGACTTTTAAATGTTTTCATAAAAAGGGGTATTTCTATCCTATAGTTTTACAAATCATTTCCATCTATGTCAAATCCATCAATGGATTTTAAACTTGTTTGGAAGTTGATTTATTAGTATAAAAAACATCCATATTGTATTGATGGTTTTGTGATATGTTTGACTAAGGATGAGTTATTTTTATTCCATTCACGATTTATGGTTAATGTATTGACATTTCGTATCATAGTTCTTATACGAATGATTATGTTAAGTTTCATACTTTTCATATGAATAATGTATTGGACATAGTAAGTTATGAGTGGAGCCCGTTGTAGCTCCTCAATGCATCGGTAGGTCTCATGAGACAAATAGATGTGGAATTGGACGAGGCCATTTCTCAATTTGATATATGGTTTTGGCCGAGGCCTTATTCATTTTTAGATGTCTTAGACGATCCCTTGACAAAATGTATTTGAATGTCTGGCATTATACATTCCCTCGTTATGGAAATAATATTGATGGTTCATGTGGTTATTAGACTAGTATAATACCCATGATTATGTTTTATTATGGCATTATTTACTCAACTCATATTATTTCCATAAAAGTATTCATGATTATTATTGGTAAAGGCTTGTTGTTTCAATTATTCAATATGCCAAATATTTATGTCATTTTCCATTGTATTGCTTACCCTTAGTGAGCATTTGAGCTCACCCCTTTCTATATTTTATTTTCCCATGATTACAAGAAGTGTATTGTGATTTATATGCAGGGTTATGCCAAGGGAATAATGGTGTTCATAGAGGATTATTTATTTCATTTTGTCTGTTATAAAGTGTAATGTAATATTCATGTAAGTAATCTATTGTCCAAGAATGATAAAATGATCGTTCCTTGGGGACTTTATTCCATGTAATCATACTAATGTATTAAAAAAATGCACCGACTCTGGGTAACTGGGGTCAGAGAGTTACAAAAACCATCATTATAATGAAACATATCATCTTAAAAACATAATGTCTGACAAGAGACTATAGAACTTGAATTGTAAAACAATCCCGAAAATATTCTAAATCAACTTGAATGTTATTTGGATACCTGAGGGAGATACCTACAATGGTGCATCCCCTTAGAAATGTGTATTTAGTTGACAAAAAATGTGGTTATTCCTATAGATGGTGCTTATTCATTGGGGCCTTCCATTTCACTTAATGAATGGAAACATTCCTAAATGTTAAAAAATGTTCCCATATCGAGGAAACTCGTCCAAGAAAAACACAAAAAGGATTTATACTACCCTTACAAGAGTGTTAAACTAAAAACACACTATAAAATATCAATATTTCAGTTCATTTAGATTTCATTGACCTCATACATTTTTATGTCTTATTTTTAATACATCAGATATTATTCATTAGATGGTGTGATTTGGTTATCTATTTATGAAATTCCATAAGAAAAATTGGTATGTTATATTAATATGTATTTAATGATATATTTTTATTAGAAAACTTTTTATAAAAAACATATTATTCAAAAAACTCCCTTCTAAACAACATTTATTAGTTTACAAGATTTATAAATTTTCATAGACAAAGAAAATGTTAATTTAAATCCATAGACTGAAAACACCAATTAGGTTTTAATTATAATTTTTATTAATTATCCACAATATTTAAATACAAATAAATGAATATTAAAATGTATTTTATTAATTAAATTTGTTTGGATAGATTGTGTTCCACATTATGTTTACTAGTAAAACCATATAGCTAGATATAACACATTAAAAGTCGCTCAACACTTCAAAAACATACCCCCTTGGGATTTAATGTACAAGTTATATCTGTGAAAAGGAGACCTAAAAATGTACCATTCAACCATTATTGTTTATAATAAAATAAATTCCATCATTTTTTAAATAATTTTGAATTTTCAACACCCTTAGTAGTTCAATATTAATTAATAAGACCCTAGTAACCAACCTGGTCCCATTTGTGCATTTTATGAATCGGGCCACAATAGTCATTTAGCCCTTGAAATAAGGGTACAAGACATGATAATGAAACATATTCATTCAAAGATTAATTATTTATATTAATAAAAAGTATATAACATGTATAATGATCTATGGGATATTATATTTATATGGGTTATTACATAGCAAATTACAAATCCCCATACAGTTCGAAAGTTTCTGGTGGGTCCCATTTAACCACAACCATTTTATCTAGGGAAAAATTAAAATTTAACAGCCTAGATAATTATTCAATATATTTTAAATATGTATCAAATATATACATATATATATATATATATATATTGATTATATGGGCCACCTTATTCCTATTCATAAATCACCCATACAGTTTACAAATTATAATTTGTCTCCAATTTAACTACAACCATAATGGTTCTACCCATGGAACCAATGGTTCATGGTAGAAAAATGTGATAATTAATTAGTTAGGTGTCACCATATATAAAACATTACTAATTTTAATAATTATAAATGAGTCAATTACCTAAAATTTTTAAATTATTTAACATGGTAAGGAAATGAGGAAGGATAAAAATTAACCATGGATTCTGCTACATAACCAAGGAGGCATAATAATATGCTACTCATAAAACTAAATTCATGTATCCAGGGAATAACACTCAAGAAATTTATATTGATAAACACATAAACATGCCCTATGAAGCATGTTACAAAATACCGAACTAGGTAAAATCAAATCATGTTACTTAAATAATCTAGCTTGGAATGTTACATGCATGAAAATTGCACACAAGGGACATCAACGGTTTCAAATAGCATAACAATGCATCAAACATTTCCTGAAATATTCAAGGAATTTTAGTCCCTACAAACCTATAATGATTCATGAAATGATTTATCCTTTCAGTATCAAGATAAGGGTAAATATCATAATCATGTAACTTAATAATAAGAAAACATCAATCCCATCACTAATGGTGGAATCACAATCAGATATAATAAAAAACTTAATGAATACCTTACTATCCCTAGCCACATTGTAATTTACTTGTATGAGTATTAATCACTCAATGTAATGGATATTTACAAGGAACTGACACTTTCGTAGTCTCTGTTATACCAGTTTAAATAATCAATACAAAAGGAAAAAATAATATGTGATACCACAATTTAACAACCCTTCCCAAGTTACAACTAAATGAATATCCATTCCCTTCATCAAATGACCTCATGAATACCTCAGTGTAATCCAGAGTCTCTCAACGAGTACTTAGGGTCTAATTATGGTAAAATTTTGAATCTATACCCTCACAACTACAATGTCAACATGGAATACCGTACAATAAATAATATATTGTATATTAGGTTGATTTTTATCAAGAAATGGAGTCTTGTTTTTGTTTGTTCTAAATTCTCACATGGATGATCATGGAGTGTGAAAGAAAGGTCATCTTACAATAAAATATCACAACACTATTGAATATGGTGTTTTTGTTAGTGTTTTCCAAATTTTAGGGATCAAAAATTGGAGTAAGAGGCTAGCATCATGATGGGTTGTTTTCATGAATCAACTATTCATAAATATGGTAATGGAATAGGTTTCAAAAATATTATTTTTAAAATAGTTAGTTTTTTGACTCTGTGATGGTTTGACGGTGTTCTCTATGACAATAATAATTAAATAATAACGATTTCTAAATTGTTTTACGGAGACAATCGTGATGATGAAAAATTTCCATGGAGCTTCATGAATGGATGAGCACCATGATGATGTTTTTGAAAGATCCAAAAAAATATTCTAGACGTGGTGGATCATCAAGAATGGATGAGCCTATAAATATGATTCTACCCAAAAAAATTCAACAATAATAATTAGAAACTTTTTGGAATAGATATTATTTTGTGAAGGGTACATAACATCTTTTATATAGTTTTCTATGTGATCGTGGGAATAATGAGAAGAATTTTTATGTCTTGAATAATGCCAATGATTTAGATAAATTGAAGTATCAGGATAGTGTGGTATTTTATGATGACATAGTGAGATCTGAGATGAATAGTTTCTTCAAAATGATAGTTATCTTAGTGAAGGAGCATCATGAATGATGATATTGAAAATCTATTTTTTTAATATTATATTCAACGTGAATACACATAAGTATACAGTGCAAGAAGAGTATCATTATTGTCAGGGATAAATACTGAAATTATAATATACTAATGTGACCTTAATGTCTATAAACAGAGTACAATTTCACCCATGGTAGTGATCTAGGGGGAGTCGATGAAAGTGTTTTGGGGGACGCGTTGTATTGTCCATAAAATATTGTAAATTAAATGTTTCCAAAACAAGGTGACTATGTATAAACATATATAATTGAATATTATTGTATTTAGGTATGACGAACACAATATTGGAATATTATCCTTTCTCTATCCTTAGTTGTTAACCAAGTAAAACCATTGTGTTTTCTCTTTTCATGTGAAGGTTTTCATACTACACTATTCCAATAAACAGGTTTAATAGGTTTATAACAATCTCGGAAAAATATCCTATATTTTACACCCTGATTCAAACCACCCCTCTCAGGGTTATCTTATGTCATACAATTGGTATCAGATCCAACGTTCGCCTATTTTGGATTATCTATAGTAAAGTTATTCTCTTTAAATTATTTGAGTTTATTTTGTATGACAATAATTATGTTATGTTTTGATTCTGATTAAGTTATATCTCAGTGAAATATTATAACCACAAAGACCATTATTAAAATGGAAAAAAGTAGAATAGATAGTTTCCAAATTCCCTCTTATCTAAAGTAGAGGTTGTATCTTTTTCTCCACGAATTTCTGATAATTATGATATTTCTGTACTGGAATATAATGACTAGGTGGATAATTATTCCACCAAACAAAAGGAAAATACTTCTAAATTATTTCAATCAATATTTTCAAATGTTCATGAGGTATGTTTTTTCACCTTTGATGGTTTCCCTCTAAATAAAGATACTATCACAAGCAATAATGATGAAAAATCTACAACCACACAAGAATGTGTAATTGAATGATTATGAAAATATGGACATTATATTTTTTATGAAAGAGTATCAATTTTTTGTATAATATTTAAATGTATGGTGGTAGAGATCACCCACCTATATGGAGAAGAAAATTATATGAAAATATTTTTAGAATGAAATCTATATGAATATTTAAATCATTCCAGAAATGATAGAAAATTAGAATAAAAAAAAGTTAACATGAAATTACTTCCTCAAAATAACTAAAACAAGTTTAATAGAAAGTGGTAGTCTAAAAACCACTTGATTAAAAGATCCATGTGCTTGAAGAGAAATGAAAAATTTACTGTAATGTAAGGGGTACACAATTGGATAGATTGTCTATGATGATCAAGTAACATGACTATTTGATTTAGAATAATTCGATGTTAGTTTAAGAAGAAGTTGTTATAATAAAAAAGGATTATAATGAAATGATAACTATGACTGAAGATTAAAATATCATCATACATATGAAATGACTTGTTTGGAATTTGAGTTGGACAATCATGAGAATATATATATTTATAAATAAAAAAATGACACATTTGTTGCAGCAAAACATTTTTCACTAGAGGATTTTATAGGTGACATACTTCCAACATATATTAATAACATCTTGAAATATTTTAATGATAAATATCATGCAGTATAGAAAAAAATGTAATCTCCATAAGAACATATTTTGATGCCTCTAAACCTATTACAATGAAGAATTTAGGTTGTAAGATAGATACTAAACAAGTATGGATGAAGATTCGTGATAATAAAACTACCACCATTAAATGGGTGGATAGTAAAGTATACAGAATTATGTTCACCAAAAATTTCACAAAATGTAATTAATAAGATCCGAAAAACTTATTGAGAATATATAAAGATATAATGGTTCATTAGTAAATGATGGTTCTATATCCTAATTTGTAATTGTGCATTGGATTTTTGGTATAATTCACTAATTGAAGAACCACAAAGGAAGCCAATTTCTTGTCGGAGAAAGCTATAGAAAAATAATCATCATCCACAATTGAATAATACAATATATACTAAAAACCTAATTGGGAATCTTGATAACATATGTTATTTTTTCAATAGAAGTGGTCACAAGTTTTTTCATTCTTATCTCCACATTTGTTCATTATTGATAAGAAAATAAGATCACAAAAGATGGTTATGTACAAAGAATCTACCTAAGGGATGATATTATATGAATATTTTGTAAAAAAATTCTACAATTAAAATCATAACAAAGTATGATGATAAGTCACTAGATTCTGATTTAAATATGTTGAATTGTAGTAAATCTAAAAGAACTACTAACAGAGCTTACACATATACGACCTCATGTGGAAGATACAAACATACAATAATAGTTCCTAATGTCATTTTTTATTTTGCCAGAATATTTCAAATGAATGAATAAATGTGAAGATACACATGATAAGTTTTTTGAAAAGGGAAATTAAAAAATTATACGTGATTACAAAAATGTGCATGAGAGTATTCAAGAAAGGAAATTGATTTTTAAAGATATTTTGCGTGACCCATGCAATCAAACAGCTGAAATTTAAAAATGTTATTTAACCAGGTATCCAGAAAACGAAAATTCCTTATAATGATTAAGAATGTATCATCCATTAAGACTAATAAGAATATAAATTCTCCAAAGAATGAAATAGATAATGTGAATAGATCCATGTTACCGAAACCAAAATTTAAAAAAATGTTCAAATATGAAATCATGAAGACTAGTGAAAATGGAGAATCATGGTTGAGATGATCATATTAATCAATTTGTCTACAATGATGAAGAAACGAGGGGTCACCTTATTCCCTTATTATTTGGTTATTTTATTTATGGATATAATGCAATGATATAATGGTAAATCATGTTCTAATGGGTAGAACCTAATAAGCAGTGGGGGATTTATATTCTTCATATAAATGATAAGGAAGTATCTCTATTCTATTGGTTACCCAATTTGGAATTAAAATATATACATAATAGAGGGTCATTTTTTGATGAACATGAATATTTTATATTCTAAAAAATATGGATAAATGAGACACCATCTTGTATTTATCTTATTTTCGGAATCCTTGAAGGAAAGTGATCAAGATGATTTTCCTCAGTGATGTTGTGAATGGTGTCCAATGTGGAAAGTCACAAGTCAAATACCCATTTTGTTGTTTTCTGCACATTATAATTTATTAAAATTCATTCCGGATGAGATCATCCACTGTGAATATACTGAGAAGTGTTTCCTTTTAGGGGGACGAAATTAAGAAGCTTGAAGAATCATGATTTCAAATGGTATTAAATATAGTCATTCTAAATTTTTCTTCAATATCATGTCATTTAAATGTTCTATCTATATTAATATATCATCATTGATTATTCAAAAGAAATATATATTTATAAAGGTGGAGTAACTGAGTTAATCAATGACATAATAAGAATGAATGTTCCCAAAGGACAATTATCCAACTTATTTAACATGATTTTCTTTATCTATGTGTTGAAGTGATTATAGGAGTTTTGGGTTGATTGTTATTAAAAAAATTACATCCCATCGAGTATCTTCAAGTTGAATGGATGTGGAAAACCCATGAAGATATGTTTATGAGTTCTCACTTCATATGTTAATATAATTAGTAGGTAAAGTATATCTTGGTTATCTTAATCATATCAAATTGTAATCAACACCTAGTATTTCTCATGTAGATTTCCTATAAAATTATTAGTGACACATTAAAAAAGTATGGAATCATTCCCTTTTCGACATGAACTATGTATTCCTTATCTATAAGATGGAGAAAATGAGAAATTAATCTCAAGAAATTAAAAGGCTATAGATTTCTTAAAAATCGACACATTTACTCCTTCATTTGTAAATAACATTAAAGCAATTTTTAAATATAAGGAATCCAAGTATGGTTGGGAAATGACTAGGAAAGCATAAATATAGGACATATGTGGATCACACACTGTACATGTGAATCATTGGATTCGTATTGTACATGACTATGGCATTGTAAAATATTCTCTTTCTAATATGATTAGCGGAATGCTTTCAATGTAATTTAAAGGAAGATAATTTGGAGGCAGTAAAATTAACAATGATGTATATTCATGGTACATTTAATTTTGAGTTATACATTATTCCATGAAGAGATTATAAATTTTTGGAATTTTCTGATATAGATTGGGATATAGATGTGGATGATAGAAGATTCAAAATTAGTGAATCCTTCTTCATTGGAAATAAAGGTATGTGATGGTTGAGTAAATTTCAACAACGCACCTCTCATTGCATAAGTGAATACGTATATATTTCAACTAAGAAGGATTCTACTCAAATCCTGTGGATTATGAAACAAATGACTAATATTACTGATGAGGTGAAACAACAAATATTGGTTCATTGTGACTACAAGAGTAAAATCAGTCTTATGAAGAATATTTTTCAACATGCTCATAAAAAACATATTGAATTTAGATATCACTTCCCAATGGTTGATGAGGTTATGAGTAAGACACTCTCAATAGTTTTTTAAAGTTTTAATATGTTTTTTGAAGAGATGTATGTTAATGTAGGAGATAACATCTAGGGGGGATTGTGTTTATATGATTTAATCATTAAAATACATGTTCATTGGAATCATTTCAAAAGGGGGAGAATGTTGGAATTTAATTTTATCATGTTTCAGGAGAATGGAAAATGGAGGAAATAGATTAATTATAGAGGAATTTATTTTTATAAAAGTATGTTGGTTATAGGTTTTAAAAAACCCATGTAATTATTCTATGAAAAGATGATAATAATGTTGTTATGAGGAAACATATAATCTATTGTTAAGAGGAAATTGTTTTGGGAATGCAATGTTTCTATGACCTGATCAGAGCATACGTTAATCATATTTAAGTACCCCAAAACATGTGAAACCAATTCAAGATTCCCACATTTTTTATAGATTAATATTTTCTCACATATAATAAATGTTTTAGATGAATTTATTCTCATGTAATAGTTGTTGATAATGGCTCGTTCTTTAATAACATTTTATATAGATTTGAAACAAACCCAAAGGGGGAGATTTTTGGAACCAAGTATATTATTTGATGGAAATGGTTTCTTGTTTTCCTTTGTAAACAATAAACACATGGAAGATAAAAAAGTATAAAATAAAGGTAACCTTATAGTAAATCATAACATTAGTATTTAATTTTGTGTCATTCCCTAGAGTTTCTAATTGTTTGAGCTAAAAATCTGGAGGAAGATGTTATCATTGTGAAGGGTTGTTTTTGGGAATCAATTATTATTAAAAATGGTGAAGGAATGGCATTCAAAAATACTAGGATTCATGAAGTTTTGTTTTTTATGGTGATTAAGGGGTTATAGTGTTCTTTAGTAGTATAATATGTGGAGAATCACAAATGTATGATTGTTTGATGGATACTAAAATGATGATGAAGAATCTCAATGGAGCTTCATAAATGGAGAATCAATATTAAGAGGGTTTTAAATGATACAAAAAAGAATTTTAGGATGTGTAGCATCATTAACATCCAATCCTATAAATATAATACTACCCCAACATAGTTTTACATGAAAATAATTAGTGAAAATTTTTAATAACCCTAAATTATTGAAGGCTGGGCAGCTTCATGAATATGGTTTTCTATGGAATATTTGGCATCGTGAAATGGATTTTTATGCCATTAAGGATGCCAATGCTTTTGAGAAATGGGAGTCTTCCGATGGTGGGGTATTTTGAAATTCCAAAATGAGCTCCTAAAAGGAATTATACTTCATTAAGGTAGTGAGCTTAGTGACAAATATTTGTAAATGACAGTTTTCAACATCTATTTTTAGCGAATAATTATTTAAAAGTGAAGTAGGTCATGTATATAGTGCAAGATGATTCTTGTTCAAGTCAGGTACAGAAACATAAATTCCAATCTACTAAAGTGACCTTAATGTCTATAAACTGAGTAAAACATCTCCCAAGGAATATATATAATGGGATTTGATGTACATGTTTTAATATATTTATTGTGCTATACATATAATAATGTAATGGTAGTGTGGGTGGAACAAAGTGATTGTGTATGAACCTATAAATTTCACAACTGGTGAATATTGCTAGATTTAGGTACAACCAACACACTATCAATGTATAATCCTTTGATTATCTATTAGTGGTGAACCACATAAAACTATTTTGTTATCTATTTGCAAGTGAATGTTTTATTACTTTAATTTTAAAACATATATCTCTAACAAGATCCAACCATTTTGGTAACAAGATCTTTCATATTAAAAGAAACATTTGACACCCTTATTATCCCCACCCCTAAATGGGTGCATTAGGGTCCTATATAATAGGAAATTTTATATGGAGTAGTAATAAATTTAAATGCTGTGTGAGATAAATAAATTGACTAAATAAAAGTGGAAAACACAAAATATATTAAAATTAATCCATGTACAGGTGTTGTTACAAGATACAAGAAGTACAAAACAACAAAATCAAAATATCCCATTGGATACTCCATGAGTATTATGCGTTGTTTCTCATTCTTTTGCTCCCTTGACGATATGTACACATAAAAACAAAGGTAATTAATCAATCCATGAACCCACGAACATGATGTTCAACTCGAGTGCCCTAGAGAAATGGTGGCCCAATGAGGATTTTATATATTATCCCATCATGAATCCACCAATAGTGTATAGGAAATTCTAGTTCATGCACTATTAAAGGAACATTGATCCATCATTGGTGAATATATGGTGGTAAATAAAAAAATAAATAACAATTTAGTTCGAGTTCCAAAATGGATACCTAAAAAATTCTACCTGCTTCGTCCTATTCCGGATATTTTAACCAAGGAAACCTATTAAAGTAATATGGTAAAAACATGGAATCATAAATAAATAAATAGAACTATTCTAGGACCAATCATGTTCAATTTTTATGTGATCGTACCCTAGGACATCATACAACCATTTAGATAACACTTGGAAATCATAATAGAAATATTGATAATTCACTATAACTGATTCATAAAATATTTTCAAAATCCATAAATGGAATTCAAAACCCATCCAAGGTGTTCTTTATTGAAATACCATGGGTCACCAAAAGGTCCCTATATATTCCCAATACTATCTATTCTATCTGAGGTGGCCTGTAATAGTGTTCCTCAAATCACTCATGGTATGGTAAACTCAGATTTTATAACAAGTATCTCACATAATGGAATTTGTATCACATGAGCACGGTGTGTCCACCATTCCAATGATATCATCCATGGTTTCTTCTATGGGGAACTGATGTCACTCATAAGTACAAATAATATTTATGGAGATCCAATCCAAGAAAGGACAATTGATATCTAATGGTGCATCAAGTAGTAAAAATTCACCCATGCTGAGTCCATTAATGATGTCCTCATGTCGAGACCCATGATATCTCCTGAAACATAAATAGATCAAACATACCAACATATATAAAAAATCAATAATAAATATCATATATAACTAGATATATAGGCTAAAAATCATTTAATCAAAACAAAAAAACTATATCCTTAGTTAAGAAGCACAAGGAATCAAGAACAAACACAAGAACTATAAAAAAAGAAATACCTATATGGATATAAGAATATGAAAAAGGAATGAATAGAATTCATTATATATAAGTTACTTGGTATTTCATAAATGTAATGAAATATAATGGAGGCACAAATAATAATAATTTAAAAACTTGCATGAGATATATAGAATCTAGCATAGGGCATACTCAATAAGTTTTAGAAACATAGAATAAGCCCGTGATAATTGGTATAACACATGAGCATAAAAAAAATAATTAAATTAGTTTAGTTAAACCAACTTAGTCAATTTCATGTCATTCAATGTGTCTAACTAGGGCATAGAGCATAAGAATTATTCTTAAGGTCGTAAAACCTATCCAACATTCCATATTAATTCCATTTTTAAAATAATTGTTTTTTAATGGTGACACACACTCCATGGGGTGTTTGAGAAGTCATAGATCATGGAATGTGTCCCAAAAAGAAGAACCATGTCTATTTATGTGGAAATATTCAAGGAGATCATCCTAAGGGTTTATTTTCCACTCACAAGGGTCTCACCGACATGGTGAAAAGATAAAATTAATTTATTTGAAAGAATGAAGTGTCTCTACATGAGTCTTGAGTGTATTAAAAATATTCACCATATTAAAAACAATAAAACATCGATAAAGAAGAAATAAAAACAGAATTATACCAACAATTCCCCCACACGTATTATCTCGTGCTTTTATTTAGTCTAGTTCAAGATAAATTAGATAAATGGATGAATGCCATAAAAATATGGAGAATTCGGTCCCACCAAAATAGTCCAACAATGGAGTGAATAAGTGATGAAAATAAGTTATTGGGGACATAGAATTACATTGAAACATCCAATGTGCATGATTATCCTTAAATTAAAGGCCTAATGGGGGATATCTAAATCATTATAAGTGGAGGTGAATAAACAATAGAGAAATTTGTTTCACATGGAGGAGGAAGAGGAAAGGAGGATGAAAATAAATATTGAAATAGTGGGAAAGTTGTAATTTCACACCTTTAATGAGGTTCATGGTTTAGAACATTGATTTTACAAACCATTAACCAACCGTGTGAGTGATACACCTTAATATAAGGGGGTTTCACAATTTTTTACGCTTGTTTTGTCAACGATGTGTGTCAACCACATGGAAAAAGTACACACGTACTTCCTATATACCTCTAAACCTGCATGATAGGCACTCAATATGTGAATCTACATATATCACATGTAGTAAACTTCTTATCACCACGTTATGGGTTACAATTTACACTAATCATAAGCATGATTTCATATAAAATTCAGGAAAGTATAATTCCACCCAAACATTATTTTTTAGTGCTCGATGCTCCCAAAAACATAGTGAACCACATGATAAAGCTCTTAAGCACCCAACCACAACTGAATAATAAATTTAAGAGTTATAAAATCATATTTTCTAGTGTAATACTCAATTCAAATAAAATATCATCGATAAATGGATTAGACTCCAAAATCCTTTAGAATTTCACCTGATCTATAAAACACAGGACTCAATATAAATATTGAAAACTAGTCAATATTTGGAGGTCAATATTTATTAATGTCGCTCCAAGAATTAAATTTATATGTTTATATATATGATATGTATTGTATACACACCTCAAACATTTTTTAAAAGAGATCTCTTAACATTTTATTCGTTAAATTATAAGTTTTCATATTTTTACCATTTTTGGTTCTCATTACTGTAACTAATGTTTTTCCTATGTAATTTATCAATTAAGTAAAAATAAAAGAGGAAAATATAATAAAATTTTGACATTGTGATTATATATTTGATATCTAATTTATAAAATAAAAAATACTTTTTGTATGGAATATTAATTTTAAAACATGTGCGTATAACACACAAAAACATAGTTTCAACCTTAAATGTGTTAACTATGTTTTTACTATATAGTGAAAATATATTCACTAAAATTAAAAATTGGACCTCGAATGGGACATAGTTAATATTTACTAACAATTAAATATCACTTGAATGATTATAGGATTATTATTAATTATTAATAATTAAATGATATTTATTTTTTATTATAAAATAACATTATTTCCAATTTTTCCATATTCATTTAAAATGATTTTTAAATTATCATGAAAATGATAGAATTAAAATATATTGTGTTAAAATATATTTAACATGATACAGTCATTTTAATAGTTAATGTATTATAATAATTAACTCATTTTATTTCACTTTAATTATTTGTGGTACAATTTATTTCTTTTATTACTTACTAAAAAATACTACTATGTAATTTATTGAGAATTTAATATAATTATTTCCAGTCCCAAAATTCAATTTAATTATCTTGATAAAATAAATAATTTATATTTCTAAATAATCCTTATAACTATAAATATTTTTTATCCCCATCACAATTCATTGTAGATATTAAAGATAAGAAATGTATCAATTTTGTTATTTTCATTAAATAATATATTTAATGGGCCCCAAACAATGGATAATTTAAATGAATCACTATATTTCACATAAATTTATGTCCCAAATAGAAAAACTCTTATCCAATAAAATCAAGATAATAATTTACACCAATTTCACACTTATCATTCACCTTAAACCCCTAATAAATCCTTTTTACCTTAAATGAGGTAAATAAATTTAAATTTCATTAAATATACATTTTTTTAATAAACTAGGATTATCTTGTTAGAAAATAAAAATAATGCTGACTAAAAATATTTATTCTATTTCCAAAATTTATTTTATATAATTAAATAATATTAGTTTTAAATTAATCTCATTGTTGGGCTGAGAAAGAATTCATTTGAAGATAAAATATTCAAATGTTTAATATTTTTTATATTTTATTTCTATAGGAATAATATTCCAATGACCAAAATTGTATATAAGGATTAAAACATGAAATAATTTTAAATTAAAACCAATTTAACATATGATTTAACATTATAAATATTTTAAATGGTACTGATGTTTTTAATTAAAATTAAATATTTTTTATTATTCATTAAAAAATGAAACATCTTTAAAAAATACCAACCATTAACCCTATAAATATTATGGGATTAAATTTCTATAAATGTTTTTTTGGAAAATAATGTAGCTAAAATAATTAAAAATTGATTTTATAATTTTTTCACTAAGAGGTACTAATCTATCATTTAGAAAAATAGTATTTTTCTGAAAATATTTATTTTATATTTTAAATTATTCATATTTTTAATTCAAATTCTTAAATGAGAAAAAATATTCATTTTATGTATTTCTATATATTAGTTTATTTTATACATACTAGGAATTTAATTTTCATTGTGTTAACATTCATGTTAAATTGTAATATTAATTGTATATTGTTGTTCTATGAAAATAATTCTCACATGTAATGACTTGTTTTAACGAATGTCATTGTTTTTTTGTTTAATGATATATTAATGTTTCAAGATATTATATTCCCTTGAATTCTGGGTGTCTCATGTCATTCACACTATCCAATAGAAAACTTTTATTTATTTCAGTTTGATACATTCTCCCCACCTTAAAAAATTGTGTTCTCACAACATAAACATGATATTGGTAGTGAAGTGTTTGATATTGAAAAACTAGATTTAAAAAAAACACATCATGAGAATGATAATAATATATACTCTTAATAATCGATTAGGGGATGTTAAAATCTCAAACAAAAAAAAATAAAAATAGTTTTCTATATATGGGATATTTTGTGGAATGTGATATTAAGGACATATAGGAAAATTATAAATGTTTATATGGAGTGATTAATTTTATTGATATAAATAATTTGTAGATAAATTCAATATTAAGGGCCTCAAAACTATAAATTTTTTATTATTTAAATGACCATCATTTCAACATAAAATGAATGTATTATTATAAGACTTTGTTTCAAGATCATTTCCCTAAAGTTATAGAATTCATTTACATCCATTGAATATAGGGTAATATACTCACCTGGTATGTTTATAAATTAAAATAATGATTTCATATTTTATTTTTTTCATCCACCAATTTCTAATTCATTAATTTATTTAATAAATGAATTTATAAAATTGAATTTGGTTTATCCCAAAAGGAATTAAATTCACTTTTAACAGATCGTATGATCCATAAAGAAGTGATGAGTCTTTCTATCTGTCATTAATTATTTTTCAAATCTAATATGATTAGTGAAATTTTTATCTCAACCTAAATAGTATGTCTGCTGGTGCATACTTTATAGTTATAGCTAAAATATATTAATTGGAAATAATGAAATATTAATTAGGACATCATATAGAACAATGGAAGGTGCTAAACCATTATCATAATTCAATCATGGGATCAAAACCTATATCCTTATACTTGATGGGTTTCTACTAGGCTTATAGGTTTTCCCTTTTCTAAACCTATATTTATGTAACTCATATAAAATTACAAAAAAATGGCAATATATTAAATTTAAATAATCATTAAGTAAACAGTTCTCTAATGTTTTAAAGAAAACTTATTTTATTAATAAATTTATATTAACATTAATTTTCTACTATTAATTTTTGATTAATGATTATATTTACCCAAATGTTAACAAATAACTATAAAAAATTTCTAGAAAATTTAATGGTGTGATCTTAAAATAAATTTCCTATTAAAACATGTACTAAAAATGGGTTTTATTGACATAAATTTCATACAAAATAATTTTAATCATTATAAATTTATACCAATTTTTATTAAATGGGGTTTTAAGGAATTGAAAAAATTATCAATAATAGAATAATAAACCCATAATGGTATTCATAAGTATTAGGTTAAAGAATTCATATATACTTATAAAATTTAACACAATAATTATATTCTTTATGATTCATAAAACAAAAATAAAAGAGGTAAAATACTTTTACAATTTAATTATTCAATAATATTAAAAAAATAATTATCCGTTTTATTCATTCATAAGTCTTTAATATATCATTTAACCAAATGTATTCACTAGCATAATCTGTTCAAATGATTTATAATGATATTTAATAAAAAGCGAATTTACCATTAAATATCTGTAAGGATTATCCAATCATTTTAATATTAAGTCACATTTTCATTTACATGGTAGTGATAGGGAAATAATCATTGTTCATTTTTTTGAGTTTTTACCCCTAAGTATATATGTTCTAGTTCCATTTTAACAAGTAATATTCAAAAAGTGTTTCATTTCTAGAAATAAAACAAGTAGTTTCTACTTTAGAAAAACATTAATACTTTACCAAATACTTATCCATAAATTATATTATATAGTTATTTTCCTTAATCTAGTATTTCATAAATAATGTTCCTAGTGTTTCAACTAAACATATTCTAATATAAAGCGTAGTGACCTGACCCATGTAATTTGGATTCGGTGAATAATACCATTATATTGGCATAAGATATAAGGAATCACAACATGGAGGGCCGAATTGCTTAGTAATATTGTTAAAATAGTTAGTTACACGTGTTCAAATATTTCATTTTAATTAAAAATGTCAAATTTAATTTTTTTTTTCTAGAATAACTTTATTCCATCATGGAAATCCCTCCATATCAGTCATCAAAAAAATTAATGAATCCTAGGTAAAGGAAACAAAATAAGAGAGATCACACCTGCTCTAAAATGTATAAAATAATGGAAGATATCATGAATCGTTTTATAATAATCAATATAAAATAATAAATTATAAAAAAAATGAAATTTTATGAACATGACAGTATTAATAGTTGAGGAATAATAAATATGACATATTAAATAGCTAAAAAAACATTCCATATAATAAATAATATGATAATAAAATGTTTTTATGGATAATATCATTTGGAAAATGTCATGGATTATAATAATATTTAAAATTAAGGAAATGATTTATTATTGGATGTCACGAATCCCATAAACGTGATAACATTTCCATCTGG
The DNA here is from genome assembly GCA_963277665.1 of Viscum album. Lineage (NCBI taxonomy): Eukaryota > Viridiplantae > Streptophyta > Magnoliopsida > Santalales > Viscaceae > Viscum > Viscum album. Next base: position 1,432,985,279 of record OY728162.1, read on the forward strand.
ACCATTCAATAGATGGTTTAGAACATACTATGTAAAATCACAACTGATTTGTGTTAAGAACATTTAGAAGACACTTGTTATCATTAACTATCCTCTTGAATGTTGAAAACATATTAGTTAAAAACTCATGGTATTTGAAAACTAATTTCATCTCATGAGTATATTTTCACACCAAGGGTATTTCCTGAAATTATTCCCAACATGTGTATTACATGTCATGATAATTCCACATATATTCAATAATATATTTAATTCATAAACAATGTTCTTTACAGAATATCTACATTTAGTAATTGATATGGACATATCAATAATTCCTCAATAACTCAAATTAAATTCAATTTAAAAAGAATATATAAAAATGGTATATGGACTAGGAAATAATCATATTCAGGATACATTATATATAATATTAAGGGATATTTCGTGTTCAAGGACTATTGAAATGTGAATATTTCAAATGAATGTTAATAAATTGAAAAAGAATTCCAGGAAGTGAATTTAAATACTAAAATTTCTCAAAATAATCACATCCAATTGAGGTGAATGATAAATATGGTGTCAGTTCAACATATACACAATGTATAATGAATAAAGGATTACATTAGTAGATGAATAGAGATAATATAAAAATATATTTAAAAATCTTGAGGAAAGTAAACATACAAAAACAATTTCAAATCCATTTTATTTGAATATAATTTTCAACTTTTTTTCTTAAAAAAAATGTCACAAACATGAAATGATTGTTTAAAAATTGAGATTCATGACACTGGGTAATTCCATACATGCTATAAATGTAAAATATAATATTCATATTTCAGGTTAAAAATGTTAAAAAATGACTTGTTTGTAAATATAAAAAAAGATTAATTTGAAATAATTTATAAAAAAAATAACTGGGTAAAATTTTATTTGATAAATTATTTTTAAATGAATTAATTTTTTTGAAAATTTTATTATATTTTTTAAAATGATAAAAAATTTACATCCAATGATAGAGATGAATTCATATTTACTTTAATTATTTTCTCTATAATTTTTTGTTCTAAAGAGTAGAAAAATCTATACTACCACTAAAAAAAGTTAATTACCACATGATAATTAAATTAAATTATTTATTAATCAATTGGAAAAAAAATTCATTAATTGAAATTCCAGAATAAAATATCTCGGTTAAAATGAGATTTTAAAGAAAACCCTTAAAATGATCATAACATTGTTGTGAGATGTAATAAATTAATCGATTGTGAGAATTAATAAAAAAAATAACACAATTAATGTTTAAATAAAACATATTAAAATAAAATTTAATTAGGTATTTTTTTATAATATCAAAGAAAGTGCAGAATTAATATATCCTAATGAAAATAAATTTAGTTATAAATTATTTACCACATTTAAACTTTTAAGTAAAAACCCTTTGGAAATAAGTATTTATATTGAAAAATAAAATTAAATGTATAATTATTTATTCAAGATATTACATGTCAATGGGACAATATATACCCCATATAAATGAAACTAGGTTCATAACATTACAATATTCCTCAGTGAAATAAAATTGAGACAGAATCCCTTACCTTGAGTTTCCATTATAGTATAATGTCATTTTACCTCATTTATAGGGGCTTCAAACATGTTATTACCAAAAAAAGTGGAATATTAATGTTTATGGTGTCATATATGAACCTTTTATAACTTATTTTCACGCATTAATTAATTATCATTCAATTTAAGTCATTATTTCAGAAGTTAATTTCATTGTTTTCTAATCCACGTTTCCTTATGCAAGATAACGTTTTAAAATATTATATAGTTTGAAATAATATAAATGAATTTATTTTAATATTATAAAATATATTTTTATTATAAATTAAATGATTGAGGATGGTTAGGAAAAATTAATTATGTTATCGTCTTGGACATGGTTGGTCATATATATGCAAGAGTATCATTTCCAATTTTTAATTATCATTTTTTATGGGAGTTGAATAATTTATTATCTATCAATAATTATAATAATATCATAATAACTCACATTATAAAAAAATGTGTATTATCCATGTTGTGTGGTGATGATAAGTGAGTCACATCTTTTTGTGAAGGTGTTAGTCCACATGTACACGAACTACGTTATAATCATTAAATGAGTGAAATAAAAAAGAATGAAAATGATATTTATTATCCTTATAGAATGGTAAATATATCCTTAATATAATTATTATTTAAATTATATAATATATAATCATTTTATCATTTTTTACCACTTTATATATAAGGATTTAATGAAATATGAATCACATCACTTCAAGAGGGAGTAGTCTTCAATACACATGGGTGACATAGTCATCTCTGCTAAAAAATCAAAATTATGAAACAAATATGTGATATAATAACCTAAAATGTATTATTATGTTATAAATGTCATTTAATTAATTTATATCTATCATCATATCTATCCTTGATAGGTTGTGATGGTAAAATGAAAGATGTTGGTTCGTGAGGAAGTAGTTTGTCGTACATATAGTTTATGATTTTTAACCCATTTGTTGGATGTGAAGCTTTTTGTAGTTTAAAAAATTCATATAACAATATCCTAGTTTATTTGTGATAATTTGGAGACTATATATGTGGTTTTTTAATTATTTAAGTCGTTGGAGAATGAAATAAAATAAATATTTTCATTGGAGAATGTTACTTATTCGTCAGCTATATTTATGTGGTTTTCACAAAATCCTTTATAAGTTTCGTTTTTTCCAAAAATATGGATTCTAGGGTGTTTTAGTAATGATAGGGAATGATTTTGGTAGGTATTGGATCAGCCAAAATTTATATATGGTTGTGAAGAATTTCGGGGAGTGAGTCCACTTTTATAGTTGAGGCGGAGTGGAATTTTTGTAAGTACTAAAACGTATTCACTATTGGGAGATCATTATTACCTAAAATAGATGGAAAAATTATAATTAAATGTCTATAGGGATTATATAGTCTATAAACACCATAAAAACCAAGTAAAATTAATATTCTATAAATTTTTTTCCTTAACTTTTATGTTTTCATATTTTTAAGATTTTTGGTTCTCATTATGATAATGAATTTTCTATTATAAGTAATTTATCAATTAAGATGAATTAAAATTAGTCATATCATAGAATTTATTGAAAACTAATTCTAAATATGATAAATAATTTATACCATAAAAATGTTATATGGGATGAAAATTAATTTTAGAACAATTACATCTAACGTGAAAAAACATTGTTTTAACATTAACATCATTTAAAGGAGTTTGTTATTTTTATAGTGAATATATTCATTATAAAGAGAAGTTTTCCTATGAAATAAAGATAGTTTATACTTATTATCTTTTAAAAAGAACTTTTCATAAGATACTAAATTTTTTAATTTGTAATCATTAAATAAATTTCAATTTATCAAAAAATATCATTATTCTCAATTTCGACATTATTCATTTAATATGACCTCAAAAATATTAATGTAATAACGGTATTTGAATATATTATGTTAAAAAAAATGGTAAAAGATATATTAATTTTAAAAAATTAAAATAATAACTAATTCAATTTAATATACTTTTATTATTTTTAGTACATTATATTTAATTTACAGATGAACAAAATAATTTCAATGTTGGCGTCTATTTAGTATTTAACGTAGTCATTTAATCTATAAAAATTTAAAATGATTTATAATGATAACATTAAGTCATTTATATTTAAAATTAATACTTATAACCAAATATATGTTGTTTTTTTCACATTCCCAAAGCATTATAGATATTAAAAATTAAGAAACTATATTTTTTGTAATTTTCAATACATAACATATTATATGGGTCATAATTTATGCGAATTGGAAAAGAATTGGATTATTTTAGATTAGTTAATAAACAAATATATAAAAAAACTCATTCAATGCAATTACATTAATATCTTATGTCACATTCACAATTATCATTCACGTTTAACAAATATTAAATCCATTTTTACTTGAACTGTGGAAAATAATTTTTTCAGCATTAAATATTCATTTTGATAAAAAATTATGTTCAACTTATAAAAATAAAATACAATTATTATTAAAAATATGTAATCTATATTTGAGATTTTCATACAATAAATTGGAAAATTTTTGAAAAACATTTATCACATAGATGCGAGGAGGAGGGTATTTAATAAGAAAATTATCAAATGATACTATGTCTTTAAATGTGAATTCATTCAGGATAAAATTTGAAATTTCTTATATCTAAATTTTTCAATATAGTAGTTACTTAAAAATTAATTAAACATTAAATTTTATGTTATACAAAATTATACAAAAATGATGGTTTTAAATAAAAATTCAAAATTTTCGTTATTCATCAAAAAATGAAACATCTTAGAAAAAAACAAAAAAAGCACCCAAGGTTAATTTTTTTTTAAACTTTAAAAATTGACGATAATTTTTTCAGTTGAAATTTTTATAATTGTTATAGTGTAATTTTAAAATAATCATTCTATTATTTCTAATACCATCTTTAAGAATAATAATATTTTGAATAACATATTTATTTTTAAGTTGAATGATTGTTATTTTAATTTCTTATCAGTACATAACAAGAGAATTAATTATATATTTTTGTAAGGAATAGATTATTCAGAAATTAGATAATTATATTCATACTTGCTATTAAAATTAATGGTTGTTAAATTATCTATAAAATAACGACTTTAATAGAATATAGTTGTTCTCTAAAATATGATCTTTCATGCAACACAAGATATCAAAGAAACTCTTTCTATTGTGAAATTCAAGATATCATGTTGTCTCATGATGTTATATTCACATACACACTTGGATTTTCATGTAATACACCCTACAGAATGAGATTTTATTCTTTTATAATTTTATGGTGTTTCAAATTCTCGGACAATCGATGATGAATTTTTACGGACAAAGGGAATGAAATTATATTCATAATGAATGTAATGACTCCTGAAATATAGTTTCGTAATATCATATTTATTTTTATATTGTTGGTGATACCCTAAGCATAGATCAATTTTTTTAAAACAATTCGATCCCTTGAATGGATAAAAAATTTCACCAATTGGTAGTAGAGACAATTTATTCTTTATCATAACATTATTCTGTTTATAGTAATCAACAAATAGTAATATCAATGAATATTTCATCATGAAAAAAATACATTACAATACCGAGGTGGAATATATAGTCATATGAACACTTTACTTTCAAATGATACCAGTCATACCTTCAACTCGTTCAACTATATCAGTTCCCTTCTATATGTGGGAAGTGAAATATGATTTTCACCAGAAGAATATCAACTGAAAATTCCATTTCATCTTTAAGTGAAAAACATGTAATATTTTTATTATACACATTGTGATATCATTCGATTATTGTATGAAAATTTAATTTAATAATAAATTCGTTTTTACACAAATTGTGTACTTATAATTGATAATAATTAGTTCCAACCATTGGTTATATATTACCTCTATGAAAGAATTTTCATCCATGCTTCATTAAAAGATTAGTATTGTAAAATCTGGATATGAAAACCATACTCATCATGTAAATATTTGAGATGATCCAAAACAGAATAAAACCCATCAATTCACATGATAATTTTTAATGATACCATGTTCAAAACATAAATTCCCCCATCAAATTAGGTTTCACTGCTAGATAAAAATTATACACAATTGAGTCCCATGTACTTCTATCGCTAGGCTGATTTATAAATACACTTCATGTGAAAAATAATGTAGATATTAAATACAATTTGATCAATGGAACATTAATAAATCCTTATTGTGTACACTAGTATGAAACATAACATGCAAAAGGGATGAGTTTGGAAGTTTGGTACCTTCTATTAACAAAAGACCTGATTGGCCTTATGTGGTTATCTACTCAACACCATAAAAATTCATAATTTATCCTCATTGTTATTTTATTTCCTATTATATATACACTATCATAGGATTCATGTTTTTCTTGGAATCACTATGATTCACATGGTTTTGAGAATGATAATTCATCTAAAATTATCTTCTAATTGAAGAATATATTGTTTGAGACAAAAGAGATTAAATTTTGGAAAGAGAATTTGAGGTGTTACAAAAAAATAGAGATGTCCCATATTATTATAATCATCACATGATCGTAGTGATATCTTATAATCTAAAAATATATGCCAGAGGGGACCACATTGGAAACAACCTTGAATGATAGTTGATGTTCCTCCTTTGAGGTGGCACTCTAAGAAATGTATAGGAGAGAATAAAATGGAATGAAGTGTAATATCATTTTGTATATATTCCCATTAGGGTAGAATGACCTCCTTGGTTAAGGATTCACGTTAGGTTCACCATTTTGTTATGCCTGTGTGGTCGCAAGCTTTGGGTGATGGAGAAATGATCAGATAAAAATCATCACTCGACCCTTTTTTCTAAAGACGGTCTCTTTTCATGTTCACCATTTATTGTTTTTCAACCTATTATATTTTATTATCCTTTAAAAGAAGGCTGGATTAATCACACTGGATAGGTTAGTTTACCCCTTTTGTATTGATAAAAAGATATCGATGCCAAATAGTCCCAGTAGGAGATTGCAAAGGGTCATAAACTTGAGTAATCAGGCCTCTGAGGATATGACATCTTCGAATAGTCTCCAAAGGGTTTATTGGTGGTGCCACAAACACCAAGTTACACTAGTATCCATGATTATTGGACCTTTGTTACAATTTCATGCACTCTTTGGTTGATTATTCAACCAACGACACTTAACGACTCCATTGGTTGAGTGGATGGGATGTATGGATCACCACACCCTTTTGTGCGAGGATTATTGACTATTTTGGGACTCTATTATAGATTTAAATTTTGTTCATGTGTTCATGAATCCTTGGTTAATTCTTGAAGAGTGTTTATATGGACTAACCCTAGATATAAGGATCGTCAAATACATACACAAATTTAATGCTATAGAGGTACTTCTGAATTGAGCCATGCAATAAGGCACTCTTTAGTATATCATCGTCTAGGGGGATGGAAGGTGGATTAATATTGGGATAAAACCCATATTCTAGGCTTCCTATGTATCATCGGGAGATGAATCAGAACCCACATATTTTAAAATGGATAGGGATTATGCCTGGAAGCTAACCTTTTACAAGAAACATGATTATCTGATCCCTATTTTGAGGGAAACCTTTTGAGCTCGGGCCTTCAAATAGCATCCTACATATCAGAGATTGATCAGGAATCAGAGTTCTCAATGATCAGAATGGATGTGGCCAATGAATGGATATTTCCTATTTAAGGGAAGCATGATCAGTTGATCCCTTTTTTGAGGGATCCCTTATGATCACGGGCCATCAAATAGGCATATTATGTATATTGGTTTGATCAGGAATCAGATATATCATAGTTCAGAATGATGTGGAGATTGTAAATGTTACAAATCTCTAAGACCGCGCGAGTCATGATCTGTGTGGGAAACAAGTGGATGTGATAGATTCAACCAAGCACATGATTCCTCTCATGATGGTGGGATAGGGTGAGCCAATGGTGGACAAGGTTTAGGTGATGGTGGGAGATGGTGTGGAGAAAATAACCTTTTAACGTGAAATGAAATTAAAGGTCATATGCCTCAGCTTTGAAAGATTGGAGACCTACCATAGAGGGAGTGCCCCGGAACACATTCGGGTAGGGGAGGAGGGGAATCCTTGTCAAAGAGAGAAGCAGACATAACACCTTTGACAGATCACCATACCTTCATGAATGGAAAAGAAGGAGATCATACATAATCTCTTTAATGAGGAGGTTCATGTTGTCATACCATGGATGGACTCTGGGTTACCATGCGAATGTAATCCCACATAAATCCATGGAGCCCAAACAGTTGTGGGGATATCCTCTGTGACACTTCTTTCCATGGGTATGTAGACACATAGGGATGTGCTATTACACTAGATGGCACGATCATACTAGTCTGGTGGATATGGAGGAGGTATTGGCATAATGCAGGGGGACTGGATTGTAGAGGGATTATGGAGGACTAAACGGTAATGAAGGGAAGAGATTGGAACTGAAGGAAACAATACCCGAAAACACCCGGTTATGTGTACTACTGTTTTATGTGGTATGGGGAAGCTCCCCAAACAGTAGTAGTATATAGGTAGAGGGGGATTCTGTATACTAATGAAGTACATGGGCATGGGTATGGACCACCTCGTGCCACTATGGTACGCGGTCTTGGATGCGGTCTGTCACACCGCTTTGGGTTCCACTGGTGTTCTGGCACAGTACACGACACATAGTTAAATATGCGTAGTGATGCACTATGCAGAACAACATTTTGAAGAGGGATTTGGGGGAATATCATTCATGAGGAGTTCATCCATGATAATTATGTGGTTCACAGTTCTCATATTATTATTAAGGTACCTTATTTCATGGTTCTTGACTGACTATACCTACAGAGAATGTGGTTCTAAATTCAGATATCATTGATGATTGATGACTGAAGTTGTAATCTTCCCAGAGTTCTTTCTTCCAACCTCTCGGTCCCCTTAAATATTTTTTCATCCCACATTTCAAAATTCCTTATGTTATTTTATTAAAGATAACTGGGGAAATCATATATATGGTTAAGTGGTAAAATGTTTACAGGCCCATGAAGAGATATCCTCACCTACAGAAGACTCGGTTAATCGAGCTTTGCATAGGCTACAGATCACGATCATGGTTCGGAGAACCCCACACGTTCACTACGTTCATGAACTACTAAGTTTGCGAAATTGTATAACAATTTATTTCACATGCATGCTTCATTTATTGACACATTTCATATGGACTAGGTTTTCTGGACATCACTAGGTAGGACAGTGCCTCACGCATTGTTCTTCGTAATGGTGGAATGTGATCTAGGTGGTCCTCAATCCCTTCCTGGTGTTGGTATATAAGCCAGTTAAAATTCATTGAAAACATGAATTCCTTCAATTTTCATCTGATATTTGTAACTCAATTTGAATCCATTCAACTTGTTGGACATGTATGAGCACCTATTTCCTTATACAGTGTGGGTGTGGAAGTATTTTCATCATTTGGATAAATTTCTAGGACCCAACAAATCTAACCCCCATCGTAATGGGGTACATTCTAATGAAAAGTACATTATTCCGATGTAGATGAAGTCTGAAACTAAAATGGTTCATGGTAAAAAAGATAGACCCTATAAGTGGGGACCACACCTATATATAGGGTCCTATTTCATTTTTTTTACCATTTCTTAGGGTGAAAAGATCCCTCAACTCCCTCTACATCCTCTGCATTTTACTACCTTGCTTTGGTGAAAATTTTGTTTGCAAACTGATTCGTACCTTCCGCGAACCAATATTTTTGAAATTTATCTTGGTAAGAACCATATTTTTGTTTTTGTGAATATCATTGTGAAATTTATGAATTTAAATCTAGATTCCCTGTAGGAATACACTACACTGCTTGGGTGTCCGCATACCGATCTTGAATTGGTGAACTGGACATTAAGTCTTATTATTCCTAACATAAACATGTAATCTGAATCCTTTGAAAATAATCATAATGAGGCCTAGGTTTGCAGTATATAACATCTTTAACCCCTTATTTTTGTCGTCCATTGCTCTGTGGGCCATCACCTCATGTATTCTTCACGTACTATGGGTGTAAGTAGTCTAACACACCCATGTACCATAGATGTATGTTGTTGTTTCTTCCGCACATCATGCAGTATGTGGAATGTTTCTACCACATACCAATTTTGGGATTAGTACACAGATCCTTATGAATTATTCTTTAATTTATTTAGCTCTTCTATTATAGCCTTTATCCAACAAAATTAATGGACTAACTGTTTTTTGGCTTTTGGATTTTTTCTATGGATGCTATAGTGACTCTTTTTCCAGGTGTTGTTTACATTGATACTTCTTCTAAAGCTACTAATACCACCCCTCTTTCCATTCCTAATGAATAATCGATGAACTTTGTATCTTTGGTCAAGGACAAAATTTTGGTTCTTCCATTTCACCATTCTCTGGAAAATCTACATATGGTGAGACAAAGGGAGTACCCAATATGATATTGGCTTCCTTATTAATAGTTTGGTCTATAATATGAAACATCAATACCAATGCCAAATCCGACTAATCAGCCTACCTCGTGAATAATTAACACCCTTATTCTGAATATATGGATTTATTCCATGGGGTGGTACCTTCTAAGAGATATTTCCTCAGGGTCCTTGCTAAACTATGCTCCTCAGAATATAGAGGAAGTGCCGCAAAATCCTGACTAGATGGTCCAACGCTACCAGACCATTGCGCGGAATGCTATAGCGCATGAGTAGTATAGTTAGTCATCCTAGCGGGATCTTCCCTCTAGAGACTCATTTGGCTTGGACTAGGGGTGGCCTTGTGGGTTTTCTTGATATGCAAAACATTCCAAAACGAGTTGTAGACTGTGGGACTATATGAGGCATCTTGGGTTTCCTAGACATATATTTACCCTCCTAGTGATCTTATTTCACATATCTTGAGTATGTGGAGTCTAGATACCAATACCTTCCATTTGACCCATAGGGATGTCAACTTTAGTCTTTGGGACATCTGACTAATTTCGGGAGTCCCTGTCATCCAGGACATGTTAGATGAATTTCTTATTCTCTCCTCTAATTTGGATTATGAGGATAGAAACCCACCATTATATTGGAAAATCATCGTTCATGTGAAGAAAATTTTGAAGAAAATTGACCTTTTTGCAAATAATGAAGATCATTGTTTTACTAGTTTGGCAGTTTTCTTAAGCACACCGGTCTAGAGCCCAATCTGTAGAGACCCATGTAATTCCTTACCAAAGCCACCCAGCGGCGAGTTGGTACTTACTGGACCACCCAAGAAGAGGTGAATTTTTAGAAATAGGGATGGGGGATCATCCCTGATGTCAATCGATTATTTCAATTAGTGGTTATCTTAACAAAGTTTCATAGTGGGTGGCTCAACAAAATAGGGATTCTAGTGGTGTAAGAGCCTCAAATTTTATCATGGCCACTCATTTGGACACTAGAAGAAGTATCAATTTTCTATACTAGTGTTGGCCATGATTTACTACCTACGATGTTACATTTGTAAGATGTTCCACCTTATCAGATGTCTAGACGCATCCAAATTCATTGGGGCTAGAGAGGATCCCACATAAGGGGTTATTCATTCATCAATTACTTATCAAGTCCTCATTCCACCCTCTGACTATATCTTCATAGTAACAGAGGGTTCATGCCAGTGGCAAGGACTTTACATGATAAACAAGAGGAGAAAACCGAAAAAATATGAGGAAGACTCAATGGATTATCTCAATGTTTACAAATTTCTCTCTTATCACCCTTATGAATCCCCAAATGGTACTATTACAAATAGTGAATATGAAGACCTATTCAACCACAGTTACTACTTTTATATGAGTGAAGGCTTCATAGTCACCTGTATTAAAGGGGAGATTATTTGTGAGGGATCTGCACCATGCATATTTATCATCAGTTTAACTCTGTCCCAAAGCTATGTCATCCACCTCTAAATAGAGCTCATCTAGAGAATATTCTGATGATAATTCATCAAATATAACTAACTTTAAACTAATAAAACACCAAGTGAAAGGCGAGACTTCCGGATCATGGGGATATCATGCCCTTCTTTATCAAATACAATAATGAGGCATGTGTTCAATCATATATCAATGTCCAATTAGACGACCTTGTTTCTATTTTGACAACATATAATGCATATAGGGAAAATGGAAAATAGAAAAAATGGAGTATTTGTACACTATTGACAAGGATAAGTCATCTTATGGCCTCTTGTCATCCCCTTAGGGTTGTTGTGAAAGATGAGGTTTTGACCTCACGGGTTGTCAAACAAGATGTTGAAGCTGATGTTGAGTGTTCACCATCTATTCCTCCTGAGGTTGATTTTCTAGTTTCTAGGAGGAAATGAGATCATTTGAACGGTCGTCCATCTACCTGCGACCAGTCCCCTTGTTATTTGTGGGATCTCTTCCGAACCGGGGAAGTTTCTCTTACTACCATTTTCTATGTGTTTGCACCCGCTAGAATTTCTTTTAATGAGTATCTAGAAAGGGTAGGTCATTATCTTATGGACCTAGATACCCTCATAAATTTCCTATGTGGTTTCTTTAATTTCTTACATCTGCAATATTCGATGTTGTCGTTAGAGACCATTGATAAGGGTGACAATTTTGTTGGCTCAACTATTGTAGTTTCCTTAGAAAAAGAATCTTACTTCCTCCCAAAGTCTCATTAAATTTAATTTTATTGAGGTCCTGAGTTTTCTAAGACACCAGGGAAACATTTGTGATTGTTGAAACCTACTCTGCTCCCCTGTACTAAACATCCAACACTGAACATCCTAGTTATGGATACATTTCATGATGTCTAGAGAGTTTGTGATGATTTGAGGGAGAACACATCAAATGAGGACATATGAATACTTCTTTAGGGGGGAGTTTTGACCTTACCGATTTTCGGGGAGCCATTGATCTAACTATTATTTCATCCGACAAAGATCCTATGGAGGTGGCATCCTATTTGACTTAAATGGAAAAGTGTATCCACGCCCCTGAAGATATGAATTACTCGTCGGATCACATGGCATTGATGGATATACTACCATGACTGAAGGGAGAGTCTTTACCTACAGTCTCTAACCATAAATTCATTTGATGATGATATTCTAAAGGTTACCCCTCCTATTTTATAATTTAATGGTTCTTGTAGGATCTCATGAAATAGATTTTTCCCCGATTAAATGTCTTTGAGGTACTACCGTTGGAGAGTGCACTATATAAATTATAGGGGAACTATAGAAAGATCCAATAGAGACCACGAATAGATGGAATTAGTCATTGCAGACCCATCCAGAGCATTTCCCCCTATAGCTCCTCTTAGTTTTCTTATTCAGGAGTCATCCTCCCGACAATCAAAAAAATGGAAGAAAGACTCCCATCTGTCAAAGTGTATTCAGAGGGGAAACACAAGAAATTTTATGTTTACCTAGTGATTTAATAATGTAATATTTTCTTTTTGAGTCACTAGTACATGTATGTTCATTGACGTAGGGAATATCGGTAACCAGACGACGGCTACTCATGCATCTTCAACTCATATCCCCTTTAGGGTAGAGGAAGGGTCGCCATCTTTTGTGGAATATAGAAATAGGGAAAATAGAGGAAACTGAATATAACTGGGGTACTGTTGACCCCTCATGTGTTCCTACTCCACTCAAACAATATCTATTCAAAAAATATAAGGACATCCAAGAGTTTAGGGCTCAATTGAACGTGCTAAGAGGACTCTCATGGAGAGAGATAATGTGGTCCTTGTATTTGGTTCCACTCTATTGGAGAGCTCCAAGCCTTACTGGATATAAGAGGGGTTCTAATATCGATGCAAAAATAAATTTCTATAGAATTCCCTTTTCCCCTATAGATGAATTAACTCGAGAGATTGATATTCTTCTTGTTCATGGTGGCTCGGTGGATGTCACAATCAGGGAGGATGATATTCCTACCCCTGACTATTTGAAGCTGGCCATCGTGCCCTTTTTCCCTATTCTAAGTGGGGTTATGATTTCAGACCCCAATATTTATAGACCAATATATTTATCTAGAATTATTATCCCAAAATAAATTATATAAATCATCAACCTTTTGAGGATAACCTTGGGGGTGACAATTTTAGCTAAACATGGCCCTAGTTCATTAGTAATCCTGAGTAACCACAGAGTGAAACAGATGATTTAAGAAGTAGAACCACTTATTTTAGATAGCAGTACTACTGTGGGGGTGGTATGTACCAAATCATCCTCCTCCATGTCCTCATAATCATAACCAAATTCCTTAGTAATAGTTGAAGGTATCTATGAATGGTCCTCTACTGTAATTACTAGAGACAAGGTAGTTGTAGGTCTGAGTCACACTATAGATTCTGAATAAAGTCCCCCTCCTGTAACGTTCATTTGGGGCTATATATCATTATCAGGGTGTCACTCCGAGACTGATAAATAAAGCATGGTCGATCTTCACCCCATTCTGTAAAAGGCATGAAAGAAAATTTTTAAATTAATTTATCAGACTCCATAGAATGAGATGCCAGTGAAATCATAAAATATACACCACTAGTTTGTGGTTCTAGGTTTCAGTGGATTTTACTATCATGGAATTTATGAAATATTATGTTAGGTTGTTGCTGCTCAAAAATAAACTGGTATATTGGATTCTCAATTTTCTGCGGTAGAGTCCACAAATTAACTTCATACAAAATTGAAAATTCTCATTGAAAAAGTTTACATTCATGCCAAAATGGTTGAAATTATGAAAAATGAGCACCTGAAGAAATATTATTTGACAGAACAACTTGACCCAAATGTGGAGAACCAAATATCGAAACAATAGTGGTTTAAATAGAAGCATTCTCGGGCCGCGGTCACAGTTGAGGAGGTGTGATGGATAATGAAATAAGGGGAAAGGTCTCAGCTCCAAGATCAGAGGGATGCAGAGGCCCTAAGGGTGAGAGCGAAAGCCAATAATACAAATTTATGGAACCATTTAAATGAATTTTAGATGTCGCATCAATTGGTGATGAATATTTGTGACTCTATCGATCGTGTCTTCTATAAATCATGTCTTTCATAAAAGGAGAGGCTCCAGGATATGGGTTCCCAGACATATATTTTTATGAAATATGATGAATCCAATTTTAATTTTAATACTTTTTATTTTTCTTTCCTATCATGTCAATTAATAATAATTAATCATATAAATATCATTTCGATCATGTATTAAGTTCAACCATGATTTGAAACTGTATACTGAAATAATGGAATCAAGCTCTAATTTTCTCCCGACTTGTGTGACATAGTGAGTTTCATTTGATTAATGCTAAGGATTTACTGAACACATTGTGATGTTTTTTTTATTACCCTAATTGTTTACTAATACTTCTTGAGACGAGCTTAGCAGGAGTAACATGACATTTTCTAAGGCTATCCTTTCTAGGTTTTTGACCTATCAAACTTTTCATCTCTTCTAATTGTTCTCCATTTTTTTGTTTAACTAATCCATACATGGCATATTTTTAATGAACTGATACTTTAATTTTATCCATAGGCTCCCTTTGTGGATTTTCTCTCTGGAATGTATGGCATCTTTTTCACTGGTAGTTCGGGTCCGGCCAATCAAACTCGTTTCGGATGTTTTAGGTCAAACAGTTTGGACAAAAAATAACTGGTCATGGGACCAAATTCTAGATTTATAAGCCAGGAATATTCTAATATCATTCATACTTTGATTAGAGATTTTTTAAGCCCAATATTGTGAATATTGGACATTTATGAAGATCAAAAGTTGTTTTTAGGAATGTGGAGGTTGGAAAGAACTCTTGTGGGGATGAATTATCTTTTTATAGATGGTTTTTTTGTAGGTGACATATATAGATCCACTGGTGCATGATGTGCATTATCAATCAAAGGAGTTTGTTGGACAATGTCCTTCCATCTCTGATGGACTGGAAGGGTTTTCAACACATAGAATTTAATTTGATGTTGGGAACAACAGTCAGTGGCTGGTATGAGTAATGGTTCCTGATTATATTAGGTACATTCATACCTGGTTTTTGTGGGAAAATGTTCCCGCTCGGTTCTTACTTGAGTAAGGGACAACTGGTTAATGGTTAGTTCTGTTAGAAATCTCTTTTATGTTATGGTAATTTTTAAAGAGGACTTTTTTAAGCCTTTATCCAAAGGTTTTCCAAGTTTGACGGTGTGATTGAAGATGAATGTCATCCCAACATATGAAAATCGAAAAGGACTCTCTAGGAAATGAATTTTTCTTTTATTTATGGATGTTTTGTAGGAGACATATTCGGATCTACTAGAGAATGTTGTTCATAGTCAAATATAGCTGTCTAGAGGACACTAGCCTTCCATCACTGATGTCTATGAAGGATTATAGAGATTGGGAACATTAGGAACACAATATGTGATCTTTAATAAGGGGATCACCTGAACAGTTTAATGTACATTTTAACTGAACTTTTATTGGGGACCCGGAAATGAGTGGGGGAATTTTTATTTCTTATGTGGATCAACATGACACATATGGATTGGGTATCATTAGAATCCTCAAAATACAACATAGATGAATCGGGCCCATATGTTTTGATATATATAGGATGTGTGTAGGATGTGAAATTTAAACAATGAAATTGATGTCTCTTGAATCTAGAGGGATGTTACAAGGCATGAAATCCATTGGGCTTACCAAGATAAGAGAGGAATATCCTATGGAAAAACTTTCTTTTGATTGATGGTCATTTTGTAGGGAACATGTGCAGAGACCGTAGTGCATGATGGGTATAGTTAAATAAATGTGTCCGCATGACGCTGGCCTTCAATCTCAGATAGCCATGGAGGGTTATGGGGATTTAAGAGTTCATAAAGCATGAAGTTTGATGTATGGAAGGAGTGTATAAAAACATATTGGAGACATTTGAATAGTGATTTACTCATTTAATTACGTACCCCTTATGCATATTTGACTCGTATGAAGGGTGAGGCATTCATCCCAACATTGGGTTAACCTGTCATTTAACATTGTATGGCTAGGAAATATGGTTCCTTATAGGGAAGGGAACTATGATATTCCTTATACAGTTATGCTGTTAGGACCAAATTCATGAACTATCATACCATAATATCATGGTGGACCTTTTGTATTGATTCTTAAACTCATGTGAGCTATGCTTGGTGTGAGAAACGATGGATTATGTGGGTTCGAGATCACAACATAATAATGAAACAATCAACATCAGAGATAACTTCAGGCATAAACCATTGATATGTAGTTTAATGTAATACAATGAAGATGATTTTAGCCATGGAGTTTAATGTTGTGTGGTGAGGACATGATGCTCTTTTATTTAAAGTCATGGTGTGAAGATGGTTCTGTCCTTGTAGTTTAATGTCATGCAGTGGGGACAAGATGTTGTGCAGTTTAGAGACATGAAGTGAGGGTGACTTTGGCCTTTCAGTTTAATGTCTTGTGGTTAGAACATGATATTGTGCAGTTTAGAGTTAGGTTGAAAGGATGATTTTGGCCTTGCAGTTTAATGTAGTGCGTTGAGAATATGATTATGTTTAGTTTAGAGTCATCTAGCATGGATGATTTGTGATTTTTAGCATAATGTGGTGTGGTTAGGATATGTTTTTGTGATGTTTATAGTCACTCAGCGTGGAAACATTTTTCCATCATAAATATCATTAATGTATGTGTTTTGATATCAATAAAGATATTATGGAATTAATTATATGTGAGTGATGATAGAATGTGTAAATAATAGTCATGGGGGAAACATGAATCAAGACGGATGACATGGGTCTGGGAAGTTATCAGGAGTACTGAGATATGAGAGGACTCTTCTGGGGATGAATTTACCTTCAATTGACTACCATTTGGTTGGAGACATATGCAGCGCCATCTGGGCATGATGTTCATAGTCAAACAAATGTTTCCTTATGACATTGTCCTTCTATATCATATGGCCAAGAATGTTTTTGGGGAACCATGTTTTCCCAAAACATGGATTTTTTAAAATTGGAATGATGTTCCTAGGAACATAAATAATTCCAAGACCATGATTAACCTTGAAATACTAGAGAATACACATATATCAGACTCATATGTATAGTGATAAGTATGATCTTTTGACTTATCATGAGGGGGGGCATGTGCATGATCTTGTAACACTGGGTATTGGGCCAACATAACACTTGAAGAATTTTGTAAATTATTGTCATGCGGTTATGACCTTTCGCATACTCATTGTTGAAGTATTACCTATGAACATGTAATGGGCCACATTTTTTATGGTGGATGGGTCAGGATGCCAAATCTGGGTGTCACTACGTATCATGCAAGAGCAGGAATCAAGATTCACATTGATTTGAATGTCCCCTATACTGATCTGGCTTGGTCTATTTGTAGAGTTAAGTGAAGGAATAGTTCTTCAATGGATGGTCCATGATTCTAGATCTGGGAATCACTACATATCCTGTGACAGCAGGAATCAAGCCGCATAGATTTATGAACGTCCCCTGTACCGATCTAGCATTGTGTATGTGTAGGGACATTTTGGTATCATTTCTTACAGGTGCGGAATATACCATATTTCCCTATAATTTATTTGTTTAAAAGAATAATTATCATTAATCCTATGTTCAGGTGATTTATACTCAATGTGAGAAACAAGTAGTGAAAGGGGGTTCCCATGCTAGTGTGGGAAGAAAAATGATAAGATAGATGCATTTTTTCATTTTTGTGGGGTCTAGGCCATGATCGAGGATCAAGGAATCACTACGTATCCTATGAGGGATGGAATCATGTCATATGTAGTTCAATTAGAGATCATATAGTTTATCATCATGTTATTAGGATGTCTTGCACTATGTTGTTTAAAGTCTCATAGTGATGACATGAGTCACAGTATAATGTCATGTTTCAGGGATGAGTTCTATATACTTTAATGTCACATAGATATGACTATTACTCATTTTTAGGGGCATAGAGTTCAGACCATGACATGGAGGTGGTATGACACATAGTTTTGGGTCATAGTGTTTGGACCATACTGTGCATTGCTATTATGTGAAATAATTCATCAGAAACATTGCGTTTGTGGGATCCGTGTTGAGCCATTAGTCTATTCATGTCACGATGTATCCTCCATTGGAATAGACCCTAAGTATGTTATATGGTAATTCCCAACTTGGATCATTCTTTGTGGGATTCTTCTCAACCATCATCGAGGTTCTAAGGACTAACAATGTTTCTCCTACCAGGAATGATCGAATGTGAACCATATTGTTAAAGGATCATGTGATCTAATTTTGATATATTTCCAAATAGTGTAATGTGTGCAGAATTTTTTCATCTAGATGCTCCAACCCATAAAACTGTCTCTATGATTGTGCGTCCATTTACAGTTGACAAAAAATAGGAACATGATGTCATGACACAAGAATTTTGATAGGTAAAACTACCTTTTCCCCATATACTAGTGAATACGGGTTCTCCAAGGAGGTAGTGAGGGTCCTAGTCTGGTATGCCCATAAATAATGAATGAGATTTTCTAGCCACAATTGCATATCCTTATCCACCATATTTTGGGGAATGTTAGACATGGTATTGTTGGAATCCTCTATCTACTCGTTGGTTGTTGTGTGGTAGAGAGATGAATGGTTGGATTTGATTCTTTACTCCTCGGATAACTTTTACAATTCAATAGAGTAGAATTAGGTGTAGTTTTCCATCAGTATTGTATGATGGATTCCAAATTTGGTATCGATGTTGGCTTTCACAAAGCATAGGATTATTTATGCCTAGAAATTTTTAAGAGGTTTGGATTTTTCCCATTTGGAAAAGAACTTGATTGTCATGACTATGCATATCAATGGTTTTTATATGGTGGGAGGATATGGTCCCACAACATCCATCCCCCATGTGTTGAATGGGTTGTAGTACATAGTTGTATCAAATAAATCTAGGGGTCGTTGTATAAAAGTGGCATTAAAATGGAAGGAATGACACTTATTGAAAAATACGGCACAATCTCATTTCATAATGGGCCAGTATTACCCATTCCTTATATTAGATGTGGGTGTTTTGTAGCTGTTTGGTGTGCTCCACAAGATCCGGCATTCACATCATTCATTACATTGGAAATCTCCCCTCCATCAATTCACTAGATAAGGGATCCATCAATGTCTTATTTTTAAATAATAATTTCTTGAATTAACCCATTGTACCTAGAAAAATTGACTACCCATATTCAGACCAGTTTCCTTCCAACCCTATATGGTAGTTGTTCCCGCATCTGAAGGCAATTTTCAATGTGCTTCATCCATCATGTGGCGTGACCATGTGTTTAAAAAATAGGGAAAATTTCATCAATCTCTTTCATATTATTCTGGAAACATGACAACACCATTTGCCAGTGAGCAATGCTAATAACTGTTTCATCCCACTTTTCATTAGCCAACGGTGTGGATGCATTTTCAAAAGCATCGGCATGAGAATTTTTAGACTAGGGGACATAGTTTAATTTTGGTTATGATATGATTTTTCCCTAATTTCTTGATCATTTTTTACCAAGGGGGCCAATAATTTTTTCTTAATGGCCTAATAACTATTGACATGTTTGATGAATAGCTCTAAATCACCATTTATCATTACGTGTTTGGGTTACACCAGAATTTCCAGTTCTAGGCCCGCATTACTAGCCTAACATTGTGATTCATTATTTTTACTCCCTTCTGAATGTAGAAAAGTGTAATCTAAAACAAACTTTTTGGGGATATGTGTATAATTTCCAACCCCACATTGTTGAGCATGGGATTTTCAATTCTTTTCTCTGTGTGGTTTCTGGAAGCACCATTGAAGTATATTTCCCATATATGGGTGTCCTCCTAGATGGAGAACACTTCCTCTTATAGGATATAAGCATCTAACAGTGTTGTTTTTTCTTGGGGGTGTTCTTCCAGGACGTCTGCTAATGCCTAGAATTTTATTTCCTTCTTGGGTACGTATTGTATGTCACAGTATTGTAGGATTACCACACATCATGATAAGAATCCATTTATAATGGGATAGTTGAGGATATATTTTAGTAAGTTGTAGTGGGATACCAGGTGGACCTCATGGTGCTGCATAAAATTATTGAGTTTTGAACCAAATTTATTAGGTCTAGAAATTTCATTTCAATTTTTGAATACTGAGTTTCAACATAAATCATTGTTCAGATGAGGTAATAGAGGCTGCTCTTACTGCTGACATCGTTATTCTGCACCAGGAAGGTGCCTAATGACTATTCCACAGCTGTTATGTAGAAAATAAGTTGTCTCCCCACAATTGGAAGCATTAGAACTTGTGGGCATATGAGATATCTTTTGATATTCTCTAACGCTTCTTGGTAATCATTATACCACTCATACATAACTAATTTCATAATAGTCTAGGTGAAAGGTAAACATTTACCTTCTAGGATAGCTATGATGTACTAGATGTTGTCTAGGTTCCTCTAGAGACCTCTCAACTCATCGGCTCTCTTTGGCTCATATAGCAGGAGAAAATTGAAATTCATGGGGGTTATGAAATAAATGCAGACCTAGTCATCTCTGAACTAGTAGAGTTTGTTTCATCATTATTCGAACTGATTTATTTCTACAGTATGTTACTCATTATGACGAGGTGGGTGGATGTTGTTGTTTAGGGGGTCTCTAATGGTTTGGAGGAGGCCTTGAAACTGAGCCGGTACCAGGGGTGGCTTAAGCATGACATAAACTACTTCATCTTTTCCGTCTCATTTTCCTAGGGATAATGGAGCCACTGAGGACATGAAATTGGTCCGTTGCAAAGAGTCTTCAATTCACTGGGTAATGGTAGAGAAATATCTAATCGCACTAGAGTACTTCCATAGGATGAGCATTTTTTAATTAATAATGAAGATTTCCGATGCTTTTAGAAAGAATTTCATCCTGGGGGACAAGGTAGTTTACGTAATAAATCATGCCTATCCATTTGGAAATGAAGTCCTAGACTAATCCATTCTCCTACTTCATGCAGTTCATGAGATCATTGAACTTCATCTTAAGAAACATTGAACTAAACTGGAAGAGAAACTGTCACTGGAGGTCCTCCCAGCCAGTGATTGAGTAAGGTGTTAGGCTATTATACCATATGAAGGATAATTCCTACAGGGTTTGAATGAGGAACCTTATTTTTACTTCTTCTTGTTGCTTAGGAGTGCCCATCATGGGGTCACATTAATAGACATAGTATATTAGATACTATTATGGGTCCCATGATCCATTGAATACTAGAAATACGTGGTTTCCAAATCTTCGATTTGGTAGAACATTTCTCACCCAATCAATGTAGGGTTTTCATTCTGGTTGTATCAGAGAACACCTACCCTCCAGGGATTCTAGTCGTTCCATTTGTTTATAAATGGTTTTCAAGATCCCTTGATGCAAAAACTTTTGTGCTTGAGCTTGGGATTGTGTGGTAGTGGCCAAAGATGGTTGTGCCAACACTATTGGCATTTGGGTTGGATACCCAACTGGGGGTATCCATTATGTGATTACCAGAATATATTATGGCTACCATCCCAGCAAGGGAAAGCCTTGATGAACTTATAGGGCTGGGTTTATTTAGGTTTAAGGATAGGGTTATGGATTGAACAGGCCTCCGAGCATGGCTTCATTCACCAAGATGAGTGCATATTTAATAGGAACCACTTCTGGGAATACCCAATGATGTTCCATAGGGGGGTGACACATATGGAAAGGTAGCTCCCTCTATGTATCTCGAGATTAATTTTCCTGAGCTCTTTCATTTATTTATACTGATTGTAGAATATTTTTCGAATAGCGAGGGATGCATTTTCATGGGGTTGAGAAGGAGGTTCATACACTAAAATGTATTTATTCTTCTAATTATTTGGTTTTCACAAGGGAGGTAGTTTCATATTAAATGATGGGGTACCAAAATTTGGGACCACTCTCTATTTTTCGGTATACACACCATCATGCATGATGTGGGATGCCTATAGGAGGGAACCATATTCCTTTTTGTCCACTCCCTCTATGTAATTTCGTTTGAGATAAATGGGGTTGACCATTATGATGTTCACTAAGTCATACCACATTGGAGGTTGTGTACCAAGTACAGAATGGTAGGAAGGCATTCTGAATCGATTGTCGGATTTTTTTCATCCATTATGAATTATTATTCGGGTTTCTTGGTGATGGTTGACTCGAAGGGAGCCCTGATCAGACCTCGTTATGAGCCTTTGACTCGGAGGGTGTGAACTCCGATAGGGGTGTAACGAGTTACTCTTATTCACATTGTTATTCCAGGATGGGAGAAGACTGATATCCACTGTGCGGGGAAATGAGGTAAAAATTCCCCTATCCCTATGGGCTGGGGTTGATTCTATTAATCTGTTGATGCACTATGGCCTATATTTTTTTGGTATTATGGGAGCATTTTGATTTAAAAATTCCTCTACCCTATGGGTTGGGGTTTTCTAAATATCACGGCGGTGGCCGATGTACTCCCACCTTTTCAATTTTACGTACTCCTGCTGGGTTGTGAGTTGGTTATGGAATTGGGTCTGCATGGAGTCTATGGTCTTTTGAAGACATGATCACTTCTTAGTAGTTGTATTCCCTTAGGCAAGAAGATTACTGGATTTTCTTGGTTTCATGACTGAGAAGATTTTTATATGCCTCGATCTCATGGGTTCAGAAGATTTTGAGACATAATCTTGGTCTATTTTTTTTAGTATCCTATATTTCCTAAGAAGAGGATTCATTTGATTAATTATTTTGGGTGATGAAATTTCAGTATGTCATTTCCAATGAGGTTTTCTGGACGAGATGTGGGGTGAAGTGCAGAGCTCTATGTTATCCCTATCCTCTGATATGAACTCTAGTCGTGGTGTCAGCAATTAGGTGAAACAACCTGTGAAGTGCATGGATGTAAGACAGTTCAATGTTATCCTCTTTTCATTTCTAATTTTTCCTTCCATGTGGATGGGAGGGCTTCTAGGTTGATTAGAGGTTTAAAAACCCCTAATGTGTTGACATAGTCCAGATACCCTTTTTATGGTAGGAATTTTTCTTTAATCTTATGAAGGGTATTCCATATATTTAAGCAAATGTCATATAAAAATTCCATGAACAACACTCCTCGTATGTCGAATTGAGAAGTGATCATAGGAAAAATACTTCACCCATATATTATCCTTAGCTAGTTTTATTCTCACAAGAAACATATCACAATGTTTTTCTTTTAGGGGCTCCTCTAATTGATATGCCTAGCTCAATTGATTTTTGATAATTTCATTTCAAGAAACCTGGCGGGTGGGGTCATTGTTGATATGCGAACGGAGTAGGGGTGGATTAGATGTTGAGTGTGGCCGTAGTCCATCCTCTAGTTGAGAAATAATATTACTCGTTATAGATAGAGTTCCAGATGTGTCTGATTCCATTTTTCTGAGAAACTCCGCATAAGAGGGCCTTATCATATATTTTTTTGTAAAGGGGATGGCCTTCTCGCCGGTATGAATTTTGGTTGTGGGGAGGACATTCGTAATTGTTTCAATAATGGTGAGGGATACTATTACACCTTGACCTTTGTCTGAGGGAAATTTATTTATGGCATATACATTGGGAAGGACCTTTAGGGTGGGATACATTGAGGGGAGGACCTTGTTCATGTTTTATATCACTGAGGGGATGACCTTCTCAATGATTATTATGATGGTGAGGACTGCCATCATTGTTTGAAACCTAGATGCTGTGATAATTTATGTAGTGCACATCCTAGGGAGGGCCTTCATGATGTACTATAAAGAGGTGGGAACCATCTCTTTGCTTGACGTTACAATGGGGATGGTCTTTATAGAAACATTCATTTTAGAGACTTCCTTTGCAATGACATTCATAATGGTGAGGACTACAATATTGACATGATGTCCGACTACAGGGAGATGCATATCTGAAATGTATACCCTAGAGTGGACAATCAGGGTAGTTTAATGAAAGTGGAGGATCTTCTTCTTTTCTAATCATTAGTTCTAGTGAAGGTCTACCCCGACGTGCCTCAGGAGATATTCTCTCGTGATCGATCATTCTGGGCTCACAGAGTGATCCCCTATCAGTGATCTAGGGAGGACCTTCAGAGCTGTTGGTTGTGATATTGTGGGGAGGGCCTTCACAGCTACTACTGCTGAATCCACAATTTTGAAGTGGACATAAATGTTTTTAAGCCCTTATTGATCTATGTTTTATGGTGTTATGAGCCCCAGCAACACGTAGTGCAGGATTATATATGGGCTCTTTATTTTCTGGTTTCTATTGGTGAATTTTTCTTGAGAACTATCTTACAGCTAACTAGGGCCTTCTACTGTTGGTAATGACCTTCATATACAATCCCCTATTTTATTTGTCTCGTGATGCCACTGGGATATGATGATAAGCATTTTGAGTGTTGGTAGTGATAAGTGCCTTCCCTAGAGTAACCACCACATTGGACTGGCGTTTGTTTTCTATAATGGTTGTTTGTTACCAATCCGATTGTCTGTGTATCGCGGGATATTTCCATCGACCCTCGTCTACTAGATAATAAATTAATTACCACTACGGAGTGACTGACTGATTTTTCAACAATGTTATTCTGTTTGAAGAAACTGTTTTGTGGGCCTAGTTTTTCTTCATTTCCTCTAATCTAATAATATATTGGAATGTTTGGATGTTATGGCCTGGGATTGGAGTTTAATCTTCCATCGTCACTTGGATGCGCTGAGATACATCTTTGACTATAATGGTTATAAATTCCCCTTATGATACCGGAGTAGGAATTTGGGCCTGCTCCGGTCCTTCATGAGTTGCTAGTAGATACTGAATGTTCTCTTGTTCCAGGACAGAGGAACAAGTCTAACGCCTGTTATCTTCTCTAGTCTCCACCTTATTTTACTGAAAGTCTTTGTATCCACAAGTGTGGGTTTTCATCTGGTCATATTCCGCTGTATTTGTCTCATGGGATTTGTATGAATCCTCCTGAATTTGACTCTGCTGATAAATGTTTTCCTCCCTATTTAGATGGATGACTTGATTTTCATAAGTAGGTGTTTGTTTCTATTTCTAACTAGTTTCCAACCTGTTTGGTTTAATGACTTGATATTCATCAGGATGTGTATATGCATGCGAATAACTGGTTTCCATCCTATTTTGTTGACGAGTTTGGTATTCATCAAGAGTTAATTTTTTATATGTTTACCTTGTTTCCATCCTATTTTGTTGACATGAATGATAAGCATCAGCTAGTATTTGTGCCTACGTATAGATGGTTTCCTCCCTATTTGGTTAGTGGAGTTCATATGCATTGGCAGATATTTATGTCATCCTGTAGTTTTCCACTCTTTCTGTGTAGTGGCACTAGTGATCACTAGCAGGAATGTGCATGTGTGCGTCTTGAGCCACCATATTTGTTTGGTTGTTTAGAGTTTTAAAGACCCATACATTACATACATTGATATTACTTCAAAATTGAATCATACTTATTACAACATATAAAAAAACCATGAAAGGATAGTATAGGTATAGTGTCTTTAGAAATTGGGAAACATAAACAACTAGTTCATAAATCATCTACATTGTCTCCCATTTTTTTCATCATATTTAGAGTACCTTATGGCATAGCCTACTTAATAACCTTCGTCCTGACCTGGGAAAAAGAAAACATACAAAAGGGTGAGCTCAAATGCTCAGTAAGGGTAAACAAAGTAAATATAAATCGTATCATATTAATAAGAACATAACATTTTAAAAATCATAACCAGCAAAAGAGATCATAGTATCATAACATGGGATAAATCATGGTAGTGAAATGTAATCCCAATAATCATAACATAAAAATGAAACTTTTTTTAATACACACATAATCATTTAGAATCATTTCTTAGTAGTCAATACTTATTTCCTAGACTATCCTAGCAGACAAAGTCCATTTCCGAACTGAGTTCACTCCTCGTTTCAGTCCGGTATCACTGAACTGGATTAACCTTCCGTTTCAGCCATGTATATCTCATGAGATAAAAATAATTACCCAATGACTTGGAGGGAGATATAGGTCCCACCCATCTAAGAATGATACCATTCTTATGTGTGCCACAATATCATAAATCATACATCAAAGAATAACCCATGTAATAAAAATGGGATTCTTAAACATCTTGCCATCGTAACATAATCTATATAAGATAAAAGGACCCCATAAAAATAATTCCATCATAACATAATAAAATAAATGTAAAAAAAGGTTTAGAAACAGAAACCCATATTATCTTAGATGGAAAATAATTTTGATTAAACGCTTGAACTCCATTCTTAAGGAAAATATCCTTTCTACATCAAATACATTTTTCCTTTCTAAACATGTCATCATATTTTAAACTAAAAAAGATGATTAAAATAAACGTGAAAAATGTAATGGATGTTTCATGGAAATAATGTACTATGAAATTATAAAAATCCATTCATTCTGTAGAATTTAAAAAAACATTTTTCTCATACTTTCGCCGGAAAAGTAAAAAAGTACCTCGTACTAAAAATGAAAAAATATTCTTTCATATATTTTAATAACAATTCAGTAATGAGTGAAAATGGATTTTAAAAAATAGGAGGATATAAATAATATTACATATTTTGGAAACATGGATGAGGATGATAAATATTCCCAAAACAATTCTGAAGTATAAACAATCTCGGATAAAAATGAGATTGCGAGATTTTCCCTTAACATAGGTCAAATATGCTTCATACGTATCCGAACCTCCTGTATAATGATATAATAATGTCATTGACTTATTATAGAATCATATTCATTGTTATGATATAATATATGGTCATATTCTTATATGCTATTTAGTAATATTTCATTGCTACTTGTTATTCGGGTGTTCATTGCTTTTTGTTCTTATGCATGCCTTGTCCAATAAATTATTATTCCTCTTTTTAGGTTATAGATACCTTATTTAAAGAATTTTAATAGTGTACTATATATCATATTTATTCATTAAATTCATGTATATAATCATTATTCAATGAAGATCGTGTAGAAAGAGTCGCATCACATCGTGGAGACTGTAGGCCGTACGTATGCACGAGCGATGATATCGTTCCCATAACAATTGAATGGTATTGGACTAGAAGATGGAATGTATAAGAATTAGTATCATGTTATTATAATCATATATAGTTATTATTTACACAATTATACCCATCCATGTAAGGTGGTTGTGGAAAACAGATTACACCACAACGTGGAGACGGTATTCCGTACGTACACACGCGCGGTGATTTCATTTTCCGTAGGATGGATATAAGGTCAAATAGGTATGTTTCATATTTATAATATCATATCAGTATATGAGTTATACTAATGTTGTTCATTTATGATGAAACAAATAAATAATAATAAGTAGAAGAAGAAATAAATGGGAAGGAATTAGTAATAGACATTACCTCTTCTTTGAAGCACCTCTTCCTAACCTCCTCTTAGGGAACAAATGATGGTAATTGAAGAATAATAAGGCCTATATGATGTTTCTAGGGAAGTGGAGAAGCGAAATTGGTAGGGTATGTCCGAGCTTGAAGGCTCAATGTGGTGTGAGGAGGAGAGGGAGGAGGTACCCTTTTATAAGGGAGGAGAGGGGCACCTTAGGAAAAACTTAAAATATTATTTTACAATAAAGTCATATTCGGTTTTTAATAGCTCCAAATTGATTTATCTCAATGCTAAGGTGGGGATG
This sequence comes from Viscum album, assembly GCA_963277665.1. Lineage (NCBI taxonomy): Eukaryota > Viridiplantae > Streptophyta > Magnoliopsida > Santalales > Viscaceae > Viscum > Viscum album. Next base: position 1,433,013,794 of record OY728162.1, read on the forward strand.
GGTCTAAATTCTGTCAACCAATAGGTTTTATAAAATTTTTTGTTACTATTTTAAACTTACCATTTAGATTTAACTCTAAGTTAAATAATTTAACTTTTACCATGTCTTCTTGTTTTCTTACACTATATGGTTAATAAACGTACTATAACAAGACAAACAAACCCCAAGTGGTTGATTATTAATATATATAACCTTATCTAAGAAATTGGGCATATCCTTAGATTTATTGGATAAAATAACTATTAATAATTAAATATTAGTTTTAAAAATTATTTTATTTCAATTTTGACACTATTTTGTAATTGATTTTTGTGAAAATCATAACTGCATGATTAGTTCGAAAAAAGTTGATTAAATAAATACTAACATGTCCTATTAACCTATAAAATTATTTTACTTCTTAAAAAGTCTCAGATAAAATTTATTTGGGTATTCATATTATCAATTATGTTAATATTTCATTAATAAGGTAATTACTGCATCATCATTGTGTCATAAATAAATTAAAATATTTAATGTCTAAAAATTATAAATAAAATAAAATTATGTATTAAATATTTTTAGATTTATAATAAATATTTATAGTCGAATTTATCTTATGTATAGCCCTATATTAAAAATATTTTAGTTATTAAACATTGATTTTAATTCTTTTAACTCTTCTTTAAATAAAATAATAATAATAATTGTCCTAATATAATCCATGTGGACCTAAATGGTCATATTTTATTCCTAAGGTTGTTTTTGGTCGAATTAAACTTATCCAATAGAATTATGACTTGTGTTAGGGTAATAATAATATCATTTTTCTCTTAATTACCCTATTTACTTTTAACCGTGGTAAAAAAAAGTAAAAAGTTACTATTCACAAAAAAATTATATTTATCTTATTGAACCACATTTTACTCCCTGATATTTACCAGGTCTCTCAGATTTTTGAAATTCTACTCATAGAAGCGGTAAACATAGATTTTGTATAAATTTTCAAATTCTCCTAGGAGATGGGTAAAAGATGGTGAAAATTTCAATAAAATTTTTATATATCTAAAATTATTATTAAATGACTCTAATGAATTAAATTTAACTTATATAGGTATTATGTAATAATTTTGACCTAAAATAAATTTAATTAAAATAAATAATTATTTAAATAAAAAGTAGGTTTTTAAATAGTAACTTAGTGTTTTCACTATTCATCAAAAAATGAATGTTTTCAGAAAAATACCAAAATTTCACCCTAGGCTAATTTCGATATTCCGAATCAAAAAATGATGTCCATTTTGAAAGATAAAATTTATAATATTTCCAAAATTGTTTATTACTATTCGTAATGGCTAGTTTATATAATATTTTAATAGCATATCTTTTCTTAGTGAAACTCGGTATTGCGTACAGCACATGCTATCGTAGAAGGTTGTGATTATGTGTAAAGAAAGCAAAGATAGTGTTGTGTGTAGTGAAAGATTACTTTGGTGTTGCGTATAACATAAGACATAAAAACATATAAACTTCTCATAAATTATCAGGGTGTTACATTCTACCCCCATAAAATAAATTTCGCACTCAAAATTCGTCACTTCGTAACAAACAGATGAGGATACCTATCCCATTTCATATCTTCAATCTCCCATGTAGCTTCTTCTAATTGGTGGTTCTTCCATAAAACATTCACCAAGAGAGAGGTCATGATCTGTAGAATGTTTTTGCTACAACCTAGAATCTCTATCAGTTGTTCTTCATAAGAAGGATCTTGCTCTAGCGGTACAACATCTGAGCTTAGTACATGTGAAGGATCAGGTATGTACTTTCTTAGGAGAGATGCATGGAAGAGATCATGAACTTTAGAGAGATTCGGTGGAAGCGCCAATCGGTAAGATTCCTTCCCAACACGATCCATTATTTCAAAAGGACCAATATACCTAGGGATTAGCTTTACCTTCTTTCCAAATCTCATTACTCTCTTCCAATGAGATATTCATAAGAACCCTTTATCACCCACTTCAAACTATAGGTGTTTTCTTCAGTTGTCGGCATAACTTTTTTGTTGACTCTGAGCTGCTCTTATCTGTTGTTTAATAGATCGGACCTTTTCTTCCATCTCATCAACAAGATCATGTCCTTATCGCTTTCTTTCTCCAACTTCATCCCATCAAGTTAGAGTTCGACATTTCTTTCCATTTAGAGCTTCATAAGGAGCCATCTGAATACTGGAGTGAAAGATATTATTATATGAAAATTCCACCAAAGGTAGGTGTTGATCCTAACCTTATTTGTAATCCATAGAGCAAGCTCTCAACATGTCTTCTAGAGTTTTAATTGTCTTCTCAGACAGACCATCTGTCTGAGGATGATAAGAAGTGCTGAAACTCAACTATTTATCTAGAGTATGATGAAGACTACGCCAAAACATCGATGTAAACCCCATATCCCGATCTGATATAATGGAAAGTGGTAATCCATGAAATCTTACCGTTTCCTTCACATATTTCCTAGAAAGTTGATCAATAGAGAAATATTCTCTAATAGAAATGAAGTGTTCCAACTTCGTAAGACAATCAACTATATCCCAGATAGCATTATTCCCTTTGGATGTTTTAGGAAGTCCAGTGAAAAAGTCTCTAGTGGTGTTTTCTGATTTCCATTCTGGTATGGGTAATGCATTTAACATCCCCTTAGACTTCTGTCTCTTAGCTTTATCTTGGTGACAAACCAAGCATCAAGAGACATATTCAGTAACATCTCTTTTCATTCCATCCCACCCGAAGTAATCTTTCAGATCCATATACATCTTCGTGCTTCCAGGGTGAATAGAGAATGAAGAACTATGAGCCTCATCTAGCAGCTCCTTCTTTAATTCTGGGATGGGAGGAACAAAAACCCAATTCCCAAACCTTATTATCCCATCACAATCAAGTTTGAATTCAGGAACATTTCTCACCTTCTATTGTAAATATACATCTTCTTTTTCTTCCTCTATAATCTTAACATGTATAGATGGTTGAACATTCATTTGAGAATGATGTGATTTTTTCCCTAACATTATAATTCAAAGATCCATCCTTTATAAATCCATAAATATTGGATCTTTTGTGATCCACATCATAGATAATCTAGTATGGTCATGTCGACTTAATGCATCTACCACCATGTTTTCTTTCACAAGGTGGTAATGAATTGTGTAGTCGTAAGCATTAATCAGCTCCAAATATCTTATTTGGTGCATATTATGATCCTTTTGTGTGAAAATATACTTTAAACTTTAATAATCAGTATAAATAACTCACCTTTCACCATAAAGATAATGCCTCCAAATCTTTAATGCAAATATTACCGTATCTAACTCCAAATCATGAGTTGGGTAATTTTTCTCATGTATTTTCAACTGTCGTGAGGCATAAGCTATCACCATATCATTTTTCATAAGAACACACCACAATCTGTTCTTGGATACATCACTATAGATCACAAACCTTTCTCTACTACAAGGATGTTTTAGCACAGGTGCACTGGATATCCTTCTTTTTAACTCCTTGAAATTCTCTTCACACTCCTCCGTCCAAACAAACTTAACACCTTTTCGAGTCAACATGGTGATTGGATTATATAATCCTGAAATTGTTTTCACAAAATGTCAATAATATCTAGCCAAACCATGAAAACATCGGATCTCTTTTACTATTGTTGGTCTTGACAATCTTTTGATAGCCTCTGTTTTCGATGGATCCACAAATATCCCCTCTTTTGAGATTATGTTACCCAAAAATGAGACTTAATGAAGCCAAAATTAACACTTGGTAAATTTGGAATAAAGCTTCTCCTTTCTTAGGGTCTTTAATAAAATTCTAAAGTGATATTCATGTTCTTCCTTTCTCATTGAATAAACAAGAATATCACTTATAAAGACTACCGAAAACTGATCAAGATAGTCTCTAAAGACTATATTCATTAGATCCATGAAGATAGTAGGGGAATTAGTAAGACCAAATGGCATCACTATAAATTCATAGTGTCCATACCTTGTACAGAAATTTGTCTTTGGTATATCCTCCCTTTTGACCCTTAATTGATGATACCGTGAATGAAGATCAATCATGGAAAAGTATTGAGCTCCGCATAGTTGGTCAAATAAGTTATCAATGCGTGGGAGGGGATATTTGTTCTCGATAGTGATCTTGTTTAGTTATCGATAATCAATGTAGAGTCTCATTGATCCATATTTCTTCTAAACGAATAGAACAGGTGCTCTCCAAGGTGATGCACTAGGGAGTATGAATCCCTTATCAATATTCTCTTGGAGTTTCTTCTTAATTTCATGGAACTCAATTGGGTCCATTTTATAAGGTGTCTTTGAAATTGGCATAGCACCTGGTATGAGTTCTATTGAAAACTCAACTTCAAGATTTGGTGGATGACCTGGAAATTCCTCCGGAAAGACATCATCAAACTCCCATACAATTGGAATATTCATAATCATGAGTTTATATCCAACCATTTGAGATAAATAAACATAATTTAGTGGAATCAAGACCCATAATATTGAATAAATTTCCACTGGAAGGTTATGTTCATCCTTGCATCGATAGACGATAATAGATTGATCTGGAATAAGAAATGTGAGTTCCCTTATTTGGAAGTTGATATGATCTCCATATAAAGAAAGCCAATCCATGCCAATAATCACATCAAATCCCTGTATAGGAAGGATCACAAGATGTGAAAGAATCACTTTCCCACAAACTTCAATAAGAGAAGAATTGTGAACTTTTGATGCGAGCGTTGTGCCGTTAGGGGTTGTCACAACTAACTCAATATCTAATTGTTGAGGTAATACGGTGATACCCTTATAAAATTCATTAGAAATAAAAGATTGGGTGAATCCAGAATCAAATAAAACATTTTCTACTTTAGAGTGGATTGTAAGTGTACCTTTCACCACTTCGTTATCATACTCCACATCACCGATAGAAATTGAATGTGACATTCCTTTTTCTTTGGCCTTAAGAGTTTGTTGACGTCGATCAACATAAAAAACCCTTGTATTAGGGAATTGATTAGAATAATTCCCCATTTCCTTGAACTTGTAACATTTAAGTGTATGAAGTACATTATATGTAGCCTTTTATTTGTTCACATCACTAGACATCCGTTTCCCATCACTTCATCATTCAAATGCTCGATGACCCTCATTTCCACATTTGAAACATTTACTTATCCCATTTAGACAATTCTCTCCATGTTTCTTTCCACAGTTTGAACATAAGGGAAAACTCATCTTCTTTTCGGTGTGGTCTTTAGATTTCCCTTTAAATTCCATTTTCCTCTTCTTATCAAACCCATATGACTAATGGGTTACTCTAATCTCTATCTCAACCTTGAGAGCACATCAAACAATTTCCTCATAGCTATTGAAGTCCCTTATGGATAATGCCCTTTGGAGATGTGGTTTTAAGCCAATAAAGAATTGATCGATCTTACTCTCAGGTTGGATAATAATCCTAGAAGAGTACCATGCAAGACTTGTAAAATTTTCTTCGTAGATACCAATAGATTCATCATCCTCTTTCTTTAGTTCAAGAAACTCCTCCATATTTTTTTTGAATAATACGAGGGAAGTACATATTGAAAAATAAGTTATTGAACTCGTCCCATTCCATGGACTGAATTTTTTCTCTTTGACTTGTATTCTTGATAAGATTCCACCATTGATAAGCTACACCTTCCAAAATATATTCTTCTAAGATGACTTTATCATGTTTAGAACATTGAATAACTAAAAATATCTTATCAGTGGTACTGATCCATTGTTCAGCCTCTAATGGATAAGTAGACCCGCTGAATGAGGGTGGACGCTGCCTCATGAAGGATTCCATAGAATATTGCTAATTCCTTTAATCGTTTTGAAGTCTATCATGGTTCATAGCATGAGAAAGTTGAGTGAGAATGTCTACAAGATTTTTCATTCCAGATCCCATAATTTTTGGTTGCTCAGGGGGACAATCATTTCATTTCCCATCGCATTCAGCATTAACACGATTCCTTCAGGTTCTAACCATTGACTAAGACAAATAAGAATATTGTGATAAACACTAATCATAATAGGAAAACCACATAATCAAGAATAAAATTTCACACATTAGGTATTATCATATATTGTTCATGGAAATTTATAAAACAATAAGATTGTGTTCTATGCATAGACATATCCTTAGGGTTCTTACTAAGGCTTTCACATCCTAGTTTCTAATGGTTGACTATACCTTTCCTCTAATACCAACTATAGCGGTCTGGAATTACATCCAGTGGACTATAATTGATACCTATCAGGGTACTCCATGGGCGGCTACACCCCCCTCGGTGGGACACACCACTATCCCCAGTGGCAGCCATTTCATTATGAAGCCCTTGGGCAAAGAGCCAAGCTTCATCCAACGCTCACATGTGGGAGTTCCCAAGGATCAGATTCATTCCTACCTCCTTTTCCTGTGATACCAACTATATCGACACATACATTACATACATTTTTATTAATTCAGAATTAAAGCATACTTATTAAAACATATGACAAAACCATGAAAGGACCGTATAGGTATAGTGTCTTTAGAAACTGGGAAATCTAAAGAACTGGTTCATAAAGCATCTACATTATCTCCTACTTATTTCATAATATTTATATTACCTTTTGGAATAACCAACTTAATACCCTTATTCCTGACCCGGGGAAAAGAAAACGTACAAAAGGGTGATCTCAAATGCTCAGTAAGGGTAAACAAAGTAAATATCAATCATATAATTTTTATAAGAACATAATATTTTGAAAGTCTTAACCTACAAAAGAGATCATAATATCATAACATGGGATAAATAATTGCAATGAAATTTAATCCCAATAATCATAACATAATATATGAAACTTTGTGGAATATACACATAATCATATAGAATCTTTTTTTAGTAGTCAAGAGTTATTGCAAAGAATATCCTAGCGGACAAAGTCCATTTCCGAACTGAGTTCCCTCCTCATTTCATTCCTGTATCACTGATCTGAATTTACCTTCCATTCCATCCATGTCTATCTCATGAGAAAGAAATATTTACCCAATGCATTATAGGGAGATATAGGTCCCACCCATATCATAATGATATCATTCTTATGTGTTCCACAATATCATAAATCATACATCATAGCATAACCCATGTAATAAAAATGGGATTCTCAAACATCATGCCATCATAAAATAATCCATATAAGATAAAAGGACATCATAAAAACAATTCCATCATAACATAATAAAATCAATGTAAAAATAGGGATTGAAACAGAACTCTATATTATATTAGGTGGAAAATAATTTTGATAAAATTCTTGAACTCCATTCATGAGGAAAATATCCTTTCTACTTCCAAAACAATTTTCCTTTCTAAAATGTCATCCTATTTTAAACTAAAAGATTTTGATTAAAAGTAAACATGAAATCTTGTAAAGGATGATTCATGGAAATAATGTTCTATGAAATCATAAAAATCTATTCATGCCGTATATGTTAAAAAAACATTTTTCTTATACTTTGGCCGGAAATGTCAAAAAGTACCTCGTACTAAAAACGAAAAAAGATTCCTTTCATATATTTTAATAAAAATTCACCAATGCATAAAATTGGATTTAAAAAATTGTATGAGGATAGAAATAATATTACATATTGAGGAAACATGGATCTGGATGATAAATATTCCCCAGTAAATTCTGAAGTCTGAACAATCTCTGATAAATATTAGATTGTGAGATTTTCCCTTACCTTAGGTCCGATATGCTTCGTACGTATCCAAACCTCCTGTATAATGATTTAAATAATTTCATTGACTTATTACATAATCATATTCATATTTATTATATCATATATGGTCATATTATTATATTCTTATTAGTAATATTTCATTGCTACTTGTTATTTGGGTGTTCATTTATTTATGTTCTTATGCATGTATTGTCGAATAAATTCTTATTACTATTTTTAGGTTATAGATACCTTATTTATAGAATTGTATTATTGTACTATATATCATATTTATTCATTCAATAAATTTATATCATCATTATTCAATAAATATCTGGTAGAATGAGTCGCATCACATCGTGGAGACGGTTGGCCATACATACGCACAAGTGATGATATTTTTCCCATAACAATTGAATGGTATTGGAGTGGAAGATGGAATGTCTCAGAATTCATATCTTTTTATAATAATCATATATAGTTATTCTTTACACCATTATACCCATCTAAGTAAGGTGGTGGTGGAAAACAGATTACACCACGGCGTGGAGACTGTATTCCGTACGTTCTCACGTGTTGTGATTTCATTTTCCGTAGGATGGATATAAGGTGAAATAGGTTTGTCTCATATTTATAATAACATATCAGTATATTAGTGATACTGATGTTATTAGTTTATGATATAATGAATAAATAAGAAGATTTATAATATGAAATAAATTTGAATGAATCAGTAAAGGACATTAACACTTCTTTTAGGAGCCTCATTCTATCCATCTCCTAGAGCACTAAATATGGACTTTGAAGATGGGCAGGTCCTCTAGGCTGTTTCTAGGGAAGTGGAGAAGAGAAATTGGAAGGTTTTGGCCAAGCTTGAATGCTCAATTTGGTGTGAGGAGGAGAGGGAGGAGGTTAACTTTTATAATGGAGGAGAGGGGCAGCTTAGAAAAAAGATAAAATATAATTTTATAATAAAGTCATATTCGGTTCATAATAGCTCCAAATTAATTTATTTCAAAGATAAGGTGGGGATGGGTTTAAATAATCTCAACCAATAGGTTTTAGAAAATTTTAGTTTACTATTTTAACCTTATAATTTAGATTTAACTCTAAGTTAAATAATTTAACTTTTATCATGTCTTCTTGTTTTCTTACACTGTATGGTAAATAAACATACTATAACAAGACAAACGAACCCCAAGTGGTTCATTATTAATATATATAACCTTATATAAGTCATTTTTCTGAACCATATATTGTTAAGAACAAAATAATAATTAATAATATAATATATGTTTTAAAAACTATTTTATGTCAATTTTGACACTATTTGGTAATTGATTTTTGTGAAAATCGTAACAGCATGATTAGTTCGAACAAAGTTAATTACATAAATACTAACATGTCCTATTAACCTATAAAATTAGTTTAATTCATAAAAATCTCAAATAACTTGTATTTGGGTATTCATAATATCAAAAAATTTAATATTTCATTAATAAGGTAATTACTGCATCATCATTGTGTCATAAAATAAATAAAATATTTAATGTCTAAAAATTATAAATAAAATACCATTATGTATTAAATCTTATTATATTTCTAATGAATATTTATAGTCAAAATTTATCTTATGAATAACCCTATATTAAAAATATTTTAGTTATTAAACATTGATTTTAACTCTTTTTACTCTTCTTTTAAAAATAATAATAATAATAAGTGTCCTAATCTAATTCAAGTGGACCAAAATGGTCATATTTTATTGTTAAGGTTGTTTTTGGTCGAATTTCACTTATCCAATAGAATTATGACCTGTGTTAGGGTAATAATAATATCATTTTTACTCTAAATTACCCTATTTACTTTTAATAGAGGTAAAAAAAGAAAAAAGTTACTATTCACCAAAAAATATTTTTATCTTATTGGACCACATTTTACTCCTTGATATTAACCATGTCTCTCCGATTTTTGAAATTCCACTCACAGAAGCGGTAAAATTATGTTTTGTGTAAATTTTCAAATTCTCCTAGGAGGTGGGTAAAGACGGTGAAAAGTTCAATAAAATTTTTATATATATAAAATTATTATAAAATGACTCCAATGAATTACATTGAACTTTTATAGGTATTATATATCAATTTTTACCAAAAATAAATTTAAATAAAAGAAATTATTATTTAAATAAAAAGTCGGATTTTAAATAGTAACCCACTGGTTTCACTAATCATAAAAAATTGAATGTTTTCTGAAAAATACCAAAATTTCACCCAAGGATAATTTCAATATTCCGAATCAAAAAATAAAGTCCATTTTGAAATATAAAATTTATAAAATTTCAAAAACCATGTATTACTATTCATAACGGCTAGTTTATATAATATTTTAATATTATATTGTTGTTTAGTGACACTCTGTAATTCGTACAACACACGCTATCGTGGAAGGTTGTGATTATGTGCAAAGAAAGCCAAGCTAGTGTTGTGTGTAGTGAATGATTCCTTTGATGTTGCATATAACATTAGAAATAAAAATTCTATAAACTTCTCATAAACTATGAGGGAGTTACAAGAGTGGAGGGAGAAGAGGTGTATGTTTTTCTATTGAATTTATATGAGTTAGTACGACATAGTTGTTCTAAGTAACTATGGTGATATCAAGTTCTTGAATATATATTCTCTTCCCATAGTGGGTAGGCTAAGACGCCTGGGTCTTCTGGACTTTTATAGGTGCCCTCGGCATACGGTCCTCTTCAATGGGAGGAGTTATGGTCGTCCGGTGTTGATGGCAATGCTCTCTGGTCGGGGTTTGTGAGTAGGATCCATGTGTAGTTGAGATAAAGTTGTCATCATTGACTTAATATTGCTCTATAAAATAATGGATGTACTCCATTTCACATTCTTGAGATAAGATCCAAAAATCGAATGAGATGACCACCGGGGCTGCCTTATGTTGGGGAGCTGGTCGCAACTGAAGAGGCTGCTAGGGAGTGTTCACATACTGGAGGGCATGTCTCACAACCTCCACTACGGGGAGAGTACCATTTCAGTGTTACTTATTGTTTATCATGTTGTAAAACCATCATTGAAGATGCTGGGTTGGTGCAGGGGTCTGGCTCTTTATGGGGGATCCGACTGCCTATGGGAACACTAATGTGCGTTTCTGCATCGGTCGTCAAGATTTCATTTGGATAGAAGGTTTCTCTACGGGAACATGAAACATACATATATGACATACATACAAAAAAGACTCATCCATGTAGAATTCATTTAAACATATTCATATCTAAATATTCATATTTTCCTCTATCCCCTCTGTTTTTTGTTGTTGTGGGGAAAAGGGGATTGAGTTGGGTAAGACTCCCACCTTGGTTGAGGATTCACGTCATGTCCATCATATTTGTTCCACCACCGAGGTGGCTAGATTCGTGCATACAGGGGAAAAAAATGGTACAACATGCAATATCTTTGTTCAAATTATCATTATGGGGGATATTCTCCCAAGGTTAAGGATTCACATCTGGTTCACCAGTTTTGTTCTGCCTCCGAGGTGGCACACTTCAGGGGCTGGTTAAATGGACCAACTAAAATCATCACTCATCACATTTTCTAGAGATGGTCTCTCGTAATGTTCACCAATTATTTTGTTTTAACAAGTTACACATTATTATACTATAATGGACGATTGGATTAACCATGTATGGACTGGGGAATTTACCCCTACCGTATTTAGAATGAGATATCACATTCAAATGGTCCAAGAGGGCCATTGTAGAAGATCATGTACTTGTGAAATTGTGCCTCCTAGGATATAACATCCTTGGATGGTCTCTAACTAGTTTATTCATGGATCCAGAAACATCCAACGTCACTAGTATACAAGATTCATGGACCTGCTTTCCAAAGGATGGTGCTCGTTGGTTGATGAATCATCCAATGACACTTATGAAATTTATTGGCCAATATGATGATAGGTTGGGATCAACGAACCCTTTTAGAGGAGTATTATTTCTTATTATAAGACACTCATATATATATTTATGACCTGTTTAAATGTTCTAGAATCCTTTGTTCATTCTTGGAGAGTGTATCCATATGATAGCCCTAGTTCGTCGGATCATTATAGGAAAACATGAATTTAATGTTACAGAGGTACTGTGGACATGATCAATACAATAAGAAACTATAATGTTCTAGAGAATACAAAAGGTGACTTGATTTATGGATCAGACCCATAATATGGGTTTCTAATGTATCCTCTGTAGAGGATTCAGAACCAATGTAGTTCAGAATGGATGGGGCTTACGCATTGAATCTTCCCACTTATGAGAAACATGATTTGGTGAACCCTTTAGGTAGATAACCCTTCTGATCTCAGGACTTTAAATAGGCATCCAATTTATACTGGTATTATAAGGAATAAGAGTAATATTAGTTTATAATTTCTTGAGATTAAGGGTAGAAGATTTAAATTTAAGGGAATCATGATAGGGTGAATCCTTTTGGGAGGCTTTCCTTTTGAGATCGTGCCTTCAAAATGACATCAGACATATCCTAGTTTGATCAAGAATTAGAGTTATCATAGTTCAAAATGGTGTGGATATTGTAATTGTCACAAATATTTAAGCCCATGTGAGTCATGCTCAGTGTGATAAACTAGAGGGTTCTAGGGATCCAACTAACCACATGATTCCTCTCCTTTTGATGGGAGAGGGAGAGCCAACAGTAGAAAAGGATGGGGAAATGGTGGGTGAGGGTGTGGAGCGATGAACCTTTCAATGTTAAATGACATTAAAGGTCATGCAGCTCAGCCTCAAATGATTTGGGACTTACCTAAGTTTGAGTGCCCTAGAACATGTTCTTGGAAGGGGAGGAGTGTAGTTATTTTTAAAGGGGGAAGAGAACATAACCCCTTTTACTTATGAACATTCCCCTTTGAATGGAAAAGTAGGTTATTAATCTCAAGAATGGGAAGGTACAAGTTGGCATCCCATGATTGGAATCTGGGTTACCATGGGAATATAGACCCAAAGACGTTATTAGAGCCCAAATATTTGTGTGGAAGGTCTTTTTGAATCCACTTACCCTGGGTATGTAGTCTCACAGGGATGCATTGATGCACCCGATGGCCTGATCAAATGGGTCTTGTGGCTTTGGAAGATATTTTTCCTGATGTCGAGGGACTGGATCACGGAGGGATCATGGATGACTGCATGGTAATGAAAGGGTTAAAGTGGTACTTGAGTAAATAATGAACAAACATACCCCATTCAGCATACTAGTTTCTTATATATGATGAAAGATATTTCGCATATCGTAATGGTATACATGACGAGAGGTTGTTCATGATCAGGTGCATTACATGAGCATGGGTATGTCAAATCATGTGCCACATTTGTACGTGGTCCTGGATGTGGTTCGTCATGCCGCATTGTGTTCCACCTACAAACTGGTGAAGTATGCAGTACCGAGTAAAATCCACGTAGCGATACACTACGCAGAACACAATTTTGAAAGAGGGTCTGAGAGACATTAGGTTGCGGGGAGTTCATCCGCGAGAATATGTGGATCGTAATTTCACCTATTAGGTTCGTGATTCTATTATTATTATTAATGTCACATGTTTTATGGTTTTGGATGTATGTACCTATAGAAAATGTGGTTCCCAATTTGGAATTCTCTGATGATTCAAGATTGAAGCCAAACTCTTCATTGAGATCTTTTTTCCAACCACCGGGACTCTTTCATGCTTCTGATACGTTTCCTTTCTCAATTACTTCAGTTCTCTTTTATTTTATCACTAGGGAAATCGTATCTTTTGGAATGAAACTCCATTTTTGAGGCCCATGATGAGATATCCATACATGCAATAGACTCTCTCAACTAGGGTTTGTGGAGGCAATGGTTCGCAATCATGGTTCACAAAACCCTACATGTTCTATCCATTCACAAACTATTGAGTATGCGAGACAATATGTGGATATTTTTATCACTCATGATTCCTTTAGTGACGTGGTTCATGGTCTACTAGGATCACTTGCCATCTCTCTGTGGGCCAATGCCTCATGGATCGTTCCACATACTGGTGGATAGCGATCTAGGTAGCCCATGATCTTTTCCTAGTTCTGTTTTGAAAGCCACATAAATTCAGTTGAAAAATTGAACTCCTTCAAGTTTCTTCGGTTATTTGTAACTCAATTTGAGTACATACACCTTATTAGACATGCATGAGTACTTATTTTCTTTTTTCAATGTGATTCTAGTAGTATTTTCTTCCCTTGGTGAAATTTATACGACCCTACAGTTGATTATATAATAATTTAAATTGATTTAGTGGTTTGATTATGTGGTACTCTTTCACAATGATAGTAGGTTTCTATCTTGTACTTGGTTCTAACATTAGATTTCCTTCCTCTTTCTGTTTTGAAAAACACACATAATCTTAATAAATTTTCCAAAAATATCACTTTTATCCAATGGTCATCGATCAATTAAATATATTTATATATATAATATGTAAGAAAAAAATAAAAATAAGAGAAATAGATTAATATTCACATTCTAGACACGAATATGAATTAATTTAATGACACACCTTTATCTAAATATATTGAAAAACTAACTATGGTTATATTGTTATCTACATATTCCATAATTGATATAATTGTTTTCATATGAGTGAATAAATATGTTAACCTAGATATATTGAATGTGTGAAGATGTGACTATTTATTATAAAAATCACTAAATCCATCCCACTCATTGTCAACCTCAATTTTATCATAGAATAAAAAACCGCACTATATGATTTCTATATAGTACACCATGCCTATCACTAATATTTGTTTTAGATTAGCAAGTGTTATATTTAAGAAAAAGTTTTTGTCAATTTTTTTATGAGACACTTCTGTATTTTTGGGTTCTGAATCCACCTAAAATATTGTTATATTTTGTTTCTAAAAATGCATCTAATGATCAAGGTTATATGTTTTTCTATTTTGATTTCGTTTTTAAATACATTGAAATGCATAACAGTTATCTAAAAAACTATTGGTTCACCTATGGTTTAATTACAACCACGTTATCTATTTCATTATCTTTTATGTTTCTATGTCATGTTATTAGTTCGATTACTATAATTAGAAAAAAAAAACTAATTTGTCGTCACTCACTTGAAATCAAAGGTGTGTAATTTTCCAAATCACTATGTGAAAAAACAAATTACAAACAATTTATTGAAAACAAGACAAAAAATATAAGGAATTTTATTAAAGTGGGAAGTCTTATTATTAATGAATGATAAGGTACATTCATTATATAAACTCTTGATTATTCGATGAAGAAACACTAACAAGTTTATTAGAAAATAATCTAGATTTCACACAACCTGATAATAAGATGTTATGCATTATGTGCAGAGAACTTTTTTTATGCTATATAATTTCCAATTTGAAAATTTTTATCTCATGGAGACCATCCATAAATGGTGAAATTATAAATATTAATACAATTTGTAACATCCCCATGCAACCCATTATCTTGATCTAGCATGGAGGTACCAATAACTATATGGAACGTCCCCAAGACACAAAATGATAATTATAAAATCCAGCAGGTTACCTAGATATTGAGTGATCTTTTTAAATTTCAAATCATTAATATTTATGTGGGTGGAAAACAATAATCCAATTTTATGATTAATTATTTTTAATAATAAAAAACAAATGAATTTTTTTGACAATATTAGTATAATAATAAAAAAATTTAATATGAGGACCCATTAACATCCGTAGAGGCCCCAATAAAGATACATTAATGTTGAATTAATCTATACACTCTATGCGGGAAACTCTAAAATCCAAATATCCTTCCCCAGTTCGTGGCATCATGATGTTCCACTAGTGAAATATGAGGCCTTCCTTTTAATTGTTTCATAAAGAATAACATATGTGTACAAACCAATGTATATATAGAGAGGGTGAGTATAAATACCCTTTATAATTTCCATAATAACATTCCACCGAAAACCACTAGGTCCAGTAACATATTATCTCAGTGTCATTACAATATAGAGTGTGAGAATAAAATTAGCAATTAAAATAAGATTAAAAAATAAAAAAAGATTTAACAAAATCAAAAAGTTGTTTCTTTATTTATTATTGACTAAATATACGATGTTTTTGTCACAAAAAAATTTATTCTAAATGACAGTCATTATAATCATGAGTGGTGATCCATCCTTCCCTAATCTATAACATGGTGATATACCCAAAAACTTATAACCACGATCCAAACATGATTTATTTACCAACAATCCCTAATAAAATGAAATATGAACCCATGAAACCATGGTTTCCAATACAAAATTTCACTATTTTTAATTACGAGAAGATATTTTCATAATTTTTGAAAAAGTATTGAAATAACCGTTACATTCAAATCCAATTAATACGAGGCTTCCACATGGGTAAACATGGTTTCTCATAAAAAATATAGTATTTTTAAAATAAAAATTATGTATTATTATAATATAATAAACAAAATATTTTAAAACTGATAAACATTTTGGGTTTCATATGACAATATAGTATAATATTTTACATATATATGTTTTCTAATTCCCAAAACAATGGGGTGAGATAAAATCAACTTAACTCACATCAAAAAATTAAACAAACATGATACATGAATGATTTCCCACAACACTATTAGAACATATATTCATGAAGAATAACAAATGACTAAAAGATCACCCAAGATTCGTTTGGATTGAAAATAACAAATACAAAAATGAGAATATTTTATTAGATGAGATTCTGAGTCAAAAAGTACCATTAAAATCCATCACTTGAAGAGAGGATGCTGATCCATATCTCGAACTCCAAACTTGATGCCTGAAACGGTTTATTCACAATGGGTTTGAAAATCCCAAAAATTTAGTGGATCCCACAACAATGTGGTTCCTTCAATATTAATACATATATGCGATATATAAGGGAAATCAACTATAGCATGTTGTAAAATATATAGTCTATTTTAGGATCACTACACTCTAGAACACATCATAGAGAGGCCTACTATATCGCATTTCATAGATGGTTTCCAATCATTCCACAACCCTGACCATGCTTAGATGCATCCAAATATTCCTTCCCATGATAAATAAAGACACACCTTTCAAAATAAACATACACTTTGTGATCATGTTTTTCATTTTATAGACCCAGAACTATACAACAACTCCAAAACACTTCGAGAAACACATACCTTCCCATAACAAAAGAAACAATAAAAACGTTTTTAGAACAACATGATCATAATGGACATACCTCAAACTTTAGTGTAAAATATTATTTCACAAACATTTAAAACCACCATTATTCTTTTTTATTTATTTTAGGAAACCCACCTACATTTATGTTTCTAATAAAAACTAAAAATAATTTTTTTTTGTACCCATTTGATTTTTACTCCATCTCATATCTCATTTTGTTTCTCATTCAGACATTTACTATAGTGCCATTGATATTTAATGTTATATTCGTTTGTATGGGATCCACCCATTTTCTAAATGAACCAATTAGTGTTATTATATCAAATGAATTCATAATCAACCATGTTATGAAGATGATAAATACTAATATATCATTAACCAAATAATATGTTTCTCATTTCTTTTTTATTTATTCCAAAAATAAGAACTATTTTCTAAATATATATTAAACTTTATGGTTATAAAATACTCATATCTGATGATACCAAATAATCATATTTACCCCTGATGGTTACTAGACATTTTTAATTATTCTCATCAGACATAAAAACCTCTAATGTTATTAGATACCAACTATAAAAACCTATTTCATAAATTAACCACTAATGAATTAATTTCTAACTAGGGTTTCAAATTTTTACATTTCCATGAAATTTTATATTTATATTTTTATAGAATTAAAAAATTCATTACGAAGTAATGTTTAAATTTCCATGAATTGATTTTTTTCAAAACAATGGGTTTTTTGGGTTTAAACTCATTTTTATTTACTTAAATTATTTATTTATCCATGTCATATAACCATTGACCATGATAAAATTCATTTAAATCCTTATTACCGATAGATGAAATTTTAAATAATGCGATGAGAAAAAACATCATTAAGAGAAATATAATAAAATGGAAACTGTCATGCATTTTGAAAATTGTGAAAATTAATGCGGATGTTGTCCATTTTAAAAAATAAATATTAAAATCAAATAATAATATAATTATATGATAAATAAAATTTATTTAATTTTTTTTCAATAATTCATTTTAAAATAATAATAAATTCAATCTCACAACCATTATAATTTATGAATAAAATATAAGTACTATAGAAAACAATTATTTAAAAAAATAAATCCTTTCACCATTATAAGGTTATAACTATTATTAAACTAATGTAATTACCTTATGAAACCATAAGGTTATAATTAAAACATATAACATCTATATATAAATTATGATGTATTCTTGAGCCATTATACATTCATCATGGAATCACGTTATAGGAGAATTCCAAAGCTATCATAATAGTATGTGATATCTATTAACTCTTCCCTTTATCGAATTAAAATATAACAATTTAACCACATCCACTTTATATGAGTAATTAGTGACATGTAAACAACATCCTAACAATTAGATTATCAAAAATAGTTTAATTGGCACTCTTTATTAGATCAATGTACTAGTAATTAACCTATTCATTATAGGAGTAACATACTATTTAACTTCATCCACATTACCGAATGTGTTAGAGGGATTTAATTGACCTACCTAACACATAATGGATAATTCCCCTTAAAGGGACTAGGAACACTACCCTATTTTTATATCTATAAATAATTCCCATGTATCATGACTTAAAGGTAAACCATTTCATAACATTTAATATTCATCACAAAACCCAAGAGAAAATGATTTTAATCCCAATGAAAAACCACTTTTTTATAGAAAAGTAAAATTTTATATTATTTCAATATTTCATACAAATAATAATTTAGTAGAGGAATAAAAATATTATATTCATTAAATTTCCATTAAATATTATTGAGGGACTTTGGTAACATAATAATTATATGATCATATGAACGTTGATGACGCAAGGAACATTAAAAACATTCTTCTGGACATTGGTAAATATAGAGAATATGAGTTGTATTGAAAGCATTGAAAATATTATATTTAAAACCATTAAAAAATTGTAAATATTATTATTTCATTCCCATTAAAATATTTTAATTATAAACAACATAAATCTTGAAAAATTAAAAAGTTACTTGCAAATAGAATAAAAATTATTTAAAATAGTTAAAAGGACTTTTTATTGAAAAATAACTTACTACATATATTGAATCCCCAATTATGATTTTTAAATTCCTAAAAAAAGATATTAATTATCTACCTAAATAAAAATATTTTCCATTTTCATTTTCTTATAATTATTTTTTATTTAATCAATTTTTATGTTAAACTTTTTATAAATTAGTTAAATTCACATTAAATAAAGTGAGGTAGATATTTATATTAATAATAAATATTACAAAGGTAGGTTTAATAAATAGAAAATATTTATGGATACATTATCTGCAGAATCAAAAACATGTTATAATTAACATCTCTCCATTAAATATTCATTTTTGTTCCATCAATGTATGGTGGCCATTATAAATGAAATAAATGACTTCGTGGAAGAGGTAGTCCAAAGAGACACACGAGTGATATTTTCATTTATTAAATGTATAAAATTAAATTCCATTAAGGATTAAAATTATAGAATCATAAAAAAAATCTAATTATCATATTTATCCCTTAAATTAATCCTAATGACCAGAAATCTGTGATAGAATTGAAAAATAAAATCTTAAGATTTATGTATGAGGTAGTTCGCACTCACACATGAGAAATGATCCATTTTCTAATTGATGTATAGTTTTGATGGTAGATAACATCTAATATTGAAAAAATCACAATATTTCCATAAATATAATATATAGTCATTATTTTTAAATTCATAACCATCCAAGTGATTTAGTGATGAGAAATGTATCAGATCGCTTGGTGGAGGTACTATTCAAAAAATGCACATGATCCATTTTCACTATCTATATGAATGAATAGAGATGAAAAAGGATATAAAAACTACATAATAATATTTATACATATTATTTATAAATATTAATTTATCTTATTATGGTTAGAATAGATTTTATGCATGTAAAAGAATAAATAACATGAAATACATTTTTTTTGGATATTTATATATTCAATATAACTCATCATTTGGAAAGAACATAAGGCCTTTGAAATCTAGGATTAAGGATAAAAAAGGGGATTGTGAAAAAATTATGAGAATTTTGGATTGATATTTAGGTACATGTTGGTGGGTATAAGATTATATATTTATTTTGGGGGACTGATTATGAGTCATTTTAATGGAAACAATCAGTGAAATTTCATGAAATATTTAGTCTTTAGGGGCCTTGAATGTAATTACAAAAATGAAAATTGTCTCATAAATGAACCATTTTTAAAATTTATGGAAACTAACCCTCCCAGATTTCCTCTTATAACATATTCATAATTTTTATATTATTTAATAAAATATTTTTTCACATTAAATATCATTATAATATTTTTTTTCTTTTCAAACATTTAATTTTAAAACATCAAGACTATAATATTGAGACTGTACAATTACAGGTATACACTAAATACCTAAACTATTAAATACTGAGCATTATAAATAACCATTATTAATTACTTTTAATAATAAATTTTAATTTTAATTTCATTATATTAACTAAATTTATTCTTTTATAATTGAAATACTAGACGAATTTGTATTTTTTGGTTTTTTTCTAAAATATATTATTTATAGAAAAATTTTGAAAAATTATTTTTTGATAAAAAAATTAACATTAATTGCATTATAATTACATCAGAAAAAAATAT
This sequence comes from Viscum album, assembly GCA_963277665.1. NCBI lineage: Eukaryota > Viridiplantae > Streptophyta > Magnoliopsida > Santalales > Viscaceae > Viscum > Viscum album. The sequence continues at coordinate 1,433,034,562 of OY728162.1, forward strand.
AAATTTATAAAAAAATTTACCTGCAAAAATTAGTGTTTAATGAGTGAAATAATATTTTTTAAAATATTAACATGAATTAATTAGACATGTGTTTAACATTTTGTGAACAAAAGAAATATTTTCCAATTAGTGAAACCAGTTTTTATCATTTTATAATTGAATATTATTTAACAAAAATTAATGTTTTTGTTAATTTTAACCCCAAAAATTCTTATTTATAATAAACACAATTAATTCATTAAAGTAAATGACATTGGGAATTTCATATTACACGTGAATATAATGCTTAAAAGAACACTATTTCTAAATAATGTTTTTACATGAAAAACATTGCAATGTTATAATTGATATTTCATAAATATAAAAAATTATCCTAATTAAAATGATTTTATATTTGTAATCAGTCGGTCTATGTTTTTCAATATGTTATATATCTTTTGTTTTGAATGTAAATAATCTAGATAAGAAACGAATATCATGTTAAAATAAAAAAATGTTACAACTGGAAATTATAAGAGTTTTGGAATTAAAAATATGATTGAAAATTGATTACATGTAAATAATTCATTTATGATAGACTATATCTGACATCCAAATCAATTAATATAAATATTTGGAACCACATGACATGTGACAAATTTCCCCACCTCATAATAAGTTGTGATACTTTTAATTTTATCATTCTCACTACTGTTACAAGGCACCTCTCACCACACATATAATACCAATTTAGAAAAAAGTACATTGAAACGCATCCTATATTCATTAATATAGAATCATATTTCACTCTATTATGATTATATTCAAAAGGTATTTTCCTAACCCTTCCCATTCAAAGTGGTCAACATAGTGAAATTCTAAATCCTCATCATGCGTATTATTTTTCGTTACTTTTTTTTAAAAAAAATCAAATATATTTTCCTATTTCCCTTATAAATAAATCATTATTTTTTATAATTAATTTTATTATGATATTTAAATAAGTATTGAACACCGTATGGATTTCCCTTAAAAATGGAATTTGTTCGTGTGTGTGGAGTACTACCTTCACAAAGAATCAGGTTTATTTTCCATATCCCCATTACATGGATGGTACTAATATTGATTATAATAAATAAATATGATATATATATATATCCTTTTTTCTAAAATTATTATGATTTTTATATATTTCTCTTATTCAATGGAAAATGAAATCATCAACCATGCATATATGCTGCGAACTATCTCCAATTGGGAGATTGACATTTATATTAATATTTATCACTTATATACATGTATAGTTATAGTATAAGTTTTAATGAATAAATATTATTTTTATAAAATTTAAAATTTTTTGTAAAATAAACTTCAACAACCTAGTTATTATACGATAAATAAAAAATAATGTTAAATTCAACCATCAAAAAGAGTATTCTATGTGAAAAAAATGATTTCATCATACTATATAATTTTTCTTATAGGTTATCCAGTTTAATTTATTTTTTAAAAATTATTACATATAAAATAATAAAAAATAAATAATTTATTCAGTCTATATAATGACATTTTTACATAAATCAATTAATAATTATCCATTAATTGTGGAATATTTTTTTTTGGGTTAGTTTAACTACATACATGAACAATGAAATAAATTTTTATCTTGGATGAAAATTCAAAAATTAATTAATTTTAATATATGATTATAATAAGTAAATAAATATTTTTTTTTCAATATAATTGTAACATTAGTACTGATCTCATTATTTAAGATACCAATGTATATTTTATAAAATTTATTAAATCATTTTGATCATTGATTTCATATTTATGGATCATAACAAAGCACCCAAAGAATGAAATTATAAAATTATAAATAATTATAATTTATAAATTCAAATAACAATTTCTATCTTGGATTGATGAATTTTGGGTGTTGAATAAATAACAACACCTCTATTATGAAATTGGGATAAAATAACTAGAATAATCACACATGATATTGGAAATTTATAATATCTAATATATATAAAATTAGTTAATAATTATAAAAAATGTTTATAAATGATTATATATAAATATATATGTTATAGAAAAGTTTATAAAGATATTTATATTTTTTGTACTAGATATTTGATAACATTATTGGAAATAATGTAAAGTTTTCTTATCTTAAATTTTCATCCATGGAGTCATATTTATTATTATACACAAATTATATTTTATATGGCGTATCTAATAGCACATATATATATTTTTATAATTATCCTCTCATTATTCTTTATATTTAATATAAAATTTTAAATTATATGAGTCAATAGGTTCTGAAAAAAAACTTGATATGGTTATAAGAGACCATTTTCAAATTCATTTTCTTGATTCATATTTTGTATTGTGCACCTAATTTCAATTATATGATGTATATAGTTCTTATTTGATCTATTATATCATCAATTTAATTTTATTTATCTTATTTGAATAACAATACATGATCTACATTGTTAGTGGTATTTGATTGAAATGTTACATTGTATTGTCCTGGACCACCGTGGTCTATCACATTGTCAAAATATAGTGTTTTCGGTGTTCTTGGAGGCAAAACTATGTAATTTAAAGAGTTTTACTCTAAATTTACCATTTTTTCATCAGTAGCTCAAGGCGTGAGTAGGCCAAGGTGTCGGTTGGTCAGGGGAATTAGTATGTTTGAGGCGTTGGTAGGTCGAGGTGTCAGTAGGTGAGATATGTCGGTAGTTTGAGGAATTAGAATATGTAGGCCTAGTTAGTCCAAGGTTTCGGTAGTTCAGGGCGTTAATAGGTCAGAGACATCAATAGGTCATATTCACTGGCATGTCCTGGTGTCAGTAGGCCTGAGGCATCGAAAGGTCGAAAGCATCTTTCAGTAAGGTCGTTAATGATTTAGGAGTTAGTAGGTTGCGTCGATCGCTAAACATTGGTTGCTCAAAATCAGTAGCTATACATCTATGACTTGCTATCGGTGGGTTGCAGTCATTGGCTCACTGTTGGTGGTTTGATATCGGTGACGAACCCATCAATGACTCGTTTTCTAGTTTTTTCATGTATTTAATGTTTCTTCCCTCTAACATTTTATTTGAAATAAATCATGTCTAAATCCTTTTTAGGAATTTATAAAGGGTATTAAAAGGGAATTTATTATATCTTTATTATTATAACGCTCTTCAGACATTGAAATAGTAAAACTCTATGGTCTTGTCAAATATACAACTTTAATGACCCCTAAAACTATTTATCATTCTATTGATATAGGATTTGGATTTTCTAAATTGGGAACTTCTCATCCCATTGTGTTTCTATTACCACTTAATAATCTTTAATACATCCCCTCCCATGGAGTCGTGTGTTGTGTTGTAGCCATCAATCTAGTTTTCCTTGGTGTTTTTCTTGATGTTTTTCCATAACTCATACAACCAATGATTGGGTTCCAGGAAGAGTTTTGGTCTCTTGTTGTTCCAATTATGGATTAATTTATATCTCCTTTAATTTTTTATCATACATGGTTGGTGTACTTATGACCTCTTGTAAATAAAGCTGAAGGAATCTTAAAGAGGAAAATAGGAAGGAATAAATAGGGATCAAGATGATATTGATGGTCACATGCTTTTATCTATTATCTTTTATTTGTAATTTTCATTGTTTTTATTTTATCCCTATGAAAATCTTGGTCATTGTTTTTCATTGATTTTCAACTTACGATGATTCATGCTTATTGATGGATCTTTCTTGAAATGACTATAAACATGAAATCTGATTAATTTGGTACCCATGGTTAAATGAAAAGGATTCCCCTAGATGAAACTTTATTTGTGATCATCCATGTTTATGAAAGTGTAATTAAATATCCTTTGTTGGTTAAATCTAAATTATCTCATTTGTTTTGGTGTGGCTCTGGGATGTGTGTTCCTAGTTGGGATTTGTGATTTGTGAGGGTCATATTGTTGTTCTAGTGGTCTTTCTATATAAAGTTGTGTAGGAGGTGTGATGGAATTTCAGGTTGAGAGATTGATAGATTTTGGAATGGATGGACTTGTTATGTAGTGGGATTTCATTAAAGTAGTTAATGGGCAGTAGGGGTTCGGGACTGGGGTGTGTCATGATTTAATTTTTTTGAGTGTTATAATGGGTTCCCTTGCCATTATACCTCCATTACTTGTTCTGTTTGGGTAGTGGTTGGTACGATTTTTTAACCTTATAATGTATTCAATTTTTGGTAGTTTCTCTGGTAGGTATGAAAGCAAATAAATGAGTGATGTGATAATGCATAATGATTATTGGTTAAATTAATCAGATGGTGGTATGTATTGAATTGGAGATCGTAGTGAATTGAATTTCATCATTCATCATGGTACGTGCATGAAGGGTAGTATAAAGGGTGGTTTTGAGTGGGTGGGTCTTATATTTTGAATCCCATAGCATGGTTAGAGTATTTTTTTAATGATATGTATAATCGTGTAGTTCCTCGTATTTTTTGTATGCGCCCCACCCGTATTGGTTTCTATGTACCAAAATCCCCATTGTTATGGGGGGGTCTTTCTGAACATCCATATTAGAGGATGGATGGATAGTTACAAACATTACCTGGATCCCTCTTCTACTCATTTATCTCCCAAGATTTATCAGGATGTATGTAATAGATAGAAGTTTAACGCAATATTTAAGGTATTGGATCTGTGAGATGTGGATTGTTTCCCAAGTGTCCTCAAGATGAGGACCATTTGTTTTTGGGTGAGATATGTGGTTGTTTTGGCCCAACTGTCTGTCAAAAGTATGTGTTGTCATTGTGTCCCAGGTGTGTGTGTGAAAATTGTGATAGTGGAGCTTGTGGAAGAGCATAGTAGCATCAGGACCTTAACCGTTAGGGATGAGTAGTTAAAAAGTGGGAAGGGGTGTGGGGTACCCAAATATCAATTTTATTATACCTTACATTACTTTACTTGTGTTTTTTAGTGATTATTCCTTGGCGAGGTTGGGGTGGATAGTATAACATGTTAGGTGATTTTTTGATTTTTTTTGTTTTCTAATGGGTGAATTAGTATGCATCCCTCAATTTCTCATGGTCGAATTTGGTTTTTCTATTCTGAGTATATATGTATGTTCACCCTATGTATATAAAATTGTTTTCATGTTTCCAGGGAGATTTTGCGGACCGTGTTGTACCTTATTAACCTGGATGTTGGGGATGGTTGTTGGGTCACTTATTAGTTTTATTTTGGTACATAATTTGTAGTTTTAATATTATTTCCAAAAGATTTACCTCATTCATGTGGGATTGATTTTTGATTACTTATATATATAATGGAGTTGTTTGAGGTGGATACATATTATTTCCTGATCATGGTTACTATAAAATGGGTAATGCCTCCCACATTCGCAAGACGCTATACTCTTGGGGATGGTCGCCCCCCAGGGCAAATTAGAGGAGGGTCTTGTGGGTCATTATCTCTCTGTCATCTTGAGGAAGTTCTCAACATCATGATATCCCATCCCTCATCTTGAAGATGTTGGGTCATGTTAAAATGGTATCAAATGTGATGGTTGAGAGGTTGGATGGTGTTTTGGAGTTTGGAACAATGAGTATTACATGGGTTAATAGAGAAACAATTATAGGTTATCATGGAATGTGACATAGGTTAGGGGAGACCTGGCTAGGACATGGGATTTTAGGGCCCCACCATGATATGATGTTGGCACACTTAACTTAAAAACCCACCACGTGAGGATACACAGATTGCGGGGTAGAGACCCTAGGAAATTTACATGCATCATGATGACATTCATTCTTAATTGTTTAGAACATTTTCACGAAATTAAAATAATAAATGAGTGAAAATGAATCCAAAATAAATATATACTATCCTGGAATAGGATTTCACTGATTTCCATTAAGATATGGATCTATGATATCTCCCACATGTGGTACGGGTAGTGGAGGATCAACAGAATTACTTAGTAGACCAGTGGAGGGTCAATCCAATGGAGGAGGATAACCAGTGGTTGAAGAGGATTCATGCATTCTAGTGAAATACTCTGGGAAATAATAAGGGTAGACTCAAATATATTGATATTTAGAATTATATCAAGGATATTTTGATCAATTTTTTCTTTATTCGGGCCCTGCCATAGTAATGGGTTCCCTTGGTAATGATCCATTAGAGGGGATAAACACATAATTGTTGGATGATTTACAGCAAAGAGAGAAAAGGGACTGATGTTTTGTGGGCAGAATTTGAGAAGGATTTACATGTGTAATTACATTATTCTGTGATGAATTATGAGATGAGTATGGATCTAAACTTTCTCTAGTAGATGAGTATGTCGATGAGTTAATTTAGAATCATGTTCATTGATTTCCCACATTTTTTGTATGTATCATTCTAGATGAGGAGTCATTTGTGAGTTATTTCATGTATGAACTAATTGTATCCCTCCAATATGTGGTTACTCCCTTTACCCTACCCACAAAATTAGTTGTTCAAAAGAATGATGAGGTGGTGAAAATGATGCACTCATGAGGAGGTCTTATGTGAGAGGGAATTCAAATGTTTTTTTCAATTGGAAGGTCATCAGCAACATTTCTCCAGCATCACGGCCTTCCAGTATTCTTCTAGTGAGATTCCAACCCAACCAGTTTTTGCTTTGACCCTCTATTCTTTTCTATATTCCCATGGATATGGGCCACGGTATTTCACTCTTGGATGTTGTCTGCACCTACATAGTCAGTGCCCAATTTGAGCTTAGTAGGGTGATGGTGTGTATGTTCAACACCCACCTCGGTAACAATTGCAAGACATTCCTTCTAAATGTTGTGATAGTAGGACCCTATTCCCTTGAGGGATGACAGTGTAGAAGGAGGCTGACCTCGGGGTGCTCACCAGGTACCTCAACCAATGCCTTGTCGGGGAGGCAGCCGACAACTGAGGGGAATAGGAGACAACAATGGGCAGTTGCACGCTACAGAGGCAACATTTACAGTGGGTTCAGATGTCATTCGAGGTACAATCCATTTAACAAGTAAGATTTCTTGTTCCTTGTTTTATTTCAGATCTTTTTACTCTTTCATTGCACCCATTATGGACCATTCATTGGTACTACATATAAAGAGAGTTTTAGTGCCCCCGGTGTTGAGAACACCAGTCCGAGGACAAAAAATATTTTTTAATGTTTTATTGGGATGTATACTGATGTTGGGGCCACATAAAATGATTGGGGATATAATTATACTAAAAATCTATTTTTCTGATGTCATCCTTGGCATTGACTTGTTTTTTTCAATGCATGTGGTTCTAGACAACTTCTAGAAAAGAGTTTGGTTTTCATAAGTGAATGTCCTGTGTGTTTCGTTCATTATTGATCAGATCTTTCAGGTGGGAAGATGACGAATAGAGACTCTTCTATCCTTTCTAGACAAACTGTCAGTGTAATCAATAGATTATATGATGGTGTAGGTTCCAAGAGTTGTCGAATGGTTTTTGGATGTCTTCCCAGAGGATTTTCTGACTCTACCCCCTCAATGTGACGTTGATTTTAGAATTGACTTGCCACCAGATAAAAGTTCTATTTCGATGGATCAGTATCAAAAGGCTACTTCTGAGTTATGAGATTTATTGATCTAAATTGAAAACCTGATGAATAAGTGTTTCATTTGACCCAGTTTTTCATCATGATGTGTTATGATCTTATATCCAAATAAAGTATATGGTGGCTTGAGGTTGTGCGTAATCTACTAGAGACTAAATCACGGGACGATCTAGAATCGTTTCCATATCCTGTGGATATAAGATCTATTAAAATATATGAGGGGAGTGATTTGGTTTTCAAATAATGATCCAGAGTCTGTATATCACCAGTTGAGAGTGACAGAGGGTGACACCATGATGACTTATTTCTTGTGCAGATATGAGGACTTTGAGTTCGTATTTAGGTTGTTCGGTGTTATGAATGCACCATACATGTTCAAGGGGATTATGAAATATATATTTTGTATGTTCTTGGACAGGTTCATTATCATAATCATCGATGAAATACTAATCTACTCGATGTTAGAGGAGGAGCACATTGAGCATCTCAAGACCATACTAGATGTCCTTCAGTAGCACCAAATCTATAGAAATCTATCAAAGTGAATGTTTTTGACATAAGAGTCCCACTTTCGTGGAAATTTGGTATCTCAATAGGGCTTATCAGTAGAACCATCAATGTTGAGTTACATTTTTATCTTTATGAACTAAATAATGTGGTATGGATTCTTAGTTTTCTAGGTCGTGTAGGCTACAACATGAGATTCAAACCAGATTTCTCCCACATAGAATCTACAATAATGGCTCTGACCAGAGAAGACCAAGATTTGGTGTGGGGAAAGCAGTTAAAGGATGAATTTGGATATCATAAAGGGATTTACTTCTGTGATCAAGTTCCTAGGATTCTATAGGAAGGGGTGGTTTTCAACGGGTTTTGTGATGGTACACATCTAGAATTGGGGTGTGTTCTGATGCAACAATTGGAACTAATATTTTATAGGTCTAGGAAATCACTTCCCTTGAGAGTAACTATCAAACCACAAATATATAAATTGAAGTTTTCATGTTATAACTAAATTTTTGTTGACATTAACTAATTGGGGAGTGATTTTTGGTCTTTAGGGATCACAAAATCTTGAGGTAGATCTTTTCCAGTGAGACCTAAACTTGCAGTAGCAGAGGTGGATGGATTTTCTAAAGGATGTCATAGAATTATGTGGTTTAGGAATCTACTTATTCCTAGGGGGTGATGGAGGAGTTGGATGCTTAGTACATTGATTCGGGAATGTATGGATAGAGAGACCCCTTATTTTAGATGTTGATATAATCTATATAAGGAAATATGTGGAAGATTCCTACAAGGGAGAATTAGATGTGGAGGTGATGCATAATCACATTGAACCGAGTGATGATTCAGAGGTATTGTCAAATGATTCTCATAATCAAATGTATTTCTTTGGGAAGCAGTTTGATCTAGTGGAAATCCATGAGGATGTTCTCCTTGAGATTCATAACTCACACTAGTGGCCCAATCATGAATTTACATGACGTATTGGGGATTGAGGGATCAAATTTGGTGTTGTCGGATGAAGTTGGCAATGGAGGAGTTTATGTAAAAGTGCCTATTGTTCCAAAAAGTAAATGTTGAGAACCTTGTTACCGGTGTTTTGTTGCATCCCATATATGTCCCCGAGTAGATGTGGGATGAAATCATGATGGATTTAATCATTAGATCACCCATAAACTAGGGATGATATGATTGTATCTGGTTGGTAGTGGATCAAGTGATGAAATTGGATCACTTCATAATGATCAAGGTGTCGAGGACATAAGATTTTTTTCGTGGAGAGGCAAGTGGATGAGAGGGTGAAACTTCCTGGAGTTCTAAAATCAATCATCTTAGATCAGGAAACACCTTAAAATTGTGAGTCTGGATGGGATTAAAAAAATTATTTTGACAATAAGTTATGCCTTAGCACTACCATCCACCCCCAAACATGCAGGAAAAAAGAGAAGACTATCTAGATGTTGTAGGAAATGTTGCGAGCATGCATCTTGAATTTCAGTGGGTCATTGGTATGAAAATTTCCCCAGATATGGTTTTCATATAGTAAAACCAATCACAATTCTATTGGAAAGTATCTTTTTGAATATTTATTTGTAAGACCATGTTGTTCACCCCTAAGTGAGACAAAATGATGGGGAGAATACATTTTTTTTGGTCTAGACGTCTTGCAAAGTGTGGCAGAGAAGGTGCATCATATCCATGAGAGGTTGAAGGCAAAACATTACAGTTATAATTTTTAAGCTAATCATAGAATAATTCATTTTTATTTTACAGTTGGGGATATAATATTCTTGAAGGTTTCTCCTCAATGTGGTAGTCGTGGTACAACAAAGGGAGTAAGATTTCTATCGGGTTCATCGAACCTATTGAGGTGTTGGGATTAGTTGACAAGGTGGAATATAAGATAGCGTTTCAACCACATTTGGGGAATTTCCATGATGTATTTCATGTATCCAATACTCATTGGTATCATCACGATGACTCCCACATCAATGATTGGGGAGTGAAGGATTTTGAGGATGACACAACCTTTGTGGTGTGGCTAGTGGATATTCAGGATCATCAAGAGATGAAACTGCATGGATGGATCATTCCCTTGGTTTGAATGATGTGGATTCATGGTGGAATAAAGGTCAATACGTGGTAAAAGGGGGCCACATTGTGTCCCTTGTACCCAGAGTTGATTTGATTTTTTCTCATCTTCTTTCTTTCAGATATAATTCATTAACCATGTTTTCTACGAGATGAGTCATTTCATTATTATGTGACCTATGATAAAATCATGGTGATGAGGAGGGGAGGACCTGATCATAATCAATACACATTAATGAGGATGTGATTAAAACCATTAACATGATTTAGTGTCACTCAATGTAGATTGTATCTTGACATGGTGAATGGAATTCCCTGATTCATGTTTTGGGGTAGTTTGACCTTAGGTTATTCTGTGGTATGTCTTTTGGTTTATTGGGTTGGAATACCTCAGATGATTTTTTAATGGATGTTTAGGATTCACTCCAACATTGTGGTATATCATTTAGAGGTACTTTACATGGTGGTTGTTCATACCCATCTTTCTTCTAGGTTGGGTTTGAATTTTTTAGGGATAAAATAGTATGAGGGATACATGATGTTATGGCTCAGACAAACATGGTCCTTTAAATTTTTCATATATATTGTTTGGGGTATTTTGGGAGGAAATTTTATATCATTTAATGTGTTTTAAAATATATAATTTTTCATCTATAGTTCTAGGTGTTGGTAGGTCTGAGGCATTTTTTTTATTGATTCATCAGTGGGTTAGAGGCATTGGTAGGTTGATGTGTTGGTAGTTCAAGGAATCAAGAGGACATAGCATCAGTAGGTCAGAGGCATCAGTAGGTCAGAGGATTTGGTAGGTCAGAGGCATCTATAGTTTAGTGGCATCGAAAGGTCAAGGCGTTGGTAGGTCGATGTTGTCGGTGAGTCATGGGATTGGTGAGTCAGGACATTGGTGAGTCATGGGTTGGTAGGTCACTTCGGTGCCTCAACATTAGTGTATCATTATTGATCACACAACATTTATGGATAAATGTTGATGAGTCATTGTCGATGGGTCACTTTCGATGGCTGGTTGTCCATGACTCACTCTTCAGTGATCCATTTTACATTTTTCCCCAGTTTTTCTAGTTTCAACCCTCTTATATTTTTTTGAAATAAATTTATTTGAAATCCTTTATTGGGTTTTTCTAAGGGAATTTAAAAGGATATTAATTACATATTTAATATCCTAACACTCCGAGGACTTCGAAAAATTCAAACCACGTGGCCTTAGCCACGATCCAACATTAATGGACCCTGAAACCATTTTCGATTTCATTAAAATAAGATGTAGCTTTTCTTAGCCAAGAACTTTCCTTCACATTGTGTTTCCACTCCCTCTTGGTGATCCAAGATCCTTACATTCCCAAAGAGTCATGTGTTGTGCCTTAGCCATTGGTCTAATTTTCCTTGGAGTTTTCCTGCTACTTGTACACCCCTTGTTCTTCCACAATGAGGAGTTTTGGTCCCATGACATTACAATTACAGATTTCTTTATTTCTCCATTGATTTTGTTTCTTGAGGGGTGGGTGTACTTATTTTCTCATTTAAATATGGTTGAAACCATTTTAAAGAAGATAATATGAAGTAATTAATGGGGACACAGAAGATATTGACGGTCACTTTCTTTTATCTATTATCTTTGATCTATAATGTGGATTTTATGGGATGTATCCCTATGAAAATCATGGATATTGGTGGATATTTATTATAATACTTTCATTCTTCATGATTATTATTTATTATCCCTTGAAACCACTATAAACAAGAAACCCGATTAATTATGTGTACCCAGTAAAATGAAAATGATGACAAAGGATAAAAATGATTTGTGATAACCCAGGTTTATCAAAGTAGAATTAAATTTCCATTGTTGGATAAATCCAAATATACACATCTTACATTAGTGTAGATATGTGATGTGGCTCACGCCCAAATTTACCCAAGAGAAGAAGGGTAGAACGGTCCTTGTAGTGTAGCTTGGGTTGTCGATTCCACAGAGACCTAAGAAGATACCTAAGATACACAACCTAAGGGATGGATTTTTGGCTATGAAGTGGCCAACTTGGATTGATTTTGGATGGGTTTTAAATATATCTAAAAGATTTAAGTGGATTCAATTTAAAAGAATGAGTTGATCCTAGGTTATCACTCGGGGTGGATTGGACGTATTTTCTTTTTAATGATTTCAATTTCTTAAATTTGAGATGGGTTCATTTAAGGAGAGAAAACAAAATCATCACTTACTGTTTTAATGCATACACCCTCTAATACTAATCACCTATACACTTGAAGGATCAAAGTTTTGAGCACTTCAAGGTAAAGGATCGTATTAGTACTTGAAATGTGTGGCCTTAAATTCAACAAGGACGATGGAGTTTAAAAATCATCAAATAACAATCCCAATTAAAGAAGTGATTATACATTAATTAAGTGATAAATAACATCCAATCCAGCCCCTTGCTACTCCCTTGGATCAACCCATAAGTGGGTTAGCCCTCCATTTATCCCATGGTTTCAATGGAAGCAGAAAGTAGACTCATAAGGGAGGAAATGGAGAAGTAAAGAAAACAACAAAAATAAAATGATCACTCCACCGTTGTGTGAATAATTTCACAAGGGTTGGTGTGAATAAATTCACACCTTGATCCAACGGTATCAAAGTGATATTAAGAACAACAGAATAAGAGTATAAGAAGAACTTTTATTAAGAAACTAAAGTGAATTGAACAACTTACATGTGAAAGACAAAATTGAGGCAACAAAAATGCAGCATAACATTACAATTGAACAAAGCATCCAAGATCTTCAACTCCTTCACAACCACTGCCTTAAATAGGCATTTTGAGAGCCTTGGGTCTAACCACCAACAGTACAAAGCATCTTAATTAATTTTGGTAGGCTATAGGTGGTGGAAAGCTTGTGGAATTTGGACTTTTCCACGTTTGACCCGAGGTGGCAGCCATCTTAACTTCACCGAACAGACACGTCTGGAAGACCTTCTAGACGGCCGAATCAGGGTGGGCCATAGAAGCAGACAATGGAGCTCCGGATGTCTTCTAATCGCATGTAAACTTTGGGCTCATTTGGAGTTGTGGATTCCGAGATATGATTTAAGTAGTGGACTGTTTTTCTGGGCCGCAGAATCTGGCCCAGGATTGTATCTCTAACTTGGGCCGCCTAAATGACCACCATGGAGGCCGAATTAGCATTAACTCCTGAAGAGTGATTTGTTCCCATACATGTCTTCTACCATCCCACGAAATTTGGGATTAATTGGGCCTGTATGTTGGGCCCCGCAGTCTCATCAGCGGGCTGGTGTCCAATCTGCCTTCTCCAGAATTGCTTCCTTTCATTGCCAAATATCTCCATCATCCTCCATGAATTCTCCACTGATCCCTGAATCAAACATGTTCATATTTAAGTTTAGATCAATTTACAAAAATATCAAATTAAAATATTTAAAATTCAATTCCTTAAAATCAGATTAATCATTGGGTACTTTAAATGATGTTCAAAAATGTACCACATAATAGTGCATTTTAAGAAGGTATTACAATCATAATGTGAAATGATGTTCAAAGTGTAAAATGCACTAAAATGGTGTTTATGAATAACAAAGAACATGAAAATTATGTATATTAACAATGAATATTAGCCTCATTTAGTGGCTAATCACACCCCCCAACTTGAGTTTTGCTAGTCCCGAGCAAAATATATCTCAACAAAAATGAAATTCGAATTCCCTTTTCCAAAAACATTTTAATACAAAATGATCACCAAAAAACCTTATACCAAACAATCATGAAACCCATCAAAATATTTTAATACGAGATAGTTTCATAAGCAGATCCCAATCCCAAGCCCATTCCTTTGATCAAATCCATCATCATACTTCATCCAACTCAATTAGGTGTAATGATGTGTTGTGAATCACAATAGATATGGGGGGTTCATTTTCATTCAAAGGGGAAATCATGGAAGCGCTAGGTGGAATCACATTTAATCCTAATATGAGTATTCTTCATCTTTCTTTTTTTTTGATTTTTTTTTCAATATTGCTATAGTAATTGAGATTGCAATTAATCAAATTAACCCATGTAGCAAGACTTTGCCGATGACTCCCAGACTCAAAGGCCTTAGGGCACCAAGTGAAGCCCACATACTCGGGCATCCTCTCGAGTTAACTTAATCAAAAACAAAGTCATATTACCATAAATAAAGATAGATTGAAAAACTCAGGGCTAGACAACTCTGGAGTCACGATCCCCAAGTGCCGAAAGCCTCGCATTTTATCAATCCATTACTCTACACGCAAATTTTTATTTTTATTTTTTATTTATTTTTATTTAATAATTTTTTATTTTTTATTTATTTATTTTATTTATTTTATTTTTTTTTGAATACTCATATTATTCATAAAAATAAAACCATCCTATGCTATTTATTATGGGACCCCAAAAATTCAAATTAGTACCCCACAGTCTAGAGGATGTGCATTATGGCATTTTTTTTTATTTGGATGAAAATATAAACGATGAAATATCACATTGGACAGCCACACTTTCCAAAATCTATGCTCATGAGATTATACAAGGATTAAAATCAGAATCAGGGCATGCTAAATTATTTGATATACAGTTTCAAAGTGTGCAATGTGTATTACCATGTTCAAAGTTAAAGGAATTTTTCCTTCCATTTACTTTTTTTTTCAAATCATTCAATTTTTGTTTTTGACACAAAATCATTTTTTTTATTTTATCTCCCCCCCCAACTTAAAACAACACTGTCCCCAGTGTTTGAAGAAATGAAAAATTAGAAGGAGTAGAGGCAGGGAATAAAAATTTAAAATGGAAATTGAAAATGAGGATTATGGAATGAAGTCACCTGGTGGTTGAAGTTTGAAGTTCTTGCCGCTCGAATTTATTCCTTTGATATCCATGTTGCTTGCAAAGTTCCCTAGTGGAAAAAGGAAAAAACAAAACAAACAAACAAAACAAAAAAAAACAAACAATATATATATATATATATTTATATAATAAAGGAAGTAAAATATAAGAATATATATAAAAATTATAGAATAAGGTAGCACAAGAAGCCGCAGGTCAGTGGTAAGCGCGCGCCCCTGTCTCCCTTCGGTCCCGGGTTCGAGTCCCCGCGGCTTCGCCGGTTGTGACGGGGTTTTCCCCACGGCCTATGGTGTGGACTTTTTTTTTTGTATTATTATATATATATATATTTTTTTAACCCATTGAATAATAAAAACAAAATAAACTGATGATACATTGTCTTCTTTTTAAATTTCTGGGTAAGGTATTACTCAAGGATCACACCACGTGACACGGATGAATATGGTGCTCCTCTTTCGTACCCATCCATAATCATAATAGAAGAACAGGTCAAAAGTCTATTTTTTTTTATTTTTAAATATAAAAATGATTAAGTAATCTTATTTGAAAAATAATGATGATTCAGAAATATTAGAAACATAAAAACCACGGGTTGCCTCCCGTGCAGCGCTTTGTTTAACGTCGTTAGCTCGACTTAAACCCCTTATTGATTAATTGTTGTTTTTTTTTCATCAAAGGTAGGTTCACTCAGGTCTTCATCAACTTCATGTTTTTGGAATGGTTCTATGAATGGTTTGACTCTATGACCATTAACTTTAAATATTTGACCATTGGTAGGATCTTGAATTTCTACAGCCCCATGGGGGTACACCTTATGCACTATGTATGGACCGGACCATCTAGACCTCAACTTTCCAGGGTGCAAATGAAGTTTAGAACTATACAAAAGCACAGGTTTCCCTGGTTCAATGTGTTTAGTTTTAAGATTCCTAGACTGGTAGGCTTGAACTCTAGCTTTATTGATCCTTGAATTTTCATAAGCCCCCATCCTAAGTTCCTCAAGCTCGTTTAGATCCAATTTCCTCTTTATTCCGGCCAAAGAAATGTCAAAGTTCATTTTTTTGATTGCCCAAAAGGCCTTATGCTCAATCTCCACTGGCAAATGGCATGCTTTACCATAAACCAACCTATATGGGGACATTCCTAGGATAGTTTTAAATGCTGTTCGATATGCCCAAAGAGCATCTAAGAGTTTGCTCGACCAATCTTTCCTAGATGGATTAACAGTTTTCTCAAGAATTTGTTTGATTTCTCGATTGGCTAACTCAGCTTGACCATTGGTTTGTGGGTGGTAAGCGGTGGAAACTTTGTGAGAAATTCCATACTTCTCCATGAGCGATGAGAATGGGCGATTGCAGAAATGAGTTCCACGATCACTAATGATAGCCCTAGGAATCCCAAATCTAGAGAAGATGTTTTCTTTAAGGAATCTAATCACAGTTTGATGGTCATTGGATTTTGTAGGAATGGCCTCAACCCATTTTGAGACATAATCGACAGCCAAGAGAATGTAATGATATCCCCTAGAGTTTGGGAAGGGACCCATGAAATCAATTCCCCAACAGTCAAAGATTTCAACCACTAATATTGGAGTGAGAGGCATTTGATTCCTTTTTGTGATGGACCCTACTTGTTGACACCTAGGACAGCTTTGACAAAATGTGTAGGAGTCCCTTGAGAGGGTGGGCCAAAAGAGACCACATTGAAGAACCTTGGCAGAAGTTTTCTTAGAGGAAAAGTGACCTCCACAAGCCTCACTATGACAGAATATTAGGATGGACTCTTGTTCGGATTCTGGCACACACCTCCTAATGACTTGGTCAGGACAGAACTTATATAGGTATGGATCATCAAACACATAATGCTTGACATCAGAAAGAAATTTTCTTCTAGCTTGGGTCCCTAAGAATTTTGGAATGACCCCTGAAACTAAGAAGTTGGCTATGTCAGCATACCAAGGGAAATCACTCACAGAATAGAGGTTCTCATCGGGAAATGAATCAGACACAGAAAGGTGATGTGATTTGTCCTTGAATTCCAACCTAGAGAGGTGATCAGCTACAACATTCTCGACACCTTTTTTATCCTTAATGGTTAAATCGAACTCTTGAAGAAGAAGGACCCACCTAATCAATCTAGCCTTTGCATCTTGTTTTTGGAAGAGATATTTTAGAGCTGAATGGTCGGTGAATACAATGATGGGTGATCCTAAGAGGTAGGACCTGAATTTCTCTAAGGCAAACACAACAGCAAGTAACTCCTTTTCAGTGGTGGTGTAATTGATTTGGGCATCATTTAAGGATTTGCTTGCATAAAAAATGACATATGGAGTTTTATCACACCGTTGTCCTAACACAGCTCCTACAGCAAAGTCACTGGCATCACACATGAGTTCGAAAGGAAGGTCCCAGTTTAGAGATTTCATAATGGGAGGAGAGGTGAGAGCAGATTTAAGGGTTGAAAATGAACCCTCACAGCTTTATGTCCAAACAAATGGAGCATCCTTTACTAAGAGAGCACAAAGAGGGCGAGAGATTGAACTAAAGTCCTTAATGAATCTTCTATAGAAACCAGCATGTCCTAAGAAGGACCTCACTTCCTTAACAGTTCTGGGTGATGGAAGGTGACGAATGATGTCAACCTTTGCTTTATCAACTTCAATTCCCCTACCTGAGACTATATGGCCAAGGACTAACCCCTCTTTTACCATGAAATGGCATTTTTCCCAGTTTAGGACCAGATTCTTTTCTTCACATCTTGACAAAACTCTCTCCACATTCCTAAGACATCCCTCAAATGTATCCCCAAAGACAGAGAAGTCATCCATGAAGACCTCTAGAAAATCCCCTACCATATCTGAGAAGATTCCCATCATGCACCGCTGGAAGGTTCCAGGGGCATTGCATAACCCGAACGGCATGCGTTTAAAGGCAAAGGTACCGAAAGGACATGTGAATGTAGTCTTCCCTTGATCCTCTAGGGAGACCTCAATTTGATTGTAACCTGAGTACCCATCTAGGAAGCAATAGAATTGATGACCCGCCACTCGCTCGAGGACTTGATCAATAAAGGGCAAGGGAAAATGGTCCTTCTTGGTACAAGAGTTGAGCTTCCTATAGTCAATACAGACTCTCCAGCCACTACTCACCCTAGTTGGAAGAATTTCCCCATCCTTATTAGTGATCACAGTGATTCCAGCTTTCTTTGGGACAACTTGAATTGGGCTTACCCACTCACTCTCAGCTATGGGGTAGATGATACCAGCTTTCAACAACTTAAGAAGTTCTTTCCTTACCACATCCATAAGATTTGGATTGAGTCTCCTCTGAGGTTGACGACATGGTTTGGATTCAGATTCAAGAGTAATCCTATGAGTTCCAATAAGTGGGCTAATCCCAGGAATATCAGACAGGGTCCAACCAATGGCTTTCTTGTGTTTCCTAAGGACATCTAGAAGCATCCCCTCCAGATTGGCTTCAAGAGAAGAAGATATGACTATAGGATGTGTTTGATTTTCCCCTAGGAAGGCATACTTGAGGGAAGTAGGAAGTTCCTTTAATTCAAGATCTGGTTGGTTCATAATTTCAGCAGAAGATTGGGGCATTGGATCAAGATCAAATTTGTTTCCTAGATTTTCAGATTGAATTGATTCCCCATGTGTAGAAGTTTCAGCCACAAGATTGTATTGACCTGGGTTAGGGAAGTGAGTTTGAGTTGTCTCCATGAATGTGGTTTCCTGAAAGGTTTCACTGATTGTTGGTCCTAAGACATCATCATTGGAGCAATTTGAAAATGATTCGAGCCAAGGAGATAAACTTCCTTCATGTGAACAAAGGAAATCAATCTCATCCTGACTTAAACATCCATCAAATATTCCTTGATGTTCCATGGACTCATTATCAATGCTTCCTATCATGTTTACTTCATGAATGTCCTCATCATCTCCTATTTGTGAGCTTGCATTATAGATGTTCAAGTCTAGACTCATGTTCCCAAAGGTGATGGTCATGTTCCCATTTCGGACTCGGATAACAGAGTTGATTGTTGCAAGGAAAGGACGGCCAATAATGATTGGAGTTTGCTCCCTAGGACCTAAGCTTGGATGATTGTCAAGGACAATGAAGTCAGCAGGGTAGATGAAGTTTTCAACCTTTACCAGAACATCCTTTAAAATCCCCTTTGGAACCCTAATGCTACGATCAGCACGTTGAAGTGTGACAGATGTGGGTTGGAGTTCTTCTAGGCCTAACTGGCAGTACACAGCATATGGGATGAGATTGACACTAGCACCTAGGTCACACAAGGCTTTGACAACTTTGCTTTCTCCTAGTTCAACATTGATGTAAGGGCAACCTGGGTCTTTCAACTTAGGAGGAATTGTACCTTGAATGGTGGTACTCACATTAGCAGCCAAAAGGACTTGGTTTTTATGTGAAAATTTTCTTTTAAAAGTGCACAAGTCCTTAAGGTACTTTGAGTAGGCAGGTATGGTTTCGATTGCATCGAGAAGGGGTATGTTCAACTTGACTTGTGAAAATATTTCCCTCAACGTTTCACTCAGTTCAGGTTTGGTTTTCCCCCTCATGCGTTGAGGAAATGGTGCAGGTTGTGGGGTTGTTTGTTGAAGAGTTGTTTCTTTCACATTGTTATCAGTTTCATCAGTTTGATCTTGTGGTTCATTTAAATTTTCATCCAAGTTTGAATCTTCAGGTGGGTTCTGAATTGGTTGTTCAGGTTTCTCAATTGATTTCCCACTTCTTAAAACAGTCACAACCTTTAGTTGTTCATGAGTTGTTTGAGCACAACTTGACTCTCCCCTTGAAGTTGAGGATGGCACCGCCTGAGTAGGCATGGGTGCCTTTCCTGTTTTGATGGTTTGAAGTTCTTGTTTTAGGGAAGAGACTTCTGAGTTCATCCTCTCCATTTGTTTGCATAGTTGTTCTAGTAGGCTTTGTGGAACAGTTTGGGTTGGTGCTTGAGTAGGTTGGTTTATCCCAGGGGGATATTTTGGAGGTGGGATGGTTTGTTGAAAATGGACCGGTGGTTGTTGGTATTGGATAGGTTGGGTTTGGAACTGGTTATGGTTTTGGTAAAACTGATGGGGGTAAGGATTTTGTCCCTGTGGTTGGCTAGGTTGTTGCTTATCTTTCCAGCGGAAGCCTGGGTGGTCATTGTACCTTGGATTGAAGGTGTTTTGGTATTGGGGCTTTTGAAAGTTTAGGGCATTGACTTCCGCTGGGGGTCCTCCTAGAAGAACATCCTTGATGGATGGAATGGTTGGGCAGTTGTCTGTTTTATAGTCATGTTTGTCACAAATTGTGCAAACAAGGTCTACATTTTGGATTTCATGGACTTTCCTAAGGTCTATCTCTTCAACCTTCCTAGAGAGTGCTGCGAGTTTAGCCCTAAGGCTTTCCTCTTCTCTAAGTGTATAAATTCCAGTGGTTCTTTGAGGCTTTTCAGAATAAGGTGAAGTTCCCCAAGTTTGGTTTTGTTCAGCCAGACTTTCGAGATACTCGTAAGCATCATTTGGGGCCTTGTTTTTAAAGGTTCCATTACACATCATGTCAATGAATTGTTTATTACCCGGACCCAACCCTTCATAGAAAATTATCACTTGTTCAGGTATGGAAAACCCATGGTGTGGAACCATGTTTAGGGTGTCTTTGAACCTCTCCCATGTTTCATAAAATGACTCTCCCTCTTTTTCAAAAAAGTTTTGGATGCTCTTTTTAAGTGCAATTGTTTTGTGATGAGGGAAGTATTTTTTGTAGAATTCTCTTTGTAGTTGGTCCCAAGAGTGGATTGATGCAGGTCTCAAGTTGTTTAGCCAATTTTTAGCTCGATCCTTTAATGAAAAAGGAAATAGCCTCATCTTAGCGGATTCTAGTTGATGTGGGGGACACATGGTTTCAACAATGTCGTTTAACTCTTTGACATGAAGGTATGGCATTTCTGACTCCATCCCATGAAAGGTTGGAAGGTGGTTTAGGACATGGGGTTTGAATATGTAGTTGGTGTCTCCTATGGAATTGTGTCTAATGCATGAGGGGGCATTGGTCCAAGCTGGAGTGAGGTAGTCGTTCATGGTTTGATCAACTACATTCCCTAAGTTTGGAGCTTCTTGGTTTTGGTTTCCCATTTGATTCCCCCCAGGGTTTACAATTTGATTTTGTGGATGACCCTCCATTGGACTTGTTTCAAGTTCTGACTTTGGGATTTCAAGAATATTTGAATCTGATTTAAACAATCCCTTAGGTGCACTTGACTCCCCTATCCTAGGACTTTCCACCCTAACTAGTCTGTTTGAGAAATCGCGGGTGTAGGCGGACATGCGCCAAAAAAAAGCGAGAAAGGGACAAGATAAGAGATCTTGGGTGAGAGTAGAAGAATGGAGGTGAGGAAAGAAAGTTTTTTTTTGGATCTAAGGTACTTACTTGGTCCCCGACAACGGCGCCAAAATTTGGCTCACGCCCAAATTTACCCAAGAGAAGAAGGGTAGAACGGTCCTTGTAGTGTAGCTTGGGTTGTCGATTCCACAGAGACCTAAGAAGATACCTAAGATACACAACCTAAGGGATGGATTTTTGGCTATGAAGTGGCCAACTTGGATTGATTTTGGATGGGTTTTAAATATATCTAAAAGATTTAAGTGGATTCAATTTAAAAGAATGAGTTGATCCTAGGTTATCACTCGGGGTGGATTGGACGTATTTTCTTTTTAATGATTTCAATTTCTTAAATTTGAGATGGGTTCATTTAAGGAGAGAAAACAACATCATCACTTACTGTTTTAATGCCTACACCCTCTAATAGTAATCACCTATACACTTGAAGGATCAAAGTTTTGAGCACTTCAAGGTAAAGGATCGTATTAGTACTTGAAATGTGTGGCCTTAAATTCAACAAGGACAATGGAGTTTAAAAATCATCAAATAACAATCCCAATTAAAGAAGTGATTATACATTAATTAAGTGATAAATAACATCCAATCCAGCCCCTTGCTACTCCCTTGGATCAACCCATAAGTGGGTTAGCCCTCCATTGATCCCATGGTTTCAATGGAAGCAGAAAGTAGACTCATAAGGGAGGAAATGGAGAAGTAAAGAAAACAACAAAAATAAAATGATCACTCCACCGTTGTGTGAATAATTTCACAAGGGTTGGTGTGAATAAATTCACACCTTGATCCAACGGTATCAAAGTGATATTAAGAACAACAGAATAAGAGTATAAGAAGAACTTTTATTAAGAAACTAAAGTGAATTGAACAACTTACATGTGAAAGACAAAATTGAGGCAACAAAAATGCAGCATAACATTACAATTGAACAAAGCATCCAAGATCTTCAACTCCTTCACCACCACTGCCTTAAATAGGCATTTTGAGAGCCTTGGGTCGAACCACCAACAGTACAAAGCATCTTAATTAATTTTGGTAGGCTATAGGTGGTGGAAAGCTTGTGGAATTTGGACTTTTCCACGTTTGACCCGAGGTGGCAGCCAGATTTACTTCACCGAACAGACGCGTCTGGAAGACCTTCTAGACGGCCGAATCAGGGTGGGCCATAGAAGAAGACAATGGAGCTCCGGATGTCTTCTAACCTCATGTAAAAGTTGGGCTCATTTGGAGTTCTGGATTCCGAGATATGATTAAAGTAGTGGACTGTTTTTCTGGGCCGCAGAATCTGGCCCAGGATTGTATCTCTAACTTGGGCCGCCTAAATGACTACCATGGAGGCCGAATTAGCATTAACTCATGAAGAGTGATTTGTTCCCATACATGTCTTATACCATCCCACGAAATTTGGGATTAATTGGGCCTGTATGTTGGGCCCCTCAGTCTCATCAGCGGGATGGTGTCCAATCTGCCTTCTCCAGAATTGCTTCCTTTCATTGCCAAATATCTCCATCATCCTCCATGAATTCTCCACTGATCCCTGAATCAAACATGTTCATATTTAAGTTTAGATCGATTTACAAAAATATCAAATTAAAATATTTAAAATTCAATTCCTTAAAATCAGATTAATCATTGGGTACTTTAAATGATGTTCAAAAATGTACCACATAATAGTGCATTTTAAGAAGGTATTACAATCATAATGTGAAATGATGTTCAAAGTGTAAAATGCACTAAAATGGTGTTTATGAATAACAAAGAACATGAAAATTATGTATATTAACAATGAATATTAGCCTCATTTAGTGGATAATCATGATGTGTGGTATGTTGTTAGGATTTTTTCTTTTTGAGTGTTACTTTGTTGTTGCTGTGGGATTTATGTATGAGATGGTGCAGAAGGTATGATGGAATTTTAGGTTGAGAGATTGAATGATTGTTGAATGGATGGACTTGTTAGGTAGTGGGACTACATCTGTTTATTGTCTAGGAAGTAAATCATCAGGATAGAGCTATTTCATGATTTAATAATTTTGATTATTAGAATGGGTTCCCTTACCAGTAGCCATTCTTTCTTTGTTTTTCATGGGTATTGGTTTGTGTGGTTTCTTAACCTTTTAATGTTTTTTAGTTTTTTCTAGTTTCCCCATTTGGTATGGAAATAAATAAATCATTGATAATATAATGAATAATGATAGTTGGTGAAAAGAATCGGCTAAGGGTATGTTTCAAATTGGGGCGTGTAGTGAAGCAGCCTTCAAATGACCATCATTCGTCATTGTTCATTCATGTAGGGGTCGAATCTAGGGTGGTTCTGGGTGGTTTGGTAATATTATTGGAATCCTATAGGATGGGATGAACAATTATTACCTATATGTTAATCTTCTAGATCCTTATGATTTCTATATGCACCACACCTATGTTGATCACTTGGTGTCGAACACGCAATTGTTTGGGAGAGGGTGTCTTTACTAACATCCTGATGGGAGGATGGATGGTGGGTTTCTGACTTTATCTTTCTCCCATTTGAAGAAATATATCACCCAAAAATCATCATGCATTATTATAATGGCTTGAGGTCTACTACAAAATTTATTTTCTTGGATATGTGAGATGTGTTTTATTTCCCAGGTGTCTTTCGGATGAGGCCCATGGGTTTTATGATGAGACGTACGGTGGTTGTGGACTAGGTGTCTATGGGTAGGATGTGATTTTGTTGTAGCAGAGGTTTGTGAATGCAGTTTGTGACAGTGGGGTTTGGCAAAAAGTGTGCTAGATTTAAGATGATTTCCATTAGGTACAACCAATTAACTTGCAGGGAGTGGTGTAGAGTACCTAACTATTGATGTGATTATACATTACTGGACATGTCTTGCATTATTCTGTAAGAGTTCCTTAATAGGGTTGGGATATATAGTATACATTTTTAAGTGATGTTGATTTTCTACTATTTTTAAAATGGGAATTAGTATTCTTCTCCCACATATGCATGAGTGAATTTAGATTATCCCTACTAAGTGTACATCTATACTCACCCTAGATATACAAAATCGTTTTTTGGTTTCATGGGATACTACATGGAACAATCTATACTATACAAACATAGACATTGGGGATGGGTGATGTATCACTACATAGATTTTTTTTTGTACGTACAATGGAGTTTTCTTTTTTATATTACATAGTGTTACTTAAATATTAATGTGGGATGGATTTTGGATTATTTACATATATCTATCTTTGATTTTTTTGAGGTTGATACATCTTATCTTTTGATTTTTATTACTA
This sequence comes from Viscum album, assembly GCA_963277665.1. NCBI lineage: Eukaryota > Viridiplantae > Streptophyta > Magnoliopsida > Santalales > Viscaceae > Viscum > Viscum album. Next base: position 1,433,059,346 of record OY728162.1, read on the forward strand.
TAAAAAGGGTAATGCCTCCCACTTTTGTGAGATTTCTATACCCTTGGTGCGGTTTTCCACCCCATTCCCTATTGGAGGCAAGACTCATGGGGGTCATTATAACTCCTTCATCATGATGAAGGATGGTCTTGGAATCATGATATACATTCCGTCGTCTAGAAAGAGGTTTTTTAGGAAATACATAATCTTATTTAATGCTCAAAATTCAAAAAATTATAATTTAATATGTGTAGGATTCTTGAGGAAATTACATTACAAGTTAATACGATCATGTGTATATGGATAGTGAAAAGACTCACCTAAGAGTAATCACCCTGAAAATGATATTTGGGTATTAACACAAACTTTAACCTGATCAGGATGAGAGAACCTAATACTACACACCTTTATTGACACTCCTAGGATATATTATTTTTATAATTCACACGATCATTGTTAACTAAAATTAATTATTTCCATTATATTTCTATCCTCCCATTTCATAATAAATTACTAATAAATTTTATTATCTTTTACTGGTAACCCAACACATTGAACATAAATTCAATACCACCTTATTTTCATTAATTAATTAATTTCACATCATTTTACATTGTTAATACATCATGGTTTCTTAGATTATGTAATGACATTATCTATGATAGAAACATTATTCTATTAAATAGGGAATTATTTAATTTCAATATTTCATTTATATGGATAACCATATTATATTAATCTTTGTAGTTTATGTATAATATCTTTGAAATAGGAATGTACATTACATTTATGATATCTGTCGTTATGTATTCCATTATTTTTTGATTAGTACTTATTACCAATGTTTTAGTTTATTATCATTGATATATTATTCCCTCATAATCATTTAATTTTGGATTTTATATGACCATTTTTTTGAAAATCATTTATTCCATGTTTATGTTATCATGAAATCTGTTGTACGCTTCTCCTTATTACACTTCTATTGTAACCCATATTTTTTTACATTCCTTATTAAACCAAGAAGTCAACAACGTGTAATTTTACATGATATTATAGAATATATAATAATTGTCTCATATAGTTTTTATGTTGTATTTTGTGTTCCCATGTGTAATTTGAAAAATAATAACTATATATTCTACCTAGACATTATGTAATTAGATCCTTTGGTTACTCTTGTATTATATACAATAGTTTAAAAATAAATATATACTATTGATTTTTAGAGATTGGACTATAACACTTCTAATCAAATGTTGTTTTTTCAATTTCCTAGACTCGTTCTCCAATATTATTTGCAAACCAACTGTATATTTTTTTTTATAAAAAATATATTTAAAATTGTAAAAAATACATTTTCCTTACATTCAAAAGAATAACTCATGTATATATATTTTATGGATTAGTATCCCTTATACATTTCCAAGACAAATATCTAATATAATATTCTATTTCCACTCTAAATATTAGTTTTATTCATGACTAATTTCCAAAGTAACTCCCCCTTATTATAAAACCCAATAAAAACGATTTTAGATAATTGAATGAGATAATGTCTCAAACAAAAGATTTTAAAATGTTTCACGTCAATTAAAAAATATCTAGAATTTATTTGGAAAACATTTTCCATAAAAATTAATTAATTTTTATAAACCATTTGATGAAGTCCAAACTTAACATTTTTTACGTTAATTTCCATAAATTCACTTTCATTATTTTTTTCGTTAATATTTTTTATTATATTTTAAAATTCTAAATTAATTTTTATTAAAATAATAATTAAAAAGAATAATTGTTTTTGGAAAAATAATTTTTCAAATTTTTAAACACATCAATATATTCTATTAAAATGATTATTATGATTTCTTAAATTAAAATAATTTGAAAACTATGTTACAAACTAACATATCTTGAAGCCAAACACAAAGATACAGTTCTCAGAAATAAAAACTTTGCATTGTTTTTTTCAAACCGAACATAGATTTTTATAAATAATTATTACATAATTAAATAACATAATGAAAATGTTGAATTATAGATATTCACAATAAAATTTTTTGATAGCTCTTGTGAATTATGTACAATCATAAACTAATTAGGCCTATATATTTTTAAAAAAAATTAAAATTTATTTTTTAATTTCACTAAATTTTTTATTATATAATCAATAAGATGTATTCAATATCTCCCAAAAATAGTAACACAATCTATTTTTATTGGAAATATCATGTGTAATTCTTTACACCATAAACTGGTGAAAAACATAAGAATGGGTGGGCTCAAAATATAATTATCATCTACACAAGTGGTCGAGGCTTCTATTTTGCATTGAAAATACCCATGATCAAATTTGAGTAAGGGATACCTTTTTAGTTACTATAGCATTAATATAGAAGCTGGTGTAGTAGGCATAAATATTTATCCAATTTGGGCCTTCAAGTATCTTTTTTGGGTGTATGGGTCCTAGGGCCTTTAGGCCTCCAAGGCCTTCAGTCCACCAAAGACCATAACGCCACCAAAATCCCTTAGGGACACCTAGCCTTTAGGTCTCAAAAAACCATGAAGTCCCTAGGAAGACCACTGTAACCCCCACAATATTTATTCAATTATTTTTTCCAATTTAATATAATCTTTTGAAATTTTTTCATTTCAGGAAACACTAATTTTTTTATTTTATATTAAAGAACCATATCTGGAATACGTACATTACAAAAAACATATTGGTCTGATTTCTCGACATGGATCAATGAGGATAAATTATGTTACAGGAAATAATGACATTCAATGATGGCTTGCATAACACATGAGACCAAGTGTTACAAAACAATATTATAATATTACAAAGAATATAATAATATAAATAAACTAGTCATTTAATTATATCTTAAGAATATTAATAACTAAAATATTTAAATATAATGTTTTATAAAAATATAAATTTAATTAATTTGTTACAAATTATTTAGAAATGAATATAAGGACCAATTGAATAAAAAGATAGTATTTTTATAGAAAACTATCCTTGTTCTCACAAATTTGATTATTCCTAATAATTTAAATTAATTAATATTAATATGTAATTTTATTATAATATATAATTTATATATCAAGGAAATTTTTTTATATTCATCCACTACATTTTAATTTCTTATGATAATAATAAATCCATTTCTATACAAAAAAACCAAATATTTTTATAAAGGATTTTTTACCACCTTTTAATGGAAAACTCTTCTTAAATAAAAATTTTCAAACATTTAAAGTTTTAACATGAAAAATAAAATTCCTCATCCAATGAAAAATAGAAAAAATAGGATAAGGTAAATTTTCATTAATTTTCTGTAAGGATACAATTTGTAATGAATAGTTAAAATTACAGGATTTCAATTCAAAACTTATTTTTCATATAATTTATTTATAAAGTTAAATTATATTTTAAATAGTATTTAATGTTTATCTAGATAATATTTTTATTGACTAATCCAATTTATTTAATTATAATAATTTTCACTTTGATTTGGAATATGAAAACATAAGATTCATTTGAATGATTCTAATTTTAAAAAAATACATTGCCGACCCAACTCTAGGATAATATTTAATGTAATTTCTACCACATTCTTTATTGGAATTCTAAAATTGGATTATGTATTTAGAATTATCATAATTTATAATGTATAATAAATTGAACATAGTTTTTGACGAAAATATTAGTGAATTAATTAAACTTAATTACACCAATTAATGTTTAATTAAGCTTAAGGACATACTAAAACATATCCTTACATGCCGAAATGTCAAATATAGATGACCTAGAGACATTGGTTGTCCATATTTCGGCCTGATACTCCATTGGATATAATATTTACCATTATTTAACAACGTAAAAAAAAGTGTTTGAGGTACATTTCTTTTTCAATTTTACAAGAGATTCCACTCATTCTACATTATAAAAGTACTCATTCACTTCAACTTCCTATAACCTCTCAATCCCCATAGGTTCAGCCAAAATCCTCCCAAATAACTCCCCAACATCCCTACCATATTTTTTGGATCCTCCGATTGTGTATAATGCGATCCAAGTATGCCTTTCGGATCACACTAAAAGGAATTATTTGATTAAGAGGTAACATCGTCCCTCAAACTCCTTTCATTTAATTATTTTATCCACTACCTAAAATATTATTATTTTATGATAATATAAAAAAATAATAATATATATACTAAAATTTTCTATGTGAATATTTTTACATTCATTTACAAAGACATCAAACTAATGTGTAATGAACATACTAATTACGTGTAGGCAGACTACCACCTCACTAAACAGTGATTGTTCAATTTTCTTTGACTACATCTCATGGAGTCCATTATGGAAGAAAATATTCATATATATTTTAAATATAATATTTACTACTCCATTAATCTTATGAAATTATTTTACATCACTTATCTTTATTGTATCAATTTTATGTAAATATGATATATTTTTCTGAGGAAGTGCTGATTAACGCCCCCTCAATGTAATGTGATTCATTCATACACTACATTTAATATATTATGGATGGATGTACTACATTTATATGATATTTATGATATAATAAATAAACATTAATAAATAAATATATATATATATATTAAATAATTTACTTCCACATGATAATTAAATAGAAATATAATTCATGCGTACATATGTCTTTTCGTCTCAATTATCGGTGTATTCATTTTGATACATCTATATTATATGTATTATTATAATAAACATATACTTGATATACATGATATTTATATCATGTTTTAAATTACAGATTCCTGATATAATTATAATGAAAAATGATATAACAAATTAAGATACATGGAAGAAATTTGAATGTTATCCAAATTGTAACCTTAACATTGGATGGTTTACAAGTGGGTAATATAAGGTCGTAATCAATCCACATTTGGTACTAGATATAATAACATGGTTCTCCAAAAGAGTTATAATAAATTTATATTTATTATAAATTTAGTTTGAATGTGTACAATGAGATTAAATAAAAAAGTAGATTTATCATTGAATGAGAAACATAAAAATTAGGTCGAGATGAAGTTTAGGTATTTTACCCTATTATTTTTTATATGAATATTTTAAAAGATTGGATTTTAAATAAAATTATTTTTCATAAAATTTCTTTATAATGTATAATTTAGGTCATTATATTCTTTTTCATACAGAAATTTAATATAAATTTATATCAAAATTTTTAATGTTTTTACATTAAAAACTGGCATTGTCGGCCCAACTAGTATATAACATTTAAAATAATTTATACAACTTATAAGTTTTGAATTTGGAAAAATGGATTCCATATTTAGAATCAGTGTATTTTATAATGTCCAATAAGGTCAATATATTTTTCACCTAAATGATTAGTGAAGTAATTAAAACTAATTACAATGATAATGGTTAAACTACCCTTAATATGTGGCCAAAACCTATCATTAAGGACAAAAAATTCCTATACACATGAAATAAATCCATAATATGGAATATTTTACACCCTATCATACCATTTATCTATGATTGACTATTAAATAACCACTTTCAATTAAAAATAATATGGGAGGGGTTCCTTTATTTTCATGTATTACAATAGATTCCACTCCTCCCCCATTATAAAAAGTCCCCCATCAATTACACTTCCTCACACCTCTAAATCCAATTAGATTCATCCAATATCTGCTCAATTCACTCCCCAAATCGCTTCATTTTACCTTGAAGTATATGTAAGGGAATAAATCACTCCATGGAATCATTTTTGGCTAAAAACAGAGTTACCCGATAAAGAGGTAACACACTCCCTCAAACTCCGTTCTTTATTTTCATTTATCAACTCCATAAAATCTTATTATTCCATTTTAATATAAAAATACTATATTTTTAAATATACTAGTATTTTCTTATGTTAATATTTATTAATTAAATTACACAGACATATATATAATGTGTAATAAACATACTATTTACATGTAGGTGGACTACGTCATTGCTAAACAATGATTGTTCAATTTTACATTACCTCCACTCATGGGGTATATTATGATGGAAAATATGATTATATATATTATGTATAAAATTTATTATTTAGGTAATCTTATATATTAATTTTATAACAAATTCATTTGTACAATAAATTTTGTGTTAATACGATAATATTGTTTGAGGAAGTGAGACTACCGCCACCTCAAAGCGATGTAATTTTTTCACACACTATATTGAATGTATTATGGATGGATGTACTAAATATGTAAAATATATATGATATAATTAATATAAAAATAAATTTATATATATTAATATATATTCAAATATATGTTTTTTACATTCATTCTTTCAACATGACAATTGATCAAATATATCATTCATGCTTATGAATGAGTTATCATCTCCATAAACTGTGTATTTCATTTGATAATTATATATTTTAGAGGTTATTATAATACACTTATAAGGTATATAAATGGTATTTATATCTTATTTTACATTCTAGATTCAGGATATAATTATAAGGACAAACAATATTACAAATTACGACACATGGGATGAATAATGAAAATGTTATACGATGTGAAACTATAAAAAAGAATGGTCAACAAGATGATAATATAAGTTCTTAATAAAGAAATATATGGTATTTGTTATAATAATTTTGTTATATTGATTATTTATAATAAATTTATATTTATTATATAGGTTTTTTTAATGAGTACAATTAGAGTTAATTCAAAATGGATTCCATCTCATGTTATTTATTTACGTGAGATAAAAGACATGTTTACCACTATTTAATTTTTTTGGTATATATAACATCCATTATTGTATTAATTATTTATTATAATTAATTTTTTGGGTATTTACATATCAATTTTATGATAATTATTTCATTGTTTTTATGTTTTAATGGTTTTTAAATCGGTAAAATAGTTTTTCCTCAATTTTACTTCTTTGAGACACAGGTGTTTCTATGCTCATAAATTATTTTTTCAAGTCTATATACCTATATTTTAAATTTTATATCATTAATATACTTATTTTCATGGTATTATAATATTAACATAATTTTCTTTTCTTATATGTAGTTTATTCTACAAATTTACCATGTTATAAGATTTTATTGAAACAATCTCCTTGTTTTTTTGAGGATGTTTATGTTTATGATTCCTTTATATAATTCATTAAAATATCTCAAGAACATTCATGAATTTTGTTTTCATCATTTTATTAATTGTTTATTTGTATATTGGTAATATTTATTCTACCCATTGGTAAATAATAATGTTAAGAAATATTTTTTAAGAATTCCGGACATTACCCTCTCGTCAGTCAGAAATCTATGTTCCTTCGAAACCATGTTTTTAAAAATGATTTCCAATAATATTGTAGCATTATAAAATAATATTTAGAAGAAAATTTTAAATTATTTTCTTTTAACATTTTTAATGGAATAATTGTGTCAATTTTCGAATGAATAATTTTCAAAGCATTACTCTGATATGGGAACATTCCTTTTACCTTGTACAAAATGAACATAATTATCCACCCTTGATCTTTTAATGAATTCTTTTGATTTTTAAAGGTCAAATTTTTAATGATTTTTTATTATATATTTTCAAGTAAACTATTTTTAAAAAAGTTTTCAATATTATTTTATAATGTTTCCCAAAAAATGGTTTTCTAAATGATTTCGACCCTTATTTATATGTTTTTTTAAAATATATGGTTTTGTATAAAATTTCAAGAATTATTTATATTTTTTCAAAGTATTTTTGAAGAAATGGGTTTCTTTAAAAAATTAGTTTTTTGTTACTTGTTTCAAGTAGAAAGGTTTTCAAAATTATTTCACGTAATCAGTATATGTTTTCATAATATTTTATATAAAAATTATTTTGAAATGGTTTTATATATTAAAAAACTATTTTCATAGAAGAATGGTTACTTTCATTAAGAAGTTATTTTGAAATATATTTCCAGATTATATTAAAACTATGATAAAATAAGTTAATGTTACAAATTCCATTAATTTATGTGATCTAGTTGATCCATTAAAATCTATTCAATTAATGTTTTATGTTAAATAGATTTGTCTTTCTGAAAATCAATTATCTTATATGGGATATATTTTATGAAATCAGTTTCTCATTAACAGGTTAATCATGGACGAAATTATTATAAAACCTCTACCTTTTACACTGCATAATATATGATTACATATTTATGACCCCCCTTTTAATTCATTGTTTGTGATATGATAATGTATGATCTTATGTCATATGTATGTATGATTTTACTATGAGGTTGGTGGGACCTATATCTCTTACCAATTAGTAGGGAAAATTTTTTATCTCGTGATATATACATGGATGGAATAGGAAATGAATTTAGTTTAATAATACTGGGATGGAATGGGGGTGTTTCTCATTCAGATATATAGGGCTGGAATTGGGGTTTACCCATTTCAGTAATACATGGTTGGAATATTTTTGTACTCGGTTGAGTGAAGGACATTGTCCTCTAAGATGGTCTATGTAGTGATGCCTTGGATACTCTGGAAATTAAATTATCCTCTTCTGTGTTTTCCACATTTCCATGTTTTATTCCTAATTTATGCTTTCATGGATTATGTTTTTTATTTTTTATAAATCATGCCTTATGAACAAAAAATATTTATTCAATGATTAATATATATTATCATTGTTATGTGGGGTGTCATATTCGATTTTTTTGATCATGTTATCAAACCCTTATGCTCAGGATTAGGCTTACATATCTATGTTATTTACCATTACTAATCATTTCTTCTCACCACTTTGTATGTTTCCTTCCCAATGATAATATGATTTGTATTATGTTTTATGTTTTTAATAATGGTTATAGTTACCAAGAAAAAGTGGGAGATAATGTACCTTACAAATATCCAGTGATAATTGCTTTAATTTTTCCAATGCCAGCATTCCTATATAGTCTTTTGTTGTCTATTTTTCTAATTAGATAAATATTCCAAAAAAATTAATGTAATGTCTATGTATTTCAAGACTGGGTTATTAAATTTGGTATCATAGTGATGGTTTAGTTAAAATTTGGAAACCAGGATGTGAAAATATTAGTTACATCCCCCGATATATTTCTATGTATATGATTTTGGGATGTCTCTAAGGATAATAATAATGATGAGTCAACAATTATGAAAAAATTTTGTGTATTTTGGTAAAGGTTATAGTGAGTGGTTTCCTAGAAATACATCTTTTTCTAGATATAACAAGTGTATGTGGATCTGGAATAAATGTTTATAGGTGTAACAAATCCAAAAATATGCTCTAGATCTGACTCGGTGAAATTTGGTACACAATTACAGGACTTGTTACACACCTTGTTTTAAACTCCCATGTGAGATGCTTTGGGAATTCACAATATCTTCACAAACCATAATCAATTATTTAAATATATGTTGCCTATGAATAACCTTGGATGAGACTTTGGTTTCATAGATTAAAGAAGGTGTCTTGATAATGACATCCTATATATAATTCTTTTAATGACTATGTTGTTTTCTTCTATGATAAGTAATTCTAATTCTATTATTCCTGTTTTAGTTTATAGTAGGAACTAGAAGGAACTTGATTATAATTGTATGTGATGTATGATTTGTTTATGAGAATTCATCTGATATGTTCATTGTTGTGGATAATTTTGTGATCATGCCTAATCAGTGTTCAAGAAATATTAACTACAATGTATATGTTAACAAACTATCAAAATCACCAATGAAGATAAAGAAACAGGTTGCTAAGATTTCGGGTAATAGAGACCATGTATGAAAGAATATTTGTTTGATTTTGTGTCTAAAATGTGTAATGTGTTAGAAAAGTTATTGTCTTAGAAGAAAAAAATTCACTTTAGAAAAGGTTGACAGAAACCAAGTGACTACAAGGGAAAAATGAAGAGTTTGAGTAACAAAATGGATGATAATATTGGGATCCCTAGATAATCATCGATGTTTAAGTGTATGATCTGTGAAATAAATGGTCACTAGGAAACTCAATGTCCGAATAAGAAAGATCATGAAGGTGATCAATGATGTGGTGCAAGCAATGGATACATTATTGATGATGAAGATACTACAAATGAAATGTAAATGGAAAGAGTTATTGTGTAATAGGATGAGTTATCATTATAAATGGAATACCAATGAAGTAGAATATTAATGATTTTTTTCATATTTGGATTGAATAATTATGTTTCATTAATTGTGAAATATATAAGGATTATTCAGTATATGTTTTCACTATGGATTTTCAAGAACATTTTGAATTGTTACTATGTAATAGAAAACTGATGTAATGGAAATATTATATCCATGGAAAACATGTTATTAATAGAAATATAACACTAGATATATTCCTTATGTTATAGTGATTTTTATTTAATAGTAATTTTTGGGATACATATTTGAAAATTGGATGGTGTTGATTAACCTATATTAGATAATTGATTGGTTAAAAAAATTCTATGTCCTCATAGAGTATGTTTTATTCTTTTTGGATATATAAAATATATCTATTAACATTTTGAAAAAAGAATCATTATTTTTCCCCAAATTATTTATTGTATTATAGGTTATTACAATGTTTCAAGAGAATATATGATTAGGGTATTAGTATGTTTTGAATGTGAAAACAAAAAGCTATTTTTTGATATATGGGAGATCAGTGTTAGGATAATTCAGTTACTTTCATTATAATATTTTTTATTTTCAACTTTTATAAGGGTCATAATGTTTTACATTTATGGGAATATTATGTTAATATTCTGAGGAAGTTAGTAGTTTTAATTTGTCATCATTATATTTGAGAATTTTTGCATTTTGGATGGAATGTTTTAACTATATTAGGTTTGTGGTAACTTATTACAAATGTGATGGCATATCATGGATCTCATGATCTCTTATTTCATTAGGAATGATAATGTCACCTTCATATTTAGAGAATGAGGGTAAGTAGATCAATGAATAAAAAACATAACCTTGTATTGAAATAATGCAAGTATAAATTCTCATGATAATTCATCAACAGTAAAAAAAATTATCTTTATACCATAAATGTTTTCTTATACATATGTTTTTGATGAATTAGAGGGCCCCTTATTTCATCGTAGATTTATATCATTTTTATTGTAAAATTTCTCCATACCTTTTTCTATATTAGTCTCCATCAGAACATGATGGTTTTATTTCACTTCAAAGTCTATGATTTCACTTCCAACATATGTTATCTTATGTGTGAATCTCATTATGAGTTACATTGCATAACTATTTTATATCAAAATTACATTTTTAAAATGATGGTCCGAGCAACATGTAACACTAAAAATAGTTTATTTTATTAAAATTAATTTATTATTTTTGAAATTTTTCATTTCATGAATAACTAAAAATATTTTATTTTATATTAATGCTCTATGATTGAATTGAATTCATAATATAAGCATAAATTTTATCTTTATCAACACAGAACACCAGGTATAGCTTGTGTTACACCCAATAATTTCTTTACACGATGGCTTGTAGAACACATAAGAGTGAGTGTAACTAAAAGATAATATAGTATTAAACAAAATATAATAATATAAATAAAATAGTTTTTAAATTAGATTTCATGAATTTAATTGTACAACATATACAAATATATGGTTTTCAATAAATATAAAATGAATTAATTAGTTAAAACTATTTATAAATGAATATAAGGCCCAATTGACTATTAAGGGCGTACTTTTATAGAAAACCATCATTATCCTCACAATTTGTTTTAATTATAATAAATTAATATAATTATAATTAGTAATTAATTTTAATGTAATATATTTTTTATACTACTAGTTATTTATGTTTTATATTCATATTATCTATTTTATAAGAATAATATAAGAATAAAACCAATTTAACACATTAAACCCAATATTTTTATTAATAATGTTTTACCACATTTTAATGGAGAATCCATTTTACATTCAATTTCTGAAACTATTATATATTTGATATGTCAAAATATAATTACTCTTTGACATTAAAAGTTAAAATTTAGGTTAATATTTATTTTGGATATTTTTCTGTAAGGATTCATTTTTAAAATAATAGTTAAAAATACTTGATTTTCATTCAAAACTGCCTTTTCGTCTATTATATTTATAAAGATACATTATAATTTAAATTGTTTTAATATTTTAATTAGAAAATAATTTTATTAATTAATACAATATAGGTCATTATATTCAATTCCCCATTTAAATTTTATATAAAAATTGGGAGAACATTTGAATTTTTAACCCTATATCTACATTGTAGACCCGACTACGGGATAATATTGAAATTAATTTTTGAAACATCATTGAATTTTATTTTGAAAAGGGATTCTATATTTGGAATTATAATAATTTATAATGTCTAATATTTTTAACTTATTTTTCTTCCAAAAAGATTAGTGAATTAATTAAAATTAATTTCAATGATTAATCGTAAATTAATCATAATAAGGGAATAAAACATTACCATAAGGTCCAAAAAGTCATAAAAACATGTTCAAAATCCATTTTTTTGACATATATAAACTCTATATTTAATTTATTTATAGTGTAATATTATTTAACGACATTCAATAAAAAACATTGTTGGCGTTCCTTTCATTTAAAATATTAAAAGAGATTCCACTCGTCCACCTATAAAAATGCCTCCTTCACATCCAAATCCTCACACATATCAAACAGATTATGATTAAAACAAAAGTCTCAATTCACTACCCATAATCCCTCCCATACAAATTAATGTGTCACCTTGGGATGAAATCAATCCAAGTATGCCCTTTGGAACAAACAATACAGAGTTAACCGATCAAGAGGTAAAACCCTCCTTCAAACTCCATTTCGTTTACTTCCTTTATAAACTCTCTAAAATATATTTATATTCCATGTCAATATAAAAAAAATATTCTACATATACTAGGATTTGTTATGACAATATTTTTACTTTCAATTACACAAACATCTATATAATGGGTAACAAACATATTATTTACGTGTAGTCCGACTACAGCCTCATTGAACATTGATTTTTCAATTTTTTTACCACCTCTAATGGGGGCCATTATGATTGAAACTATTATTATATGAATTATATATTATTTATATATATATATATATATATTTTTTATAATTAATTTACCACATACATTATTATACTACCCATTTTTTGTTCCAACGATAATTTTGTTTAAGATATTGTGGACTACCTCCCCCTCAAAGCGATGTGATTCATTCATATGCTACATGAAATGTATTTTTGATGGATTTAATAAATATATATTATAAATATTATATAATAATGATACTTTAATAAATATATATATATATATATATATGTTTTTTACTTTCATTCTTTCAATTTGATAATTAAACAAAAATGAATATGATGTGTACGTACGGCTTACCATCACTTGGAATAGTATATTCTATTTTATAATTCTATATTGTATGGATTATCATAAAGATCATATAATAAATATTAATAATATTTATATCATGGTTTAAATTCTGGAATCATGATATAAGTATAATGTCTTATGATATAACAAATTATGAAACATGTAATGGACAATGAAAATGTTATTCGAAGTAAAACATTAATATATGATGGTTAACATGTGGGTAATATAAGGTTGTAGTCAAGACATATGTTTTCATAGATATAATATTATGGTTCATCTAAAATTCCTATAAAAAATTTATATTAATTATACATCTGGTCTGAATGAGTACAACAAGAATCAAGACTCAAGGTAAAGAGGATTTCATTATACTTTTTTATTTTTGAGAGATACAAGATATGTTCGCCACTCATAAAGTAGCATGTAGTGCATGTAATTCCCAGAATTTTATTCAATTAATATTATAAATAAATTTATTTTTATTTACAGACATATTTTAAAATAATTATTTCATGGGTTTACACATTCAAGGGTTACCAAATAAAAAAAATATGTTTGTTTTAATTTTACTTTTTTAAAGGTTATGTTTTATTACCTATGTTATTTGTTGAGGTGTATATACTTAAATAATATAAGTTATTTAACGATTATAATTATTTTCATGTAATTTGATGTTTTATGTAATTTCCATTGATTTTAAGGAGAGTATGATCCCAACTTACAATCTTACAATAGTTTATTAAGATAATCTCATCATTTTTTTCAAGGATTTTTTTGTTTATTCATCCATTAATTAAAATAATATGACACATTTCTCGATAAATTTCATGAATATTATTCTCCTATGGTTATTAATGATTTATTCATATATTGATTACTTGTATTCCACTATTTGGTACATAATATACTTAATAATGTTTTTCAATAATTCCTAAATTTACCCTCTCTTCGGTTATAACTCTATGTTCCTCCTAAACCATGTCTTATAAAAAGGATTTCCAAGAATATTAGACCATTATCCTTTAATCATTAAAAGTAATTTTTATCCTTTTTTTCTTTTACCAATGTTTTCAAAGGAATCTTCATATCTCTTTGTTAATGAGGCATTTTATAACCATTACCATTGAAAACTAATGTTCCTTTAACCTCGTTTGATATTTAAAGATCTATCCGCTGTCAATCCATTGAATATTTATTTTAATGTTTTAAGGTTATTTTTATAAAAAAAATATTTTTAAATGATATTTTCAATGAAATTGGTTTTTGAAATGGTTTCATGTTTATCATATATGTTTTCCCAGAAAATGGATTTCAAAAGGTTTTTAAGCCTTATTTATATGTCTTCAAAATATTTTCAATAGAATGGGTTTCAAAACCATCTCAAAAATCCATTATTAGTTTTCATACTAATTTCAAATAATTGATTTTCAATGTTTTGAGATTTATGTTATATATTTGAAGTAATTTTTTTTCATAATGATTTCATGACTTCCTTATATGTTTTTATGTAATTTCCAATAAAAATATTTTTTAAATGTTTTCTTGTATAAAAAATACCTTTTCAAAGAAGAGAGGATATTTTCCTCAAGAAAAATTTTTGAATGATATTTCAAAATTATTTTCCATCTAAGCCGAAATCCTGCAATATTAATGATTCCCTTATAGGAAATGATATAAACGTTACATTCATGTAATTTTTATAAATGTGTTATTTGTAATGAAATGGCCATTATGAATCAAATTTCTCCTCCACAAGTTATATTTTTATGAAATAAATTTCTCTTTAATGGGTTATGCTTTGATGAAATTATAAAGAAACCTCTATATTTTTTATAAGTTAATATAGTTTTACATATTGATGACACCCATTTTATTTCATGAGTTTTGATATGATATTTTTTTATCTTCGTGAACATGTATGGATCATTTCACTATGAGATGTGTGGGATAAATATCCTCCTCCAATTCAATGGGTAATGATTTATATATTATGTTATAGACATGGATGGAAAGAGAAATGAACCCATTTTAGTCATACAGGGAAATAATTGGGGTTTACTGGGTTTAATAATACAGTGCAGGAATGGGTGTTTACCATGTTCAGTAATACACGGCTAGAATGGGGGTATAATTAGTTCAGTAAAGGTATGTTTCCACTAATATGGTCTTGGATGTGATTCATGGGATATTACGGTAAATCATATTACATGCTTATGTGTTATCCACATTTCAAGAAATATTTTTTTGAATGTTTAATAAAATAATCTAACGTATTCGATACATTATCTTTAATTTATATCTAAAGTGTTCAAAAATAAATAAATTATCATGGGAAATATAAAAATTATAATTAAAGAATCAATAAGAATGAAAATAATTAATAGAATGTTTACATAGTGATATAATTTTTTTACAGATATTATCAGTTTGAAATAATATATAAATAGACGTATGTCATAATAGTAATATTTAACAAACCTTAATAATAGCATAATATATATATATATAAACTCTTTCAAATTATTTTTTATTAGAGAAAGAATTTATAATATCTAAAATGGAAATAGTTATTATAAATATAATATATATATTTACATATTCATAAATAAAATATTAGAATTAATATTACTATATTTGTAAGTATTTTAGCAATTTATATTCTTATGAATGGTTTTTTCAAAGTCATAGTGGAACTAGAAAAATTATTTGTCCATCACAAGGGTGAAGCCAAAAAATATTTAGTGATAATTAACAATGAATAATATGTGTAATTAATGTAGCTCCATAACTTGGAAAAACAATGGTGAGTGAGAGAACACACTTATGTGAAAGAAGGTGGGATGAGGGTGCTCAACAATGCTCTAGGTGTGGTGGTCAGGTTGAGAATCCAATGATTACCACTGAGACCATGACAATTTCATCACCACAATAGTTAATTATCCATGAACATATGGAATAATTT